>JAUKTV010000008.1:0-1200000 GCA_030549205.1 Apiosordaria backusii
GTTAATAAAGTTCCTTAAAGTATTAAAAATCTTAACTTAGGTTTTATAAGTAAAAGGAAATACTTATATTTTACTGTTATATTTATTTACTATAATAAAAGCCTACTATAAGTTATCGTAAGCTTCTTTAAAATTAAAAAGATTCTAAGTAATGTATTAGAATGGTTATAAAGAGTAATTAAATAATAGCTTATATAAAATAATCTATATAGTATACATTTATAAATAGTCTTTATATTAAATACATTAAGTACCGTTGATTTTAATATTCTAGGCTTATTTTATTAAATAGTTTAAAGTATTAGCTTTAAAGTATCTTACTTATATATATTAAAGTACTTTAAAATTGTCCTATAGTTATAGGGGATTTTGGAAAGGTCGATATAAGTATATAAAAGCTTAGTTAATAGCTTTAGAAATTACTGGCTAATAAATAATTCTAACAGTACTTATAGGAATTTAAGAATTAATAAAAGATAAAGAGTAGGTAAAAAGAAGAATATATTTAAAAAATACTAAGTTTTAATATATTTTTAACTATTTAATTTTAATAGAATTGTAAAGCTTTTTTCTATAGTATAAACCTTTATTTATACTATAATACTATACTCTATATATTTATAAGCTTTATTTAAAAATAATATTAATATAAAAACCTTTAATAATAAAGACTTACTTTAAAATTAAATTTAAAGAGCTATTTTCTTTTATAAAGGTACCTTTAAAAATATACTTTTTAAATCTATAAATAGGGAAAAAGATAGTTCTGGCTTTAACCTAATGCTTTTTAAAGTAAGGCTTGTAAGAACTAAAGACTAGGAACTTCTTTAAATTAACAATATATATATTTAAATAGTTATTATAAACTGTAAATTTAAAAAGTAAATAAATATCAAAGGCTTTAATAGTAAGTACGATATTATAATTATTATACTTTCCTTAATAAATTATTACTTAATTTAAAAGCTTTTTAAATAAATTAGAATTAATAGTAATAGTAATTAAGGTTTTATAAAGCTTAAAAGTATTAAAAGAAAAGCAAATAGGATTATTTAAGCTTTAGGAAATTTACTACTTAATAGTTTTATATTAATATAATTGCTTTTATTTACTATAAAAGAATAGGCTATTCTTAATATCGTTATTTATTCCAGTAAAGAGATTAAGAAGTTAGTAAGTTTATAAGGCCTTATTTATAAGTATATACTTTAAATAAAAGTATCGTTTAAGGCTTTAAATATAGAATTTCAGGTTTTTCTTTTTAACTAAGTATAGGCAATCCTTTAAGTTTATTTTTAAACATTTAAAAATATAAGAATTACTATAAGAATTTCTATTTTAAAAAGAATTAAATATAGTAAAGATATAAGCTTCCTTTAGCTTTACTTTAATAAGCTTTTCGGTAATAAAGCTATAAAAGAATTTTCCGACTTACTAAAATATAAAAGTAGCTATATTATAGATTTCTTTTTTTAAATAAATAAACAGTAGTTTCAAGCCTACTTAAAGATAAAGTATATACTAACTATATTTAAAAAGCTTATTATAGTAAAGGTACCTTAAACCTTAAGTAATTTATATACTTTAATTTAATTAAAAGTATCGGCTTACAATAAATACCATTTAATAAAATTAATATTACCTTAATATACTTATTTAAATATAGTATTATATTTTTTATAAAGCGCTATATAAAAATTAGTAGATATAAGCATAAGTAAGGTCTTTAAATACCGGGCCTTTTATTAAAGGATTAAAAAGGTAAAGCTAATATAAGGTACTAGCACTTTAAAAGCTTAAATAGTTTTAAAAATAGTACTAATAAAAGCAATATTGAAAGTTTAAATAGTTTTAAAAGCAATACTAAAACCTACTTCTTTAACTAGTTAGTTATTAAATATAAGTATATTAATCTTAATAGTAAGTAGCTTAAAAGGCTTAAAAGTAAAAGAAGTATTTAAATATACTATAGTAATATAGGTTAATAATAAATCTTAATTTATATAAAAGCAGAACTATTTAATAAGCTTTATATAATTCTTATATTAAGAGGATTTGTTATTTAAAAAAGTAAGGTTAGATTAAACATTTACTCTTTTAAGGTTAATAAGCTTTTAAATACTTAAAAGGTCAGCTTAAAAGTATAAAAAGGTATATTAATAAAACCAGTCCTTTACAATATAGAGGACGATTTTAATAAAAGTAGTAGATTTTATAAATATAGTAAAATAGTAGGCTTAAATAAGTAAATAAAGAGATTTTTTAAAACTATTAGGTTTAATTAGAAAATGCTAGGCTTATAACTGTAAAAGTAGAAAACCCTATAGTAATAGAAGTAATTAATTAATTTAAAGAATAAAAGAAAGCTATTTAAACAAGTATATTTAGCTATATATTTATATAAAAGTAATTCTATAAAAGCAGTGTATTCTCAGCCTTTAGCCTTGGAGCTTTTTTAAACTTAGAACCTTCTATTTAACTACAATTGTTCTATCTTCCTATACCTGTTTTAGCCATAGGTTCTAGACCTATAATGCCATTCCCAGGCTTTATTTTAGTGGCGCTCGTCTAAACACAGTGTTCTTAGCAGGCCCCACATTTTCCTGCTCCACAGAGTTACCGCATCCGAGTGCTGGGGCCTGGCCTCCGTCGGCAACAATGCCGCAACGGTGTCGGCTAACGCAGACAAAAGCGTCGTGGACATAGCGTTTGATCTGAACAATCAAGAGGATTATTTGTGGTATTTAGAAAATATACTATGATTGATCTTCTGTGCCTGCCTGTGTCCCTGCTCTGTTTATAGCTCCGTGATGTGACGTGCATGTGATGTAAATGTTTTGTTGATGCCTGTCCTGCCGTGGCCGTGATGCCGTGATCTCGCCCAGCGTGCCTGCTGAATCTGATGATCGGGCGTGAGCAACTGCCTGGGCCACCCACTTCCAGCCGCGCTGTAGCAAAAGCGGGCAGCAGTCTTCAGTGGCCTGGGCCAGAAGGCACGGCGATAGGTACTTGTCCCATTCAACTCTCCCAAAGAACACGCAGCGCCTCGATCGCCGCCTTGTTGAATACGGTCGACCGAAACGTCACGCCAGCGGCCTTTTCGCATCTTTCAACAACTTTTCAAGCTCCTTCGCCCAAATCGCCCAGCGCCTCCTACATCCTCCAACAACCCCTTCGAGCGCTCTCGCTGATATCACCCAGCGCCTTCAACAACCCATTCGAGGGTGTCAGTGTCCTGACCTCAAGCGGTCCAGCGCCCCAGACAACCTATCCTCCACAGCCCCCGCTCCCCGCTCCTTCTTTAGGCGTCCCGTCAACAGCTTCGTTCCCCTTGCACCGCTTCACGTCGGTCCTGCTCTGCAGGGTGTCCGATCATCAATGAGGAGAACCTTCCAGCTCGGCGGTATTCGCACACCAAGAAACCTGGAAGCCTGAAAACATCTTGAGCAGCATCACAGGACGCCAAAGTCAAGGTTGCATTCCTTCGCCATCTCTGTAATTATTGCACTCAGAGAATCAGCGAAACCATCAGCCGCGGTCTGGCGCCCTATCCCCAAGCACGGCATCTCTGGAACAACTGCACCCAAAGAACCAACAAGACCATCAGTCGCGCTCTATGTGACCACCTTACCAGGGATCTGATGCCCCGTGCTCAAGCCCACCTGAGACCGGCAGCTATCTGGGATAGCATGCTCGACAAGACTGTTCCGGCTCCAGAGGCTTCCACTCAACATTCAGACTGGCTGGAATCAAGGAGAACAAAGGCAAGGGCTTGGATTTTTGGCTGCAATTGCCCCCTGCAACTGGACTTCTACTTGTCGCTTTGGACCCGAACGACGTTTTCTAGAACCCCTGCGGAAAATTCCTCGAGGAGGAAGACAACGTGAGAAGCCCAAGACTCCAACATTGGCTAGCAAGGTCTGGGCTATTCCACCTCATTCTCTATCTCTACCATCGTTTACTGACTTTCTGTTCTGCAACCAGCCGAAATTGCGCCCCGAAACAAGCCGAGCACCCAGCAGTCCATCACCGACCATCTTCCGACACCAACCCCTCGAACATGCTGCTCCCCGAACACGAAGACAATATCAGACAATGCCCGTGGGAAGGACTGAGGGTATTCTTTAACTTTCCACGGTTGGATTCTTGGTGGTCTGGCTCAAGATGCCCCGTAGGAAGGACTGGAAGGGCGCTGTTTGACTTCCCACGGTTGGATTCTTGGTCTGGTTCAAGTCTATTGCAACATGTATCAACAGAAATCATGTACATATTCTCAAGTTACACTTGTCAGCCACTTGACATTTCTATCCCTGCACGTCTACCCAGACATTGTTCCTTCCACTGTCCAGCCCGCACCTTCCCCCTGACGCTGCGCACGTGATGGCACAGAGATATATGCAAAATCTGCCCAAGACTTTTAAATTTTCTTCTTGGGCAATCCAAAAACCGCAGTCATGGACAAGATGGCGTCCGATTCGGAGCGCGCCCAAGAGATTGCGGCAATCAAACAATGCCTAGAATGGCTCGAGTCAGCAGGCCCGACGAAGCCCATAGGGTTCCTGGTGGCACTGCAAAACAGCAGAGAGAGGCTGGATGCGGTCATCGCGGCCGTCGAGGAGCATTACCTCCATCAGACAAGGGTTCAAGGCCTGGAAGAGAGAGAGCACCTCTTGCAACAAGCCGAGACCGCCCTGGACTCAAGGATCAATGGCATCCTTGCCGAGGAGATCTTCAAAAAGGCAAAAGACCTCGCCGAGCAGTGGGAAACCCGCCTGGCAGAGGTGAAACAGCGGGAAATGGCACTCGCACAGCAAGAGGGGGTCCTGCATCACCTCGAAGAACAAGGCAGACAACTTTCTGAAAAAGAGAAAGAACTCTGGCTCCAAGAGCATGCAATCTCCCAAGCCAAAAAGAGAGATGTAGACATGTCTCGAAGAGAGGAACAGGCCAGGGCGCAGGATGCCAGGCTGCAGGGCATCAGCACGGCTGTACAGAGCCTTCACAACAAGCTTGTCTCGATGGTGGATGAGAAGATCTCCCGTATCGAGAGCGGGTTCAAAGGCCTAATTCCATCGTCTGATGTCAATGGAAAGCTCGAGACAGTTGCTCAAGAGTCCAGCCTCCAAGCCTTGGGGGATTCCCTTGCCAATGTAGCAACAAACACGGATATTGCAGAGATCAACATCGCGCTGGGATCGTTGGCTCAGCAGGCAAAACTTGAAGTGATGGCCCATGACTTGAAGACACTCTCAGGGTCGTTTGCTGGTTTACCGCAGCAGTCGGACTTTACCACGGCCAACGCCACACTCACCAAAGTAGCTAAACAAATGAAAGGCTTGGTGCAGTCTGTCGACGGTTTGCCCAAACAGGCGAGTGTTGACGGGATTGAGAAAGCGCTCAAGGCAGTGGCCAAGCGCTCAGATGTTGAACAACTGTCCACATCCGCGAGAGAATTGTCCCAGTCTCTTGTGGGTCTGGCAAAGCAGTCCGACATTGAGGGCGTAAAGTCAGATGTCCTCGAGCTCAGAGCCAAGCTGGTCGCGCAGTTCAAGTCTGTTCATAGTCTGGCCAAACAGTCAGATGTCCTGGATATCAGCGCCAAGATGATCGAGCAGTCTGAGTCCATTGACGGTCTGGCCAAACAGTCAGATGTCTTGGATATCATTGCCAAGCTGAACACGGTGGCACAGCACTCAGGTCTCCAGTCTATTGTTACCAAGCTAAAGGAGCTTGATACCAGACTAAACACAGTGGCGCAACAGTCGGCCATCCAGAACATCAACGACAAGCTGAGCACAGTGGCTCAAGACTCGAGCATTGCAGGCTTGTCTACCTCTCTCGGTGCTCTGGCTCGACAGACGGACTTTCAGCAGCTCGACACCAAACTAAACACGGTAGCCAGAAAAACAGACCTGGAGAACCTGGCCGAGCGGATCAAGAAGTTGGACAACTTCGCTCGGCAGCCTAGCGTTGTCACGGCTATCCAACAGATCCATGAGCTTGGTGCTGTGGCCAAGCATGACGATGTAGAGGGTTTGGCCAAGCAGGTCCACGCCCTTTTCGACGCCTTTCTCGGTTGGTCCAAGGAGCTGGACCTCGAGGACATTGCCGATTACCTCGCGCAGGGTGTCGAGATGATCATTGCCGAGGTGAAAAAATCTCTCGACAATGTGCCACGCAGACCAGATGTTGAAAAGGCCGTACAGGATATCAAGGAGATCATCAGCCCCCAAGTGGAGGTCATGGCCTCGATAGCAAGGCAGTCTGATATTGAGACCGTCAGCGCCAGAATCTCGGCTCTCGCCGAAAGGTTCGAGTCTCAAGAGGCCCTGAACAATGCACGCAAGGAGCTTTCCGAGCGTGATGGCAAACACCAGGCCGAAACCAAGGGTCTGCGTCAGAGGATTGCCACCATCATGGCAGAAAAGGAACAGTTTGAGGAGGAGGTGCCCTCTTTGAAGGGGGCAATAAAGAATCTGCAGGATGCGGTCAAGAAGAAATCCAGCCTCGTCCCCGAGCTCGAAAAAGAAAGGGACGAAGCCAAACAGCGGCTAGCAGAAGCCAAGACACGGTGTGAGGGACACGCAGACCTGGTTACCGCCAACAGGGAGCATGTTCAACGCCAGGATCAACTGGTCCAAGACATCACGACGCTGAACATACAGCTCACAACCAAGGACGATGAATGCCATTCGCTCTTGGCAAGCAACACGGCACTGGAGCAAGAGTTGGAGACTGTAACTGCAGCGTTGGAAGAGCAGATCCAAGCCAAGGATGATGAACGCCACTCGCTCTTGGCAAGCAACACGGCACTGGAAGAGCAGATCCAAGCCAAGGATGATGAATGCAATTCGCTCTTGGAAAGAAACACAACACTGGAACAAGAGCTCGAGACTGAACGATCAACAGCTGCAGCTCTGAGAGCGCAGGTGGAGGCTTTGCAGCAAAGTCTGGACCAGAGAGCCGCAGCAGAACAAGAGAGGGATGAGCTGGAACAAACGCTCGACGATGTCACTCGACAAAAGGACGAGCTGACAGGAACAGTCAAGGCATTGAGACAGGAAAACACAACCCTCTCTTCCGAGCGTAATGATCTGGAGAATAGTCTCCCGACCGCAAGACAGGACTATGACGAGCTCGAGTCCGAGAAGGACAAGCTGCTGATCACGGTGCTGTCACTAGAGGAAACTCATGCAGAGATTGCTCATGGACGGGATATGCTGCAGGGACAGGTACTTCTTTTGCAGACGCGGGTCGAAGACCTGACGTGTGACATTGAAGACATGTACGGAATCAGGGCTGAGCGGGATGCTTTTGCCATGGAGGCTTCTTGGTTGAGGTCGGACAAGACGGCTCTGAACGCCCAACTTGCTTCCCTTGGAGAAGAGACAGAAAAGACAAGGACAAGTCTCATGCGCGAGCTTGAAGCCAAATCCTTGGCCCATGACGCCCTATCCCAACTCAATTCCGAGCTGCAACAGCAGCGTCAAAGGCTCGACAGTGAGCTGAGCGCCGCCAGGGATGAGCACAAGGAGGCCATCGCCAAAATGGTCGAAGAGTTGTCAGAGTCCAGGACCAAGAGCGCACAGCTGGAATCTCAGCTGTCTGCAGCAAGGATCAAGGTCACGCAGCTGGAAAAGGAAGAGTCTCGACTGCAGGAGGAAACCAAGCGGTTAGAGATACAGGTCAAGGAGCGTGGTGAACAGATCACAAGCCTGCAAGCCGAGGTCACCAAGGCCAAGACTTCCCAAGACGCGGCCGCAAAGCTGGAGCAAGAACTGTCCCAGCAGGTTAAAGAGCTGAACGGTAGAGTCAATGAACAAAAAGCCAGGCTCACGGATTCTGAAAAGAAGATCAAGACGCTAAACACGAACCTGGGCGAGTCCAGGGGGCACACTGACCTGTGCAACAACATGATCCAGGAGCTCAACGGCAAACTCGCGCACTTGGGAAGGAATCTGTCCGCAGAACAGGGCAAGGTCGAAAGCCTGATCAAAGAGCTATCCGAGGCAAATTCCATGGTCATGGAACTGCGCCAGCAAGTCTCCGGCGCAGATGACAAGGTCCAAAAGGCCGAAGCGGAAGCGGCGGAACTCAGAACCGATCTACAGAGCAAGATCACAGAGTGTTTGCAGCATTCGGAACTGGCTTCGGGATGCAACACACTCAGGGAGCAGTTGGCACTATCTGAAAAGAAGTGTGAGACTCTGGATCAAGTCACCACCAAGTGCCATGAACTTGAGGAAGCCATCAAGGTGACCAAGGCGGAACACCAGGCCGCTGTTCAGCGCGCCGAGACCCTGGAAGAAGCTGTCCGGGCAGAACAGGAGGCAAACCCTCGAAAGCGACGGCGTCTCAATGAAAATGAAAGTGCTCCAGGCGAGCTGTCAGGGCAAGAAAAATGGGAACAGGTCATCTACAAGGTCTCAGACGAGATGGCCCAGCTCGCGCCCGAGACTCAGGGGGTCACCCACGAAAGAGTCTTCTTCGAACTCAACGCCATTTCCCTGTTCCCGTCCTACCAGACAAATTGGGACAGTTTCATGGCCAACGGCTCTGCGGACCAGTGGTACTGCCTGCAGAGGGTTGTCAGATGGGGGCACACCGACGGCGCGGCCATTCAGATGCAAGACAACGCACCGTATTGCAGCATGCACCAGCAAAAGCGATGCGTGCGAGTCAAGATTCTCCGTCCCGACGGCCGAGCAGCTCAGACACTGTTCACGATGGCGCCAGCACCGCCTGCGCAGTGATCCATTTTTTTATATAGGTTAATGATGACTCGTTTCCTCTGTTGCTTTGTGTTCTGTGTGATCTGTGTCTTGTAATCCCTCGTCTAAACTGCATAAGATTCCAGCGTAAATTCTATAATGTAAGCCCCTAAGGTAAAATTTAAACAGTCTCTTCAATTATAATCCTCGTAAGGACCTGGGTGTAGAGGTGGAAACCCCTACAGTTTTAGAATGAAGTGATTGATTGATCTGAATAAAAGAAAGCTCTGAGGAGCGCAAAAAGCTACGTATTTATACATAAATAGTTCTATTCCAAAGAAGCCATTCCTTCCATCCGAACCACGGTAAGCTTTCCCGAGCTTCCGTTTATCCAGCCGACGTTCTATTAAATACTGAAGCTATGTCCAAGTCCTGCTTTACATTGGGTATGTTATAAACGCCTGGCATCTTATATGTAAAGTTTGCAGGGTATTCTGGATAGTAAATTACAACTTTAAACACATTTGGCCATTGAATTATAAGGAATATAGAGCAATCAGTTTGAACGCATCTGAATATTGAACTACAAGGAACATAAACAATCACGTTAAACACAAGGAACAATCACTTTAAACCACATCACTTCAAATCACAAAGAGCACGAGAAAAAAATGTATTCATCAAGCCCTGCCCCCTAATGGGACAAGAAACCAAAGGAACTCAACCTGCTCCAAAAATATCTGCTACTCGTTGTTCGAGGCAGACGCGGAGACGCTCTGGCGCAACGGGGTGGCCGTACTTCTTGCAAAACTCATGGAGCTCGGCTCCGGTGAGAATTGTCATGGCCGCCTTGATGGTGGTGCGGTAAGCCGTGACGAACATGCCGACAAGCCTCTCCAATTTCCCTGCGCCAAAATGACCATGGGTCAGGCACAAGAATCTCGTTGCCAGCTTCAGGATCAGCGTATCCAGGCTGTCACGGATTGGGCGTTGGTTCCAGCACTGCTGGACAAGCCGTGCGACGTCGGCTTGCATCTGAAGATGGTCCACATCTGGCTGCGGCTTCGGGAGAGAAAACGCCATCCTGAAGCGGTCCAAAAGGACGTAACTTGGCCAGTAGGCAAACTGGCTCAAGACCTTGGACAACGGCATTGCTGCGTCGACGCGCGAGCACCAGATCCTCAAGGCAAGATAACAATCCAGAACCTCGCTCATCACGCCTCGAGGAACAAAGCCCTCCTTGCAGACAGCAGGTCCAAGACACAGGGTGACGGATTTGACAAGGTCGGTCTCCGTATCCCTGTCGAATTCGAGCCAGAACTGGACACCAGAAAAGTGTTTCAAGATGCCACTCCGAGCTGCCGTTTCTGTCAGAATTGACCAGTCGTGACCGCAAACCTGGTGGAATGCCTCCAAGCTTGGAATGGCAACCTTCCAAGGCTGGGTTGTGTCGCGATCCACTGTGTGTCTCCAGTACCCCACCACGCAATCATGGTCAGGGGGCACGATTGGCCTCGGAGCCTTGTAGCGTCTAGCGAAGCGCTCGACAGCCATTCTGTTCACCGGGTTACTCTCCCACGATGAACTCTCAGCTTCTTCGACAGAGAGCCACTCTGCAACCAGGTCCCAACCGAGATCCGATGTGGTACTCTGGCTATCAGTGTGTAAAACTGAAGGCGAAATGGTGGACCCCGGAGACGTTAGCTCGGGAGCTTCCCGTCTAAAAGTCTGATCATCCTCTGGCCCAACCAAGGGATTAGAGGGAATTGGTTCCTGGTCGGCAGAGCGCGCCCGCACGGCGAGCTCCTCCTCCATGTGTTCAAACCAATCAATAGGCCCAGCTGGCCCAAAGATGGCTGGGTCCCATTGAGGCTGTTCTTGCTGAGGCCGATGTCTGACATCTTGGCTGCCACTAGCGACCTCACGGTGTCTGATTGTAGAGGCAGAGCGCGCCCGTATGGCAAGCTCTTCCTCCATGTGTTCAAACCAATCAAGAGGCCCGGGGGGCCCAAAGATGGCCGGATCCCATTCAGGAGTCACGTTGCTACCATGTGGCTCCGATGCGAGATTCAGGTCATGCTGTGCAAGACTCTGAAGCATGGCATGCCCGGTAAGGAGCTCTTGATCCGAGGTGTGAGAGCCGGGGCTCAGAGAACCGACTTGCTCGAGCTCGCTGACGACAAACAGGTCGGAAAGCTGGCGACGGCAGGCCGCGGCGGCAACTTTCATGTAGTAGTAACCGGCGTAGTCCTTGGAGGGATGCTTGCGTGAGGCTGTCTCCAGCTCAAGGTAGCTCCCTAACTGGCTCTCCCACGGGAAGATGATGGAACGAGCCGTGAAAAAGGCCTTCCAGATCATCATGTGGAATGCCTCGTGGCAAACCTGACACGGCTTCACGGTTGGCGGCATGAACAGCCAATCGAGGCAATCTTGGGCACGGTTGGAATATTCCACGATGAACCCGAGTTTGTTCAGGCCGAACCCTCCCTGCTGAATCCAGTGGGTGGCGAGCGACTCGAAACTTGACATGAGACGTCGAAATTGCCCATCGCCGTAGCAATAGGCCTCTCTGGGCGTTACGGGTCCCCATTCAGGGCCCGGAGAAAAAAAGTCTTCCATTGAGTGTCGATTTCGCTGAATGATGAACGAAATCGAGGCGTTGGTGTTGTTGTTGTTGTTATTGAGGGAAAACCAAGCTTGGCAAGTCGCTAAGGTATTTTGGATTTTGGAATCTGACCAAGTCTGGAAAAGTGGGGCCAACAGAAGAGTCATTCCTACAACGAACCAAGACCCTGTTCACTTCACCAGCCAAACCATATCCCGGGTGTGAGGAATAGGGAAGAACATTCAAGCTTGCATCTTGGGATTTCACAAGTAAAGCCTGGGACGCAAGCTGGGCTAAGACTGGTGTATCATCAAACTCCAGAAGAATACAGTTACAAAATATATTGACTTGGCAATGGACGCTACAACAACTACTTAGCAAACAGTGGTTTCGTTTCCACGTCATTCGGCTTAGGGCAGTAGAACCAACTGTAGTAGTCCTCGAGCTAGAGCCAGAACAGAAGCGTTGCAGATTTGTTGAAGAGGGGAAGGACGGTTTCTTCCCAGCAGTTGTAGGAGCTAAGAGAATTTAGGACGGGAGTTGCACAAGGTTCCTGGGACCGGCGACATATCAAGTAAATCAGCTAGATTTAATTCTTAAAAGACTTTAACAATTGCCGCCATGTTCCAAGAAAAGAACCAGCTTGCCAAATCCATCTCTCAAAGCCTTGACAGGTAAGCTAAACCGCGATACCCTCAAGCCAGACAAATAGAGACCAGAAAACAAGTAAAGCCTAACATAAGGTAAACTGGAATGAGGAACCTGGAAGTTATCAAGATAAATGTAGGGAGGAATAGGAAAACGGGAAGCTTTTGGCAGAGATTGGAGACGGGTTGGGACTGGAAGGGCAAGAGGTTGACATGGGCTAGAATGAAATCAGACGGGGAAAGACCAGCATAGAAAGAATCAGGTAAAATACAGACTACAAGCAACACGGTCACATACATTACATCACGGCAAAAGTCACAGATAAGGGAGCCAAAGGTCACAGACTAGTCAAATATCAATTGCTCAGCCTATGAAAGCTACATGCCGCCCTTTACTGCTGCCTCACTCTGACAAACAGTATAAAGATGCGCCCCTGCCTAGACAAGAGAGCTCTGTGGGCAGACAACCGCAAAGTCATTAGACTGGGCTGTGGCCACCCATTGCCCTCATTGCCAAAGGCTGTAGTGAGCCTCTCTTGATAGAGACTCACCCCTTCGTCAACGTCCACCCACTCGCGGCCATAGAGGGGCGCAAAGACGACGTCAACAACATCCCCAACATCTAGAGACTGGACATAGGCGTCGGCGCCCTCGATGTTGACAACCATCTCCACAAAGCGGAACTCACCGCTTTGGTTCGTAATGGTCTGGATGGGATCGTGCGAGCCATAGGGCTGCAGCTCGTGGCGGAAATTGTTAAAGACGTCGCGCTCGGACAAATGCCGGCTCTGACGGTTTGCCACGCGAGACCTGGGATAAATCCTGTTGATGGAAATCAGCCCAGGCCTCTGGGGATAAATTCTCAAAGGGCCATTGAGGGCCCCATAGGGAACTTGTGGGGGCGGAGTCAGGGACTCGCCAACACCATCATCATCGGCTTGTTCTTCCGCTCGGTTGTCATTGACACCGTGGGCCTGAACAGCATCTTCCGCTTCTTGCGCTTGGTTTTCGTTGCCACCGTCGTCATTATTAGACTCGGGTGTGTTGCTGGGAGTGGCCGCACGACGGGGACTCCTGACGGAGGGCACGCCAGAAGGTCGGCGATACGGATGCAATCTTTGATCTTGGATCGAGGATGCCCGACGTGCTTGGTTGTCTGCATCAACACCTCGATCATTACCGAGATTAAGCTCTTGGAGCCGAGCCGACAACAGCCGAGATGCCAATCCGGTCGCCGTCTAAGGGACCTCTGAAGGCGTAGATAAACCAGGTCGCGACAGTGTAAATCTAGGCAGACGGCCCACCTCAGGCTGGACGGGACCAACGATGGTTTCTCGGGGGCTGGCCAGCATGCTGCTGCCGCTACTGGACCAGCTACCATGACCATGGTAGCCATGGGATGGGCGACGGCTGTTCTCGGCACGGTCTGGATAAACTTGGAAGTCAATGCTATTTCGATCTTGCTGGCGTTTGCCGTCAGCACAGTCTCGGTAGCTTCGGTGGTCACTTGGCTCAGGGTCAAGTCTGCTGCCATCCCGACGTGGCAAGCCCATCCCCTGTGGAGGGATGAACCGGCCGTGGGTGGCGTCTTGGGCTCTGGCTCGCATGCCGCGGCTCGGGCCTTGATTGACGGATGCTTCGGGAAAGAGGTCTTTATAACGTGGCAAGCCCCATCCCTTGCGAAGGGTTTCTGTGGGCCTGCTCTTGAGCTCTGGCTGGCGTGCCGCCGCTGCTCTGGTTGCGGTCGCTGGGACCTTGAAAGGCATCTGCCTCGGGACTGGGAGGGCTGGGACGCCAAGGTGGTGAACGCATTGTGTTGAAATTGATTGACGGTGGCATGGTCAATCGAAATCGTTGCGCGACTCTTTTGTTGCAAAGTGGAAAGACAAAAAGGAAAGTCAGAGACCAGACAAAAAGGAGTGGGTGGGGCTAGTCATGTCACGTTGTTACAAGAGAGAGAAGGCACGACGGAACAGAGCATAGGCAGGCACAATCAAAATGTTAGTGACAATGCCACCCATTCTTCATTTGCTACGTCACGCTAAAAAACTAAAACCCAGTGGCTTAATAATGACTCTCTAACAGGGCATGGAAGTCCCGTCCTTTGTTGCCCTTAGGGGGAAACAAGTTGTCCATCACTTGAAAGACGGCCTTGTCCGACACAGCGGCCATCATGGTGGTGGTGTAGCCAGTGCTGCCCTCCCTGTCTTGCCGCTGCAGCCCAAAGTGAACCCCGTACGAATCAGGAGGCGGCGGCACATGGTCGTCGGCCCAGCCAAGGGCTCCGGTTTGACCTCGACGGCCTTGATGACATCCAGTGTTTGGATTCGATCGTCGTTACATGCAAAAACGACAAGGTTTGGCAAAATTGCCCTAACCAGTGCCGCTTCCACTCGTAACAGTTGTTCTTGGCTCAGCTCACCCGAGAACCCGTCCATCATGCCGTCCGAATCCGAGTTGAGCATGCTGCGCATGTGCTGCTCAACCAAGGCCAGCCGGGGGTACCCAACGACGAGATTGGCGGCCCCCAGCCGAAGCTGATCGTCGTCTTTTGCCGTCTTGGCCCGATGAAGAAGTCCCAAGGCAAGCCAGATGCGGCCCCGTGCTGCCAGTGCTGCCCCTGTTCCTGAACAGGCGGCTTGACACAGCTCGTAGGTAGGTTCCGTGTCCGATATGCTGCGCCGGATAATCGTCCGAATCCCAAGACGGCTTACAGCTGCAATCGCCGCCAGCGTGTGCCTGACCAAAGCATGCTCTTCCCGTCCGAGGGCAACAACCAGCATGGCCTCGTAGACGCTAACGGCCCTTCCCGTGACCAGTAACTTTTGGACAGGAGAGCCCCAGTCCTGGGAGACAAAAAGTCCAGGTTGTTTCATGGCGTCTGTGATTTTATCTCCCGGCTCCGCCGCCGAAAGGTTCACCAGCCCCCATCTGCACAGCTGCCGTATGGACTCCAGGAACCACCTGCGAGTTTTTCGAAAGGTCTCCATGTCAAATGGGAAGATGGGGAAATCTTCAAGGCACCACCACATGGAATCCAGCGCCCCAGGCATACCATGCTGTAACCCGCTGATGCAACACACGAGAAGCTCAAAGATGTCGCCTGACCAGGGGAAATGATCAATAGGTTTTAGACTAGATGTTGCTGGACCGGCCCAGACGAGCTCGTTGTGAGCTGGATCCTTATCCAAATTGAGGGCACCTAGCCTCCGGAACTCGGCAGCGGGAGCCCGCTCTGGAAGCTTGACGGCTTGTCCAAGCCGCGTATCCTACTGGCGGATCCATATCTTGCGAGGGAGTATGCCAATGTGACAAGGACCACGGATGGCGGGGGTACCTAAACCGAAATGAAAAGTCCACCAAGAGGAGAAGGGCGAAACGCCGGTGGGCCAAGTCCGTCATTCGACCCCATTGTCGATGAAACTCTTGCCCAGTCAGTACAAGAATCTAGACGCCAGAATCCTCATCTTAGCACTGTGCCAGATAGGACTGCATCTGCAAACAGACCTCCAAAGGAAGCATGCATGACCCAAACACCACATCGGAAGGACCAAGCTCGGGGGCACCAGTATTGTGGTCCAAGGCTCGGATAACGCTTTCGAGGATGGTACCCAGCTCGACGGGCTGATCATCGTGAACGGGCCCGATGCGGATTTGAAACTTTGCCTTCAGAATTGAGCAGTGAAGGAAGCTCGGGTCCAGCGAGCCGCGATGGAGAAAATGGCGAGACAAGGCTCTCTCCGTCCAAATGCATTGTCTTGAAGGAGAAAGAACCAAGACGGTTGCGTGAGTCTGCACGCCATGATCGTTGGCGAGCTCGGCTAGACGTCGGATGTGCCACGCGACGGCCATGAGGAGAAGGAACGGATACCGACCGCCATGGGTGTCAAACACCACGACGGATGTTCCGATGGCCTCCAATGCTTCCGGCTCTCCATCATGAAGGAGAGAGGCAATCTGGGCATAGGTCTTGGCAAGCACCGCAGGCATGGTGTGCCGCAGGGACTCGATGGCATGCTGATCTGGCTAAACCAACACGGGAGGGGAGCTTGTTTCGGCTAGGCCAGGCCGTCGGGCAAGTGCTGCCATGACATGTCTGACATCGTCGGGTGATGAGCAGTTATACTGCACATGAATAAACGAAACCCCAGCGTTTGCAGGGCTCCGAACGTTTGCTTGGGCCAGAAAGTCGCTCCATTCTTTCTTAGGCGCTGCTGGCGACGCCGACGGGGACGAGTGGCAATTGATGGTATTGCGGCTGTTCATCGCGTCGTCGTCGTCCATGTTGCGAGGGAGTTGTGATGTTGAGAGTTTGCCGTAGCAAGAAGAAAATTACATGCGGGGTCAGGGTAGGTGCTTCCTCAGCGGGTGCCTTGCTGGGAGCCATGAAGAAAGCTCTATTTGCCTTATTTGCTCATGACATCATGGATACAGCTTTATCTGCTTGACATACCTCAGTACCTAGAGATGGCTTCGCTTGCATGTTAAAATACATATATCACTGCTCGGACAAGTATCACTTTGGAAAGAACACACATTATGCAACAAAACACAGTCACAATTACGGAACCGGCAGCACAAAGAGACAAGGAGTGGCAGACAACAAGATTGTATTGAGTCTACCAAAAAAAGAAAAGGTTGCCCATCAAAGCGGCATCATGAGCACATGACACGTCGAAGGGATGCCAGAATGGACTTTAGGAAATGTCCATGCTGTTGTTGAAGGCAGCGTGTTGTAGTGTCAACTTGGCTGGCCGTGGAGCAGAGGGGGTCTCCTGTCGACGCCACTGCCTGCAAAAGGCAGGGAAAATGGTATCGGCAATGACGTCCTTAGCCTCAAAGCAAACATTACTGTACTCCCTGCCGCAGATCTTGTAATCAGGACCTGTTGCCATTGTGTCCAGCCAGGTGTTTAACCACCAGCAAACAGACTGCTTGTCAAAAGCAAACACGCGCTTCTCGTCACGGTTCTTTCTGGTCAGAACTTTGGAGCCGCTGTCCGTTTGCTCCCACTGAAAGGTAAACTTTCCAAAGGTTACCAGCCGGATCAAAGGCTGTTGAGCAGGTCGATCCCAGCCTCCCTTTGTGATGTAACTGCCTGGGATTAACCAGTCCCGTTGGACAGTAGGCTCTTCAGGGTGCGGCATGACGTTGATGGCCTTGCGCGTCTTGAGGACGTTCATTGCTTCCTCCTTGAAGTTCTCGAAAAGAAGCGGTTTGACATCCTTTTCCATGTCTTGACTGAGAGACTTGGCCCTATACAAGCTGGGCACGATTCGGTCGACCACAAACTTGCTCTTGTAGTTGTAGTGGTCGTCGGCAATCTGGTCGATCCAATCTTTCACGAGTTGGGCTTCTGATTCACCCCAGGCTGGGTCCCGAGGGAGCAGAGCAGCATCGTGAAGCCCCTTGGCAAACAAGGAAGGGTGCTTCTTGCCTCCCAGATCATTTGAATCGGTATCTTTGATGGTAGCAATTTTGCGGCCATACCCGAGGCTCCAAGGGACCCGTGGGACGCCCTGGAGGCTGCCCATGATTTGCACAACCTCGTTCTCTGTCTTGCCCAGGAGCCTGTGCTGCTCGGCCAGGAAGTCGGAGAACGCAAACTTGCCAGACAGCACTTGTGGCATATTGACGCGATCTGCGAGCAATATGACACCCAGCGTACTGTGGCTTGGGAGCTTTTTGCACCTGTCTAAGATATGAGTCATGGAGTTGCAAACACCACACTGAACGAGAGCAGCACCAGTGTTGGGGTCAGGCATGGCGCAACCTTCTTCTCGATGCTCTGTGGACCCGCATGCGGCGCAAGCGGGAACAACATGGCCGATCTTGATTGCGGTCTCTCGATCCTGCAGGGCAATGTGGGGAGGCACGAGCTCGGCTGAGATCTTGATGATGGTGCCGCGGGGCATCAAGTTGGCCTTGTGGAGCATGGTTGCGCCGAAAGCTTCCACCGACTCGGGAGTCGCCGTGATCTTGACATTGTAGAAATAATGGCCTCAATCTTGGACATACCAATCAAGGTCGTCGGTCTTGGACTCCAGGTGCAAGCTAAGATTGGCAGGATGTTTGTTCTTCTTCTTAACCCAAACTTCGCCAATCGAGCGCTCGGGGAGCAATTTAATGCCATCCTTGGACCAGAAGGCCTTCTCCTCAGGCGTAAAAGTCGCATCGTCACCCGGAGGGCACTCGAGGTAAGCCCGGGCATCGACAGTAGGCTTGTCCTCTGTCGGCGGGTTGCGTCTGGGCATGACGCGGCTGTCGCGGCTGTCTGGCCTCTTCCACCCTTGGGATGACGAAGCAGGGCTTTCGTGTTCCTGTTTGTCGCATTGTCTCTTCCAATTAAGATGGAGAGGAAGGGTGCTATGGGATGCGGCGCGGCTTTGTGAAGGCGCGGCCGCCTGAGGGCCATTGCTTTGGGCTGGGGCCGGCCAAAACAACCGGTCACCCGCAGGTATGTTATCTTCGCCTGAAGCCATCATGAAAAAAAAGATTTCTAAGTATTTCGAAGTAGTTAGTAAATTCGCAAGACAAAGATTTCGAAATGAATCCGCGGCAGATGCCTGGGGTAGGTCGACTTACTTCGCGATGGTGGTGATGTTGCTTGAAGAGTGAAAAGGAAAAAACCTGTGCGAGGGTCTGGGGGAATAATACCACTGCTGAAATAGTGGGGAGGCGGGGCTTGCGCCAAGCGCGTGACCCAGCCAATCAAGAACAGGCAAACGCCAAGACACAGCTGTCAATCCTGGGCATGCACCAGTTGGCTGCAGCCTCCTGTCACAAGCACAAGCACAAGCACAAGCACAGGATGCGAAGCAAGATCTTGCAGCAACATAAATGTCAGATTATGGGGTGGAAAACAATGAAAAAGCGAGGAGGCTGGCAAATGACACAAGTTACGCTGCGAAAACATATCACATCACGGGCACACATGCAAAGGATCAAAGGTCACAAGGAAAAAAAAAAAGAATTTATTATCAAGTCATGCCCCCTAATGGGACATGACGACCACGGCTAATCAGCCCTTCTTCTGAGGTGGAGGGCGCAGTGCAAGTGGCACATGCTTCTCAAGCTCCTCTCGGATGGTAGAAACAGCGTCCCTGTACGGGGCGAACTGCTTCAGCTGGTCATATTCGATTATGCCTCCCAGGGGTCCCGAGGCTTCCATGGCTGACACCACCTCTTGGAATGCTTTAGAGTACGCCATGACGACATCAGGGGCCAGCGTGCTGCAATGGATGTCCCTCTTAAAATGGTAGATGATCACATCCATCACATTCTGTATACTCTTCCGATCGGTCCAAGAGTTGCGCACATTGGAGTACATCATTCCCCTCATCTTGCCGTCATCGAACGGCTGGTCTGCCGCATTCTCTTTCCAGGCGGCCTTGTCACCCACAGTAGCCTCAACGCGGGGTAAAGCCGCCAACACGCGATCCTCAAGGTTATAGGGCTTGTAAAAGTACGCTAGCTTGTCAGCGCCAAAGTCAGGAGGGGTTGCCTTCTGTAGTTGGATCTTAAAGACCATATAAAAGTCACGGAGCATAGTTTCCGTGTGAAGATTCTTAGGAGCGCCCTTGGGCTTCCCAGATTCGTTCATGGCAGCCGGACCAAGACAAATCTTGACCGAGGTGACGTCGTATTTCTTGTCGTGCACCCCAAATCGGAACCAGATCTTGACAGCGGTGTAATGTTTAAAAACACCTGTCTTCTCGTCGACAACCAAGCGGAAACGTGAGCCGTTGTTTGCCCAGATCCAATTGCAAAAATGGCCGGGCTTGACGGGAATCTCGAATGGACTGACTCCAATACCGAGGCACGAGGCATTAAAGTTCTGCTCAAAGCATTTTCTCATAGACTCTTTAACCTGCTGGTTGGGAAATGTACCCGGATGCTTGTAGGTCCTCGTAAGTGTATTGAGGACGTTGCTGTCGATGAGATTAGGCGTCCAACCCGCACCAGTCCTGGGCAGGTTGTCTTTGAAGTGGACCTGATGATCCCATTTGAGGATCGTCGTGAATTTGTCTTCTTCGGGGGCCTGGGACGCAGCTGCGGCGGAGGCCGGTGCTGATGGTTTGACAGGGGCCGAAGCTGTGGGTTTGACAGCCGCTTGACCTTTGGACCTGACAGCAGCTGAAGCTGACGACTTGACAGGAACCAAGGCCGTGGGCTCTTTAGGAGCTGGAGCTGTAGGCTCAACAGCCGCTGGGCCTCTGGACTTGACAGACGCTCGAGTCTGTAACTGGACAGGGGCGGCCTGCACAGGAGCGGCCTGCACAGGAGCGGGAGCCTCCGGCAACCATGCAGGAAGAGGCAGAGGGGGCGCATCTTCTTGCTGAGACCATCTATCATTTTGAGGATCATCATCACTGACACGATGGTCATTATCAAGCCTGATGGACGACTGTCCCGTCTCTTGGCCCTGCAAGCGAAGGTGCTCTACCGCCATGGTAAGCTTGGGGAGTGGATCGACAGTTTGGTAGTCAATCTCATCGATACGGTGTATCATGTCTGTGGGCAGTGTATCGATGATTTCCTCGACATTGTTGTAGTCCTCGACTCGATCATAATCAAAATCATAATCAAAATCATAATCATAATCATAATCATGAGAATGAGAATGAGCAGGACTCCAGGCCTGCTTGCCATAGCCATCGCTGTACAAGACGGCAGGCTCAGGGGAAGGCCGCCGGTACATGACAGGTTTGCCAAGGATGGAATCGCCTCCATGGCTGCGCTGATGGCTGGAAGTCACAACCCTGTCTCTGGCATAACTCGATGGCCCAGAGACGGGTGGCTTGGGTGCAACGTTTGTAAATGCACGTCGATTGTCACCGCGTGGACGCAGATCGAGCGCGGGTTCACGGGGATAACCGGGCTGGAGAGCCAGACCGTCTTGATAACTGGCCGCCTGACCACGCTGGGCGTTCCCGATGATGGGAGAGGTCGCATAGCGGGACGGCCCTAGCTGATAAACCACTAACTGGGGGGCCAGCTGAGTCGGGAGATAGATGCTTTAGTGGCTGACATCGTGACTCTAACTAGCTCTAGCACTGTAATTAACATTGTGACCTTAACCAGCTGTGAAGATGACGATAACTAGAGTGGCGCTCTTCCAGAACCATGTCATCGAGAGGTTTTCCCTCTAACTAGATCTCTTAGTAATGGCCTTGCATAGCGACGAGGTATCTGTTCCGACCATTGGGTGCTGGAGGTAGTGGCTAGCGGCGAAAGCTAACTCTTTAACCAGCTCCCTGTTACTGAAATCCTTAATCACATGCAACCAAGCAAGGAACTTAAAAGCTTTGCAACATCCGCTGTGAGGGCGATGCCGGTGTACGAGTTCACAGGCCCAGTATTGCTTCACCGCAAGGGCCCGGTTGCGTGCGCAGGCTACAGGGTTTTCAACTTCCCGCTCAAGCGCGAGCGCGAGCGCCAGCAAGTATGGACTGGTTAGTGTTTTGGGACCACGATGGGCCCCAGGCGGGTGTTGACTGTTCATGATTTTCGATTTGTCGGCGAGAATGCGGGCAAATCGAGAGGTTCGTTTTTGTTGTTGTAAGGAAGAAAAAAATTCAAAAGTGGTCGCAGAGAGATCCAGAAGTGAGCAAATGGAAAAGTGGGGCCGACAGCTTGGTTTTTTTGGGAAGGTGCAGGTCAGGGGCCTTAGGGCTAGCATCAACACTTTGATAATGTTTGCGTTTTTATTTTTAATATAGCAAAGACCTTTGTTAAAGTGCCCCCAGTGTGGTCAATTATCTGAGCTAAACTTAACTTACCTTGCAAGTTAAGCCGGTAAATTAAGTCAAATCTATTCACTTTGCCAAGAACCTTGCTGGAATTACTGCTTTGGGAGGACTTAATAATCTTCTAAGCTAGGCAGAGCCGGTGAAGCCCTCAAATTATATCCTCTTACAATTATCGTAAGCTGGGCCAAGCCGAAGGCCGGATCGCCTCAGCTTAGATCATTGACCACGCCGAGTGCCCCAAGGTAGATGTTAAGTTGTAGAAAAATAAAAAAGTCCTTTCATTACACATAGTTCCCATATCCTCTAGTTATCGTAGTTATTTATACTAACCGCAAGCAGAGATCTCTTTACAAACTGGCCTTAAAAGTTGCCATAAAAAGACACTTAATTATGGATGAATGTATTGTAGACTAAGTTGACAACAGCCGATGTAACAAGGCAAACACTGCAGGCAAAGGGGACTATGCATGGAAATAAGTAGACATGTCAATCACAGCAGGGAAGGTGTCAAAGCACAAGAAACTTGATCTATTTATTAAAAGTCTGCAAGTGAAGGGAAAAAAAAAAAAAGGTTCAGTCTTTAACCTCCTATGGGGGACTGGGACGCGAAGACCCCAAGCCTTCTAGGCTGGACGACTGAGAAATTCGGGGGCCATCGTTGGCCTTAAGCGGCACATTTAATGGCCATTCAAGTTCCTCATCCACCTCCTCTTGCTGGGACAGTGGCTTGACCGTGACGGCACCCGCTAATGCGGGAGCTCTTGCAGCTTGACCATCGTGAGTCGTTGAGAGGGCCTGCCGGGAATCGGTAATGGAGTGACCGCCGTTGTCTTAACGATCGACGTAGTTACGGTCTTGTAGGGGAGGACTCCGACAGTGTTATACTCGCGGGAAAGCGGTGACAACGGCCTTGCGGGGGAGCGGTGACAACGGCCTCGCGGGGGAACGGTGACAACGGCCTCGCGGGGAAGCGGTGACAACGGCCTTGCGGGGGAGCGGTGACAACGGCCTTGCGGGGGAGCGGTGACAACGGCCTTGCAGGAAGCGGCCACGACGGTCTTGTTGCTTGTGACTTGGATATTAAGGCTGGTCCATACCATAGCCTCGGCGGTTAGTTACAGGCTATAAATGATTTAGATCATCACGATAATCTTAAATGTTTCGCGTCCTGCCAGCTTGGCTGGAACGGTGCCCGAATTGGCGATCAGGATGCATCAATACATCGTCTTCTTCCCTTGGCTCGTTACTCGGACAGGCTCGTTTCGGTGCTAATTCACTCGACTCTTGACCTGTCCGCTTGGGGTGAGCCTGTGACGGAAGGTTGATCCCGTCATGTGGTGTTATGCCAAGCCTCACCTCCACTGCTTCCATCCGTTCCGTAAAGTCTTTGGACTCGCTCATTGAGAGCGAGAGGCGGCCTGTCACGGCCTTCCTAACCTTATCGAGCTGTTCGGCCTGCTTCTGGACCTAGTTGACATCCTTTTTGAGCTGTTTAATGTCCTCCTTGGTGTACTCAAAGTCACCCTGGCAATTAGCGAAGCCACCTTTTGCTATTTCGACATCTGTATGAATGGTCTATAGGGTCGCAGCCACAGTCTTGCCATATTCTCGACCTTTTCGTTAAGCGTCTTATACTTGAGCAAGTCCTCATTGAGGTTGGCCGCTGGCGGCTTTGGGTTTGCCGCAATGCTGGTGTAAAGCAGACAAGGACCGACGCCGGCAAGGTCTCTGTTGCCGATTAGAGAAGCAAATCGCGACTGATCCGTGCTGACGACGCATGGCCTAGAGAAGACGGGAGGGAATACCTCTACGTAGACTAACAGGTAACAGCCCTGCTCGCCAACCTCCCAATCGTCGGTGGCTGGCGCCGTCGGGGCACCTTCTGGGTAGTATGTGTGTCCGTCGGGCCAAAAGAGGCGGATCTTGTCTACCCCGTCGTGATTGTAGCGTAGCTTGACAGCCGCAATGCAGTGGAAGCAACTGACCTTCTTATTTACCGACTGGAGAGCAAACTGCCATAGCTTGCGGTAAAAGTCCACTCTATCTTGGCAAATCTTGACAGACATGCAGATGAAATGGGGCGAAGCAAAGTCCACCAAGACATGCCCCCCGGTGGCAGGATCATCAAAGGCTCCGACAAAGTTGGAGGTGAGGTATTCCACTAACCTTTTAGACTCGAACTCTTTGTCAGTGCCGGGCCATTTCAGGAGGCCATGTTGTCCTAGAAGACAACAGACAAGATCTGCCGAAGAGGCGCCTGGGCCCGAGAGGGCAAACAAGGCTGTTAGCCGATACTTTAGGTTCCAAAGGGTGGCATTCATGATCGGAGACTCCATAAGCTGCTGAAAGCTAGGCTCTTGCTGAACGTTGAGGTAGATCTTGACGACCATTCTGACAGTCTCCTCAATCCTGTCTTGTGTGACAACAGGCATAAGATTCTTACGGGCCGCCTAAGAGGTCTAGCAAGTCATACCGTTTGCGAGCGCTCAGAAAGAAGAACATGTACCGTTCGCAAGCGCTCAGAAAGAAGAGCATGTATCAAATCAAAATGACAGCGCTGCAAATGTCACTGCAGTCACTCTCGTTCGGTTCGATCTTGGGCATTGTGGGTTTGTCGAAGGCGACCTTGAGGAAGCGCAATTGCGCCTGGAAGTCCATCTTAAAGAACATTGCTAGAGTAAAAAGGAATAATCAGTAACACGATATTTCCCAGAATTGGACGGATGCGCTGGGGTGCCTACATGCTTGACTGGATGGTGACGACGAAAACAAAGGGCAAGATTCACAGCAGCCGGAAAGCTGGCATTGAGGGCAAACAACAAAGTGGGGCAACTGGATCGACCTGATTGGGGATTTGACTGGGACGCCACAAAGGCACCCTGTAAAGGCATTGATGCAAATAAATGTCATGGAATTTTGAGGTTGCTACACGCCATGCAGCCTTATCATTGCTGCAAGGTCAAAAAGTTCCTTGGCGACGCATCTGATTTGCTACGACTTACCTATACTCGCACCAAGCGGCTCGGCATTGTGGCGGTCTTAGCGCTCATCTTCGAGGACTCAATTCTGCATATATTTCTGAGCTTATTTTGCTGCATGTTTCATTCTTTTATACCGCCCTCACCTCGTTGCCCCTGTCATCTCGCCCGCGGGCTGTGATTTGGATGCGCTAACAATGTGGCCCACGGTGTCTTTCTCGCAATGGTAGTGTACATGTGCATGTAGGGAAATTAAAGTTTGTCTGGAAGTAAAACGCAGACTCTTGCTGGGCCTCGTTTGCGCATTTGCCTCTGGATATACCCACCAGTATCTTGCCTTAGGACTACCATACCTTGCATCTAAAAGTTCACCGTGATCCTCTCAACGGCTCCGTTAAGCGTGGCGAGCCGGAGAAGATAACTCGATGTAAACCGCCGCTAGAACTTAACTATACACATACTACGTTGCCCTGGATAGCCCGGCGGTTTCAAAAGGACGGAGGCAAAGGGTTAGAGTTACAACATAGCAGTCACAGGGGAGTCACAGGTCAGCGAGGTACAATATCAAGTACAAACAGATACAGGCAAAGAGAAAAAAGATCAATTAAAATCTATCGATGCTCGGCAGGCAGCTCCATCTACTGCAACCAATCTCGCCAGACCCAGCCCAGGCGCGCATCCGGCGGGACTCGGGGCTCGGCTCGGACTCAACCTGGGTGTTAGGCCCAAGAGACATCTCTCCATCCTCGAAAGGCCGGATTGGCTTGAACTTTTATACCTTGGGGACAACTCCATATCGTCTTGCTCTTCCACAGATGACATTTCATTACCGAGCTGCTGGCTCACATCTGCTGGCGCTAAAGCTCTAGTAGGCTTTAAAAGTAGTTTACCAGAGCTATTCAAATCCTCAGATTCTTCGTCTTCCGGGACGCCCGCTCCTTCATTGGGCAGCGGTGACTCCAAATCAACTGGTTCGTAAACGGTTCTCGTTCGCTTAAGAAAATTCACAAGCCCCAGGGTTTCCTCAAGGTCCAAGTCGTCCGTATTCAGCAAACCCTTAGGGACTTGTGTATATAACGCACTCTCGGGGCTTTGCGTAGACGGCAGAGGCTCGGGGCCCTGTGTGGAGGGCAGAGGCTTAAGGCCTTGCGTATACAACACGGGTGCCTCAGCGGGCATATAAACATTGTTAGTAGCCGTCTGAACGTCCCCCGAAGGCATATGAACGTCCTCAGAAGGCATATAAGCTGAATACAGCGTATGATCGGCGGCTTTGTCCTGTTCCTCGTCAAATAAATCATATTCATCGTCAGGAGGCTCTTCATCATTAGAAGGCTCCTCATCGTCAGCCGCATAGAGCACATCGTCAGGCGCAAACGCCACGAAGTCGTCAAGTGACAAAAGGTCATCAACCTGTGACCATTTACTAGATTGCGACTGACTTGTCCCAGCAAAATCAAGCTAGGTCTCTAGACCAACGTCAGGGGAGCCAGGCTCGGAAGCGATTAGGCCTTCATCGACTATCTGTAACTGATGGCATAATAATGGACATCTGCGGGGGCAAAGGCAGGGAACCCCATTACAGACATATCGTCAAGGGCGGTGGTGAGGGTCACAAGATGACCGGTAGTTACCTTGAGCGACTTATTGCGGGCCCTTGTCGAGACTGGTTTGGGCTCCTTGCCTTTCTTGTACTTCCACTAGGCCTCCAGCTTCCGCTCGATCTCTTTAAACAGGTAGTTCCACAACAAAAGCCCAGTCTTCTTTCGGAGCTCAATTTCGGACGGCGGTAACGGCAGTCCATAACAGCCCTCCGACTCAGGTTCCAAAAGCTGCGCTACCTCGTAGCGGATTTCGGAGAAGCTCGCCGGTTTACCTAGATCCCCACACTACTCGTCCAATCTCTTAACGCTAATCCTGGCTCTCAAAAATCCAAAATCACCTACCGGAAGGTCTAGCTCCCATCCAGGACCCCGATCGTCCGTAGCCACAAACACCGTATACTGAATAGCACAGGCCAACAGCTTCATATCCCGCTGGAACATTGAATAGATCAAAAGCCGAAACAAGGCCCGACAAAAGGTAGAGCTCCAGACCATATTGCCCTTACGGGTCTGGCTAAAGTCGAACTACAGCATGTGCTTATAGCTAATAACGTCTGAAGGCAGACACCCGTACCGGTTAAGGAACAGCCTGTACATCAATAAAAGGTTGGTGTTTTTTTCATACTTCAGCATACTGGCATACCTGTAGTTATAGTTCTTTTCCCAAAGACGTTTAATAAAAGCTACATTCGCCTTGGTCCAGGGGCTACCCTCTCCTTCTCGGGTTGGCAGTAGCGGAATCCTCTCTTGAACGTGCTCGAGGTTTTTAAACGGTTCAGGCCCGTTTTCCTTAAATTTTTTCATGGCCTTTTTAAGGCTGGAAGCGACCTTCCCGATATAGCCCTGCATTGACTTAGACATGGTGGAGGCGCCCGCGATCTTCAAATGATAAGTCTTCTTAGCACCCTGGCCCTTTTCCTCGATCGTAAATTTGGGGGTTCTCTAGATCTCTTTGTTGGTTCGCCGGTCCTTTTTGGGCTTGCGCTGCGCATGGGAAGGGCCTGTTTGTCTTTTGCGACGTGTAGGGCGTAGCTTACAACCGCTGTCTGAGTTGGAACTTTCTGATTCTGAACTGGAGCTCTCTGACTCTGAATCAGAGCAGGAAAACTCCAAGTCGGGATCTTTTTCTTGATTTTTGCGAAGCTTGGCCTATGATTTGGAGGGCCTACGTTCGGCAGGGGAATGCCCTTTTTTTCCTTGGGGGGCCTGGCTTCAGCTAAGGGACGCCCAGTTTGTTTTCTGGGACGCCTACGGCATGGCTTGGAATCTCGGTTTTGGGGATCTGATCCGGCGCTGTCTGATTCTGAACTAGAGCCTTCTTGCTTTGGCTTAATGCCTTGTACTTGGCTTTTGCGACGTCCAGCCTGTTCACCGGTGCGCCGGCCTTGAGGAACGAGCTCTATGTCAGGGTAGGGATCGAGCCATTGTGATAGACTGCGTCGCGTATCGATGGCGATGTTTGTTGTTGTAAGGTAGTTGGAGAAATTGGCGACGTCGTCGTTGGTGGGGGACCAGAAGGAGTCGCACCTGCCCCCTCCGTTTGCACCGGGGCCCTGGCATCCAAGCTCAGCATCCAAAATCAAGCAATCCAACACCCCGGATCCAAGCCGCTGAAATGACCTCAATTATCCATAGCCTTCTGACCCTGCGTGGCTGAAAGCTCAAGTCAAGGGGCTCCTGGAGGACTTAGCCAAACCACAAAAACAAACACCTTGTTGCCCCTGGCCCGGTCCAACATCTATCATTTTGGCGGGATGGTATGAAGTGGTGCTAGGGTAAACAACGCGACCGGAGCAGGGCAAAAAGCGAGTCTTCTACATTTTCCTGGGCATTGGAATACCTCAACCGGCCCAGCCAGATTCCCTGTCCCTTAAAGAAGACAACATACGTAAATCATCACTACCAAAAGGCCACGTGCATGTTGCTTGTGTAGTTGCGGCTAGTTTAGTTTGGAAATTTTGTGGCAATTCACCCAAAGCATAGAATCGACTAATAGCACAAAACGATGATACTGCTACTGGAGAAAAGGGCATATGCCGGGCACACTGCAAAGGCCTCAAAGCTGGCCGTCCCGGGACCTGTCACATACACTCTTGAATCTCCAGATCTCTATCCCAGTGCGTTCTTGACTGCCACGTTGAACTGCGCCCTTATGACAAACTGCGAAATGCGCGGTGGCAGAGTACAACCTGAAATGCCAGAGCTTAACGGAAGCTTTCTTTGATGTTAAAACTTCTTTAACACGCTACCATTTGCATACAAAAGCTGGCCAAGCCCGAAGCAAAAACCGTAGTGGAAACGATCCGTCTGGTTCTGGCGTTGGGCTTTGTCTCAGCTAGATCATGAAATCGAAAGATAAGCGCATACTGAACAAAAGAATCAGCTAGATTTCGCATTACAGGCAAGGCATCAATCACATCTACAAGCACAAAGGGGAACAGCAGTCAAATAAAAAAAATTGATTATCCACACATGTCCCCTAATGGGACATGAAAAACCATCACTACTTGACAATGGGGCTTAGACAGCTTCAAACCCTCATCATCTTGGAAGCGGAGAGCTATGGCTACCAGGTATCCTGCTCATCCGAATCTGATCGCGGTCGCTGTCGTCTCTGATGGCCGCTGGGTCGAACGGGAGCCATGTATTCTTCGGGAAGAGGCAGGGGAGAGGCATGGCTTTCCTGCTCATCCCAGTTGTCTCCATGATCGACCGAATAGGATGGCCGTCGGATCTGGTGGTTACGGCGGTGGCCTTGAATGCCAAGCGCGTTGATGGGAACCTCGGAGGCAACAGACAACCTGCCAACTTGGCCACTGTGGTGACGGACGCTGGGGGCCCGGAAAGCCTGCTGCTAGCAGATCAATTGAAGCGCGGCTCAGAAAGAACCGACTCGTGTCGGCCACCTTCATCTTGCTTGGAGTGATAGAAACGCTGGTATTGCAACGAAGGGCGCTTGGCTCCAGGGTTCCTGAGCAGCTCGGTTGGGTGCCGGGCCCACTCAAAGGGCAAACCAGCGTCCTCGAAAAGCTGCTGCCACAGCAGAAGCTCGAATGCCTCGCCGCAAACGTCCTGGGGCTGATAGCCGTCTTGGTAGAGCCTCGGAGCCCAATGCTGAGCAGCTTGTAAGAGAGCGTCGTTGAGCTCTACATGATTTCTGAAGTGTAGGCCACCTCGGAAATTGGCTCCGGAAGGCAACCTCTTCAAAGTCTCTGACGATATCGTCAAAGTTGGAATAAGCCAGGGGGGCAAAGTTGGAGGAGGGAGGCCCGGAACCTCGATAGGCCCCAGGAGGGTGTGAGTTGTTCATTTTTGTGGAATTGTTGTGACTTGACGACAAAGAATTTCGTAAATCACGAGAAGGTGTTAGTTGTTGTAAGGAAACAAATTATTTCAAAGTATGGTCGCAGGAATATTTCTGTAGACAAGCCAGGAACTGGAAAAGTGGGGCTGGTGCAGCTTTGGCGTAAGTGGGGCTGCTGGAAATTGCAGGAATGGCCGGCTGAAGGTCGGCTGAAATTTCACAACTCAAAAAGTGAGGGCATCTTCAAATTGACCAGGATGCAAACGTCGCGAAAGACCGTGCGGTAGCACTGAAGGCTATCAAATTACCAGTCTCAGCACTGCAGGTTTAGACAAACAGAAGCGGCAGTTGTTACAACAGACTTGGCCTCAGCTTGGCAATAAGAAAAGCCTAATAAGTCATGGTCATCAATTTCGTAAGGATTTAACAATGGGCATTGTTTTGTTATCCCTTATTCTTTGCCCGCTATGCATGGGTTAAGGCTCTGTCTGACAATTTCACACAAAAGTCGCTTTCAAAGATGGTTGCTTTACAAGTGCTTGCGGCAGCCTTGCAGTGGTTGGCCTTGATGATGATTTCTACCGCCCACCCATGCACTGAAACCTACACTCAGCCCACCACCGTGCAACCGACCAATGCTTCCGTTCGCTTTAGAGAATTCTTTTTTTAACTCATATTTTACATAAAGTAAAGGATTCCATGAGGCATCGGTCGCCTTCGTAAACAGTGGTGGTGGTTGCGTGACACCTTGGTTGCTACGGTGCTCAAACATGACGGAAAAGAAGAATGGGTTTTTGTTTCCATAGACAAGGCCAGAATCAGATTCAAAGTAACAATAGAAACTTCTCCCCAAGACGAAAAAACTCGAAATGATGAAGAGCTGGTCTATTTGGGTGTGCCGGCCTACCAAAACGGCTTGTCGTCCTCACGATCATCAGTAACCACTGCAGAAAGTCTAACTAGGTGTACCAGAAAGGGGATGAAGCTGAGCCGCAAACCTGAAAAGGATAGTCAAAACCCGACTGCGGAAAAGAAACAAACCTGAGGCCTGGCAGATGACGATGGCCAGGGAAGACTAGGGCTTACCGGGGCCAAAGAATACAGTTGATGACGAAGCGGGGGTTGGAAAGGTAGATGGATATTCTTGTATTTGTTGTACCTGGCAGAGATTCACCGGAAAGCGCACCATTTAGGACGGATCAGGGATGGTGCCAAGACTTCTCAATGTCTGGGCGCCCAGGGCTGTTGACAAGCTGAGCCGAGTGTTGGGATGAATCCCGAGCAATGACAAGGCGACGGGGCGGAAGTCAAGGTGGCGTCGTTGCAGTGTCAAGCGACAGATACAAAGAGGGTGATGATTGACGTAAACAAAAACCCCCCCGGACTTTGTCTCAGACTATCTTAGATCTCCGTCATATAAGCAAGAGTCAATCGCGAAGGGTCCTGGCCACTACCGTCGTTCGTAGTCTGGCTCGCAGCCGGCTTGTGGTCAGGCAGGGATGGCTGCAAGGTTCTGCTCCCAAGGTCAGATCCAGTTACAACGTAAAAGACAGAACAACATCCCCGCCACTTACAAGCCAAGATCCCGCCACCCAGGCGCCTAGGGGGCATTCCTGCCTGCAACAGAACCCATCCCAGGCGCGCGGTTCTTTTTCCATACCACTGCTGACCCTGAGCCCTAACCGCGAATCCGAAGCCCTAACCTTACCCGGCAGAGCGGTGGCCGGAAAACGGCTTTCCCAAAAGCTCAAACCGTTAAGCGTGGATGTATGTGAGGGCGGTTGACTTGGACTTGCTGTGCCTTGAGTGGTGGAGGCGACGGTGGTGATTGACAAGTCCAAGCCCCGGCATCGCGCAGGGAACGACAGTCTCGAGAGTGGGAAGGAGCTGTCCCGAATGAACTCGGGCGTCCAAGAATAGGCACAGAAGTGCCATTGATGGCCAGAAGTTTGAAAGGCTCCGTCAGGTCCGGGAGAATGTGTGGCACTGGCGTCGGTGAGGTGGTATCTGAATGAAGAATCTTGGTGGATGGGTCAGGCTCAAACTGCATATTGGAGACTTTCGACGGTAAGCCACAAAGCCGGAACTGGCGGCGGCAGCGGGGCAGGAGGTTGGCTGGGAGGCACTGGAGACAGAGCTGGCGCCCTCGGGCTTGAAGTTGAACTACGTGCCGCGAGTCAAGGATGGCTTGGTGTCCTGCCGGCCGGCGAACATCGAAGAAGTTTTCAAAGCGGCTCCCTCAGACTTGATGACCGGGCCAGAGGTGGGCAGACGGAGGGTTGCAAATCGTCAAACGATAGGATGAACGCAGGGGTGACAGCGCCAGAAGCAGAGGCGGCGGCCGTCCAGTCGAAAGAACCTGCGAGCGCTGCTGCCGCAAAGTGTCTGCGCTCGGTGGCGGGGACCTGGTGGAGGATGCGGCCTCTGCGGCGGCGGCATCTGAGGAAGGAGGCGAGCTTCATGGTGACGATCGATGGACTACAGGGGAGTGGTGGTCCAGGACGCTTGCTCGAATGCGCTCTTCGATGGATGGCCCTACAGCTCCAAGCTCCCCGGACCAACAGGGACTTCACACTGGAACGCGTCTACTCCCTCGCCTACTGTATTTGCATTTGCTGCCGCTCCCACGAGCCTAATTCCGATCTACGAAACTGCGTTTTCTTGCGTATATGTGCCAGGGTGGGCTTCGCGAGGAAACAGAAGAGAGAAATAGGTGATAGCCGTTTCTTGAAGAGGGCGGGTGCCGGCGCATTTGGAGGAGCTCGACGACGTGGTTGGGCTTGGTTGGGGTGTGTAGAATCGTGCCTTAAATTGTCTCGAACTCGGGTCTGCTGTATTCCTTGTAGAATCTCGTCGGACGATCGTTCGGGGAGGTAGTTTCGAGAGATTTGTGCGTCGGATGAGGACATCGAGCGGCGGCGTGGCTTTTTCGCAAGCAGTGCAAGGAAAAAGAATTAGTGAAGGGCAAGGCATTGAAGGTTGCAAAGGGCAGAGCCCCACTGGCTGTCATGACACCGCCAGATCTGGAGGACTTGGGAGCAAAGTCAGCAGGAGCGATGCGGGCAGCATCTTGACCTCCCAGCTCCACTTGACCCAGCCGAGATGTCTCCCCGAAAGTTTCCACTGTCCATTGCCCTAAACTATGCCCCGAATCCCGAGACCAACAGACTTGACTATGTTGATGCATACTCGGTCGAGGCTCAGAGCCACTCCATCGTGTCTTAACATGACTTGACTGTGAAACAGATGAGTGATTGGCTAGTTGAGTCGACGAGATTTGGCCCCCAACGTTGTAAGCGCCATTCTTCTGATCTTGGCGCTTCACCAGGCAACAGCATTTCTTTCACGTCATCTCAACACTCTCTTCACCCATCGCAATGGAAATTCCCCAAGCCAGTCTTTGCGACCGCTGTCGCGAGATCCCATTCCTCAGCTTAAGCTGCCCAACACGCCAAGACCTCGACAGAGCACTCGATGCAAGGAAACACAACAGACAAAACCTCCTCACACGCACCCTGCCGCTTCGCGAAAAGGATTCCAAAGAACCAAAAGTATCCTCCAAAATTGAACTTGGTTCTCTAGAACAAATCGAACGCTCTGCTCAAAGTTGCGACCTGTGCGCTTTGATATGGAGCGTGGTTCAGCGACAAGGAGGCATCTACGAAGGAAATGTCTCGATCCCGCGCGGCGACGAGATGGTATGCTGCATACGCACTGACCCACGGTTCGGGTACGTCACTGACTCGCTGATGGATGGGGAGGGTGTCTGCCCGGACACTCTGGTCTTGCTCTGTCGCATGTCCATGACCATCGAGGCCGCCGATAACCGGTGGATTCCCCTAGCATGGTTTGACCAGTTTGCCCAGGCTTGCAATCCCGGGGTGTTGCTCTCGCCAGCCAATGCAAGGGATGACGGAATGCTGTTTGCGGGCAGAAAGATTTCAGAGATTGTTGATCTGACCTTGTTGCGCAGATGGATCGACATCTGCGACTCGGATCACGAAAACACCTGTCTGTTGGAAGAGGAAGAAAATTTAAAAAGGTTCAAGCGCATCCGGATGATTGACGTCAGGCAAAATTGTATCAAGACCTTTGAAAACACCAGCCACACTGAGATCAAATACGTTGCTCTCAGTTACGTTTGGGGAAGGTCTCAAAGGGTCATGCTCACGACAGCAAGCAAGCCATACCTGGAGCGCCCTGGATTTTTCGGGCAAGATCTCGATGTTCCACAGACTATCGCAGACGCATTGGTCTTGACAGAGGGTCTAGGTATGGATTATCTCTGGGTTGATGCTCTTTGCATTGTGCAAGACGACACCGATGATCTGAAACTTCAAATCGGCAACGCCGCCAACATCTACCGCGCAGCATCGCTCACATTGGTGGCATCATCCGGCCTTGACTGCAACGCTGGCTTGGCTGGTCTTCGTCCAGGCACCCGGGCCTCATCATTCAAGCAGCAAGAGGTGGTCGTGATCCCGCCAGGAGATAAGAAATTCCCCTCTGGTCTTTCTCTCGTGACGACATGCCGCTCCCAGAGGCAAAACTGGCCGGCTGATTACAAGATTGTCGATGACGACCTGGATCTGAGTGTGTGGACCTCTCGGGGGTGGACTTTGCAGGAGCGCGTGCTTTCCCGCCGCAATCTTGTTTTCACCAATGAGCAGGTGATCTGGGTGTGCGACGGCGGTTACTTTTGTGAAGAGTCTTGCTTTGAACCGCCTCCGTCTGACAAGACCACAATGTCCCCTTTCAAGACACCGCTTCGGGTGGAGCCATTTGGTGCTGTGTTGAAGCCATCATCCATGAAGTCCATCTCGGGTGCCGTGGCCAGGGACTGGACATCTCGGCAGCGGTTTTGGGAAAAGTATGGGCGGTTGGTTGAGATGTACACAAGACGCAACTTCACTTACCCTGGTGACATGTACGACGGTTTTCGGGGTATCTCAGCCGGGTTCCAGACCATCACGGGGGAGGAGCTCCACTGGGGGCACCCACGTTCCAGATTTGAGCTTTCTCTCTCGTGGCGATCCACCTACGGTCTGTACCGCCGGACTGAGCTCTCCACTCTTCCGATGACATCGCTAAACACTCGGGTGACATTTCCCAGCTGGTCCTGGATGGGTTGGAAGGGACAGGTCGAGTTTGAGGTTACGGATGAAAGGCTAGAGACGTGGGTTTTCCTTCCCACGGGGCTTGCTGACATGGCTAACCACCTTGAAAAACCAGTGAATCTCCAGCGATTGTCTGTTTTGTCCACAAAACAAGACTGACGGACACGACGAGTATCGTTCCTGCTTCTAGACCAAGCCAGGGGTATATGCAAGCCCCTGAACCGTTGAAAAAGAAACACATTGGTCATGGGTTTGACTTGAGGGGAAAGATGGTCTCGCTTGCAGACATCCACAAGCACTTACCAAAGCTGCATAGCCGCCTCTTCTCTATTCCCAACGAGCACGTCCTGTTCTTCTGGGCTAACTGCGTTCCATCGAGGCATTTTGAGCTGGAGGTGCCTCCTGAACTTCTATTAAAAGAAAAGTCACCAACCATCGCCGACTGGATCTCCCAAGCGAGGCCGGCGATCAAGAATCTCAACGGTGCAGTGGTGGGAAGTCTGGACCGGATGGTTGACCCGGAATACTGGAAAGTGGTGTTAGATGACACAGGAGGCGATGTGGGATTCGTCGTGGTTGGAAGGCGGCACGTTCCTGACCTTCCTCAGTTCCCGGCGATGCTGCTTGTATTGCAAGTTCGATGGAATGGAGATGGGGATGTTACCGAAAGGCTGAATATCGGTGAGATCGAAGAAGAGGCTTGGCCAAAGGATGGGCAGGCCGAGGTGAAGTTGATCTCACTGATGTAAAATGTCAGAGACTTTGTCGGAGATATTACCCCTTTGCAATCGGGAGCCGTTATTTTTCTTCCCGTTCGTTGCGCTCCAATAACGGTGCCGCCTCTTCTTAAGCGCGAACCGCTCCAAATATGCAGCCAAGATGTCTGCTGGTCCTCAAGTTTAGCCAAAAGCCTAGAGTGCCGTCGAACTCCCGAACCCGAATAGGCTATTTACGATGGGCCAAATGTGGGAATGATCTGCGTTACGAGTCGACCCGAAATCCGGGGCATGATCCCTGCTCCGCATGAAAATCCGGGGCATGATCTTGGGTAGGCATGCATGAAAATCCGGGGAACAATCCTCCATTCCGCATGTGCCGAAGGCATGACAGGGGGCCTCAATCGCCTTGAAAATGTTAGATCAGTCAAGTGCCAGCCTGCCCTGTGCGCTTTTGAGCGGAAAAGAGCGGATCCAGCGCACTGCAGAAGGTCCAGATTTACTCCCAAGACGGCTAGCTTCTTGCACAACGTACCTATACGTAGCCAGGGGCTTCGCACTCTCCTGTCGCCAAGTCAAACAAATGACAAGTAAGATGGAGCTTCGGGCTTCATACCGATGACGAGACTCACCGCTAAGACAGACCTCTACGCCAACTTCTATTTAGCCAAAATCCGAATCAACACTGATAGGCTGGAAGATGTCTAGACGGTGTCTTGATCTAGAATCATTGGACGGTGTTGTTGCGAGCTTCACTCGGCGCAGGCGGCCGAGATAGGTAGGAATGCCGGAAACCACGGTCAAAGCACATTGACCTTGTGCCTGTGGACAACAGCAGAGTGGTCAGATATATAAGTCCAGACATTCCCTCGAGAAAGGACAGTCTTTACAGCTCCAGCTCCAGTCAAGCCTCACACCGATCGACTATCATCACCATGGTTTCGTTCAAGTCCCTCCTCTTTGCCGCCACGGCGGTCACTTCTGTTCTTGGTCGTCCTTTCGACTTCCTCGACCAAGACAACGGCAACGCGACTGAGACCCTGGAGAGGCGTCAGGTGACTCCCAACTCGGAGGGCTACCACAATGGCTACTTCTACTCCTGGTGGTCCGATGGTGGCGGTCAGGTCACCTACTCCATGCTCGAGGGTAGCCGCTACCAAGTGAGCTGGCGCAACACCGGTAACTTTGTGGGTGGCAAGGGTTGGAACCCGGGCACTGGGCGGTAAGTTTTCTTCCATGAGCTGTGACCTAGTTGCGATTGTCTAACCACCAAATGACAGAACCATCAACTACGGTGGCTCCTTCAACCCCAGCGGCAACGGATATCTGGCTGTCTATGGCTGGACTCGCAACCCCCTCGTCGAGTACTACGTGATCGAGTCCTATGGCACATACAACCCCAGCAGCGGAGCCCAGTACAAGGGCAGCGTCAACACTGACGGCGGTACTTACAACATCTATGTGTCCACTCGCACCAACCAACCCTCCATTGACGGCACCAGAACCTTCCAGCAATACTGGTCTGTTCGCACCTCCAAGCGTGTCGGCGGCTCTGTCAACATGCAGAACCACTTCAACGCCTGGGCTCAGCATGGTATGCCCCTTGGCCAGCACTACTACCAAATCGTTGCCACCGAAGGGTACCAGAGCAGTGGCAACTCCGACATTTATGTGCAAACCCGCTAGTACGTCTCCTTTGCCGGTCCTGACCTGAACGCCAACCAGCTAACCTGTTAGAATGCTTGAGTTGTTGACTGGAAATCCAGTCTTAAGGCTCGCGCTACTTTCAGACGCTGACGTTGGTACTCATGCGCGGGGGCATGGGACACCTATGATCTTGATGGGAAATTGGGCTGGTGCTTCTCGACAATTCCGCCTGGCTCAGATGTATATACAGGGGCTTTGTTCATACCCTGCCTTACCTTTCTTGTACTTACTTTAAGAACGAATGACTTTGCAGCTTTCTTGGTATGCTGTTGACTTTGTATCTGATAACGCTCAGCTTCCTGTGAGAACAGAGGTTGCAACACAGACGCTCCAAATCGTCGGACTCAATTTTCCCTGCAGGCTATGGCTATTTACTTCTAGACTCTCTCAAACTCTCTCTAGCATCTCGGTTATCACCTTTCCCAGCTCTCTGGCCTCTTCTTGCACATTGGGAATACCATGACCGGCGCTATGCTTGACCTCCACTCTTGTCTCTTCTTTGCACATGTTCATAACTTGCTTTGCCATTCCAGGATAGTGCACATCCTTGTTGCTCCAAGCGTGAACGGTAGGTATTGCGATCCTTTCCTCCTCAGGAACCTTGTTCGCCTTCAAGAAAGTAACCCTCCCGCTTTCCAATTCATCCCAGCCAGATGGCATGATACTTGACAGAAACATCACGCTCTTTATGTTGCTCTTGGCCTCCCGGAGGCGAGGGTCCTGCTCATCCGGTCGGAGCAAGAGAGTTGCTGCCAGAGAGCCGCCCATTGAGAATGCAAGGACTGTATCAAAGGGGCCATGAGTGAGAAGGTGATCTGCGAGCTTATCCACTGCCTCCATGCCTCCCTTTGCTGATCCATCAAAGTATGAGAAGCACTGTTGATTGGTTCCAAACATCTCCCTGATGCCAGGTGCAGGCGGGCTCGGATAGAGCCCCGGATACCAGTCATATGTGCATTCAGACGGGAGATATTGACGGAGGGATGCTGTGTTATAGTCAGTAGTTATCAGCGACACAGAAATGTTCGATTACCTGTTTGAAGTTTCAATATCTAAACCTCTGTCAGCCTCGAGAGATGCAACAGAGTCAAGACAATAACCATACCTCGCAATTAGTCCCAATGCCATGGAGACACAGGACCTTGAACGCTTTAGAGTCTTGTTGCGGAGACATATTCAGGCCGTATATTGTCTGGTGCGTCGGAAGAATGGGGGGAGAGGATTTCCAGGATATCTGAGGGGGAACCGGGGCTCTCTTATATATTCGTGGGCGGCGCAGCAGCTCTTTAGCGCGGAGCTTGCCGAAGTGTCTGGTCACTGGGTGAGAATGACCAAGGCTCCCTATCCAGTGATGACAGACTTGTGACATTTCTGCACCCAGACATAGTCCCAAGGGCTCACATTTAAGGACACAGTTTCTCAGAGGAAGGTTGGTCACATTTTGAACAAGTTATCCGGACAGACTACCTTGATAAACAGAGCGATCACCAACTCATATCTTCAAACAGAAAACCCTAGTGGGCGCAACTAATAATACAGTCCCTAAACAACCCCCTGATCACGCCATGTAAGCCCGTCTCGGCGGCATTACCCCCGGTGCCTGTTCTGGCCCATAGTTCATGGTTCTAGGTGTGCTCAGTCTCGACTCCAGGTTTTCAAGTTGCACATAAGGGCCATGAAGATGCGTCACCAAGGGACTCTCGTCTCTATCTACGTTGTTGCCTTCAGCTACCGTTGTCGTATACGTGACACGGATCTTCTTCTGGCTACTGCCACCAGACCCGCCCGACTTTCCACTTCTGAACTCGGGGTAATATTTTGGCGTTGCAGAGTTCTTGGTGGCTCTGGTCGACTTCAGAAACGGGATGTACTGAGAGTTGAGCAGTGGCTTCACACTCGGGAGACAGGCGCAAATGATACCCAGGGAGAGTTCGATAACAGAGAGAATTGCAAGATCCATCATATCGACTTTGGAATGACATGTTAGAATCCAATCAACAATCAGGATCTCATGCCGCAACTTACCCGTGGGATTGGTAGAATGAACAAACTTGTCCACAACAGCAATTCTGCCAGCGCTGACGATAATGACACTGGTGCAACAATCAGCATAGACTCAAACGAAAACGAGAATGGGCATACTCACCAGAGTCCAACAGAAAACAAAATGCAACTCATGATCTTCTTCTTCCGGTTCAGGTTCAACTTGGAAATATAAGGCAAAGGAAGGGTGATAATGATGACATCAACGATAATGTCTTTGATACCAATCCCCACTGCCTCACCGTAAAAGTCAAGGCAGGTTCCTTCGTGCTCGCCATCCCAACGATTCCAGAAGTGACCGATGGGACGGCAAGGAAAGAGAACGAGCAGGATCAGAGCAGAGCAGCTCAGGACATCCAGGACCAGAACGGCAATTCTCAGGCGGCGGCCAGGGGTGTTCTCAAAGATGCGGAAATAAAATAGCATGATGGACACTCTCGAGACAGTCCTGGCCACACCATAGAGAAACATGGCCACCCACATCAACAGGAAGATTTTCGTAATGTTTTCGTGTTTGATAGACCACATGTCAGAGCCCATTCCAATGTCGTATACTTTTTCGTAAGTGGAGTCAGTAAAAGACAGTGAATGCAGTGTTGGGATTCTGAGCTCACAATTCATCATGATGCCAAGGAGAGCGATTACCGAAGCCTGGTCATGACATGTTAGCACGTCTGGTGAAAGACATCAAGCATACATTCAGGTCAACACTTACTACACCCACAAAGCTCATGATATCATCCCACCATACGTGAACGTTGCGCGCCTGTCTGGCAAGAAAACGAAGGCCGACAAAAATTGTGGTCAGGGCGGTGAACGTGATGAAGATCCCTTTGGCTGAATGATCGACGTAAGGTTTAACACCACATATACCGGCTGTAATATTCCGTGTTGCTGTTGCAGTGTCAGCAGAGTCACTGAAAAGGCCAGAGAAAAGTCTCACTGAGTCCCTCTCTGATCGTGCAGCTTCCAAGGACGCATTGGCTAACTTGGGCGTTGTAAGCCGCGTTTGTGCACCTGCAGGCATTGTCTAGCGGTGAGCACGTCGAGTTTGCCATGGCTGCTTGGATGCAAGTCAACTGGTTGCAAGTCAGTGTCAAAAATGACCATCATGAGCCAGTATACTTACAGCACAAGACGGTAGGGCAGCTATAGCCGCCGCCAACAGCGACTGTCCTCCGGTCGAGGATGCCATAACGATGACTGGTAAGTGCTTCGGGAGCGGCAGAGTGATAATCTGAGCTTAAGTTTCACGAATTCAACAGAAACTGTTTCTCCGGCCTCCATTTGTACAGAAAAGACATTCCCGCTTGTTTGTAATCGACCTCCGCCAAGTCTCTGCTTCTATTTCGTGGCTGCAAATAAACAAGAAAGTCTGACTGTGCCTTCTCGAAGCATGGAAGAACATACCATCACGTCTTCCCGACCAGAGCCCAGCCGTCCCTTCGCAGCCTCTTACACGAAGGCCCTTACACGGCCCCCATTCTAGTGTGCCTAGGTTGCATCGATGATGGGTCGCTGCGGCACAAGAAACGGCCTGGACGAAAAGATTCCCTATTGGGGGTGATGGTGTGCGTCTAGAAGGTTTTGAGGGTTTCACAATGTGATGACTTTGTGCAGGGCTTTTTGCTGGCAGCTTGATGATGACGACGACATGACCAACCGCGTACTATGGCGAAAATGAGACCTCGTAAGGTACCTAAGGTAGGTGCCATACCTTTGAATCCTTCCCAGGTCACATAGCGGCACAGCAAAAAGCACCCGATCAAGATGTCTCAAAAGTCCGATTATATATTGAATGCGACCATTGTCGGTTTAATATCAGTGATGACTCTGATTGGTGAACCGCCATCTCTGCTCAACGTGGATGTGGGCACACAAACATACCTACAGGTAATTGATTGGTGCCTGGGTGCAGCTCGGGCAGCTGTTACCTATCTGTGCCTCCTTGGTTTCTTCAAAAACAGGTGATCCGGGACACGAACTATACGATGAGCCAACGTCCAGTCATCGGGTGATTGGTAACCCACCACGGCCAAAACGCCCTGGGGGCTTATCAAAAGCCATTTCAACCCACCAATCGAGTGTCCTGGGCGCACTGTGCGAGGTACATGTTGGGAAAGCGGCACATGGGTTCAACAGAGCCAAACTATTGACTGATGAAACTTTACGAAACGAGCCAAGCACTTCGAGTCTGATGAATCAGCTCGTGCACATCTCTCAAAGTCCTACTCTCATTCAGGTAACGTTTCGATTATCCAGTATTCTGAAGCTGCCCTGATCCCCGTCTTCAGTAGGGGACACAAGAGGGAATGCCGCTATATGCAACGCATGGTACATCGCGACACAGTGGAGAGGGCTTCTGTGTGATATCCCCTGAAGTTCCTTCCGAACAACGCCGATATCCTGCAATCACTACCTAGTCTACCTAGAATACATCAACCGCGTACCTGTCTCTCCGTGTACTTACCCACCACTCTTCAACTTGCTCATCTGTGGGACGATCACCATTCTTCTTCTCCACATCCTCAATATACATCCTCCTCAGCGCCCCTTTGACACCTTCATTCACAAGCCTGCTGCCACAAACATACATTTTTGCCCCTTGTTCCCACAAGTCCATCACTTGAGCCCGCTCCAGCCAAAGTCTATCCTGCGTATACCTGCAGCCTGCACTCTCATCATTGTCCGTGTCCTGCGAGAAGGCGTAGAAAATCTTGACCTTTGCAGCCGAAGCCCATTCTCTCAGGGTATCCTCATAGAGTTTGTCAGCAGGGGACCGGCAGCCAACAAAGAGCATGGCGGGTGGAATGTTTGTCTGTAAACCTTGCTTCAAGAGCTCAAACCTGTGTTGCAAGAAACCTCTGAATGGAGCAATGCCTGCACCAGCACAAACCATGATCAGAGGTGTTGCTCCTGGCCCCTGAAACACGAGCCGAAATGCAGAGTGGCTGGGCTTGACCGTCACAGACAATGTATCCCCTTCTTTCAGCCCAGACAAAAACTTGGAGGCGAGACCGTAAGTGGCGATCTCGCGGAACTGAGGATGGGAAAGACCTGAGTGTTTGATGACGGACCAAGTCAAGGTACATGTTGTCGGTGATGATAACGGAGAGGATGAGATCGAGTAGGCTCTTGGTTTGAGAGTTGGGAAAAGACCTATAAGCACCGAAATTGAAAGGCTCTCAATCTTGAAAGCCTCCAAAATTAGGAGAATGGATGGACGCCGAGTTGAGACATCTGTCTTGCTCTCTTTGATGATGGCATCTAGGATTGTCTTGTCCTTTGCATCTGCGGAGTGATCCCGGAGTAGCTCCAGTTGCTGTTTCCGTTAGCCAGACTGGAGTGACGGGGTTTTTGAAAATTATAGAAAATAACATACACTAAGAGTTGCTGGCTGGTTCAAATCCAAGTACCGAAGAAAGAGGTCCTTTGCCAGGACTGGAACTCCGGTCGGTAGTGAGGTTGAAGACAAACTCTCGACCTTGAGCACAGTGTCTTCTACGAGGCCCAAGACCTTGAGGGCTCGACTCACAAGTTCCACCGGGTTGAGAGGCGATATCTCTAGATAGCCTCCGACCTCATAACTGCTGCCCTTTGGAAGGTCCAGTTCAAGATGGAATTTGGGCCTAGTTTCGTCATTGGTGAGGCGGTCGATCCTTTTTATAGTAACCCTGACGCCCACCTGAGGGGTCTTAAAATCAGGTTTTTGATGCACAACCTCGACGCTCAGTGCTTCGTGAATTGTGCTGCCAAGGGTGACACCATGAAGCTTTGCAACAGTGGGCCAGAATTCACTTGTCTGCCACGTCGCGAATTGTGCAAGCATATCGCCCTCCAGAGCATCAGCACTTCCCTTTGGTGCAACAGATTTTGCGCCACGTTTCTCCAAAAGAGAATGGATCAGATTCGGGATGCGTTGGTATGTGTGTCTCCATTCCCCTGTTTCATCCTGAATTAGCCCCTTTGTTCTATTTTGTTTTGCAGGTTCCAAAACAACAAGACTCAAATGATTGAGGGAAACCTACGATTGCCGCATCCAAAAACCACAAATTCAACTCCTGTCAAAGAGCTCTGATTCAACCCCGACACCCAGTCGATGAACCTTGCCCCGTTGCTTGTCGGCTGTCCATCATACGACGAGCTGATCAATACAGACAGGACTCCTGGTTTGAGGTTACCCATGGCTTCATCAAGGGCAGCCGTCTTACACTCGAAACCACGTTGGATCGCAGACTTTGCGAGGCTTTCGGCAAGCTCCATTGACGTTCCCATATTGGAACCGTAGTAGACAATGATGGGTTTCAGGTCATCCAGGCCTGCAAACACGTTCTCTATGACTGAAGTCGGTTGCCGGACGGTCTGTTCGTGCACAGCCTCATGATTCGCGGATAGAGAATCGACACCGGCCCTCGGCTTTGCGCGCATAAACAGGTTCGCCGGCTTGATACTTGCTGCCTGTTTGATGCTGAGTTTGTAGTCTGGGTCCACAAAGAAGAAGTCAAGTTTCTGAAAGAGGAGGGCAACAGCAATGGTGGCCTCTTGAAAAGCAAACTCGTTTCCAATGCAGGCCCGTTGTCCGTTTCCGAATGGCTATCCAGCGGTCAATGTTAACCATTGGAAAGTATGCAAATCAAGGACACAAGACTTACCTTCCATGCGTTGGGTGGCAGTTTGGCAAAATTCTGGTCCAACATCCTTTCAGGTTTAAAATCTTCAGCATCATCGCCCCAAACAGAGGCATCTCGATGGAGGTGATGAAGCAAAACCAGAATTGTCTGTGGTCCGTCAAGCTCCCACTTTTTGCCCAGTAGGATCGGGCCCTCTACATCCACGGGCTTGACAGCCAGAACGGGAACCGTGGGTTGCAAACGGAGTGCCTCTCGTAAGCAGGCCTTGGTGTATGGCAACTTGCTCAGATGCTCAGGAACCAAAGGTCCATTCCCAAGAACCTGGTCAATTTCCTTTTGCAATGTTGCGTATGCCTTTGGGTTTGCTACGAGATAGTAGAGTAAGAATGCAAGCAGGTTCCCGGTTGTCTCTGAACCTACACCACAAAGACGTCAGAAAGTCGTGAGGGATAGCTGAATGACAAAAGAGAAAACACATACCGGCAATCAGAAACGCCATCATGTTGTTGATGATGCAGTCGTCCGTCAAGCGTTTACCAGTCGCAGGGTCTTTGCCGCTTACGAGGGCATTGAGCAGATCCTTCTTGTCAGATGGGTTTGCCCTTCGGTGGTCGATCACCTCATGGGCAAGCTTGCGAAGAAAAGCGTTGTTCTCATCAAACTTGCGGTTTGCAGACCACTGTAGCTTGGTAAACCACGCTGGCCGGGCCGCCCGCATTGTTACTTCAGTAAAAATACCGTTCAGGGCATCGACGAGCTTGTGTGGTTGATCGGCGTCACGAGAAAAAGAGTTGAATCGTGTGTCCATCGCACAGCTTTTGATCGGGATTCAGCAAAAAGGCTTCAGTGATAGCACCCACCGAAACTTACAGGGCAAGTGTGTCCAGCGCAAGACTCTGCAAGTCCTCTGCAACATCGATGGCAGCGTCAGCCCCAGTCTGGGTCCACTTCTGCACAAGTTGAGACCCAATATCATGCATCTCTGTCGATTTCACTGTCAGTTATCACGAAAATTTGAGAAAGCAAAAAATAAGCTTACCGCGGAACATTTGTTTGATCGCCAAGGGTCCAAAAGCAGGAACCAAAGTACGGTGTGCAATCGCCCAGTTTTCCTCGTGATGGAAAGCAGTGATGAGGCTGTCATGAATCACATCTCTCATGCGCATCACCGTCCCGACCGGATACTTGATGAACTCCTTGCGAGCCAGGACCTCATTGACAAGTTCATAGCTGGAAATGATGATGACATTGGCGACCCCAAGTTTCAAGCGGTAGATTGGTCCTGCTTTACGATTAGTGCTCTGGATCGTGCGCAAAAGCAGCTCAGCATACCATAAGAATCGGCAAGCTCATTCAGACTTCTAACGGTGTTTTTGACGTCAATGTCGCGAATGTTTCCCAACAGTGGCAGTGGTGACGGGCCAGGAATGGCTTCCCGTTTGTCAACGGTCACGGCAACTTTGTGCGTGGCCATGTCGAGGTCTTGTCGCCAGAGGGTTGACATTCAGCTCCAGAGTCAGAACAGCGTCAGTAAACAATCCCGCTTCTGCAATAATTTGCATCTGTGGTGAATGTATCCCAACCGCCCCATCTCTTTGTTTCTTCTCAACTAGATTCTGACTGAGGGGGTTGCTTGGCAACGGCAAAGATAGGTACATGATGATAGCATTCCGTACAGTAAACCGCACTGTGTCCATGTACCCTTACGCGCAATGTATTTGTGCCGCAACCTGCCGCACTACGACCGTCGGGCATGCATCTAATTGTGCCCACTGAATGGGGTGACGCTGCCAAGCATAGGCCATACTGTGGCGAAATAGATTGTTTGCGCGTTTACCCTCCCCCAATGACTGCTTGATCAAGCACACCGCACACCACCGCTGCCTGTGCGGGCCGATAACGAGAATGTGTTTCTCAGCCACCGCCTTACAGGGTCCTCGGTACCGTCAACCTCCTTCCATTGGTGAAGCTGCTACCCTCATGGTCTGCACCTTGGTCTCACTGAGCGCAGATGCTCCCAAAGTTTGGAACTCCGTTGGTCAAGAGCACCCTTTACGCATGCCCCGAAACGGCAAAACAGCCAGTTAGGTATCTGCCTCCGCGTTTTCATCTATTTCGTCAGTTAACCTTCCTTATCTGGCAATGGCAGTAGCCTGCAAGCTGTTAGTGATCATGGTAGCTTTACCCATGCCGAGGCATATCGGGAGCAAGAGCTGCGCAACTACCTACATAATTGAACGGCCAAGGACCACGGCCTGTCGCTTTGAGATGGTGGGTGTCCTTCAAATTCTTGTCTAGTTCGATGTTGGCTTTGTCCCTAAGCGATCACAACAAGAATGGCACAGCAATCACCTGACGAAGCCAACCAACCGCCGGCTCAGCTCGATGTGGCAACAGACCATCAGAGAAGCGCCATGCCTGGTGGAGAGGTGGGAAGAAAGGGAGACGAATGGAAGGCAGGGAGACAGGAGTGGATGATTCTAGCGACGCTGTCCATCATCTCTTTCATCATTGCTGTAAGCAGACGACAGTCCTTGACCTGCGCCTCTGCTAACTCCCTTTGCAGGTTGACGTGATGATTCTAATTCCGGCACTGCCTGTTCGTTCCCATCCCCGAAGAAGAAAATGGTGGTACTGACACAACAGGATAGACGCTCGCCCATGAACTTGGCGGAACATCAGCAGCCACCTTTTGGACAGGCACGTCCTTTCTGTTGGCCAACGCAGCACTTGTTCCCTTCATTGGGGCCATCTCCGACATATTCGGCCGCCGCGAATTGCTCATGGTATCTCTTCTTTTCTTTACAGTGGGGACAGTGGTATGCTGCACCTCGTATGCCATGACGCAGCTGCTGGTCGGCCGAACTTTGCAAGGCGTCGGGGCAGGTGGCATACAGACAATGTCCTACATTATTGTTTCGGATATCGTGCCTCTAAGACAGAGGCCAAAGTATGGCAACTTTACCCTGTTGGCCTGGGGGTTGGGTGCCATCTCTGGTCCTGTTTTGGGAGGTGTCATCGCTGAGCATACGACTTGGAGTGTATGTACCTTACCTATCTCTCCAATCTCCCTTTGCACAAGTGGCACTACTGACAACAATCCTAGTGGCTCTTTTACATCAATTTTCCCATTTGCGGTCTTGGGCTATTAATTGTTCCACTCACAGTCAGTCTCAAACCGGAGAAGAAGAGGACGTTTGCAGAGAGCCTTGCCGCTGTTGACTGGGCTGGCGGCATTTTGTTCATTGCCAGCATCTCCAGCTTCTTGGTCGGGCTCACCTGGGCAGGAACCCAGTTCCCATGGAACTCATACCAGACACTTGTGCCGATTATCGTTGGTATTGTCGGCATATTGCTATCAGTGATGTATGAGATACACGTTCCCGCTCTACCATTTCTGAGGGTCTCTGTCTTCAACAGCCTCTCTGCGGTGCTTGTGTACGTCTGCACAGCAGTCCATGGATTTTTGGTGCGTCATCCCTGAACCCTGCCCCTGAGCCCCTGAACTCCTTTTTGAGAGCCCCACATTAATAACATCGACGATGCAAAGCTTTTTTCACACCTGTTTTACATCATGTTCTACTACCAGTCCATCAAAGCCATAAACCCAACAATGGTGGCAGTCATTATGGTGGCGGTAAACTTGGTCCTTTTCCCCGCAAGCATCGTTACTGGTCTGATGATCACCCGTTTCGGTTCATTTCTATGGGCCATCTGGGGCGGCCTGGCAGTAGCAACACTGGGGAACGGTCTATTATTTCTCCTGGACCAAGGGCGTTCAGTGGTGGCAACTGTGTTCATCTTGCTTGTTTCCAGCATCGGCCAAGGACTACTCCTCAGCGCTCTCAACGTGGCTACGCAGACCACGGCCAAGACGGTTGATGTCGCATATGCAGTCACCATGTTCATGTTCATGCGGACACTTGGTATGTGTTTGGGAGTTGCCTTGGGTGGCACAACATTCCAGAATGTGCTGCTGAGAGCACTTGAAGAAAGAAAAGTCGCCGATGCTCTTGCTATTGCGGTTGATGCAGAATCGTTTGTGGCAAGACTACACGCCATGCAGAACGGCCCTACAAAGGATGCGATACTAGAGTCATATGTCAAGGGGTTTCATGGAGTGTTCAGCCTACTGGTCGGGCTTTCAGCGTCGTGTTTGCTGAGTAGTTTCTTTATGAAGCACCACACCTTAGATAAGAAGTTGGACTCGGAGCATAAGCTGCAAGGCAAACATCTTCCAAAAGGAGATTCGAGGGCCTAAGCTGTAAGGATGTTGAATAGAAAGGCCAAGTTGCCAAGCCCAAGTTTCCCTCAAACCGAGACAGTCCGTCCGTCTTCAAATCCCGCTATACAGCCTGAACGAGTCTCGCCAAGCAGGCGCAGAGCTCACATCCATCAACAAATGTTACAGAGTGCTGCCAAGAGCCAATATTGACTGACTACGCCACTCGCCGACAGTTTCATAGCCAGAAACGCTAAAGCACCTCCGCAATGGCATATCTACCGAAGGATTGAAACTCCAGATAGCTTCTGCGCCACAGGGCGGGAGGACCCTTCGCCCCCATAGCCGACCGTCGTCATGTTTTCGGTGACTCGGTCCGCCAAGTAACCCAATTTGTAGTGCGATGACTCCCGCATCATTATCAGCCTTGCTACGCCCGAATTTCAACATCAGCGGGTTACCAATCCCGGTGGGAAGCAGAAGTGCGGCAAAAGCAATATCGATAGGCCAATGGCGCGCCTTTTACGCACCATCGGATGCATCAGTCGTGTGAAGAGAGGCGTGGATAGCAGCCTTCTCTACCCGACCATTGCTGAGCCCTACCAAGACTTTATCAGGATCCAGTCAAGTTGATGTCCTGGAATCACTTCTCATCGACGGGCGGTTGGCGGTACTATCCAAGAAATATGCCCGCCGCATCCCACGGGTCAGGTTGACAGATCTCCAGAATGATTGGCCTTCTGATGAGGAAAGGCAAAGGGCAGCCATGTTGACTACGCCGCGCTCCCTTGCCGAGTGGGAGTGGGAATATGAACCTGGCGGTGGATCACGGCTCCTCATGTGCTTCCGGCAGTCAACATAGCTACGCGGAGAAACTTCCGATTTTGGACAAGAGCTGCGATGTTCACAAGCTGGACAGACTGTGTGAATTGCTCGCGAGGTGACTACCTAGGTAAGTATGCACCGGTTCCAACGGGGCTTGTGTAGGTGGTCTGGGGTCTAGCATTTCATCTGCGAACACAACGTGAGGAGGAGCAGTCCTTTGCGCTGTGGTTCTGGCAGCTATATAGAGAGCACTCTAAGCTTCATGAAAGACTTCAGCGCGGGTGCTTCTTTAGTAGTTTACACCTACAGCACTAACTCTCCCATACCAACGCCAACGGAACCCATCATGCATCTCAACCAAGCACCTCCGGTCCTTGCCGGCCCTAAACACCTTCTTTCTGCTGAGGTTGACGTCAAAGAGATGATCAACAAGACTCCGTACACTGGCTCTGACTCGGGTTCCGTCACAACAGCCTATGATGATATTCCTACCACAGTCATGACGGCGGAAGTCCTTTCTGCTGGCATATCGGGCTCCAAGGTTGAAAGCAACAGTCACTCGGTTCCAGTGGCAATCTGCGGCATGGCTATGCGCCTGCCTGGGGGTATCTCCTCCTCTGAGCAGTTCTGGGACCTGCTGGTCAACAAGCGCGATGCTCGTAGCCGCATCCCAACCTCACGTTATGACGTGGATAACTACCTGTCCACCACGGGCAAAAGTGGAGCCGTGAATACGACACATGGTTACTTTTTGGACCACGACCTTACCCAGTTTGATGCTTCCTTGCTGTCTATGACGAGGAACGAAGTCGAAAAGCTGGACCCTCAGCAGCTGTTGCTCCTGGAAATTACAAGAGAATGTCTTGAGAATGCAGGTGAAACAGATTGGAGAGGCAAGCGGATTGGCTGTTACGTGGGGACCTTTGGGCAAGACTGGTTCGAGATGCAGTCCAGAGATACGCAGGAGGCCGGGCCGTACCGAATTACAGGAACAGAAGACTTCTTGTTGGCCAACAGGATTTCATACGAGTACGACTTGAAGGGTCCAAGGTTAGTTCGCCTCAACTTGAGCGCTAAGAACGTCATGCTGACAATCAGCACAGCTTCATGGTCAAGACTGCTTGCTCGAGCTCGCTGATTTGCCTGGATCTGGCCACCAAGGCAATACAGAACGGTGACATCTCCAGTGCCATCGTCGGAGGTTCCAACTTGATCATGAACATGAGCAGTACGTTTCTCGCACCCGAAAATAACAGCAGCTAACATCTAAAAGTGACTCAGGCTCTTGCTGAGCAAGGAGTTCTCAGTCTGAATGGCTCCTGTCGAACTTTTGACGCTGACGCGGACGGCTACGCCAGAGGGGAGGCAGTCAACATGGTCTATCTCAAGCGCCTCGACGAAGCTATCAAGGACGGTAACCCTATCCGTGCCATCATCAGGGCTACGGCGACCAACTTTGATGGCAAAACCCAAGGGATTGCGCAGCCCAGCTCCAAAAGCCACGAAGCACTGATAAGAAACTGCTACAGCAAAGCGGGCATCAGAGACTTTACCCAGACGGCCATGGTGGAAGCACACGGCACGGGCACCAAGACTGGAGACCCCATTGAGACAACCGCCATTGCCAACATCTTTTACGAAAAGGGCGTATACATTGGCTCTGTCAAGCCCAACCTTGGCCATGCTGAAGGCGCCTCAGGCCTGACTGGCGTCATCAAGAGCGTTCTTGCGCTTGAGCACAAAGTGATCCCTCCCAATATCAAATTTGACAAGCCGAACCCAAAGAGTAAGTCTGGCCCTGTGCAGTCTTTTGGCCTGAAGCTAATCTGTCACAGTTCCATTTGAGAAAGGGCTTCGAGTGCCAGTTGAACCCACCACCTGGCCCCAGGACCGACACGAACGTATCAGTGTCAGCAGCTTTGGAATCGGCGGCGCCAATGCCCGTAAGTTTGTCTCAGTCCGGTAGTACTCTGACATGCAGCTAATTCTCTGCTCAAGATGTCATTCTGGACTCGGCAGACTCGTTTTCGGTTCCCATGGTTCCGCCCAGCCCGAGGTCGGCGCCCAGACTCTTGGTTGCCACAGGCAGTCTTCCCGAATCCGTCCTCAAGGGATCCAAAGACATTGCCGACTACCTTGTCAAACATGCTGATGTTGTTGGAGACCTGGCTTACACCCTTGGAGAACGTCGGGAGCATCTTGACTTTCGCTCATTTGCGGTAACAGATGGAAGCTCGCCCCCTGTCTTCACCGCGCCCAAGAAGGCGGCCAGTACACCTTCAGACGTCATTTTTGCATTCAACGGTCAAGGCAGCCAGTGGGCCAACATGGGATCATCACTGATCATCAGCTTTCCCTCTGCCTCACACGATCTCGACGTCATGGACGAGGCGTTGTCAGAGCTACCATCTCCACCATCATGGACTCTGAGAGAAGAACTTCTACGGCCCAAAGAGACAAGCAATGTCAACAAGGCAGAGTTCTCACAGCCTCTCTGCACAGCCGTTCAGATCGTTATTGTCAACCTCTTGAGAAAGTTTGGAATCGTCCCAGCAGCCGTTGTCGGCCACTCGAGTGGAGAGATTGCTGCGGCTTACGCTGCATCTGCTCTGGACATGAAAGAAGCCATCATTGCCGCTTATTTAAGAGGGTTCGTCATGAAGCAACAGACTGACCGAGAAGGGGCCATGGCCGCTGTTGGCTTGGGCAAGGACGGGGTCGACCTGTTTCTTATCCCTGGCGTGGTGGTTGCCTGCGAAAACAGCCCATCCAGTGTGACGTTGTCTGGCGATGCGGACAAGATTGACCAAGTCATCGCCGAGATCAAAGAGGAGGCTCCTGATGTCTTTGTCAGAAAGTTGGTCGTGGAGATGGCGTACCATTCCCGTAAGTTACTCCAGACATACCAGAACAAACATGAAATGACCTGACAGAACTGTAGATCATATGCAAAGTGTTGGCGAGATGTATGAAACGATGCTTCGTCCTTTCGTGTCAAGCAAGTCGCCCTCTGTGCCATTCTTTTCGACGGTCACCAACAAAATTATTGACGCCGAAGGATCTTTGGGCGCTTCGTACTGGCGAAGCAACTTGGAATCGCCAGTGCTCTTCAACACGGCCGTTCAGGACGTCCTCGCTCGCCTTTCTGATGGCATCATGGTCGAAATTGGGCCTCATTCGGCACTTGCCGGTCCTCTCAGACAGATCATGCAGACTTTTCAGCCAAACAAGGTCGAATACCTTCCGACTTTGGTCAGAGATCAAGACGGAACTATCAACATCTTGACCTTTGCCGGCGAGTTGTTCACAAGAGGCTTCAAGCTTGCATTCAAAAGCATCAACCCCCGTGGCAAAGTCTTGACCAACCTCCCCAACCATCCCTGGCATTATGAGGGCCACTATTGGTACGAAAGCCGTCTGTCCCACATGAGGAGGTTCCCCAAGTTTCCTCGGCACGATCTCTTGGGGTCTCAGATTGCCGAGTGTGGTGATGCTGAGCCTGCATGGCGAAACATTTTGCGCCTCGCCGACGTGCCTTGGATCAGAGACCACATGGTCGGGCCAGATATCGTCTTTCCTGCGGCGGGATACATTGCCATGGCAGGTGAAGCCGTTCGGCAGGTCACGGGCTGTACTGACTACACTCTCCGAGAAATATCCATCGGTCACGCCATGATCTGCCGGGATTCGACGCACAACGAGACCGTTTTGACGCTACGTCCCCACCGTTTGACAACCCGTTTGAACTCGGAGTGGTACGAGTTCACCGTCTCGTCATGCAACGGAGGAGCGTGGACCAAACACTGTTCTGGTCAGGTCAGAGGCGGACGACACATTGACAACGTCGAAGTGCCTACCATCAATGACCTGCCGAGAAAGATCGCATCAGGACCCTGGTACCAGACTTGGCGCAATGTTGGGCTCAACTATGGTCCTCGGTTTCAGGGCATAGAGAGGCTTTCTGCCGACCCTGCCGAGAATAAGGCGGTGGCTCACATCATCAACAGGATTGATGAGAAAGACTCTGTTTACCAGCTTCACCCGACCACTATCGACTGCTGTCTTCAGTTGTTCATGGCAGCTGCTTGCCGTGGACGAACCAGAGCCATGCACAAGCGGTCGATCGTTCCCACTTTCCTCGGTAATGTCTACATCGGGGCCCTGGGTGCTAACAATGAGATGACTGTTGAGGCTGGGGCTGACTATACCGTCAGAGGAGGTGTTGACGGTACCTGCATGGGCGTTGATCGAAACAACGAGGATATTGTGCTGGTTATCAGAGACATCAAGCTGTCCCCTGTGGGAGAAGAGACGACGACTTCTCAGGTTGATCCTCACGCTGGCGCCCACCTCGTATGGAAGCCCCATGTGGCCTTCCAAGACCTGAAAGACTTGAAGGTCCGAACCCTCGTCAAAAAAGAGACGTTTCCCTTGTTGCAAAAATTGACGCTTTGTTGCTCTATCGAGGCCTGTAGGCGTCTGGAGGACATTGTCCATGCCAACACCCAAGAACACCTCAAGAAGTTCCATGCTTGGTTGCATGCCCAAGTGGAACAGGCCAAGACTCGGGGATATGCCCTTGTCGACAATGTGGACGATCTTGTCCAGTTGTCCTCGAGTGAGCGAGAAACTGTCATCTCTCAAACAGCCAAAGAGATCGAACAAACAGAGGCGCCCATCATTGGCACTGCTGTTCGCCGAATCTTTGATGCGATCGAAGAAATCTTCCGGGGTGAAATTGAAGCGCTCGAAGTTCTTCGGGAGGGAGATGTGCTGACCGAATTGTACAACTTCATTGACAACAAGAACTACGGCCAGTTTTTGGAATTGCTGAGCCACAGCAAGCCGAACCTGAGGATCCTCGAGGTTGGAGCCGGCACTGGCGCAACGACCGAGGTTGTCTTGGGCTCTCTCGACTCGTTCTCGTCCTACACCTTTACTGACATCTCGGCTGGTTTTTCCCTGCGGCTAAGGAGAGATTCAGCAAAGTCAAGGCAATGGAGTTTATGCCCCTTGATATCAGTATGGACCCGACAAGTCAGGGGTTCAAACTTGGATCCTATGATCTCGTTATTGCCACCAACGTCTTACACGCCACACCCAGTCTACACGAGACACTTGTCAATGTGAGGAGGCTGCTGAAGCCCGATGGGCAGATGCTGTTGCAAGAACTGTCCCCAACGACAAAGTGGTTCAACTACACCATGGGTCCGCTTTCTGGTTGGTGGCTCGGCGAGGCAGATGGCCGTCCTGACGAACCATATGTTGGTTCTCAAAGATGGATTGACGAGATGTCCAGGGCTGGATTTTATCACGCCCATCCTGTCATGGTTGAGAATAAGGACTTGCTCTACGAGCTGAACATCACCTGGGTCGCATCTTGTGTCCCTCCTGCTGTCGAACGCCAATGCATCTCTGTTCTGTCAGCGCAACAAGAAAGCCCCGTCGCCAACGCCGTGGTCAAAGCCCTCCAGAACCGAAACTTTGAAGTGGAAGTCATTGGCCTTGGCGACAAGCCAAAGAGCGATATCATATCTATTCTTGACCTTGAGACAGACAAGCCCTTCCTTGACGGCCTAACTCCAACAACGTTCTCCCAACTCCAGACCTTTACCACGAACCTCGGTAACACGGGTAGTTTTTGTATGCTTTGGCTGACCAAGTCGTCCCAAATCAACTGCACGCATCCCGAGTACTCCCGTGTTCTCGGTCTTGCTCGCACAATCCGCAACGAGCTCCTGGTCGACTTTGCCACTCTTGAGCTCGAAAACCTGGACTTTTTGGCTTCTGACGGAAAGATGGACACAATCTGTCAAGTTTTCCGCCAATTTCAACAGCAAATCACCGTCGGTAAAGACCAAATCGACGATTCTGGGCCCGACTATGAGTATGCTCTGGTCCAAAACACCGTCCACGTCCCCCGCTTCCATCGCTTTTCTGTTGAGGACAGCCTGGCTCTCAAAGCTGACTCGGATTCCGCCGGGTTGGCCAAAAAGCTCAAAGTGACTAAACGGGGCTCGCTGAAAGGCCTCGAATGGGTCAATGTCCCTAACTCGGAGCTTGACGCGTCGCAACTGGTTGATGACGAAGTCATTGTCGACACGAGAGCGGCAGGGATGAACTTCAAAGACATCCTTACCGCCATGGGGGTCATTGACGGGCAAAAGGTCGAAGGAACCGGGTTGGGATTAGAGTGTGCGGGCGTTGTCAGCGCTATTGGGCCCGGTGCCGCCGCGAACGGTCTCAAAGTTGGGGACAGGGTGGCCGTGGGAGCCTTCAACAGCTACGCCACCAGGGTCAAGGCAAGAATTGTGGCCAAAATACCGGACGAGCTGTCGTTTGAGGAAGCAGCAACGATGCCGAGCGTGTACTGCACGGTAATCCATGGTTTGTTGGATTTAGCAAGGCTGAAAGCTGGCCAGGTATGTCGTTCTAGGTCCATTTGATCGCTTGAAGAAGCTGACAACTCTTTTCACAGTCTGTTCTGATCCACTCAGCCTGTGGTGGTATTGGCATTGCGGCGATCCATGTGGCCCGCATGGTAGGAGCGGAGATTTATGCCACAGTCGGTAGCGAAGAAAAGGTCCAGTACCTGATTGATACCTTTGACATCCCGAGACAACGCATCTTTCACTCTCGAGACTCCAGCTTTGTGGATGGGGTCTTTCGTGAAACACAAGGAAAGGGCGTTGATGCTGTTCTCAACTCCCTGTCAGGGGATCTCCTCCATGCTTCGGTGAGCAATAGTCCCTTGCTATCGGCTTATAAAAACCGCATTCTAAGGCTAACACAACACAGTGGAAATGCGTTGCCGAGTTTGGCTGCATGGTCGAAATTGGCAAGAGAGATTTCGTCGGCCACGGGAGGCTGGCCATGGACATGTTCCAAGAGAACCGCTCCTTCTTCGGCGTGGACCTTGCGCCCATGTATGTCAAGAGACCGGAGATGGCCAGAAGGTAAGAAACATGCAATTCTTGGTGGTTTGGTTGTACGGATTCGCTAACATCACTGCAGCTTGCTGGAGCGGGCCATGGCATTCTACCAAGCAGGCAAGCTTCATCCTGTTCTCCCCATGACTTGCTACGACTGGCCGCAGTTGGAGGACGGATTGCGGTTCATGCAAACAGGACAGCATACCGGCAAGTTAGTAGTGCGCATGCCTGAGAATCCGTCTCTTCTCCCGGCTACAGCCACTATCCGTAGCGGTCTGTCTTTTCGTGCGGAGGCATCGTATCTTCTTGTCGGCGGACTCGGCGGACTGGGTCGACAAGTCGCCATCTGGATGGTAGAGTGCGGCGCTAGGCATCTGATCTTCTTGTCTCGGAGCGGCGAAGATGCTCCTGAAGCCGCCCTGCTTACCAAAGAGCTTGGCGCCATGGGCTGCGCCGTCAAGGTGGTAAAGGGGAGCGTAACCAACCTGGAGGATGTTTGCCGGGCGGCATCTGAAGCACAGCCCCGTGTTGCTGGTGTCATTCAGTTGGCCATGGTACTGAGGGATGCCGCATTTCCCCAAATGACTTATGGCGACTGGGAGGCAGTCATGGGCCCCAAGGTAGAAGGGACATGGAACTTGCACAAAGCCTTCTCCGACAAAAGTCTCGACTTCTTCGTCCTTTTCGGCTCTTCCTCTGGCGTCTGGGGCAACCGGGGACAAGCCAACTACGCGGCTGCCAACACTTTCCTGGACTCTTTTATTCAGTATCGCCATCACCTCGGTCTTTGCGCGTCGGTCATGGATGTCGGCATCGTCGGAGATATTGGCTACGTGAGCCAGAACAAGGCCGTCAAAGAGCTATTGCAGTCCAAGGGAGCGCATATCCTAGGCGAGCAAGAAGTCCTTGATGCGTTGGAGCTTGCGATCAAGACGTCAGCTCCCCTTAAATCGAGAAGGTCCGCAAGTGCCGTATCTTATGTCAACAAGAGTCAACTGGCCATTGGACTGAGGGTGGATGAGTCGCGGGCTTCAGCCCAGAATCGTGCCGTTTCGCTGTGGGGCCGTGACCCTAGATTCGGTGTGCTTCGAAGCCATGAGAAGCAAAAGGCGAACACTGCAAATAACACGTCAGGCGCGTTGTTGGAAAAGGCAGATGGGAACACTGATCTCGACGAACTGTTTGCTGCTGCGAGCGACAATGCTCAGGTGTTTGCTGAGCCGTCTGCCAGCACCATCATTTCGCGGCACATTGGCACAACGCTTCTAACATTCATGATGAAGCCGGTCGAGAGCCTGGATGTTATGGCAAGCCCAGTGTCGTTGGGCATCGATTCTCTGATGGCCATCGAATTGCGCAACTGGTGTCGGCAGCGACTGGGAATTGAGGTGACCGTCCTGGAAATCATGGGCGCGCCGTCCATTGAGAGTCTCGGGGAAAGCGTTGTGGAGAGACTGCTGGCTGAAAGAGCATGAGGCTGTGTGGTTGCTCTCATGTAATTGTTCTCAAGGCAGATCTTGAGCCTTGCCATCGATCAGTCTTATGAGGGAGCGTGGATGAATCCCGACGGAGTTCAACGGCTGGGCCCCGCAGAGTTCTGGATTTGGTAACCTCCTCGTTGCAATTTTGACGCATATGCATGCTAAGGTAGACTGTATCTGGCTAGCCTGATCGCTGGCAGGGGTCCACTGTGAATGCTCATGGGCTAAAATACCAAGTGGACGGGAGATATGGAGACAGCCGGATCAGATCAGATCAGAGCCACGATGGCCACGTTTGGTGATGCCCCGTGTTTCTGGCCGCCGGTATCTACGCCATTCTCTCTGCTCTGATCCACCGGCTGGGAAGAGAATACTCGCTCCTTCCCCCCAAGTGGATTCTGTGGTTCTTCATCACCTCCGATGTCGTTGCTACCATCACTCAAATCACCGGTGCCGCTTTGATCGGTGTGAAGCAAAAGAAGAGAGAGGATCCCACGGGTGCCAACAACATTCTGCTTGGCGGTCTCGCCTATCAGGTCTTTGCCATCGGCTTGTTCATCACCTTGAACGGCGTGTTTATTTACCGCGCGAGGAGACAGATCAAACAGTCCGGCCTGACCCTGTTTATCGCTGCCTTTTCGACTGCCACTCTCTTGATTTACCTGAGAACCGTTTTCCGTCTGGCCGAGACAGCTGAAGGCCTGGGCGGCGATCTGAGCACAAAGGAGGTTTACTTTGGTACTCTCGAGTTCTTACCCGTGGTCTTGGCCGTGCCACTGTCGAATGTGTGGCATCCCGGCCGCTGCGTTGGACGGAGCATTGCGTCGGACTCGAAGGAGGCGGCTGGCATTGTTGAGCTGGGGTCCAAGGGCTAGGATTTCTTTTTGTGTCTGATTTACAGGATTTAGAAGGAGAGAAGCGTTTTATCTTCTGATACCTCGGTGTGTTGAAGTCTCTATGTATACCTAGTTGAATTGGTAGTGAGCGTCTGACCAAAAATATCTTTATCCTCTAGCATCTATGCATACGGGTCCTTTGTGTCAACTTATTACTCCTCTAACTCCTCACTTGCGCTGCCAGAGTCGTCGCCGCTGCCGTCCCGTCTGAACACAGCGCCGGGTCTGTCGCCCTTTTTGCCCTTGCCTTTGCTTTTGGCTGCCTTGCCCCTGAGAGCAGCGGGAACCTCCTTCCTGACCTCTCCACCCTCAAGGAGTAGCCCAATGTCAGGTCGCCTGGCTACAGCCTTCTTCCACAGCGACATCGGCACCGAGTCTGAAGTAATGACCAACCCCGTATCACTCTTTCTCCATGTGATGTTGTGCTCTGGTAGCAGCGCAGTCTTGAGATGAATCCATATGCTGACTTCGGCTGCTTCTTGCCCGAGACGAGTCTCATTCCCCGCTTCGTCGACAGACACCGGAACAAAAGCGCTGTACTCTGCTCCACCGGGAGCGGGAAAAATGCCAAAGGGGGTGAGCAGCAAACGATGGTATCGCTGGTAAGAAGTTTCATAAATGACAAACTCTGGGAGGTCCGCGTCGTCGATTGTGAGCTTGTCCCCGACGGGAACCGGTGAGCTGGCTTTCTGTGTCAAACCGCCGATTCGGGAAATCTGCCATGACGCAACATCGCCACTGTTGGTGTTGGGTGTTTGTCTCAGCTCGAAGCGAGCTTTTATGGCGTTGGACACAACGCGCTGGACGTCAGAGAGGGTAGTGTTGTGTTCCCGGATACGCGAGTGCGCGAGCTGTTACATGTCAGAGTCAAGAATTGTGGTTGTTTAGAGCATACAACGACATACCACATCGCTCAGGGCAATCCAGCCCTCGGCATCTGCCACAAGGTATTCTCCCTCAGGTTTGCCTTCGTCCTCGGCAGCCTCTTCTTGTTGAATGGCCCTCTTGATAACAAACATCAGGGCTTTGGTGATGGTCGTATCTCTCTCTTCTACCACACTGTATCGCCGGCCCTTGACACTCATGCCCCTGCTACGGCCATGGCGGGCAGAATTGTTGGCCAACGCGCTGGGAGGGAGGACGCCACCGAGCTCATTGTTGATAGCAGAAAGGGGAACTGCGACTGCGGCGGCCATGACGTTGGGAAAATACAACAATAAGGTGTTTTGAATGGATGTGTAGGTAATGAAGTAAGAAATCAGCAACAAAGAAGAAAGACAGTCTCAGACACAGGGGCCATTCCCCCTTTTGAACATTTTGGGAGGCAAAGTCCCTGACCCCTCCTTTGGCCGAAATATCATCGAGATTGGGCACTGCTGACCGCCTTGCAACTCTCATGGTGAAATAATTGTTTGCTGGCTGATGTGGTGGCATCAATACATCCCATTTTGGTTGGCAAGGCGGGATGGAGGAGGGGTGAGGTGCCTTTGGCGTCTGTTGATACCCCTGTGTGGCCGGCTGGTCAGGGGAAGTGGGTCGCCCTCCTGACGTGACACGCCATGCGTCACTCCCGCCTTATCGACTCAACCCCGCCCCCGCCTTCTTGTGACTCCTTGGTCTTATCGGCACCTTGATGGCTATTTGTTTACATTCACGCAACGCTTTCATTTCTAGGTCTCGATGTCGAATCCTGGACCCGAATCGCCTCCTTTGGCTCAAAAGAATTCAACATGAAAATCGCCCTCACACACTCTTCCTCAACGACATCCCTGACAAAATTACCCCTCCGCGGGGTTATGCAAATGGTTGGACGAGGCCTGCCGTCTCCCGATTGGCATGGTGGCCCCCTCACTTTGGACACACATGATACACTCACCGCCTATCCATCTCCTATACGTGTCTGGCCCCTCTGTTCTTTTTTTGGCTTGGTCCAGCTGGATCGTCCACCTTGGCCTGCATATGCATCGGGCATGAGCATTGCCTGCAAGTCTTTTTGGTCACAGTAGCTATGTCGAGCCTATCCCCGTGATGATATCCATTAGTGCTAAAATTTGGTCAAACACGACGAACCCGTTAGTGCCAGCAAGTGATAAAGGCTCCGTTGGATTAAGACCTAGGCCGTTTCGGCACGAGGATCTTGATCTCCAAGTGACCATAAATGACTCAGAATGGCTCCTGACAAAGACGCCATTCTTGATCGGCAAGATTATACCATCCAATTTAGCGACTCTATCTAGTCATATTACCCAGCAAGTACATACAAGACAGCAGGTCAAGGAGGCTAACGTTAGGCGACCCGTCTCTGCCCTGTCCAGCCATCCCGATACCAGTTTGCCCGATCCCAATCTCCCAGGCACTGCCCAACAGTAACAAAGTGCAGATTCCTTGCCTTCGCCTGGCTAATCATGTGTCTAGCCAAGTTGAGAGTCGCAGGCAAGGTGTCGTGCGCAAGAGAGATGACCCTGCCGTAACTGCTATGGTTCGGATTCCAGAGTTCATCGCTGAACTTTTCAAATTACCTCCAGATGTTCGAGGCGGGCTGGTGCTTCCAGTCATCTGTATCAAGGTTCCAGATCAGGACGGTATAGCCCAGATTCCCCATCTGCGTAAGACAAGCGCCGTCGCCTGGCAGTTACCGTGAGGCGGACGCATGTAAGTGGGGAAGAACCCGAGGATGTCACGAAACGTGATCTCGTTCCACATCATTTGTTGGTTTCTGGACTCTTGCGACTCACGGTCGAGGTTCTCGAGGTGGCCACAGGTGTGGGATGCAAGCTGGTGATGCGTCGCAAAACACTGGGCCAGATTCCCGTGCGCGTGTCAAATCCATTGCGTTCTCGGTGCTGGCCATTCACGAAAAACGTGGCCTTGACACCTTCCTGGCGCAACAGGTCAAGAAGGGGTCCCGTCTGTTCCGATGGTCCATCATCAAAAGTCAGGGCTATCGTGTTGCGCTGTGTGCAGTTGTAACCCGTCTGCCACGATTCTCAGGCCGGAAATGATCGCGTTGAACGTGCCGAATTGTGTCGCTAATGGGATGAATCAGTCATCAAAGATAATGGCAGTCTATCTGAAGATAGGAACTCACATCTCGCAGTGTCCACAACCAACCTGGCAATGTGCGCCACGATGAGCGGCAGAATATCCACAATAGCCAGCCCGGGAACAGCAAGACGAGGAGGGACAGCTGGCGAGCCCAGGGCCGCAGCGGACATCCTGGCGTCGGCCGAGTGCCAGGGTATTGTTGAGGGCCTCAAACCGGCTGTCGGGTTTGACGGTATAAGCGGCGACGCTATGGGGGTAAGGTAAAAAACCAGCCAGGCCACCAAAAGCATATGTTTCAACATATTGTCAATAACCGCCTTGGCAAAGGCCGCAGACGGGGCTGAGGATAAGCAAGGAATAGGCTCAATGGCTTGGTGCCTTGAACTGCTGAGAAACGACGCCGTGGGCAGTCCGGCTTTATAGACGTCATCGATGCTGTTGTCTTCGTCTGGGGACCCATTCGCGGACTACTCCAGTTATTTGGATACTTTAGTGCCGTGGGCACCATCTTCTCCACTGAAACGCCACCAAAGCACCTGGCATGAATACGATGTTTAGAAAGTGAGACTATCATGAGTTTGACACTGCTGAATGCATTATCATTGCTCAGTTTTGGACAAGCGCCATTGGCAAAACGGTGTCCATGGTGAAATAAGGTAGGCTAGGTATAGCAGATCACATAAAGGGGCAGAAAATCTGGGTTTAATTGCTTGCTGCTGTAATTACCCCCTGAAGTTTGGATCTTATGTGATGCCCAGAGTCTCCAGCCGATGTAACACCCGACCTCGCAGCCGAAAGGAGTGAGCTGAGAACCCTGCTGGTGACTGAAAACATGACTGTATCAAGGTTGCTTTGAGTTCGGAGAGTCCAACGAATACAACCATCAGCTGACAGCGCTGACGATGTTTGTCACCCAAGCACCTACTTAATCCAAGCAAGATCATGCAGTAAGTAACTGGAAAGGTCCTCCTTCATCTCCAACATCTACAGAAAAGTCCACCTTTGCTACTCTTGGCTCACATTGGAATCCTTCATGTAGCTCGCAATGACCTCCTCCCTCCACGACCACACCCCTGCCATAGTAGCTCCAGGCCCAAGCACTATCTGACTAACGGCAGAAAGCAAAGAGACCTTGGCGGCCTGCCAGCTCGTAACGTACCCAAGAAGTCGAAGGTCAACAATCGAGTACAAGGTCTCTCCGAACAAACCTGCTGCGCCGCTCATGGAGAAGGACAGACTTGCCAGCTGGAACAGTGTGGCCTTGAGACATATGTACCCGTGGGCCAGCAAAGCGACGTGGACAGCAGTCTGAGTCACAACCGCAAATCTGTATGCACTTCTCAGTGCTGGAATATCGTCTTTCTTGTACCTCTCAAAGGCCTCGGGCTCCGCCTGCGTGTTATCATCCTTGTTCTGCTCAGTGATGGCATATCTGCTGTCTGTCACTTTTGTTTCCCCCCTCTTTGAAACAGTCGAAAATGCAGCTGTAAAGACAGAAAAGAGCAAGGGCGTCGCTGTCATCAGCCCTTTTGAAATAAAACCACCTGTGGTATTCCAAGTCGACTTGAACACAAACAGCGTTGGGATGACGTATCCTAAAGCGAGGGAGGGAACCAACGCTCTGGCAATATGGATGTTCACCCGTCGACCAGGCGGAACTCTGAATGTCTGAAAGGCCGCTAGGATCCCATGAATAGGGGCGATCTTGTTCAGTCCCACACGAGAAGCTTGTATGCCAGCCACAAATACGCTGGGCAATGAGAGGAGTGTCCCTCTATTTCCTCCTCGGTGACCCTCAATGGTGTAAGTCAGCAGCGGGGAAATGACTTGTGACAGTGTGTATACTCCCTGCAGTTGGGCGTTTAGCAGTGGAGGGGCTTGAAATGGACGCGCCAGAGGCAACCCCATGCCCGCAGAAAACAATGTCTTGATCACCATAAGCGGCCAACCTCGGATTGGCTTTGCCAGCAGCTCATGATCATACGGCACCGCCCTCGGCCTGGGAGGTACCGGCAAAAAGTCCAGCTTCGAACTGCCAAGAAACCTCGATCCCACCTGGCCAAGCTGATGCTCAAACCCACTAAGGGGGAGGACAGCGTTGAATACAAACGTTGAGAGCAGCGGCTTCTCAAAGGCAAACAGAGCTTGTATCTCGTGGCCCATTTTGACAATGTACTTGGCCCTTTCGTATCGTGCGTTTTGGGTGTTCCTGGAAATAGCCTCGATTTCTCGTGTTGTTAAGCCGCGTAGGCCGTTTGGGCGGCTGTCCCTCGCTTTCAACAAAAAGTTGACAAATTCGGCCGCTGTCTCGATTGCGCCATTGCCACCCATGCCGCCAATATCAAGTCCGATCTGGTAATCCTATGGTCGCTTCGCAGAACTGACCTTCCATCGCATTGGAATTAATCGGTGCATCAAATGCCGACGGCCGGTTTTGGGCTGCTAAATTCGGCCCAACCGTTACTGTGGTGGGTAATATACCCTGTAGCCTTGCCTGTGGACAAAGATGTCCTTTTGGTACGACAGTTGGGCTGATTCTGAGTATGTAGATCATTCCTGGGAAGTTTCCTCTAAATTGCGACAACCCTGTTGGTGTGAAGATAAAACTAGGTATCCAAGTAATAAACGGCCCCTTCTGGCAACTTGGACATCAATCGTCCACTGCTTTCTGCGACGGCGTCACCCCAGCCTTGATGCTAAACCGCCGTGCAGCCGGAAAACGGCCAGCCTTCCGTCGGACCTCACTCAGCATTCTTCTTTCCTTTTCGTACCAGCCCGTGGCGATCCAGCAGAACAGCTTCCACCTGAGCTTGCCAAACCACCCCCAGTCAGGAGGAACCGTGAAACCGAACATTCCAGCAAACTCAAAATACCTGGGATAATATCCAGAGTAGTCCCAGTCGATGAGCCACAGGTTGTTTGTTTTTTCTTCGAGGATGATGTTGCGCGGGGCCAAGTCGTGGTGGGTGAAGACCAGGCTCGCCTCGGGCGTGGTCGGTCTTGCACATGTCTCCTTGTGTTGCTCGACGCTTTTACTCGCCTCTCTGCGAAAGCCCACCAGGTTATGCCAGAAGTTGACAATGGACGAAATCACGGCGGGCGAGGTCTTGGGAGGTATGCCATAGTACTCCTCCAGCCAAAAAGACCGACATATCCCGGTCCCAAGAGAGCCGGCGGTTGGGCTTGTGACGGTTCTCATCCGGCTGACCATGGTGCGCAGTTGAAAAGCAAGCCTGATTGTCGAGAACCAGCCCAGGCTAGCCCAGCATTCTTCCAGCGTCGGCCCGTGGATGCGTTGGGTGATGCATTCGGCACGTACCGAGTTGAGTACGGGAACAACACGTTTTATGGAGGGGGTCCGGATCCCAAGATTGCGCGCCCTGGTGATAGCGCAAACGACATCGTCCAGGTGGTCTTTGACGTACGCCTTGGAAAAGTAAGAATTGCTGAAAGGCACTGCATTGGGTAAGAGAGTGGTACATGTAGCGTGATAGGCAATGCGCGCCTGGCGAATGCGCTCAGCGAGTTCTTTGTCGTCGAGCGCTTCGACGGGATTCATGGGACAAATCGCTTGCGCAAGATCAGTTGTTGAGAGAGATGATGTTGTGACGGTGACCATGATGCGTCTACAACTCTTTCAGCGGTTGCTAAGAGCAAGCACCCGCTTGCTCAATGTTTCAGGTTAGAGACCCTTGCAACACAGGTAACTAAGGTACTTCACTGACTAATCATCACCCCTGACCCTAAGCCCTTGCACAAACCTAACCTTCAACCTTCTGAGGCCCAGGTTACTTACCATTGAGTCGCCGAACGCTGGACTTCTAATCACAAGCCACAATCTTTACTTTCATAAATTATATCACTGTTACTTCTGATGCCGGTCGCTTCGCTAACTGGAGACCATTCACACATAGCCTCTTCACAACATTACCTACTCTCTCACAGTGTCCTTGACAGACCCAAGTACCTACGGTTTTCTAAGCTTCTATGTTGTCTATCCAGGTAATCCCATCTTTTCTGTCTCGCCCTACCCCAACTGTCCTGGTTCGACTGGCCACTCACGTTTCGGACATCCGTGGTGGCTGAAAAGCAATATCTGGTGCTCCTCGGTTAGCTTTATTCCCCGCACCCCAATCAATGTTCAGCTACAAAAGGCCCAATGATTGGAAGAAAGTGTGGTATGTCGTGATACCATTGGATACAAGGTTTGGCCTGGCATGCTCCGACGGAAGGGTAGAACACCCAGGCTAATATGACCATGCCCCTGCAACAGGTCTAGAACACACCGCTGGGATACAACATCGTAATCGTTGACACTAGTAAATCTCATCGTCCCTCGGGATAGGTGGAGCGTACGTCGATCATACGCTGGATGTGTAGTACAGAATTCTTTAGGAAGGTGAGGATGCTCTGCCCTTGACTTCGGGCACATTGATGACCCGCGAGAGGTTTTGGGTCTCTGAGTCTTGTCGTGGACACTGAGCGTTGAGTTGGCTATAAATTGCCCTTGTCTCGTCGTAGGAGCACCCATTCTCATCACAACATTCGGCCTCCAAATCACAACATCAGAATCTTTGAACTTGTTCATTATGCAACTCACTTTTGCTCTCTTTGCTGCCATTGCAGCCCCAGCCCTGGCAGCAGTCGGAGGCCGCTGCTCCAACAACTGGGGCGGTGACTGCATCTGCCTGGACTCGGGGGTCTGCCGGAGCCGCTGGGGTGGTACCCCTTACACTGGCTCCCCGGGCAACTGGCCTTGCCCCAATGACCCCGACAACATCATGGCGTGCATCGTCAAACCGTGCCCCGGCCAGGGCAGTGGCACTCAGTGCCTGTGGAGAAATGCTTGCCGCAGCGCCAACCCAAGTAAGAATGACCTCTCCATTGGTGTATTCTCAGGCTGACCACTATCAAAGACCCTGTTTGCCCCGGAGGTAATGACTTTATCTGCTGCAACCATCAGTGGTGAAGGAGCCGAGAATGAGGATTAAATGACACTTGAGTGTGTAATCAGGGCCGGTATAGCTCTCTTCACGCTGGTCTTTGTCCGTCTTGATAGATCAATACACACGCTTCGGTCTCAAGTTCAGATCATCATTTTGTCATTAAATATCGCTACCCAAACACACCAACGCCTGTAAATGCACATGATCATATCGTAGTCCCCCAGCACAACAAACAGAAATCCACCTATGTGACCACAGATGAAACCCCAAACAAATTAGTACACTGTATCTTTCACCTTTTTTGGCCTTATCGTTACACTTTTTCAATAGGCGACAGGGGCCTCTTCTTCTTCTCAAGCAACCCAAAGTCGCTGTCCAGCTCTTTTCTGAGAGCAACGTGCCTCTCCAAAAAGGTCACGGCTGCGCCGAGAACCGACATGACAAGAAAGATGATCCAGACAAGCTGGAGGCTGGAAGCAAAGACGGTCCGAATTCGGTCACGCACAGATCCGTCTGTGAACGAGTTGATAAAAGTGGCCGATGCGTGTTCGTATGCCTGTCCTTGACTGAGCTCGTTCTGGGCAAACCCATTGTGGATCGTCCCCAACTGGGCGTCAAACTGAGCGTTGAAAGCTGCGTTTGGAATGGCCACACCCAAGAGTGAGCCGAGGCCTCTGAGGAATGCCCACGATCCCGTCGCCGCCGCGTTTTCCTTGTCCGTCAACTGAACAAGAACAGTGGGGAGGGTGGTGGAAACAATGATGCCGGAACCGATGCCGACGAGGAACGAAAACAAGATCCACAAGCCCGTCGAGGTGGAGTCTTCGTAGACGACGCAGAGCAGGAGCCCAACAGCCATGAGAACAAAGCCCACGCGGTGCATGAGTCTGTACCGGCCAAACTTTGCCAGCAATGGTCCTCCCAAAGCCGCCAGGATGACAATGGTGAGCGTGCAGGGGAGGATAAGAACTCCCGATTGTGTTGGCGACGAGCCTAGGATGACCTGAAAGAAAGGCGGGAGATAAAACTGAAATCCATATGTGATAAAGCCGTGGATAACAGTGATGGCAAAGGCGGCCACTGTCGTCCTGTTGCTAAAGACGTGGGGAGCCATGATGGGGTGCGAGCACCTGTCACTCCGCTCCCAAAAGGCAAAGGCGACAATCCCCAAGAAACCTGCGGCCAGGGACATGGTGATGACGGGAGAGTCCCAGGAGCTGACAGCACCCGCTGTGGTAAAGGCAAAAAGCAGCACGATGACGCTGGCGGTCAGGACTGTGATGCCCAAAAAGTCGACCTGTGAGACCTTGTATCTCAGCTCTCCCCAGGTTCTGGAGGGGTTTCCATTGTTGAGTCTCAGCCAAAACCACATGAGGACCAAGGCCACCAGGCAGATTGGAATGTTGATGCCGAAACACCATCTCCAGTTCATGGTCGCAAAAACGCCTCCTAGCAAGGGCCCGACAGTCGTTCCAAGGGCATATACAGCCGCCTTGATGGCGACGTAATGTCCCCTTTTCTGCAGGGGATGATATCACAGAGGATCAGCTCTGCAAAGAGATCGATACCCCCTGATCCCATCCCCTGGACCACTCTACCCATGATCAAAACAGCGCTCGAGTTGGCCCAGCCGGAAATGGCGCTTCCTATGCCGAAAATGACGACGGCAGCCATCATCAGAGGCCGACGGCCACAGATATCGGCCAGCTGACCGTACAGTGGCTGAAAGACGATGGATGCCAGCAGAAAAGACGTGGCGACCCAAGACGACTTTGATCCCAGATCCAGAGAGTTGGAAATGGTAGGAAGAGCCGTGCTGACTACGCTCCCTTCAAAGGCGGAGAGAAGAATGGGTATACACACGGCTGTGAAGCACCTCCAGAAACCAACTCCTCGGCGCCATTCTGCGGCTGGGGCGGTAGCACCCGAGGCGCGGGACTCCTTTTCTTTTTCGGAATCCCACGAGTCCAGTGATGAGGAAGAGGAGCATTTCGAGGACGTCAGGGGGATGGTGGAGACGACAACCCCTTTGTCTTTGGAGGATAGATAGGAGGCGTATGATGGTGGTGGTGGCTTGACTTTGTCGTCATCGTGAATAGGGGTTGGGCAGCAGTCAGACCTGGTGTCGATGCCGGAATCTGAACTGGTGCGGGCAAGAGTCTCGGTCTCAGACTCGGTTTCAATCATGGAGTCTGTATCATGATGAAGGTGGGGCCGGCTGCTTGTCTCCTGATCGGTCTCGGCTCGGCAGGTCGGCCGAATACGAGGGTGAAAGAGACCCATGGTGAGTCGATGTTATCCCCGAGTGGGGAGACGGCCAAAGGATATTTTTTTTTTTTGGCAAAGGTATCGGCAGGGACCGAGCAAGTGCTAGCAGATATGACAATCGCGGGCGGCGCCAGCCGTCGGACCGATTCAAGTGAGGTGTTCAGTTTCTGTGTTGAGGCAAAGTTCAGATGGAACGATGGAGGCCAGAGCATAAATTGAACGTCTGGATGAAAGATTGGTCTTGCTTTTAAACTCGTGTCGAGCTCCAGGTCGCTCCCTTTCTCTTCCTGAATTTGAGGTAATCAATATACACAGCATACACAACAGCAACTGACAGGCCTGACATTTCTGTCAATTGTCAGTTACCTGTGCATGTAGTCATACCTCACCTTGGGTGCCAAGTCTGGACCCATGCCCAACATTTGGTCTGGGTATCCGCCCTGAGCACAAAAAGGTTTAATCTCTAGATTCACCTCTCACATTGTCATCTGTTGTCCCTTCCAAAAGCCACGTACATGTCCCATTGCCATACGGGCAACCGATGAGAACTGACCATCAGAGTTCGTAGTGAACCAGTGAGAGCAACACTAGATCATGATGACCCATCGTATCTCTGTGATGGATGTTGCTAGGGATACTTGGTCATAGCTGAGTTTTCGCCGCGTGGAACGTTCATCGTACACTTCACGTCCCGCTATCGGACGGAGAAGGGCGGATGCTTTGTTGTCGTGGGAGGGGCGGGAACCCACGCCCTTCTCCTGCCATGCTCCCTAGTTGTTTGTTTCGTCCATCTTGGCTTGGAGTTGAGTCTATGAGGTGTCTGAGTAATTTCTGGATCTTTGGCCTGCCGGTGGGAGTCGATCATGATCCAATCCCGTAGTGATTGTGCCACCGATGACCTAGACTCCAGGGATCGAGAGGGAGACTGATGGAGAAAAGCTCGGGGGACACAGTGTCCGAAGCCGAGCTCCCATTGGGTGCTTTTGTGATTCTGGCGGGCACGGACAGAATTTGCTGAAGACTTTTGTCTCTGGTCAATGTTGATTGGTTACCCAAGGGTTGGCCATTCTTGGTGGTGCATCGAGGAATGGATGACTGATGAAAAACTCTTATACGGGCAATGATAAGTTCAGCCAAGAGTTATATATCTGAGCAAAGCCTTCAGCCGCACTTGGCTTACGCCCGTAAATACGGATCTCATCCCGCGCACCATTTTCCAACGGTCATGCCATTGTCCAAGATCTCCCCAGGATGCCTTGTTTTGCTGCCTCGGCCTGCATGGGGACAAGATGCAAATACTGTAAGCCAACACAACACCACAAAGAATCTATCGATGCATCCCGAGTCGGTAAAAAGAAAAAAGTTATATGGTGGTTGCATTGGCATCCACATTCATCGTATCACAGACTCCGGTCCCTGTTTTCGCCTAGAAGAAGTCTTGGCCCATTTCGCCTGCTTAGGCTAAAGAGTCAAGTAAATCAGAGAAAAACCTGGGGAAGTTTGACAGAATAGTCAAAATGTACGTAGGGTTGTGTTAGACATTCTAAATGAAGAAACTTTGAGTCAAAAAGAGGTCTAGGTTCCGAAACTACTCCCAAGTGAGCGTTGTGGCATGTTCGCTTCCACTTTTCCCGACAGATGAGGCGCGACTCATTCCAGATGGACAAACTTTCTGACCCGGTCCGAGCGAGTGCTTACTCGGAGAATTGGGAAGTAAGCCGGAAGAAAATGCCGGAATGGATCAGTGGGTAGGAAGCCAAAAGTCTATATCAGCCCGATTTTCCACTCTCCTGTCACAGACTGAATTCGTAATTTGGCAGCCAGAGCACACCACTTCTTTCTCCAGCATCTTTATCTTGACCAGAAAAAATGGTTTCTTTCCGTATCATGCTTCTTGCCTTGGCACTTGGTGCCTCGGCCAAGCCAGTCGACTCGGACGTCCTGGAAGCCCGCCAGGATGAAGCGGACAAGCTCGACCTCTGTGCCACCGTTCGATGCGCCAAAGACACATACTGCAAAGTCCTCCTGGGAAGACCGCTATGCGTTCCCATCGACGCCCGCGAGACCAAGTGCGGCACAGCTGTGTGCGCCGCCGGCCTGGTCTGCTGCAACGCATCTTGCAACCTCTGCACCAGGCCCGACATGATGTGCACTCAACAAGTGTGCGAATCGCCCGACACCAAGCCTCCTCCTGTAGTGGAGGAGCCTGCTCCGCCCACCGTCAAAGATCGAATCTGCGGAACCAAGATCTGCCCCGTCGGACAGGAGTGCTGCAACTCAAGCTGTGGTTACTGCCGTGCACCCGGTCAGGGATGTACCAAAGAGTTCTGTGCCCCCAGTCGTGTACAGTGTGGCAAGGTTGTGTGCACAAACGGGAATGTGTGCTGTAATTCGTCGTGTGGCATCTGTACCCCCCCTGGTGGCTTTTGTACTCAGCAGTTTTGCTCCAGTTAAACCATGCCAAGTTTTGGGTGCAGGATTTGGGAACAAATTTGACTGGGTCGTGATTTGGGGTACTCTGGTAGTGTTGGCACAAAAAAGGGGTAAAGGGGCAAGGGGTTCACCGGTTTCATGTATCAAAAAAGGGGTTTGTTTACCTACTCAGTTTGTTTTATGAAAAAGTTATTCTGCGTCGGTATCAAGTTGAATGAAGTGTCTTGGTGTATTTTCTATCCCTGGTGTTAAGACACACTTTCTGACATATCACGCTCCTTTTAAGACATGGTTGTACCTGATCCAAGACATCTTCAACATGTGATCCCAGCCGTCACTCCGGGCAAAGTGAACACCGTCTGCTAGTAAGCAAGCCAGCACCCCAGTTCGTCAGCAATGGAAAATTTGTCCGATGAAAAGGATCTCAATGTTCAAAATCCCATGTCAGCCGATCAGCTTTTCTGAGACAAATGCTTACCAACCAGGATTTTTCTCAGGTGATATAGTACTCTAAAATTCTCCGCCCTGACCTTTCCCAAGTCGCCGGTACCGGAAATCTGTGAGAATCGGGAGCGGAGCGGGAAATCAAGGAGGTAGCCAACTCCCATACCTCGACCACAGGTTCTCGATGAGAAACCCAATGTTCGGCAATATCGGCATAGGAAGATTTCGACCTGATGTTCCGTCTGTCTCGGGTGGGTTTAACTCCCTCGTCTATCCATCTTGTGTAGAGGTAATATAGGTACTCCGTGATCGGCGGGGTCACGGATCGCCGTCATGTAGAAGTTTGTAGTAGGCAGTTTGGCTACGCTGGGAAGGGCCTGTTGAGGACTAGAACTCGACGTGTGTCCCCTAATTGTCTTGGAAATTCTCCGATTTGTATTGCTGCGCAGTTCTCGGCTGCCCAGATTCCCCACAGCCACCTTAGGGAGACAGTTCCTGGTGCTATCCTCATGAAACAAACGCATTTGTTGACAGTGGAAATAGTTTTGGAGATGGCAACCTAAGCTCAAGATATATTACGCCTGACTCCGCCTACATGTGGTGTACAGTTGTACTCCGAGTCTCACTTTGGTCACAGTACGTCTGGTGCCCATCTAGGTAAGCTGTCGGGCTTTTTAATCCTACATGCGTCCACACCTCGAATTCCACCATCACATTTTCCTCCGCCCGATTTGGAAGCCATCCCGAACTTGGCCTTGTACAGCCCTAGCGTATCATATGAGGCAGATTAGAAACCCGCATCTTGCTCAGGTGGTGTTTTGTTGAGAGCGTGATCGGTTACAGCCAGCCTGAGACTCGAGTCTCGTGAGATTTCAAAAGTAGTAGCCATTTCCATGCCGGAGGGGATTTTCCAGGAGAGTATTACAACCTGAAACAACGATCACGCGTGAGAGGTTGTGTGCGAGGAAAGAGATCAAGAAGTTTTCCCGTCCATTCATCAAGCAGCGTCTGAGTAAAGCTGGTTCCCTTTGACTAGGTACTTGCGGCTAATAATCAGGGAAAGGATAGTGCGGCCCTTTCCCCGTGAACTTCGCGCCGATGTCTATGCCGCTCAAAAAAGGCCATCCCCTCTGTCTCATGCTCAAAGACAGCGTCACACTGATCGCAATACTGTGGGTTCTTTTTGATCTTTGGGTGCACATACAGCCCTCTGATTTCGTACGTGGTGACCATATACACACCCATCTTGCCATCCTCCTCATCTTCGCCTTTTCCAAAGCTTAGAACTTCCCTTCGTAGCTCTTCAAACCCGTGCGGAACCTCCTCGGGCAAGTCCCCCTCCAACTTCAACTCCCGATGAGCCATGACGGTGGCCCAGGCATAGGTAATGTATGCAACGGGGCACCTTGGACTGCCTTCCACGCTGGGTATCAAGACCCGAAATTTGTGCTTGTCTGCTGCGGGATCGACGGCCGAAACCTTTGAGAATAAAAGTCTGGAAATAGGGTCCTGGTCCGGGTGATGCTGATAAAAAGGCGGGACACCTTCAGTGCGGTCCTGGATATTGGCGTCGAGGAAGTCATCCAGAGTCGAGATTAACACTCTGAATCTGTTGTAGAATGCCGTGCTTGCGAATATGTCTAGTCAAGTTTCGATAGGAAAAGAGATGAACAGACCAGAAAAGAGATGGCTGGGATGCAGGCGAATTATAGCAATACTTTTCATGCCTGTTGGTTGTCACTGGGGCTCAGGCACCAACGCCTGTCGTTGGATGAGATCTGCACCAGAATCCAGGGAACCAAAAGACCGACTGTGTCATGAATTTACGCCTTCCTTCCTATCCAAGAAATAAACATGGGTATCAAGTAACATAACCTCCACTTCTTGCTCAGCTTAAAATCCAGGCGGAAGCCCCTTACTCTTCACGGGCTTCCCCCCATTCTTCTTCAGCTCAGCGCTATACTCGCTCCTCTTCCGGATCATAAATGCGATCCCCAACAACAGATCCGTCTCGTACTGTTGCTGCTTCGCCGCCGCCTTCCCCATGGCACTCACAGGAACAAAATGCAGCAAAGGCCTCATGACCCTCCCAGCCAACCGCTCAGCTGTCATCTCATTCCTTTCAGCCTGATCGCAAATATCACCCCAAAGCGTCAACAACAACTTGAAAAGCCCCCTCTCCGGGCCCTTGATGCCCATGAGCGCTTCCTCCCAAAAGTCAATGCCCTGGTCTATTCTCAACGCCATGCTTCCCGCCACATTGGACTGTTTGCTCAGCTTGATCCACCTCTTGGCTAATGGATCCGGAACCAGTGGCTTGGGCAGCTCATTTAGGTACACCAGAATGAGATCGGCAGCATCATAAACGGTGAAATCCCTCCAGTCCAACACCTTGCCGTAGCCAGTCTGGGCGCTGTTGAAGATCGCCCTCAGATCAGAAACGCGGTAGCTGTCGCCGTCCTGGCCAAAAACATGAGGGCATTCGGCCAGCCCCATGTCACGGATGTAATACACACAACGGAGGATGCACAGAGGATATTCGCGTGTGCTCTTGCCGCCTGCTGAGGCCCCTTCGTGGGATGTTGGGGCCACACCTTTGGCAACCTTCATGGACTGGGCAACAGGAACCCCAAATACATCCGTCGAGGTTAGTGATTCTGTTAGAGAAGGTGTAGACAGGGAGGGGCTTTGCGAGTGCGTTGGTGTGGCAGGGTGGCTTTGCTTTGTGGACCGAAGGCCGAGACGTGAAAAGGCACTGCCTAGCCTGGACGAACTCCTCTTCCCGCTCGGTCCGGAGGTGCTAGTAGAGTCCGTGTCTCGGTTTCCAGTGGGTACATATGGACTCTGAGGTGGGGAAAACATGAAGCTTGAACTCGAGGTTGGTGGGCGAATCATGCCCGAAGGCGACATTGGCGGCAACGCAGGGACTGGTGGTGGCACTGGGATTTCGGATCGAGGATTCTCAAATACAGAATACCGAGAAAGGGAGTGAACAGATTGGTTCATGCCGCTTGAGCGCCTCGAATCAGAGCCGTGAAACGAATTGGAGTCGCCGCTTTGAGACGAGTGATCGTGCGAGGAAGCATAATACCCTTGCTGGCTTCCTTGGGATGGTGGGTGACCGTGTTGGGCCAGAATGTGTTCTGACACTGGATGGAGGGCTGGAGGGGAAAAGCTTCGGATCCGAGACATGGAGTCCTTGCGGCTCAGGCTCATGGTGCCGCTTTGGCCGCTTGCCCGTGAGGCAACGCTGCTGCCGGCGTTGGAAACCGACCCGAAGTAGTTGCTCTCGGTATCAGACATGCTAGGGGCTTGCCGGGTATGCTGCTGGTGGCTGACGTGGCTAAAGTTGGGAACGGCAGTCGAGCTGCCAAGACGTGACGTTGATCGTGGTGGCGGAGGTGGTACACGGTTGCGCACATCGCGAACGGGCATCATGTTTGGTGGCATCTCGTGAAGTTCCCCGGAAAACTCGTCCATTTCGTCGAAAAAAGTGCCGTCGACCGCATCTGGTCTCTGTGGCCGCGGCGGTGGTCTGAGGCCTTGCTTCTTTGTCAAAAACGAAGACGATTCGTCGCAGCTCATCTCAATGGCACTGTCGGGGGCTTCGGCTGCTTGTGGTGGTTTCTGCTGACTTTCGGCCTTCTTTCTTGTCGATGGGGGTGCCGAGAGATTGGCATACTCGCGCAATGTATCAAAGTATTGTTGCAACGTGGTAAGAGCCCTGTTTGGGCGCATTTCTGGTGGAGGTTCGCAAGAGGTGTTGATGATGCGCGTTGCCACCTCTGCCAGCTCGTCCACGTCCTCGGGGGTTGCGTCGTTTTCGTTTTGGGCTTTGCTTCTGAACGGTAACAAAGATATCAGCACCTAGCCCCAGCCATACCTCTCCAAGACAAGGACATACGCGTCAACAAAATCAACAGCCAGCCCAAGCGCCTCCTTGTATCTGCCCAGCGTCCAGTGTAACCTATTAATGTGATCGCGGCTTGCCATCCACCGCGCCTTCTTGTCCGCCCTCGACACACCCGGCCGGTTGAGCACGGCTATGCATCCTTCGAGCTCGTTGATCAGTGTGAGGCAGCAGTCAAGTGCACTTGGGGTCTGCTCGGCGAGAAATGGTGGAAAGGAGGCAGCATCGTCGCGCAGGAGCTGGAGGACGCCGTCGAGAGAATGGAGCTCGCTGGAAATGCTGTCCAATTCCGATCGAGATTCCCGCACTTCGCGGACAAACTTGTTGAGGGCAACCGAAGTTCTAGCGACGGCGTTGCTGGCGGCGAAGCAACCGGTATTCATGGATCTGTCCACGTGTTTGTCAGCACCTGTTGTGTCTGGCGGTGTCAGTCTCCAATTGTCTTACACCCAATCCAATCGCTGTCCGGCACTAGGGTCCATGGCTGCAGCGGTCGTGACCGTTCCAGGTTTCGTGGGGATCAACACTGCAGGCAAACCTTCGGAAAGGACGGTCGGGGACGGAGAGGCAGAGGATATAGAAATAAACAAATAAAAGTCAGTCAGGGCGGGAGCTTGGAGGGAGCACGCTCGTAGCCTTCCATGGTACGGATATGCATGTCAGCCTGCGAGAATTGACCCCGATTTCCCATCATCCAATGCTGTTGCACCCCTCCATGGTTGTCCCAAGAAGTCCAGGGTCTGCCAGCTCGCCACGCGCTTGCCCGGCGCCAGTGGTTCGCATCCATCTTGGCCCATTCAGACTGGGCCCTACAGCCCCAGGAGACCCACCATCCAGGCCCCACCATTCGCTTGCCGTTTCTCTTTTTGCAGCAGATTCCCAAGTCCGAGGGGTTGGTTTTTTTTGTTGCCTTTGTCTCGGCTGTCAGTCTTCGCATTCGGGAGTCCTGCCCAAAAGCACCAACGTGCAGCGGCTGGATGGATGATAAGGAACGTTGCTGCAGAATAATAAAACGTGCACCTGCCAATGCAGGACAAGTGTCCCAAGCCAATCGTTTGACGTGACCGGGAAAAGTGTCGACAGCGGAAGGCCACTCGATACCTGTACAGCAAGGAGTGACGGCCCGTGGGAACCCCTTCTGAACCCTGACCCGATCATGACCCCTGAAAAACGCTTGGGCTGCCGGTTTTGGCGACCGGACCCACCGCCTCGACCTTCCCTTGGCGGCGTGATAAGAATGCGGGGAGGGCGGGGCCAGGCAGAGAAGCTCGACTCGAGAGCTCAAAACTCAGGCCCTCGGGCCTCACACTTGCAACCTGGAACTGGCAAACCATCTCTCATGTGTTTTCATGTGTATTCGTTGTCCACAGCATGTGAACTTTTCCCCCTCTTTCTTTCTGGTCTTTTCCCTTTACTCGGTCATTTTCTTGATCACAATAAAAAAACTTGCTCTCTGTAGGGCCGACCATCAGCAGCTCCTTGCGAGGTTGCACTGTCACATCGGTAAAACTCCGAGGTGGAGTTGCGTTTTCAGGGGGCACCCTGAGCTCGACCGAAATGAAACTAACCACTGAGAAACCTCACCGTCCGTGCCCAAGAACCGTTGAAACGCTTTTTGATGGAACTTTGGGTTGGTAGGTCGAGAACGGTTTGCCAATTTACCGCGCCGTGGACCTAGCATCATGACATGACATTCTCAAGTTGTCTAGTTTTATCTCTCGTGTGTTTCGATCTAGGGCTTCACTGTCTCTCGTCCATATACAACAGCAACGACGACGACATAACAAGCGAGCGTAGGCCCGAATCCGTCACTGTTGGATTGCGCTAAAACGCCATGCTCGATGCTCATCTCATCATCACACGTTGTGTGGAGAATTTGATGTGACATTCCAAGTGGGAAAATGGTACATCACAACGACGTCAATGTAGCATTTGCATGTCAATAGGCCCTACACCCCAGTCTCATAACTCCGTCGATATCAATCAGGAAAAGGGTGATATTTATTCCGTGCATTCTAGGTCAGCGCCTTGAAGTCATCACCATCCCGTGAACTTGGTGGCGTCGTCTTTGGTCTCAACAGCCAACACCAATGCCATATATCGGGATCGCTCTCCAACCTTTTTGGGACAGTAGCCACCTTTGTCAACACCGTCACCTCAAACAGTTCCTGCACCCTCGGACTGTCCATCTCAAACCTCGAATCTGAGAAGCTAAGCGACACCCACACGCCCTCCTCCTTGTCCAGCACATCATAAATCCTCTCCACCATTTTAATGACATTCTCATCTCCCCCGCAAGAAACAGCATCGACAGTACTCTTGTCAATAACCATTCTCACTTTTCCTCTGCTCCTGAGCCATCTCAAACGGCATCGTCACATCCTGCACCTGATACCCCATGCTCACATCGCCAAACTCGTTCTTTTCCATCTCCTTCCCTCGTTCCAGAGCTAGAGGTTCGTAGTCCATGTGGATGATTTGCAGTTGAGGGCAGTGGCGTCGAAAGTACACATGCAGGTCGCTTGTTCCTGAGCCGAGGTGTAATACTGTTGAGCCTGGCGATAATGGCGTGAGAAGGGGCTCGAGAATAGAAAAAAAGGCCAAAGACGATGTGAGCCACTCAAAAGACTATTCCGTGGTGAAGCGTTTGTGCCAATATTCAACCTTTTCAAAGTCGGCGGGCATTTTTTCTCTTATTCTGCCAGGAGTTGATTATTGACAAAAAGAATAATAATAACCTCAATAAAGATAATGCGGGTAGGTGTGTTTGGAGGGACTCCGGATGAGAATTCGTGGTATTCACAGAAATTGAAAAGGTATTGGATGAGATCAATGGCTGTTCTCGGAGTTCTTTCTAACGTTAAATTTATCGCCATCCGAGGTTATGCCGAATTTGTAAAGACTGGAAAGAGCCTGCTAGTTTTGAGGCATGAGACAAGACTTTGGTGATCCACTTGTTACCTAAAATGCCACCAAAAGCCGAGACATGTTACCTAAGGTACCTAGTCAACCGACGAAATAATTACACTTTTCATCAGGACTATGACACATCTCACCAGTAGCGGCAGATTGCATCTCACAGCACAAAGGCCAAGGCTGGCTTCAAATATCTAGCATTCTGCGATATCAATCGTTGACAGAATTCCAAGACAGAAACGCTGAATAATGCCGACCGACCAGATAATACCCGTATCTCTAACAAAAACAAAACTCCAAACTCCAGGGCAGACCACTGCCAATGTCTTTTCGACTAGTCCCTCAACGCCTTGTTCCCATCCTGTTCCCACACAGTCCCAGCCCTCTGTTCCCAATGATAACGCTTATTTGGACACCCGCCATCCATAACCAGCCTGAAACATAACGCCAAGCAGACCTCCAACCCGAAATAAGTTCACTGCCCTAGGCCCTCTCGGTAGGTCTCCCAATCCACGATGCTGATGACATCCGAGATCTTGCCCTGCTCCAACCAGTAGAATACATGTTCCGACCACTCAACCTCATCTCCCGTCGGTGACGCACCCATCCAGCTCTTGACTGGTGTCCCGACGAACTCGAGTCTCGCTGCAATCATTTGTCTCCTTTCGTCCACGGCGCAAGTGTGCACCTGGAATTTGAGGTCCGGAACGTGGTCCATGGCAGCGCGCATGAGGTTGATGTACCTGTCCACAGACAAATGCACCCCATTGTGTGTCACACCCCCAGTCTTGCAAAACGGTTTGACTTCCCGGTGCATGTGCTCTGCCCCGGAGTTGATGGCGTCGATATAATCCTCATAAAACGTCCTGAGGTTGATCGAAACGGGCGGAGGCGGTGGCCGTAACCCGGGCACTGGTTGCACTTTCCTGATCTTGGGGTTGGCCGCCAGCTTGCGTCTCGATACCCTTGGTGGTTCTTCTCTCATGTCGTAAATACTGCTGATCTTTCCCTTTTCAAAACTGAGCACCATGTGCCTGGCATACTCGGTCCTCTCGGGGCAGCGTGCGCTGCCAGCCTTGCCTCTCTCGGTGGCCACGTTCCTGACACATACCCTGGCTGCTACAGGATCTGGTCTGAATAACTTGAGCTTGCCTGCTGGAGGATTTGGGTGAATATCTCCGCCGACCATGGTGGCAATGTGAAGCTTGCTGGTCGAGCCTTGGCCGAATTCCTCTTTGAAAACATGGACAAGGTCATGCAGAGAGATTGGCTCGCCGTTGTATGACAGCTTCTGGTTGGCAAGATTGGGCAAAAACTCCCACTGGCGACGGTTGATACGGTCGATGAAAAGGCGGAATCGATACTGATTTGTTAATGGAGGAGGAGGCCTTACGCCGAAGCGCTCGTAGCGGGCGTTGATTTGTTCCAAGGGCTCCCGCTTGCGCCTTTTCGCACTTGGTGGGCTGTCTGAATCTGGTGTCCCCGGCGATGGTCTTTTTCTTGATGATGACAGTGATGGCGGTGATGGAGTAAGTGATGATGTGGTCGTGGTGGCCAAGGGCGGCATCACGGGCTGCGATATCCGCAACTCTCGCCGACTGTGCGACATTTTGATTTTTGAGGCTCTCCACTGAAGAGAGGACAGTCGGTTTGGTCTAAAAGCGGCAAGACGCTGATGACAGGGATGATGCGCGGTGTGGTAATTGATGGATTTGGCTGATGTCGCTGTTTGATGCTGTGGTGAGTGAGTGGAATCAAGGTCGCGCGATTGCGCGCCCTCACGTGCAAAATTAATCGAGGCGCAGAGCCGCAGGCGCGTCACAGGCCACCAGTTGAATTTGTGGCCCGTGCACCGTGCCTGGAAAGGTGGGGCATCTTCCCCGTCCAACCTCTGATGCCAGGGCGCGTCGCGATTTGCAGAACGGCGACCGGGTCACCTCACTCTCAACTCATGACAAAAGGGAATGAATGTATTACCGTCACTTGTTTAAAATACTACTTACCTCTCTTTCTTCACAGTGTCAATTCTTCCCTGCTTTATCGAACATGGAAGACAAGCGACCTGAACAATTGTATTGTGGACATTGGTCTGGTTTCGAGGATGCGTGGACTCGCTCCAGAGCAATGAAACAAAGTGGGCAGATCCCTTTCTCAAGCAGTACGACTTTGAATGTGTTTTCAAGCAGCTTGGAATTGACAAGATGTTCATTCGTAGGTATCAATGCTACTTGTAGGTAGTATCAATGTCAAATAAAGCACAATACCTCCGACGACATGGATGTAAATCTGACTTGATAGACCAGGAAAAAGGGAGCAGATATTCAAAGGGGTCAGTTCCACTGCAGAAGGTATCCATCTTATCCGAGGGATCTTATCCAGTCCCGACCAAGATACAAATAAAACCACTTAATACCTTATGCCGTGAACACTTGTGCTCTTTGAAAAGCATTTACACTGAGTTAGATACATTGTTCTTATCACAACTTCGCCCTCAGCGGCTCCTCGTTACCTTGATCCCGCCTGATTTCTTCCTCGGCCTTCTTCCTGGCCTCCTCGAACCCTCTGAGTTTGTGAGCCACCATGCCCTTCCAAATCGTCAGCCACTCTTCGGGAAATTTGGGCAGCCCCCGTCCTGTCGTCCCTTCCTTTGGGTCTCCAGCAACGTTCCTCAAAAACTCAAAGAAGTCTTTGTAATCTGGAGCAATGCTGTAGTAATCCTTGCCTCCTTTTTTGGCGATCACCCGTTTCGCTTCCCATAGGCGCTGGTCAGCAATCGACGGTAAAGGCTGAGCCCGGCCAGCTAAATGACGAGCTACGGCAACAGCCTGCCATTCATACACCTTGAATGTGAAGCCTCCTCCGAGCTTGTTTCGAATTAGCAATTGCAAGTACACCTTGGCGGAATGGGTAACAAAAGACATACCATGCCAACGAATGTGAGGGTTGGGTCAAGAATATCAAAAGTATGCTGATAGACACCTGGAAGTCTTCTATATGCCTTTTCCACCCTTTTCTGAACAGCCAGTAGAAAAGGGAAGCTGAACGTGTAGCCGGTCGCAAAGATGATGTGATCCACATCCTTCACCTCAGATCCGTCGGCGAAGAAGACTGTTCCCGTCACCGGGCACAGGCTCGAGATTTGCTTCTTGACCGCGATATGGGGATGTGTAAATGGTGTCCAGCCAAACGACGGAATTGGGTTGCCTCTGATGGAAGAAATGACGGGTTTTTGCGCAAACGGGAGGATTTCATGCACAATTTCATGAGCAGAAACCGAGCCTCCGACGACAATGACTTTCTATCAGTTGTGAGCACCAAATCTCAGACAGGAAAAACTGAAAATAAACAATGGCAACTCACCTTGCCCCTGTACTTCTCCCCCCTCCTAAAATGTTTGCTATGTTGTATCTTTCCCGGCCATCTCTTGTCAAACTCAACCAACCCCTCCGTCTCCGGAATCCAAGGAACATTATAATGCCCGCTCGCCACCACCAACCCGTCGAACCTCTCCTGCCACCAATAGTCCTTGTCTCCTTGTCCGTCTTTTCGAAGAGTCAACACCCACTCCCCATTCACCTTTTCCGCCCTCTCCACCGTAGTGCTCAAGCTCAAATATTTGTCATGCCCGCCGCGGGTGAAGATGTCTTCTATCCAGGTCCTAATCACCTCGCGATGCCGGAACGGGGCATCCGGGCCGTATTTCTCCAGGCTTTTCTCGCTGAGCGTGGAAGGAAGGGGCTCGTCAGTGTAGCCCATGATATCCGGATGAATGTTGCTGTGCAGGTGCTCATGCTGAGCCGAGTCGCTGAATCTCAGTTGGTGCGAGTTTACCGTCTCGCTCTTGGGTGTTTCGATTGGGAATTGCTCTGGAACGGGAATGGCTACATCCGCCTTCCCTGACAACAAGAGAGGAAGGGAAGGCATGGCGGCCGGGAGATGGGGAGTATAAACCCTGTGCCGTTGCTGTCAGTGGCTCCGATGGAAAGCTGAACAAGACGAGAGGTAGCACTGCATACCATGTGCCCCCGATAACAGGCCTTCTGTCAAACACTCTGATCACATCGAAAGCCTGTTCTTTGGCGAGAGCATCGGTGGCAATAGCACCTGCTGGACCAGCGCCAATGACGGCTACTCGGCGGACTTTGGTTACAGCAGCCATGGTTAAGACTAAAACAATGAGACTGTGAGGTAACCTGCAAACAACAGAGTTCGAAGCCTCACCATTTATATCCCCTCTGGTACCCTAGCCGCAGCTAACCACATCCTATACCCGCACCCTCCAAAATGGCGCCTTGCTGGCTCGGCATCACGCAAACACAACTTGCAGATGCAGGCAACCAGGTGTACCGCTCCCTTGCCTCTTATCTCCACTACGTTCCACACTAGGTAAGGTAACATCAGTAACACCATCACAAGAAGCAGTGACGAAAGCCCTAGACCCGGACTGAAAGGGCTCTTATCCCCATGTTCTGATAGCATTAAGTGAGAAATGGTTTCCCAAGTAGATAATGTGCCTGCCAGCGTGTGCTTGTGCGTCTATATAGGTATTGTAATACAAAGAAACAACGATGAAACCCCATGCTCTTTATATGTTACCTCAAGATAGGTATGTCCTGCCTTCCCTCCCTGCCCACCAAAAGTTTCCTTTCCTGAGATACCTTCCAAACTCCCAAAACTCCGTCGCTTATTCTTTTCAGCTTGTCCCTTGACCCCAGTACCCTAGAAGAAGCAAAACAAAAGCAAAAAGGTACACAACAAGTTCGTGGTACATGATTAACCCCTTGTTCAAGCACCGCCTCCACCACCCCCTGGCACCCCTGTGCCATCGTGAAATAACAGCAACGGCCATTGCGCACCAGAATGAGCGCCGCCAGCGTTTCCAACCCCCATGGCATCACCCTGCGAGGGGACGCTCTCGACAACATGGCCAAGCTGGACATCTCCCGGCCTGCCTGACCCCAGAGTAAGCAGCGCGCTCGCACTGAAGCGCTCTTGACTGTTAGTCCCGGCGGCACCGGCAATAGCGGCAGTCCAGTCTTGCCATGTGTTTGCCGCGTTGTGCGCAATCATGTGTGCGGCAGCTGCTGCTTGGGCTTGGGGACGCCAGTCTTCTGTTGACTGTCCAGCAACATGTTGTGTTGCTTGCGAGGCGAAAGCAATCAGCGGATTGGTCGGCTCGACAGACGTCGATTCATTGGGCGAAGCGCTCGCGGCTGTTGCTGCCGACGCGGCCGCATAGAGGTACGACGCGCCATCCGCCGAGTCGAACGTTGCAGCACCGTTTTGGTGTACAGAACCAGCGGGGACTGCTTGGTCCGTGTAAGTCAGTGCCGGATACGGCGCTGTTGAGCTGGGTACTGGACCCGAATCGTAATAACCATTTCCGTTGATGGGCGCGCTTTGTTGTTCTGGCTGTGTCCCTGCACCGGCGACGGTCGATAGGCCATGACCAGAATCCTGTCGAGGCTTCACTGGTTGAGACTGGAGATCTTGCGACGAGCCATCCTTACGGCCCATATCTTGCTCGATCCAGCCCAGTGTGCGCTCGATTATGACCCCAACTTCGGTAGCAAGACGACTTCCGGTACCTTGCGCCATGTTAACCAGTGTCACCACACAGCCAAAGTGTGAAGAAAGAAACTTACCAAGCAGGCGTCCAATTTCCCCAATAATGGCCAGCCACATGGCCATGTCCTCTCGGGTGCTGGCAACCTCCAAGACTGTCGTCTCGAACCGCCGCTCCCACTGCGCAACAAGCTGTGTGAAGATGGCGGCCACATAGACAGCCAGCTGATACCATGTCGTATCCAGCGACTTTAGCTTGTGCAACGTGGCCACCACCTTGAGCAGTTTCTTTGTCGTCTCTTCGCATATCCTGGTATTCTCGGCGCAAAACTTGGGATCGTCCGTCATACAAACCGAAGGATGTCTAAGACACAAGGTGAACTCGAGACAAAAGGCCTGGGTATAAAGCGCAAACACTTTGACTTCAGGCTTTGCCGTTTCTACGTTGAGTTCTTCTGGAAGATTGTCGAGCATGTTGCGCAGTCCCTCCTCCAACTCTCTTACCACCTCAATGTACGTGCTTGGGTCCCGCCGCGCGCCATATAACTTGGAATACATTTCGATCAACAAAGGCGTCACTTTGAAGCCCATCAGACCAACTTGATAGTTGCAGTGTCCAACTTTTGACTCGTCTAGCACCCCCTCTTCGCCCAAGTACTCATCGGGAATCGCGATGGGGAATTCCACGTCAAACTCTTGAATAGACAAAGGCATTGGCCGGCCCAGACGACCGTTGAGGGTGCTATACAGGGCGAGGATGGCCCACCACACGCGTTTCCTCATTTCGTTTTCTAGCGTTGTGCCACCGCCGGGGATTTTGACCGCACGATGCAGGTTCAATTCGATCGCCTTCGTAAAGGCAAAGCTGGCCAACGTCATGGCACAGCCGGGTTTGGGAAAGTTTCGAGTATGGGACATCATCATGGCGAGAGCCTGGACAGCGGTAACAGACTGGGTTATCGAGAGATCATAATACTTGCTTAGGCACCAGTGGTAGTGCTTGTTGGATAGGTCGTTGAGCTGAACGTATTGCTCCGGCTTTTCTCGGTTTCGAACGCCGTACTGGAAGTAGATGGTGGCAAAGACCATGTGAGTAATGACCAGCTCTGGGACGGACGGTTTGAAGTTTGGCTCGTCGTAGATACGCTTCAACTGTTTTTGATGGAGAATTAGTTTATTTCCAGTCGAGCGCTGATGTTTCTGACGGAATGACTTACCAGATGGAGAAAAGAAGGTTTGTGCAGAATGGGAAGAAATGGTGACAGAGTCAAAAAGTACCACTCGGCATAGGTAAAGGCGTCATGCCTTGAAGGGAGTTCAACGTTGGCTGGGGCGGGGTGGATGTTGAGGGCGGTCTGGAAGAAGGCCTGAACCGACTTGTTATACAATGGCGAGCCAAAACTTGTCCCAGGTGGTGGTTCATCCATGTCCGGACCCTCAAACGAGGCTGTAATGTCGAGCGTGGTGCCTAGGATGGACAATGTAGTCCCTTTGATGGAACTCAGCGGCTCCTTATCTGAAGACACGCCGAGATGGCTATCTGCAGGTCTCGCTTCGACCAGAGAATACCGCGTGCTTGAGCTGCGCTCCGACGGTGGTTTTAGTCGGCCTCTCTTCACCCACACCAATCCGACCTGGGACCATTGGTCCTTGACCGGGTTGCCCATTGCGTCGAAAACCATACCTTCGGGGTAGGTATTGTTGTATCCCGGAAACTGCCACGGCCTGACCTCGACGCCATTGCTTTCCAGCAACTTCTCTAGCGAACGGATATGAGCCAGCATGGCACCCTTTTCGCGCTCCAGTTGCTGCAGATACCCTCGCCGCTCGGTGCGGCCCGTAACTCGATCGGTAACATAGCATTCGAGGTTTTGGTTGGTACAATGAGAGCATCCTTCGGGGAGCGCATCGCAACGAATCTTTCTGACCTGTTACAAGAGACACAACCAGCCGGTTAGTCGAGATCAAAGCAACCTTAGAAAAAGAGCGTACCTTGCACCTATCACAGGCTTGACCTGTCCGGGTATATGATTGTAGTTTACTCTTGACAACGCTCGAAAAGTCCTCGGGACCGCGTTCGATACGCGGCACCTTCGTCTTAGAAGCGCCGTCGCCTTGGTCAGAACCGGTGGAGTCACTGGCCCGCTTCAAAGTGTTTGGGCGGCCTGGAGGCATGGTGATTGGATATGTATTATTGCGCCGCTATTTTGGCGACAGACACTCCGAGGTGTCCGGCGCGACCGTCGATGGATCGTTGCCCCTGGTTTGCTTGCCGACGGCGGTGGTGGTTTATGTGCCGCGCCAGCGACGGGCGGCGATGGATGGATGCGGCGACCCGGCGGATCTCTGTTTTTGACCGTTTGTTATCTAGAGTCGTCCCTGTGCGTATGCGCCTCCAACGGGAAAGAAGCGTGAGGTCGTGCAACAGCTGCCTAGTGGTTCCAGCGGGTTTTGCCGGTGTCAATTGGAAGCTGGGAAGGAGAATACCGGTGCTGGCGATGGCATGACCCTATCGCTACCCTCGTGCAGGAACGTCGCGTCCAGACCTCCGGGATTGGCACCAGCTCCTGCCGCCAGGCGTTGACAAGGAGGGTCATCACAGCTGCATCCGGCGAAAAGTGGGACCTGCCAATATTACAATATTACAAGCGTAACGGGCCCCTTGTCTCTTCTTTGTCCCAGCCGTGGGATGTCATGATAATGACATGCGGATTAATTGCCGTAGGTAGGTAGGCACCTCTAAGTAAGTTATTACCATATAGATATAAGGTTGCAGCCACAGATGGGTATACTTCAGATTACAAATTTCCGGATAGTATAACAAGAAGGTACCTTGAGGTAGCGTATTTCGATTACACAGCATACACCGGCCCCACTTATGCTTTTCAGTCCAGGGTCGACTTGGTGCCCCGCGCTCTGCCCCTCCAAAGTTTCGTTAATGTGCATCACCAATTTGGAACCCTAATAAACATTGACGATCTAATACAACAAACAGCTACACCCTGTCACTCTCCATACTACCCAGACACACTCTCTTCTTCTCAAAGCAAAGCCCATGAGCAAAAGACCAGCGGCCACTGAAACCTGCGACCCCGCCACTACCTCGAAACGCCCCAAGCCCCCTTCCAGCGTCACCATGGCCCTCGAGCGCATTCAACTCGAGCACATCCCGCCAAACTACAGGGTTTACGGCGCTCTTTTCCGCGACGTATCCAACGCCTCTTTCCTCCAGACCCAGCTACTCTCCCGTAACCCCGAGTTTGAGTACGCCTTTATCGATGCGTCGACCATCGTGTCGCGCGCCCATCTGCTTGCGGCTGTCTGGAACGCTGTCTATACATCAATAGAAGGAAATCTCAGGACACCAAACGTTCACTCGGAAGTGGTAGCTTCTTTAAATACCAACAACAATGTATGGTCTTGCGCGTCTACTTCAATCCAGGCGTATAGGTACCAGGAAGCTAACTCTGCAAAAAGATTGCCGACGGGTACAGACGATGGGGAATAACACCCGACAAGACCAAGGACCTGGCCGTGATCAAGATCCTGACTTCTTCCGAAACACTACCAGATGCTGAGCAAGAAAAGGAGGCCGAGAAGGTCTGGACGCATCTCACAGCACAGATTCAAGGTCGGCCAGCGGAATTGACCAACCAGGAACTCGCACAGGTCACGGACTGGCAAAAGGTCAGGAAATACTACAAGCTGAACGGTGTTCCGGTCTTGGACCAGACAAAAGATGAGGTGGAGAAGAGAAAAAAGATGGAAAGTCTTGCCATCATGGGCATGGCACTGCGAGGACTATAGGAAAGCAAAGAAATGATACCCAGCCGTTCGTTCATAAATCATGATCGTTATCTCACTATCTGATCCCAGTCTATGTCATGTTCATGTCTTCATTGCCCATCATGGCTATACCAAAAAGGAAAACGCTCAGATAATCGCTTGCCACCACCAGGGTACGAGGTACCAACGGTTACAGAATTTAACAAAACCCGAACAACGATTTCAGCCTCCTCATGACCTCCGCTCTCATGGCGTCTCTCGATCCAACCGTGCGCTGCACCGCATCTTTATTCTCGTACGCCCGCCTCAACAAGTACTTCATGCACTCTCCTGTAGACCCCCACACCAAGTACTTGTATGCCTTTGCCTTTTCTCGCTTCTCGGTTGCCTCTTGCTTGTTGAAAGCGACGAGCTCACAGCTGACCTCATCCGCCATCCCCTGCAGCTGCGCAAACGCCACGTCCCTCGTCTTCCCCTCGTGCTGCAAAATCCTCTTCGCCTTGACCACAGACTCTCTATTATGCGTAGCCACCACCATGGCCACCTCTGGAAATTCCCCTTCTCCTTTCAACGGCCCAACCTCCCAATCCCTTTTGAGCAGCGCCTCCGCAATGCCGTCGTATGCCCTGTCTGTGTCCTCCTTGGTGTCGTGTATCAGTTCCCTTGGATCGCTTCCCAGATATGCGCCTCTCACCAGCTTGACGCCCAAGACAAACCCTTTTTGTTTAGCCTCTTGCAGATGCTGGCTGAGCGTGTCCGGCGTGGACTTGAGATAAGCCTGATATGTTCCGTACACCACAGCCTGTGTCCGGTTATACTGCTCCATACACTCCATCGTCCACTTGTCTATCCCGCCTTGCACCGCAGCCTGCTCCGCATCAAACAATAATCTAACCCCTCTTGACTGGGCCAGCACACATATGCTCTCGATCGCCTTCTTGAGCTGTGGTGATGGACCCGCCCCTTGCCGGAGACACCGCAGCGCCAGCATGCCCGCTCCGGTGAATTTGAGCGCCACGTAATCCCCCTCGCTGGCCAGCAGCACCGTCATGAGCGTTCCCTGCGCCCAGTTGTCAATCTCTTCCGTGTCGGCCTTGGTCTCTTCGTGGCCCTTGGAAACAGAGCCGGTTCCCTCTTGGCCGTGGGGAACGACAACCTCTTTGGCATATCCCAATATCACCCCTTCGAACCCCACGTCTTTCAAGCCCTTGATCGTCTTTGCCACCTCGGCAGGCTGTTCGCCAGCGCAAAATTGAGCATAAAACGTCTTCTTCAACAGGGCTCGCAGCAGCAGGTTGGAGTCTGGGTTTAACACTGGGTTGTTCGTGTGGGCTAGCATGGACATGATGGCTAGTGAAGGGGGCAGCAGGAATGGTGACGAGGAGATGGTAGCTGTCATCCACGATCTGAGGACTGTGATCAAAGGAAGGACCGAGAGAGGTGATGGTTTTGGTGGTCTCATCCCGTGGTCTTGTGGTTGTCGGTGATGGTGTTGGTGGTTGGGGAGCAGTGAGGACGGCGATACTTCTGGCAGTGTCAAGTTGCTCGACGGTGGTGATGATTGTGTTGAGGAAGAGTGTAATGATCGGATCGATGTTGATGTAGACGACGCCTTTCTAGTCGGGATTAATATGATATTCTGGCGGCCGCAACGAGCAAGGAAAGATGCTTGTGTGTTTGCATTGACTGCAGCAATCGCCCTTCTCTTGGACATGCTCCGTGGCAGGAGCATGCCAGGCAAAGGTCTGGGGAGCGATGCCATTGTCACCAGCCGCAGGTGCAAACAACAAGGTCTCAAATGACGCAGACCAGAAAAGACCCAAGAGTTGAGACGAAAACCAAACGTCAATTGATGTCGAGGTTACGCTACAGACACCCTTATATCAGAGACACCTCCCCGGTATCGCACATGCAGTGACGCAGTCCAGCCAGGTTTCCATCGAGTTTCGAGCCGACCAACCCCCTCTGGTACCCCTCGACTTTTGCTGCAATCGCTGATTTGCCGTTGGATTCCAGACGCCTCCTTTGTCAAGCTTTCTGTTCGCTGCAAGCCATGATGTTATCGTCGGTCCCTTATCAACCGGCGGCCCCCCACATCCCCTGCCAAAGGCCGCCGGTAGCCGCACTTGCGGGCGACTGTGGGGAAAACGCCCTCTGCCGTCATCGACGAAATGGCCCCGCTCCTCTGCTTCTACGCAGGTCTCGATTCATTCCAGACGAACTGCCAGTCCTGCCAAGCTCCCTAGCGCTGCTGAATGCCGCTGTGAGCGGCTTACCGCGACCCCTGGAGAGTCCGGCTCTCTCACCGCAGCCGTCAAAGTAGCGCCATCCTCGTGACAAAGCTCGCGCAAGCGGATTCGGAGAGCGGTTGCTATCGGCGCTGGCAGGAGGACGTTAATCCAAACTAGTGTATCCATATCCAGGGGCCCGCCACGCCAATTGAGAAGGATGACTGGGTCATGTGGTTTCGTGGTGCGCCGTGGAGATGCAGCCGGGTGATCCCTTCCCCGACGAGGGCCGAAGCGGGAGTGTCCTTCTCGAGGTGGTGTGTTAAAGCCAGCCGCCCCTTTCTGTCTTGTGTGTGTGTGTGTGTATCCGTATAAAGGTGGCTGGCTAGGTTATATCCTACCCACGACTGGACCCCTGGCGGGTGGAACTTGTATAATATTGTTCATTACTCCTGCTCATGCCTTTTGCTTCAATGCTCTGACTTTTCGCTTGATGTACTCGACATATTGGAGACGCCGTCCCCTCTTGGCGGCGAGGACGTCTTGTATCCCGCCGTAGAGGGTGCCGACAACAAGGGCCGTCTTGGTTGTTCGGGCAGCGAGGGGCAGTGAATAACGGTCTAGAAGAAACAGCTTGTCAGTCTTTACGGCCGCCATAAGGGTTGTCTGCAGTCCACAACATACTCCAGAAGCTAAAGACCCCCGCACAGGTCACCATGGACGTCACGGTGTTGAACAGATCCGCAGTGCCGCGATATTCGTCAAACATGTGCTCAATAGCAAACACAGCTGTAGTCCAGACACCAATCTTGGTTCCCATCTTGAGCCCTTCGCGTAGTCCTCCACGGGCTGCAATGTAGTTCTTGCTCTTGTGGTACAGATACCAGCCCGTGGTGGTCGAGGGTAGTTTGTGGGCGTGCTCGGCGCGGAACTGGAGACTGGCGACTTTGCTGCCGTGTCCCGCTCCAACGAGGAAGCCAGTACCAAAGGACAGCATCGTGGCAAGCGGGAGTCGGATCACAGGGGGCATGGACAGGCGCGAGGAGAGATAGAATGCGTCGATTTGTTCTTTGGTGGGTTTTTGGTAGCCGCTGGGAACATCGTCTGGCTGCTGAGGCAGAGCGGCGGGGATAGACGGGCGATAACTGTCCATTGTGTACAACTCTTCGAATCACGTATCGTTTTCTGTTGCTTTTCCAGTGCTGTCACGAAGAAGAAATGCTCCAAGTCGAGGGGTCGATCTGCCTGGTGATGGATTGAAAATGTCAGAGGTCCAAGCTCCCGTGCCCCACCTTCTGTTTGTAGCCAGGATCATGCTGATGGCAACCTGGCCCCCACAGCAGCTCTCATCCAGCTACATTGATACCTCCCATCTCAACCTCCCATCTCAAGCTGGGACCAGAGCTTCCTGTGCCGTACAAACTCATCGTTCGTTTTTACACGTCACTTTCAAGATGGTATGTAGTTATTAATCGGTTTTTTTTTTCATCTCTTGAAAACTAACACGAGACTCACAGCCTCCACGTTCCGCTGCAGTCATTGACGACACGCCCACAGCTCTCACAGTCATTCTCAAACACGGCATTACCAGCGTCTTCCTGTTTGCATCCCCGTCATGGACTTTTGAGAAGCTCTCCACAGAACTCCTTGATGTCTTGCGTGACCGATACCCAGATGGCCTCGCGATGTCGACTGAGCCGTCATCCAACATCACGACCATTCCAGCTGAAGATACCGATGCCAAGGTCGTGTTTGGTACGCCCAGAGATGCCGACGATGTCACAAAGGGGTTCAAAAAGTTTGATGTGCGCCCCCAGGACACCTTGGGCAAGAAGGGCCTAAAGAAAGTCAGCACTCTTGCGTTTGCCTTGCTGGGCCCGGATCAGGATGAAGATGGGCCGGTCAAATTCGAGGCCGCCTTCCCATCCAATGATGCTGAGGCCTGAGGGGGTCAGATGGCAACCACAAAAAGATTTCACCTGGTTTTGGCGTTTCTTAGCGGGTGTTGGGTCGGACCTGCATTAATACAATGGCGTTTGGTATTTCATATCTTAAGGGCGAAGAAGGGATGGAATGTTTACTATCAAAATATAGGCTTATTAGCCACATGGGGTATTGAGAACCAGGCTTTCTGCGCAATTGATCATACAGCTGCCCGAACTTTTCGATGCTTTGATATCCAGATCTTGCCTCCCGACGGCTGTTGCCGTGAAACAAAGATGCGCGCTTCTTTTGCCTGAAATATAAAAAAAAATATTCCCATAGTTGAAATGAGACCCTGTAAGATGTCCAAGTTCAGTGGATAGAAAATGGCAAAAGGGTGAGGTCGTGCCCGGGTTCGAACCGGGGTTACTGGAAGGTTTGAATGAGAAATGTCATCAAAATCCAGAGTGATAACCACTACACTACACAACCTTGGATGACTGCACTAAGTGGAGCTTCAGCTGATGTGGATAGTCAGACGCGCCACCGAGCAACCGCTATGCTGGAAGACGATATGCGAACTGTCAGTGTATATTACTGAAACTCCATCTCACTAATTTCTTCCATGTCATCTCCTTTCTTACCTAGGGAAACGTTAGAGAGATCAGTTGAACCATTTGTATTGTCTTAACTGCGAAAATGACCTCAGTGCGCAGCGTCTGAGTGCTAAAATACCTTAAGGTGGTCTTGGCCCACAGGGTCTCGGGACAGTTTCCAGTGGGCGTCATTGGCATTCTGGAAGAAGACACTCCGCTCTCGGCTGGCACGGCGTCCACTTGCATCCAACACTTTCGTCTTTCACAGCCAACATTCAACAACCTGGAACCAAACGAGGCGCAAGCAAAACGGCCACATTACCGTTGCGCTCCTTATCTGCAAATATTCACAATGCTATCATAGCTCCTGGTTACGCGCGCAACAGCAACCGTTGAAAATGGAGCCAGATTCGCTCGCACTACGGGCTGACGGTGCGTGTTCCTGCAATATTCCCACTGCCTCCTCTACCTACGATGGATGCTGGGGTTGCGACTATCTCGACTGACACTGACAACGCACGGCGATATCAGAGTGGTCACGGATTCCAACGTCTCTTCTCCTCGCCGAACTCTCCCGACGCGACGACGAGCGACCAGCCTGCGGCTCCGGCAAAAGCAACCATGGCTACGACACACCCCTTCACGTCTTTGCCCTGTTCCTGATACTCACCATCAGCACGTTGGCTTGCGCTTTCCCGCTCTTTTCTCAACGAGTAACAAAGCCTGGAAAACGGCAAAAGAATATTCTGTTTGTCTGCCAGCATTTCGGTACTGGGGTCTTGATGGCTACTGCGTTTGTGCACTTGCTGCCCACCGCCTTTGTGTCCCTGACAGACCCTTGCTTGCCTCATGCTTTCAGCAAGGGGTACCGGCCTTTGGCAGGATTGATAGCCATGGTTGCTGCGTTTGTGGTCGTGGTGATCGAGTCGATCCTGTCGAGCCGAGGGGCCGGGCATAGTCACTCGCATTCCTGGGATGAAGACTCCGAAGGGGGAGGACAGGAAGAGGCAAAATATACGCACAGACATGGTCATGCCGGGCATTCAAGGACCCCGGATATCGCTATGAACGACCTTGAGGGAGCTGGAGAGCATCAAGGGCTGGTTTCTGGAGCGTCTCCTCTCCCTGGAGGAACTCCTTTGATGCATGCCAAATCGCGAAACAGTGGGGACTCATTGGATAGGGAGAGGGAGTCTTTGGAGCTGGAGCTCAGCTTGGATGAGCTGAATGGAAATGGGCAGAGCGGATCAGCACGTTTATTGGCAGCATCAAAGCCTTTGCCCGCTCTTCCTCCAGATGCTCACCATGGACACCATCACCAGGGCCCTCCGAACGCAGAGGAGCAGAAGCGGATGATGCTGCAATGCGTCTTGCTGGAAGCTGGGATTTTGTTTCACAGCGTGTTCATTGGCATGGCGCTGTCTGTGGCCACAGGGCCAACGTTTGCCGTTTTCCTTTTGGCAATCTCCTTTCACCGTACGTGCCCCTGTCCCAGATAACTGGATCGAGAGTGCTAACCATGAGTACAGAATCTTTTGAAGGCCTCGCCTTAGGAACACGCATTGCGGCCCTCCAATTCCCCAGATCCTCACCCCGTCCCTGGCTGATGGTCTTAGCATTTGGCCTGACCACTCCCATCGGTCAAGCCATCGGGCTGTTTGTCCACAGATTCTACGATCCCATGAGCCAGACGGGTTTGCTCATGGTGGGCTTTATGAATGCCATCTCTGCCGGTCTGCTACTTTTTGCGGGGCTTGTCCAGCTGCTGGCAGAAGACTTTTTGAGCGAGAAGAGCTACAAGACGCTGACAGGAAGGAAGAGAGTGAATGCCTTTCTGGCAGTGGCCGGAGGTGCCAGCCTGATGAGTGCTGTGGGGGCGTTTGCTTGATTGTGATCTTCACTGTGACATATATACCTATATACTAATGACATACTCTGCATATACATTTCCGCCATGTCCGCCTTCGATAGGCTCTCTACCCAGACAATCACGACCTTTTATTCTGAACATACTGTGTGAACGTGGCCCTGGCGTTCTTACCAAAATCAAGCGCGTTGCTAAACATGCCTTGGTTGTTGTGCACAGGAAAGCTACCAGAGGGATTTGAAGGCTGGGGCACAGCGGTGCGGCTAATGGCCCAGGCAAAGGTTGACGCGCTGCCGGCTTGGGTCTCGAGGCGCCCGCCGTTTTGCTGGCTGTTCCATCTGCTGCAGCCCGTGCAGACAACCTCGACGGTCCAGTGTGTGGAGTTGCGGGCCGTGGAGAGGGTGCGAAGGGTGGCACTGCTGTAGATGCCGGGAAGAGTGCGGCCGCTATTTATGGGTGTCAGTATTAACCCCGGCCTTCCAATAACAAAAAGGATACATACGCGCTCCATCTCGACGACACAGACACCTGACCTTGGTTCCCATTCGGCCATGCGACCGTGAGCGGGTTGTTCGTCATGCCGCCACCCCAGGCAAAGCCGACCCATGTTTGGGTGATGGGAGAGATGATCTGGAGGATGGTGTCGTAGGCGGCATTGTTGGTCGCATCAGAGGGCAGGGCGACGCGGAAGGTGGGCGCGGTGGCGGAGATGTAATACTGGAGGAAGCAGAGACTCGGCACGTTGCCGGAGGCGGTGGAGCAGTATTTCGACGTGACGCCGTAGACTTGCCGTGGCTCTATTTCAGACGAAGAAGAGCTGGAAGAGAGAGGGGAGGAGGTGGCCAGCAGAGGCGCGGAGAGTAGGGCGATGAGGGATGAGAGATGCATGGTGGCTGACTTGGAGTGGCTCAGGGGTATTTCAGGGGTAATTCTTGGGGCTGCAGAGATGGGAGTGAGAGGGCAAGGCTTGGGATTTATCATCTTATTTCTGTCTGCTATTCCCCTCCTTGGTTTAGAATTCATAACAGTCTACGTATTCATGTCGATGATCCGTGGTTCATAGGTAGGTACAACTTGACTCCTCCGGGTAAAGTCCATATGAGGCATCCCCCTTGTCATCCATGTGTTATATAGAGTATTTGCACTGATCAGCTTCTCCAACTTATCATCGAGCGGCAAGTGATCGGCAGCAAATCAGAGATCCCGTCGCACAATCCATTCGACCCCGGCTGGTGGGCGAACAACAGCCTGAAGGACCTTTGTTACCCTCACCACGTTGTTTCCTTTGAGCTCACCCTCCGAGATGTAACCCCCCTGAAGGACTTTCCTTTGATTTGAAATATTGTTTACTATGATCCAATCAATCAGCAGTGATTGAAAACGGGCGGAAAAATCTGGACCGGAGTCAACACCAAGCAAGGAAGGTCGTAAAGGCAGACACACAGACAAAAGTCAACAATGATCTAACAACTTCAATCAACATTGAATCTCCTATAGAGTCTTTTACCCCTCACAACAAAAGTACCATACCATATCCCTCATTCCGAATGCGCATCTAACTGATCTCCTTTTGCTCGACCTTTGTGCCCTTCTCGGACAACTCGGGGGCATCCTCTCCATCAACCGACCCCTTCTCTGGGGCATCTGTCATGCCAAACAGCTTGTCCATGGCCTCGAGGGAGATACCCTTGGTCTCTGGGACGAAGAACCATACAAACACAAACATGGAAAAGCAGAAGCTGCCAAAGATGAGGTATGTTCTATCACAGTGGTTAGCATTGGCATATTCTGATAAAAGGTAATCAGGCAAAGAAACATACCCATAACCATCGCTACCAGCAGTGACCAACATGGTTGGCACAGCGCGGGCGACGACGAAATTGAAGAGCCACTGAGTGGCGGCGGCATAAGAAACATTAAGGGATCGAAGACGAGCAGCGGGAATTTCAGATGCGTAAATCCAGCAAGCCGGGCCCCATCCGAATTGGAAGAACCTAGATAATCATGTTAGCTGATCTGACTTGTAGGGCGTACGGGAGGAAGGGACATACGCAGCAAACAGGAAGATGGACACGAGCGCAAAGTATCCAGCTGGCGGCACGTCCTGCCCGGGTTTGGGCGGTGCAATGCGCACATACAAGCCAATGTAGAACATGGCCAGCCCCTGAGCGATACTTGTCCACAACAGCGAACGTCTGCGACCGAGCGAGTCGGCCATGAAGAGCAAGAAGCAGATGCAGCTGACGACCTTGACGATTCCATAGATACCGGTGCTGAAAAGCGAAGTCGAAGTTCCCGTCAGACCAAGGTTCTGGAAGATGGTTGGCGCGTAGGTGTTGATGGCGTTGGTACCCGTCATCTGCTGGCAGATCATCAGGGTGATGCTGATGAGGACGCGCTTGCGGTTACCGGGGATCGTCCACATCTCTCTCTGCAAGTTCCAGAAGGTAGCATCGCCAATAAGGCGCCGTTCTTGCTCCAACTGATCAACGATTTCCTGAAACTCCTCCTGAACGTAGGGGTGCGTGGGCGGTAGGTTGCGGATGTTGGACAAAATGCGCTTGCAGTCCTCCCACCTGTCCTGTCGGGCCAGCCATCGGGGCGACTCGTGGCAGAGCAGCATGCACCCGCAGAGGAGCGCAGCAGGGAGGGCCTGGATGGCGAGCGGGAAGATGTACATGATGGGCGCGTGTGGGAAGTGAATCGAGACCGAATAGTTGATCCAAAACGCAATCATGCCTCCCGTGACAATAAACAGCTGGTATAAGCCGGTGAGAAGCCCGCGGATAGCGCGTGGCGAGTTCTCAGACACGTAAATCGGGTTCACGGCCGAAGCAGCACCAACGCCTACACCAGCCACGAATCGTCCCACGTACATGGGCGCCAGGTTCCCGGAGGCAGCAGCTTGCATGATAACACCGATGATGATGACCAACGAGACTCCAATAAGGCACCATTTGCGGCCAAAACGATCTGTTAGGGGCGAAGCGATGAGGGCACCGAGAAAACAACCGGCTTGAAGAGTCGATACGATGTTGGCAGCGAGATTGGCAGAAGCGACGGATTTGGGATCACCGAGACCGAAATCTTGGACGAAAGGGGGCAGCACGATAACACCTCCGATGACCGAAGAGTCCCAGCCGAAAGACATGGCGCCGAAGCAAGCCTAGACGGTGCCATAGTCAGTGTCTGAGCAAGAGAACGAGGTGAATCGTCAATGAAGAAAAGTCTTACCGAACAAGCAAGCAAGTATACCCTCCATCCATAGATTTCGGCAGGATCCGTGGCCATGGCCTCGTTCCGCACAATCCTGCGGAGGATCTTTTGTGAGAACGTCATGGTGGGCAATCCGTGATCCTCCTCGTGTCCAGATGCTTGAACCAAGGCACGGTCGAACCTGGAGTCGAAAGATCAACTCCTGGTTTTTGTTGCTGTCAAAAGAAAAAAAGTCCACACGGCAAGCAGCACCGCAACGGACCAGCAAGCTGTATTGCGACGGAAGACAGGAAAACAGCCGGATGCTCCATCCCGGCCTTTTTGTAGTTGCACCGCAGCCATCTGGAATCAAGTCAATCTACTGTGGACGGGTGAACGGGCATGTCTCTCGCCTGATTGGCGAATTGTTGGAATATCCCAGGCCACGCCCCCCTGTTCGCTGCCACCGTCTTGGGATGCGGAGAAGCATCCTCTCCGGGAGATCATGGGGCGACTTTGCATTCGGAATAGAGGGAAAAACTATCAACGAGTGGTGTAACGGGAGGCATGGCGGTTGAGAGTGAGAGGCGAAAGGGTAGCCGCATGTCGTTGGGTGAGCACCTGCACGTATTGGTTCGCCATGCTCTCGCTACCTACCATGTGCTGGGCACGGAAAGCCCCAGGATTGTCCTTTTTTCCACCAAGAAGAGGAGGTTGAGGTAGCGCTCAGGGTGGGCGTCGCTTCAAAAAAGCCCACTACACATCGGTTTTCTTGTTCCCGTTGCCAAGACGGCACCTTAAAAGCCAAAGATCTCTCGATTCTTGGCCGTGAACGCCACGTCAAATTGCTAGGTTGACATGAGGAGCAGGATGCTTGGGTTTCTTGAATTTGGGACTCGATAGCAAAAAACGGACCATGATCGAGACGGTGGTTCAACGTCGGAGCAAAAAGAACTTCAGAATGCCAATTAACACGCCAAAGATAAGGTATGGTCGCGTCGAGTGCCGCTCGGTATTAGGCTATTCGTAACTCTGGCAGTTGCAGAGCTTCAAGGGTCGGGATGATCTCGGTGGTGTGCGACCGACTTGGCTTTCTTGGCCGTTTTGGCATGGGGGGCGCGGGATGCGGGGAACCTGGCCTTGTTATCATTGGGGTTGGGGACGGGGGTGCGACTTCGTTTCCTCCTAGTTTGTGTTGCTTTATTTTCGTCGCAGAGCCATGACCTGCTCTTCAGCTTTCATATTCTTCCGTAGACACCTTATCCAAATCCAAGTCTCACGCATTCTCAACGGAAAAAATACTCGACTTCCTCCCCAGGGATATTCTAACCCCCAAAACTATCGACAGTGTTAATATTCAACGTCCATGCCTTCTCCAATTATCCAGAGTCACATATCGTGCGGCTCGTGGCGAGGAGTCCAATTTAGCCACGCCAAAGAGGGTGACAATGGCGACCAACACTGCACATGGCCATTTTTGGCCGTTTCTGCGCGTGCCACAACGCTGGGCCAGGGGGGTTGCTCGCTCAGATGTCTGTGTGCTGTCTACAAGCTTCCTGCCATCCTTCCTGACTTCATCCAGGTATTTATCCACGAATGAGAGGCGATCATTTGGATGATTGACCCATGCCGGTCAGCAACTGCCCTGTGTATTGCTGATCATCTGACACCGCAGCAGGGTGCAGTTTCCCACACTTGTCGTCAGTGACAAGACACCGCTGGAAAAAATAACCAGTTCATGTTGCTCCAGTGAATCCAGGTACCTGGTCTGGCCCTCACCACGAGAATGTTTTCAAGTCCCACCTACACGGTGTTGGGTCCAGATCCCACCAACCGCAAATGCAGAATCAACTGCTATGCTTTTCAGCAGGATGCTATTATCTCGTTTCAAGGCTGGCAGTATGCCGCATTCTACAGTCCTCTTGGAGAAGATACCCTTGAGCCCGTGTATGTGCACCTCGCCCGGAGACAGCTTGGTTTAAAAACTCCGCCGAGTGTGTCGAGTGGTGACGGAGACTGGGAGGTGCTGGTATTTCTGGACTACCCTCAAACAGTAGATGATGGCCATAATACCGTTCAGATTGGCATTTCTCCTGGTGATGGGACAATCCATCTCTCATATGACCATCACTGCGATGTGTATGCCACTTCTTTCGCTTCGGGACGTCAGTATCAGACGGGCGCTGACGTTAGCATAGGCTTCGCTATCGCTACTCATGTCGAAACCTGGCTTTGAAGCCCACCGAGTTCTCTTGGACAAGTTCTAATTTCACCACAACACTTGATTACCTTCCTGGCCTCCCAGCATCCCACAAGCCCTTCCATTACGTTACGTACCCTCGATTCTGTGCTGCCGACTCAGATCTTCTCTTCACACTAAGGGACGGAAAAGCAGGCCTGGGCAACGACCATCTTTACATCTACTCTTCTGCATCTGGCCATTACTCCTATATCGGCCAACATCTGACTGGAATTCAGAGTAATCCGTACATCCATGGCCTTAGCTATCGCGCAGGCAATCTGCATTTGACCTGGGTCTACCGCGGTTTCGTCCACTATGATGGATGGGATGATCTCGCCGACACCAAGCACAAACAGCAGGCCGGGCCCAACGGAGCAGAGAATAACCATGATCTGTGCTACTGCTACAGTGATGATCTCGGAAAAACTTGGAAGAATGGCCAGGGCAAAGTGATTGCTTCTGGGGACTTGGGGACCAACACAGTTGATAACAACAGTGAAGGGATAGTTGCTTTCCGGATACCAAAGGGATTGAGACTCACAAATCAGGAGTCACAAGTTGCGGACTTGGATGGAGGCGTCCACGTTTTGAACAGGAATTCCGTACCAGTTGGTCCTGGGAGCAGTGACGGGACAATTACACACTGGAAGCACTATTATAAGGCGCCTGGGGATAGTGGTACGTGTACTGATACTTTTCTTGGGTCTGACGTTGTCATTCTAACAGATACAGGGAACTGGACCGAACGCGCTTTACGACCAGTGTATGGCAGCACCAGGGGCAGGTTGGCTGTTGGGAAAACGGGGGATTTATTCATAATTCTTCCCGACGGAGAGAAAGGACATATGTATATTGAAAGAGTAACCAAAAGCAGTGGATACACCGCTCGCGAAGCGCTTTGGTTCAGGGAAGGACTTTGGGGTGAGCCGCTTGTTGACCAAGCACGGCTGGAGAACGACAACATCTTGTCGTTGATGGTCCTGGCTGGTACGGAGGTATTAGGCCAGCCACCACGGAACAGAAATGTCGTGGTGTTAGACTTTAAACTGTAGTAAGCTTGAAAGATATGTACGTAAATGAAATGCCTTCCTTGCGTATGCTCCCATGTCGTTCCCAGTAGGTATCTAGTACCCAAACAGAGAAAATAGGTATCATGATACTCGTATCGTCGTCATCATCAGAAATTCTGCAAGGAAAGAAAATGCCACCAATCATTAAACAAATCCGGTCAAAGTCTCCAAGCCTGCAAAATCCGATCTCCCGCCTTGGCCGTGCCCTCTTAATCTCGCATGCACGTTGATCCGCCCATATTCTGGACCTGTATCGACAGCCCTGACAATCCACATTGTCCTTCTCTTTCTCATTGCTCTAGGTGGTTCATATCCTGCCCCTTTGTTAGCTTGAATATTTCTCTGCACATGGCCATCTCTTACCTTGGCTTTGGTGACATGGCTCCGTGCTCGCTCTCAAAGGGAAACCCATTTTGTTCCATGTGTCCTTTGAATTCGGTGTCGGTGCAAAGAGTCGCTGCTGTTGAGTTGACTGAGGCTCTTGGTGGTAGCTCTCGGGTTCTGCAGTGGACATGTCCATGTCCAGATAGGATGTCGGGTTCTGATCCCAGTTGTACATGCTCTCGTTCTGAAACAGCGAGATTTCGGGATCAAAAGGCACGGCCGTCAGGGGTGGTGGAGGCTCAAATGGCCGTTCTGCTCTCTGGGCTGAGTCGTCCCAGTACACAGGGTTCGAATCCAGCATCTTTCCTTTTCCTTTCGCGCTGATTTCCTGCATCTCTTCGCTGCTTGGCGTCAAGATCCCACGGCCCCATATATACCCCCTCTTGATCTGACTATCACCGGTTTCCTCGAGCAGAGACGATGATATTCTTCCCCAGCCTTTGCTAGCCCACTCGATCACCCTCCTCTCCATTCCCGTGTCCATTTTGATGCCGAGTAAACCGCCCAGGTAAATCAGGTGATGAGCCAGCATCTGGCACAGGTGATCCCGCATCGCCAGCCAAAGTGTCGGGCTCTGCTGAAAATCCCTATCATCGACCTGCATCTCCCCTTCGATTCGTCGTGATTCCTGCTGCATGTCCCGTCCTAAACCTCTGCTCGAGTACCCCACCCCTAGAACAGCCCCCAACACCACCAGAAACAAAACCTGGCAGCTCTCCCTCGACAGCTTCCCCAGATATTGTGGTGTAAGTATCCTGTCCAACGCCAGCAACATTCTCGACCCTGACATCCTCCCTGCTGTCCAAACCTCGTCCCTTGTCACCATCCCCACCAACCTGGCCTCAAAGTTCGAATACCCCATCGAAGCAGCCATGAGAAACCTCCTAAAATCATGCGTCAAATCCTCCATTTCCTTCTCTTTCTTCGCCCCGTCCTCCGACGCAAACGACAGCCCCAACAGATTCGCACACATGCCCGCCACCATGCTCCCCCCTTGAAGCTCTGGCAGCGTGTACGCCTCATCCAGTAGCCACCTCGTGATCCTTTGGTTGAAAGACGACTCGTCAAGATCCGCAAACTGGGCCGGCTGCGCGATCCGGCCCAGCAAAGCGCCCATCTTGAGCATGAGCGTTTCTGTCCTCATCTTGCCCAGGTTTTTTGGAGAGTGGACCTGAAAAATGTCAACGTCGGCAAATCTCGTCCGGATGCAGTAGCTCCAGCTGAGCACTTTTCTCTCGGTTCCCTTGACGGCCGAGGAGAGGCAGGCTTGGCAGGGGTTTTCAAGAGAGCACTTTTCGTTTCTGGTCGTTAGCCATGATCGAGATCACCCATGTTAGACAAACGAACCTCAATCTTGAGCATCCTACACCGTAAGCATGCGCCCTGTCGTCTCACACCCAGGACCTTCTGCTTGGCCTCGATGGTCAACCTTGCCCTTTTTGGTTTCCCTGATGGTGCTGTGCCCTGCGGTGGTTGTTCTACTAGCCGAAAGCAGTGGATATGTCGGGCAAAGGTCGGTATGTCGTTTGTGATGGTATTGCAGTGTTGTTGTCGTTGTTGTCGCCTTTGGACCTGAAGTTGTTGAAAGGAAAAAGCGCCTTGAAGATGTCGCGGTTCAGCCACATCCTGCTCACCTGGGGGGTCATTCATTGGTATATGTAAATACAGGGTGGTGCGGGCTAGAACCGGCAGGGTGGGTAAGTGACGATGGTGGTGGTGGCGAAGCTAGCTCCTAGCATGTAATACAATGGTCCCTAGTAACTTCCCAATCCCAGCTGAGAGTGTTAGACATTTCTGGCTGGGCCAAGGTCCCAGGTGGACGGACGGATGGATCGATTCTCTCACACACTAACTTACCCACCAAAAGGTCGAGAAGCAGAAACATGAGACAATTTTCGGGCAGCCGGGCCTGAACTTGCAGGTTTCTTGGACCGAATTCCCATGGCGACCTGAATACTTTATGACTAGTACCACACTAGCAGTTGTGCAGGTGGCCCAAACCTGTTCGAGGCTGGCTGACGGTTACACGGGTCTCTGTCGATATCCCCCCAAGCCCGCGAAATAAGCATCACCGAGCTTCCCGAAACAGGCTTAGCGCTTGTTTCCTGGGGATGCAAACCCCCCTGCCAGCGCCAGCAGGCGCACCGCATGGTTTGAGGCGCTTGGCGAAGCTGCATGGTTCGAGACCCTGTTTCGTGGTGACAGCAATGCTGCGAATGCCCATCATGAGACGCCATCAGGTTCCAAGGCCCAGCTGGGCAGCGGTTGTCGATGGTGCCTCTCGAGAGAACAACAGTAATCTTCTGGAAATTCCATCGCCTGACTGTGGAGTGCGGGAAGATGGCGGTGGACCTGATCATCGTCATGGTTCAATTCCCTCAGATCACGACCGGAATCGGGGGCTCCACAGATAACCCTAACCCCTGACCGCTCTCCATGCCAAATTTGAGCAAGTGTTTGCTGCCGCCAGTTGGTGGAGTTCCAAAAGTTCAAGTCCCGGTGCTTGAGCTTCAGCAGGTGTCGGGGCAGATGGATGTCCAAATTGGGTAAAAACCACAGCTTACCGAGAAACCATGCGGCTCAGGGTGTGTCGTGTCGGCGGTGTGTGGCTGCTTGCTGTCACTCGCTTTCTTTTTGCGGGCGGCAGGGTTACCACCTCCACAACTAGCCAATCGGAGATATACCAGGGGCTCGCCCAAGCTGAAAAGCCGTTTGAGAAAACACCAAGCCAGCTGAAAACCCCTGCTTGGGCCAACAAGATCGGATTCTAGACGCCACCACCATCATTTCCTTCTCAAAATTGTTGCCAACCGCTCCTTTCGTGTTGGCGTGGTCCCCGTCCGGAGATGTGCCCGCCGGCCATTGCGGTCGTGTCACTGCGCTTTTGTTGTCCGTATTTATTTCCACCTTTTCCGCCGCCTTGTCCTCGAGTGCTCGTGATCCTTTTCATCGCAAGAGGCTTGCGCAACCATCTGCAGGTCATCGCACGGTCTTGCTTGGCAGCCAATATGGCATCCACTTTGCACGTCAGATCATCATCATACTTGCAAGCAAAGCTGGAGACAAGACTGAGTCGTCTAAATTAGATTGCCACTGATTGCCAGCCTCTTCTAGAAGCTCCAGACAGGTGAAATGTTGGTCCCTAGTGTAAGAAATCAGATCAAACAAGAAACGATGCTCGCAGAATTCCAAACATGATATGCTCCTCATCGCGCCATGAGCACCGCCAGTCGCTCACTCTACTAGAGAGGCTTCTCGGCCCAGCCCAGCTGCTCACTCCCTTGATCAAACACTACAAAGGCCGCTTTGAGCGCAACGTCACCCCAAATAGTAAACCCAACTCCGCTGTCACTCTGCATCCCCCCAAAACACCTCTGGCTGTTCCCGTCGGATCGTGAGTAAGACATGTAACTACCAGGGACTCTAATCATCTGGCCATCCCCGGTCCCAAAGTAAAAGTCGGGAACCGTCGTGTCATCGCACTCAAACGTGTATCCGCCTTGAGACGGCTCGTACTCGGCGCTGGCGATTTGGCTGTAAAAAGCTTCACACACGCCGTCAGGCAAAAGGAGCAGGGTAGTACCCGTGTCCGCAATGCCGTGAACGCGTGTATCGTTGAAGCTGCCTGTCGAGCCAACTTGGAAACCGGGTGACACCCACCTCCAGAAGCCATCGGTGCTGTTGACCGGAACCCATGTGATGTTCCCCGAGTAAGCGTCGTCATCAATGTAGCCAAAATTGTAGCGGCCGGCTATGCAACAGGTTAGCAAGACACACAATACACCAGGTAGTCAGGTGACTTACGGGCACCAGCCTTGAGGTCAGCCGTAAAGACCGGCAGGTCGAGACCGGGCATGGCTTTTTCAAAAAACGTCTTTTGCTTGTAGGGCTGCACTGTGTTGATGGTACCAAAGCCAAGGCCCACCAAGCCGTCATTGTCCGAGTCGGCCGTGAATTCTTCTGAGACGACTTTGGCTGCTTCCACGGCTTGTGTCGATACTGTCAGACCACCGATCGTGACTGTGTCAACGTAGACGTCGCCACTTGAATAGCTCTGGTCCCGTACGTGATCTTCCAAGTGTAGCCCTCCATCTTGTCCGACGTGGAGCTCGCGTTCGGGTCGTAAAGGGTCTGCCCGTTGATCATGCTCTCCTTGAGCAGTGTGCTAAAGACCCAGAGATCGCTGGATCCTGTGTCAAGGTCGAGATTGAGTTGCTGCGATGGGGTGCCAACGGAAACGGGCAGCAGATACTCGACATCGTACGACTTGGGGTAGTTCTGAACGCTGCCTCTGTCATTTTCGTCGTCATCGCCATCATCTGCTCCGTCGTCTGCGGCGCGCTTCTGGTTCCTTGCTTTTCGGATTCGTTTGACTGCGGCCTTGAGGTCGTGCGGCAGAGGTGCGCCGTATTTCCGCAGAGTTCTCGCAAGCTCGAGTGGTCCGTTGCGTACAAATTTGGGGTTGTGCACCTGTGTCAACGATGTCGTGCCCGTTTGAGCTGTGTTGCCAATGGCAGCAGGTGGTAATGCTGTGGAAGCGGTCAGGAGACCTGCGAGAACGAGAGACTTGATGATCGCCATGATGGGCGACCAACCGTGTTGAGGAGGTCGGATAGAAAACGAGAATCGCGGCAGGTCGAGGAAAAGGTAACCTGGAACCGAGGTATCTAATCTAGAAATGTTCCTGCTTGCGGAACTCCTCAAATAGAAAAGGAAAGAGCGCCTCCGTCCATGGACTTGCCTGCCCGCCTCGAACTCACGAGGGGTTCCCCGCGAGGGCTCTTGCGGCCGGGACAGCTCACGCACGCTTCCAACAAAGCAGTGCACCTCGAATGCGTTGCACCTGCTGTCGTGTCTGTGTTGACCTCTCGATTTCAAATTCAGGTTGTGGTACACGATGCCTCCTGTGACTGTCAAGGCCACTCCACCGAGGCTCGATTCGGGGGCAAATCGGACCTTTTCGTGTTCAATGTTGCAAACACTTGCTGTTAGTTAAAATCGAAAGAAGGACAAGACAATGAGGAATCGAAACACTGGAACTGTCGTGTAGGAATCAGGGAGCCATCTCTTTCATGGCGTTCCTATCTTCCATTCATGGCCCTAGTGTTACACCTGTGCTTCGGCCCACCCCTCGAGGACAGACATTTGGCTAGACTCAGTCTAATACACGTGGCCATAATGTTTCTGCTCCTATCAAGGGTTGATCTTTTGAACTTATCTGACACCTGGTCAGTTCGAAATGCATGGCACGGATTCTTTTGATAAAATCGGGAAGCTACAGCAAAAGAAATAGAGGGCAAAACGTTAGAAAGATCACTTGAGACTGAACTCGATGTCAGCATCCTCTGTTGGTACCTGGCAGAAGACCCAAAGGACCGGACGGGATCTCGGGTATGCATACGATGCGATGCTATAAGACCATCGGGTGGATATCTAATTCTAAGTTTGGGTGCTTGGACCCGTGCAATCAACGGCGGAAGCTGCTGCAACGCGACCCTGCAGATGCAGTTCCGAACTTTAAAGACGACGATCATTCTCGAGGGTGACCCAACGGCGGTTGATGGCAGGTATGGGATGGGGCGGCTCAATGTAGGGCCAGGGTCAAGCTACCCACACCATGGGACAGATGGACACCTGGTGTGAGTTTTGATGATGGTGCCGGGCAACTACGACCTTTGCTATGAAGCTTATGTGTTTTAATAGATAATCAGTGAAAGACACGGAGTGGAAAGAAGCTTTATCAAACAGCTTTGAAAGAAAAGTGAACTTGTGACAGATGTATCTAGCGTACAATCATAGTACCTTAATTTTAAAACTCATCTTCTACCCTGGGATTTCCCTCTTCGATGCCCCAGGGTGCTTGCCGTCACATAATACTGATGGGCCCAGATGCCTGGCTGGGAATCATCACATGAACTTTTCGGGTCAGACAGCACAGGAGACAAGATGTTGCTCCGACTTTCAAAAGACGTGTACACCGTCCGTTCATGTCTGCCAGTCTTTGCTTGTGATGGGTTTCCAGCGCTACTTTTGCAAACCGGCCAACCTCGCTCGATCAATGCGGGGGTGTCGCATAAAGGGAAGGTGGTTAGCAAACATGTCGCCTTGTGTGCAGTGAGTACCAAGTAACATGATCGCGGAAATACTCGGGTAAAAGTTCATGTTGCTTTCCTTTCTGAGCTCCTACTTGAGGTATATACCACGTTCTACTAAAAGGGTAGTTTTGAAACATAAGTGAATCATGAGCTTCATCGAGTTGGTCCGTCTTCGGCTCCTGGATCAGGACTGTCATGAGTTTGTCAAGGTACCATCTTCCATTTTTGGGGAACAAGCTGCATCGCCTGACGTCTACCTATCTTGCAGACTGCATACTGGGAAGGTAACCTGGAAAGTTGCTGCTGCCAATAGCCAGTCACCGACATGCCTAGGTAAGCGGGTAGCATAGAAACTCTCACCTGGAACGACTTGGCTTCTGTATCGCAGTACTTGAACATCGCTTCTGAGCATTCCGAATGGCGAATGCTCCCTTCGCTCCGACAATGGAGCTTCCCAAAGTCGAGATGGAGCAGGTGAAAGCGACCTTCTTGTTTTGGACAAATCGCCTCAGTTCATAGGCCAGCGGTTTGGCTGGGGGGAAGCAGGGCACGGGTGACCCGCCGCATCTCCCAACGTTCGCCTGAAGGTTTTAGCTCCCGCAACCCACCTTAGTCCCCACCCCCGCAGCACAGTGCCGCACTGCCGACTCATCTCTCCACCGCAAAAGGACTCATCATCCGAACACCAGTGTCTGAATCATGATGGCAATGAACACCAGCTTGAAGCCGAATATCCAACTGACCAGTCACGGTCTGAATGTTCACGTCTCTCGATTCGGTCTGGTCAACATCCCGGTTCTCACATGGCCTTTTGCGTAGCACTGTGGGCGCAACAACCTCTCAAGTCGCACAACCAGATGGCAAAAGTGCGCTGCAGCTTGTCGTCCATGGTTCGACAGGCGGGCCTGTGCAACGCCAAGATAACCCTGGATGATCGACTTCCAGCTACACCTGATGAAGCAAGAGCACAGCCAAGAGCAGCAACGATTTGGATACTCGTGTGTCCCTCGCGTCCTTTTACTTTTTCCCTTATGTACTACTACAGCGCCAAGCCCATTCCAGAAGTCTGGTCCGATTCCAGGGGCGTGAGGGCGTCTGGCTTTCAACCTGTCTTGCGACTCGATTCCCATCTCGGCCAATGAGACATGGGAGCAGCCGATGGGTTACACGTGGAGCGGGGCAGGACAAGCTCATTGATGAGCCAGCCAAGCCTCCTTCTGTTCTTAGCATGGCGGCAGTCGCAGACTGAAGCAATGGCCAAGCTTCTTACGCAAACCTTCCCCCTGGACCCCGAGGCGATCTATCCGCCCCCCGGCAGCGATAACGGCCTGGATCGATAGCAGAGATATCAAACATCATGCACATTGACGCATACGCACTCATCCAACAGCCATCATCCGTATCTATGCAAGTTCCGAAACTTGGGGTGTTATCTGATGTACATGCCAGACTTCACTTCCCTTCTTATTCGAAGCATGGGCATTCCTCAGTGAGGCAACATGTGCCCACTGCCCAGACAGATGGATGCCCAGATGCCCAGACGGGCGAGCAGTAGCGAGGAACCGGCTAAAACCCCAAGGGATGACACTTGCCAGATCGGCGGAGAATTCTCTGCGCCGTCTGCAGCCACACAGCTTGTGGCTCTGCCAAAGCCTGGCGCCCCCTCCGGGAAGCGAATCACTTTATTCTGCATGTGTTCATATCACGTTTCTTCCCCCCTCCAAAACCACTTAGCTATCGACCTGCCTGTTATGGCCATCGCACTCGTTCCGGCGAATCAACTGACGGCCGACTGGACGGACTGCTACATTGCCGCGCATAGATGGGTTGATCTGTTTGTCGGCTGCGGTTGGCTGCGTGCGAGAGACTTTCTCCAACTCCAATTTGCGCCCGGCAGACCGTTTCATCAGTATGCTGCTTATCTCTGCCACGGCCTGCGGATCGAGGCAGGTGGAGGTAACAACAGTCGCCTCTTGTGGCAACGGCTGAGGTGGAACGACGCCAGCCTCCGACCCAGATCCCAGATAACCACCGATCAGAGCAAAAAGCACATTCTGTTTTCGGCCAGGTCCCGACACGAACCCTCGGTGAGAGCGCGCTGTAGGGCCAATATTGTCCCATGCCATGGCATCCAATGACACCATCTTCGCAGTCAACGACACTCCCCTGCGGCCTGCTCCTGACATGCCTGCCGTGTGTACCGCGTCGATCAAGCTTGGGGTAAAGTTTCTTGGGTCCGTAACAAAATAATTAAATACCCAGCTATCCGCCCCCAAGCCGTTCCGCTGGGCTTTTTCTCCCTTGCATTCCAGCCTGTCGATACCCCATTTTCCCTTCTCAACATCTTCCCAGCCGCCGTTGGGATTTATTTTCCACGACAGTGGTGTATTGTGGAAAAGTTGATAGCAGGACACCACGCCACACCGCCGTCATGGCTGAAGAGGAGAAGAGGGCGCTCGAGACCAGCACGGCCTCGGGCACCATCCGCCCATTCTCCGAAGGCCAACCGCCGATCGAAGGTCCCAACGAACTCAAGACGGAGATCACGGTTGGAAACTCGGAGAAGGATCATGGATCCGATGGCATCGAAGAGGAGGAGGAGGAGGATCTCTGGAAGCCGTTGAAGATGGATGCGGATATTCCCCACGAGGAGAACCCGTTGACCATCAGAGCCATTGTTGTTGGCTGCATTCTCGGCTCTCTTGTCGCTGCTTCCAACCTGTACCTTGGTGAGTTATTCTCGAGATATTTTTCCAGACGTGCCTACTAATCACCGAGTGTAGGTCTCAAGACTGGTTTCACGTTTAGCGCCAACATGTTTGGTGCCATTTTTGGTTATGGTATCCTCAAGTTTATGGAAAAGTCTGGTGGCCAGATTCCCATCATCGGTGGTTTCTTTGGTCCGCAGGAAAACTCCATCGTCCAGGCTGTCGCTACTGGCGCGGGTGGCACAGGTGGTATCTTTGTGGCCGCTATTCCCGCCATGTACCGTCTCGGGGTGATGCCGGAAGGCCACTCGCCCATGGATGACATCGGTGCCATCTTCACCATCACCCTCGTGTGCTCCTTCGTTGGGCTCTTCTACGTCACACCCCTCCGAAAGTTCTTCATCGTTCAGGTCGCCCGTGAGCTCAAGCTCATGTTTCCCACCCCAACCGCCGTCGCCCTTACTATCCGTGCCATGCACGCTGGTGCTGCCGGCAGCATTGACGCCATGAAGAAGCTCAAGTGCCTCATGATCTGCTTCATGGGAGCTCTGGTTCACCGTGTCGTTTCGTACTATGCCATTGGCATTCTGTACGACTGGCACTTTTTCACCTGGATTCACATCTGGAGCGGCTACACCAGCTGGGCGCTCAATATCGAGTCTTGGGGCTGGTACTTTGAGTGGACTCCGGCTTTCATTGGGTCTGGTATCCTGATCGGTCTCAACCCCGCTATTTCCATGTTTGCCGGTGCCGTGATCGCTTGGGGTCTCATCGGCCCCTTGCTCGTGCACTACGGCGAGTGCATCGGCATCCAGCTGTCTGACGACCCCCAATGGGATTCTTACTACAGCTTTGCTTCCCTCAGGAACCTTGGCCAGGTCACGCCCTCTCCTCGATATTGGTTGCTGTGGCCCGGCGTCATGGTCATGGTTTGCTCCTCCATGGCCGAGCTCTTTGTTCAGTACAAGGTCATCTGGAGCGGTGTCACCACCATCTGGAACCAGGGCTGCGGCGGCATCAACAGCATGTTGGTTTCGCGCGGCAAGTCCAGCAACTTCTTCGCCAAGCACGGAGCCCCCAAGGTGAAGAGCGAAAACATGGTGCAGGACCCTTTCCCGCCCGAGCAGCAAGTCAAGAACTGGATGTGGCTTCTCGGCCTTCTTGTGACGGTCATTGTCTCCATGATCATCTTCCACTTCCAGTGGGAGATGAATCCCGGTCTTACCATCCTGGCCATTCTGCTTGCCTTCCTCTTCTCGTTCCTCGCCATCCAGATCGGCGCTGTCACCGACACGACTCCTCTGACCGCCGCCGCCAAGGCATCCCAGCTCGTCTTTGGTGCTGCTACCTCGGGTGGCGGTTTCACTGTTCAGCACGCCCAGAAGCTTAACTTGGTTGCCGGTGGTATCGCTTCTGGCGGTGCTGACGTGGCTACTGCCCTTGTCAGCGATTTCAGAACCGGTTTCTTGATTGGCACGTCTCCCATCAAGCAGTGGATTGGGCAGTGCATTGGCAGTTTTATCTCTGTGTGGCTTGCACCAGGTTTGTTTGTCCTCTTCACTTCAGCGTACCCTTGCATCTGGAAGGGTGAGGGCCCTGGTGAGAACTGCGCCTTCGATGTCCCCTCTGTGTCGGCCTGGGCTGCCGTGGCACAGGCCGTGACGGACCCGAACGTTAAGATCCCGTTCAGCAGCGGCATGTTTGCCATTGCCATGGGTATCTTGTCTGTTGCGCAGGTCGTCTTCCGTCACTTTTACCTGGTGGGCAAGCGTGAGAAGTACCGCAAGTGGCTCCCCAACTGGGGTGCCATCGCGCTCTCGTGGGTCATTCCCGCTCCTGTGTTTGCCAACGCTGCGTTACTCGGTGCCATCATCGCTGCGCTGTGGAGAAAGTACAACATGCGCACCTGGGATATCTACGGCTATGCCGTAGCAGCTGGTAAGTTATATTTGGTCTCTATATTTTGTTTCATGACTTGTGAACTGACTGTGTGCGTCAAACAGGTTTCATTGCTGGCGAGGGTCTCGGTGGTGTTGTCGGCGCTGTGCTCACGCTAGCAGGTGTGGACGGAGCTGTCAAGGGCACACAAATCGCTTGCCCGCTGAACTCCTGCTAGAGGCACCACACAGGCTGAGCGGGTTGCGCAGAATTGCTTCGTGTGTTGACGGATTGGATGATTTTATGGATTGGTGTAATGAATTGGAACTAAGAAGCGTATACCATTGATGTTACCTTGCCCTTTCAATAATGAGACGATCGGCTTAGGCCGCAACATGAAGCATTATGATCTTTCGGCATGGGTGATTAGGGTGTTATAACCTTGTATTCATCGAGAAGAGCCGTTTGATGATATGAATGATTCAATACAAAATGACAGGCAACGGCTCCCTTATCTAACTGCCTGCGGAGCTTTAAGCCTGCGGAACGGCGCTCGCCCATGGATAAGACGTGGCAAGGGGGTGTTGTAGGTCCCCAAGCTGTGAAAGTTTCTGGTGGTGGTGGTGTTGAAAAAGATGTTCTGCACAAAGGGGAGGATTCCGTTGCTGCTTTCTGTTAGCATCTGTTCCCCTACCAGTAATTGAAAAGAAACTTACAATCCGCTCATGTCGCAGTGCCCGCCGCTCCTGACATTGATCCCAATCTTGTCTCCAGCCCCGAGCCAGTCATACACGACCTTTGCCGCTGGGAAAATAACCGTCGCCGTCCCCTTGCTATTCACAAATTGGTCGCCCGTTCCTTGATCCATGATCAAGGCCCGGGGAGCAATCGCCGCCGCGATTGTGTGCGCGTCAAAAGGCAAGTTCTCATGGTGATTCATGAACGTCCCCAGCTTGGAGTTCGACCACCAACCCGCACCCTGCTTGCTGTTCTCCAGGTTCTCCCCTTGCCCCGAGAGGGTGAAATACCGGTAAGGTCCCAGCCCCTGGACGCCAGAAGACATGGGCATGGTAACCGTGATGCGCTTGTCAAACAGCCCCGCGGCAAGCGCAGCTTTCCCAAGGCGGGAGCAGCCGGTGACGCCGACGCGGTAGGGGTCAATCTCGGGGACCGTCAGCTGGATGGCGTCGAGGGTGCGGTGGAAGCCCCAGGCCCAGGCGGTCAAGACGCCAATGTCGCGGCCGTTGTAGATGCTCCAGAACGCTCCCGTCTTGGAGTTGCTGTCGGGGCCACGGTGGTGTAGTCGAACTGCGCGACTGCGATGCCGGCCTGCAGGTACGGCTGGTTTTGCATGCCGCCAATGTTGATCACCACGGGCGCCGGGCGGGAACTGCTCGCCCCAGACGGCAGCTGGATGGTGGCTCGGAAGGAGCCGCGCTTGTTCTGGGGGCCGGTGACGGTGATTTGGAGCGTCGTCCCGGAGCGGGTGGCTTCGACTTTTTCTTGCGCAGGGTCTGGGTAGTACCCGAATTGGTACTCTTGAAGGAGCTGGAGGATCTCAGGCTGGCGGCATTCGTACCACTCAGCGCGGGACTTGATGCGGTTGGGCGCGTTGCCGGTCATGACATCACGGGCGAAAGAAGATGAACCAGCGGCGTTGTCGGTGGTGGTGTATTTCAGGGGTAAAAAGGGGTCAGGGAGCGATGACTGAAGTGGGAGTTGTTGCCATGTTGGGAAGGGGGAAGGTAAAGGGGCACATTGGACTTGACGAGGGGAGATCTCTTGGGCGTGCTCCGTTGGTGTCGGTGCAGCAGTCGAGAGAACGGCTGCTGTTGCGGCGGTGAGGAGGACGGAGGATCGCATCTTGAGACCTGGACAGGCAGGCAAGGACGTTGAAAACCGGGCAGCCTGCTCGATGAATATCTTGAAAAACTGTCTTTCAGGGCTTGGAACAAAGGTCTGATATAAGACAGCCAAGAAAAGCCGGTGGGTACATCAACCTCGTGGCATTATTCCCCGAACCCGTGCATCCCGTCCTCCGGATGCTTGGATTTTGTGGGGTAAGCCATGGTGTTGATGGGTTGATCCGTATTAGCCATATTGACGCGGCGTTAAAAGTGCCGGGCAAACAAGGCACTCTCGAGTTCTTGCCATGTAAATCAAAGGCTTGATCGGGAATAAGATTCAAAGTGCACGAGTGTGGAGGTTGCAGTCCTGATTTAACCGTCTTGTGTTTCCATTCAGGGGTAGTATTCAGAGCTATTGACAGGTTTGTATTGTTTAAGAGGCACGATTCGGTCATTGGGGTGTTGCGAAAAAGAAAATTAATCCCTACTTGTATTTGACCAAGCATTACAGAGCTGCGCTGAGATATTAACCTGATCTTGTTTGGATGTATGTTTCATTGATAAACTGCACCAGATGCTCCCTGAGAAGCTGAATAGGCACCCGAAAAGATGTTGTAGTGAACCAAGATGTGGGGTGCCCAGCACGTTCCCTCGACAAACATGTCCCACACCTTTTGGACCGGCGTACATGAGACCCAGGGGAAGAAGGCGGACAGGCCCATGGAAATGTTCATGCTGATGATGCAGAACCAGGTGATCTTCTTGATCCAGCCGTCGGTGAGGTGGAGCAGGGTGATGCCGAACGACGTCTTGGACCAGGCGGCGGACGTGACGGTGAGTGTGCCTGAGATGTTCATAGGGAGCAAGAGGTACTGCATGTTGTCCATGTTGAAATCCCAGATGTGTTTTCCGTAACCCAATGTGACCATGTAGGTCATCGAGGAGGATTCCACGGCGATGCACAACTTGCGTCTCGAACGTTAGTATACCGCTTAAGAGTCTTCCATCGATAGGCATGTGAGGAGCAAGTTTTGAGGCTTACCAGAGCTCCGATTAGGAACGCATCGTCCCACCACAAATGCTGTCTCTTGAGCATTCGACAGTAGAGCCTCAAAGCCAGAAACCCGCCCGCAACGGTGGTTAGGGTCCAGACGCACGTAACAAGCTTTGCTCCGGCATCATCGTGAGGAAGGGCCGCGATTTCTCGGGTGTGAGAGCGACTGGGGTGCATATTGAAACTGATCGGGCTTGGTTCCATCCTCTTGCGTGGTGAGAGGGACGCCGTTGACGTCGGTCATCTTTTCCTTCTGTCTTGATAACTGTCGATGTCTGGACTTTCGTATACCGACAGACAAGGACAGATATCGAAGAAACTGTCGATCCGAGACTGGCCGGAGTGATGATGTAAAGTAAGGTAGATACCGTTGCTGCGACTCAAGACTGACCGGTCAATGTATACCAACTGTATGAATACAAGACGTAACAAAACAAAGGTAACGCAGGTAGAGCAGAATAGAACCCCAACTGCCAACGGCTGGGCGACTGGCTCGACCTGCGAACAGAAAAGGACCTGCGGGTGTTAAGATCGAGGTCACCAGGGAGAAGAAAATCAGGGTCCAGTCGGAGGCAATTGGGATTGCCTTATTGGATATTCAGCTAGATAAGTCGTCAGCTAGTCCAGGTAAGGCTTAACATCTTCAACAGCCGTGGAAAAATGAGAAACCGATACCGCAAGGCAACCCTTCCCGCGCCATGCCCCTTGCGTTATGGAAGACCTCTACGTGAGGGCTGTCCCTTGTCTCACTAGACAAACTGAACGGGAGGTTCTGATCTACTGGCACCAGGCCTGAAGTCTGAAAGTTAAAAAGACAAGATTACGGAAATTGTGTTGGCTGTGGTTGGTGGAGAATGCTGGCTTGCCCAGAAGGGGAAAAGGGTTTAATCGAGCCTAGAACAGGTGTGGATATCCTCTATGTTCTTTTTGCTTCTTAAAACCAGCATGGTCCCCAAAGGTTTTAGAGGGACAACTAACGAGGTTTCCACTTATGGGATGTTTCTTCAGGCGTGGCTATCCTCAACCTTGACCCTTTTGGCATTCAGCTCGGGATCTTGCTGGCACAAGTCGAGTATCAAGGCGGATACAGGATGCAACATCAGGGAGAAGAACGGGGTAATAATTTCTTATTTTTTTGCCATGATCCCATACTATGAATCGCATCCTTGATGGACCAACCGGCAGCTGCCGCCGATTCCGCCCTCTCCTGATTTCTGTCGTTAATTCTGAGAGCGGCAGTTGTGCTTGGAATACATACATCGACATGGCTGTTGCCCTTCAGCCTTGAGTTTGGTTACACTGCTAACAACAGGCTTCCACGCAACGGCTCAAAAAACGGCCGGCTCTTCCCGTCCGTGGCGGGACCGACAGTTACTAAACGTGTGTCCGAGCGATCATGGGCCCGAGGCTGAAGAGGAGCATCTTCAATGTAGGATTGCAAACCTGGATGCCACGTTCGGTAGGCGGCAATGATCGACTTGCAGACAAACCTTGCCGGCCCCGGGTGATCATGATATCGATCCGACTGCCCCGGTCCACCTTCTTCATATGGCAACTGCCTCGTCTTGTCGGGAATCAATTTTAATTCTTGAGGAGCTGGATTCGATGGTTTGCTACCTGTGGGGTGTTTGCTGGGATCTCTGCTTTCAAGCATGGCAGCAGAGCGAGGATCGATTCTTGCGCAGGACTGTGGAGTTCTGTTGAAGATGCCATTGCTTGCTGGCTTGGTTTTGGTTCTCTCGTCACATGTCTTGACGATAAGGGGTGAGAGCACACCGACTTCTATCCTCTCGACGAAACAGCAAAGATTTTATTTTTAAAGAATCTGCAAGGAGTTGTTGCTTTGACACCCACAGTAATACCGCCGTGCTGGAGCCGAAAGATAACATGCATGAGCCAAATGATGGGGGTTGAATCCTTCTGGTGGACTCAGTCACTGCCCCTGACCATCCGTCCGCGCCTCAGACCGAGCCCTGAACCTCACAACCGCAACAAAATCAGTTTGTAGATACATTAATGTACAACAAGCGGATGACATCCAAAAAGCCATCAGTCTATACACAACGCCAGATATATAATGATGACACACGCCGTTCGCCAGCGGCTAGCCTCGCATCCACCTGTGTGCTCTTATCCAGAATTCTGCTCCGCTGGGGCTTTCTCCTCCCGCATATCTCCCGCTAGCACTTTTGCTGCTGGAACAGAATTCACCTTCTTTTTTCCTCCTGTCTTGTTCGAACCCAAAAGAAGAACATCAACATCCAACCCCACCACCTTCAACGCTCCACAGACGACATACACCATAATCCCGACAACAGCAATGAAATCCAGAATATGCACCAACCACCACAAATGCTGCGTCCCGAGCGGGCAGGTATCGTACTCCGCCCTCCACTGCCAGCTCTCCTCGTCAAACCAGATGCTCAACAAGCCCGCGTTTCCGCCAAAATCACCCATCATGCTCCTGACGGTGATCTCCCTCACGCCCGGAACCCCCTCGGCCTCCTTGCCTACCGCCTTGTCCCTCACCGCCTGCCTCCACCTCTTCACCTGCCACTCCACCTCTCCGCCCTCGGCCGTCTGGTTCACATAATGATACGTGTCACACCCAGCATGGTCGTGCCCGTTGAGAATGATGCCTCTTCTCCCCTTGCCACCGCCTGGCGCGGTCGCCGAACCAGACATGCCCAGAATACCCTCCAAAAACCCCTTGGACGCAGCAACGCTAAGCTGGTTTTGCTCCTTTAGAGTCCCATCGTGGGAGTGAAAGTCAAAAAACGGCTGGTCCACGCAGACACCGGTCGGTTTGTACAGCGGGATGTGGGTCAAGATGACAGTAAAGTGCCCTTCAAATTCGACAGCAGCGGCCGTGTTGATCACGTTGTTGATAAAAGTGTAAGTATCGTCTTGCAGTTCGGTCGACAGGGCCGGGGTGTCGAGGTTCATGTCGTTGAGCACCACCAGTCTCAGCTCGGGAATCAACCTGGTGGACTCGGAGTTGGTGTCGGGATCGTAAAGTGTCTTGCTGTCGAACCCTTCTGGCAGGGGCAGCTCGAACCGGAGCTCGTAGTTGATCTTTCCAAACGCCTTCTCGAAACGCGCGGTGAGATTCGAGGTGAGGTCTCCCGCATAGCCAATATCGTGGTTGCCCGCGACGTTGATGATGCGCTTGGCCCAGGTGGTGTCATTGTCAAAGCGGGAAAGGTAGCCTGACAAGTCGTACTCCTCTGCCGGATATGCCTGTAGAGACTCGGGCATCTTTTCGGCGCCACGAAAGACACGATTCCAGTATCGGTTCGCGCGCTTGGTAAACTCGGCTTCGTTGAGCCACTGGCTGCCAACAAGATCACCCAGTACCGTTATGTGTGTGGGGCGAGTCCACCAGTGGACAGACCGATAAATGTGGGCGAGGTAAAAGTCATTCCCAAACAAGTCGATTATCTTCCGGACCGACTCGAGGAAGTTGAAGGTGTCTTCGAGCAGAATATCGACGACATCGTGGAGGGCTTGCTTGATCCCGTGCCGCGACAGCTTGAAATTGCGAACCAGAGATTTCGCGTGGGGGAAAATCCCAAGGTATTCAATCGGGATCGAGGTCGAGCCTTCTAATTGCGGGTCGCCGAGGGTCAGGAGGCGGAAAGGGGCTTGTTTCGATGGGAGCGCCGCGGAAGGTGACTCGGGGATGCTCGAGTTCGTCGCTGTCGCCGTCGCATTGGCGAGAAAAGAGGGGGGCCAGTGGGACTTGGCTGTTTCGAGAAACGGCGAAGATGTTTCCGACGTAGAAGAGGGCGGCAGCGGAAACGCGCAAGTGCCGAAGACGGGGTAGAGATAGAGATAGATCGTCAAGGCGATGGAAACGGGAATGAGGACGCGCAGGACATGGCGGAGAATCGCCGTTGGCTTAGGGAAGCTGCAGAATCGCGTCATGTCATTTTTTTCTCAGGGAAATTACAAAAAAAGGTAAAAAGGAGCGAAGAGAAAGAAAAAGGAAAGAAGAGATAAAATTCGTTGCTGCCGTTGAAAGTTGATCACGTTCAAATGAAACAATGGAAACGTCCAAAAAAGCTGGACCCCGAAATGGCCTGTCAGTGAGCGCGTGCACAGACGCAGCTCTGGTTGGTTGGATGCAGCAAGGGTTAGGGTCCACCCAGAATAGGGGCCCCCTTTTTGTTGTCCTTTTTTCTTGGCATCAGGTTCATCAGAAAATGACAACATCAACGTCACATTGTTTTTGAGTGGTACACAACCGCAAGATGGCGTACAAAATAGTGAGTGACAATTCTGTTCGTCTACACTCGAGCCAAGTAAGTACTTTTGCCCACACGCGCGCTGACTTTGGCGGCTCCCAAACATCAACTGCCTCAACCCAACTCGAGGATATAGGAATATCACGAAAATACAAGACACTGCAATGCAATTTGACAGGACAAAAAATTAATGAAATAACTAAACGAGTGGCCGCCCAGACATCCAAGCTGCTGTTAAAACAAGAAAGAGCAATGTTTCAAAAACGATCAAGTCTCAAAAGTCCATCACTGATCTAACCAAGCCCTTCTTCATCATGTCCATCCGCATTAAGTGCTTTTTCCTCTCAGCCTTTGCTGATTTTGAATGCCGTCAAACTCAAGCTTGAGTCTTGCCAGCGTCGTTGTTGAAGCAATCCCTGAGCCTGTTTGGTGGGTATCTGGTCAGTTATCTCCTGGTCATACCGCCACACAAAACTGGATAGACTTACATGCTGATATCACCCTGCTGTCCGGCGAGGAGGAGGCATTTCTTGAGCTCAGCCTCGGTTTGTCCCCACTGCAGACCCTGGCCATCAGAGCCGAGGAGCTTCTCAGCCTTCTGATCCTCGCCCTCCTCCTCCTCAGACGTGCCAGAACCGCCGTCGTTCTTCTCGTTGACTTCTTCGGTTATGGTGGAGCTGGTGGTGCTGGTGTGCTGGGAGCGGCCAGCAAGACGACCCAGGTTGTTGCTGTCGCCCTTGTCGAGGAGCTGGCTACCGATGCCCACATTGGTTGCGATAGGCTTCTCCTGGTCCTGTTTCATGGTCTGCCCCTCTTGCTCCTTGAGCATCCGGGCGGGGTGGGCAAACTTGGAGGAGTCGGTCTCCTCAGAGCTGGTGGAGCCGGAGCCCTTGGAGGAAGACTGTCCCTGGCCGCGGGGCTGAACCTGCTCGTGCTGAGTGATGACGATCTTGGGGACATCCTGGTCTCTCATGATGAGGCCGTGGTTGTCACCCTGCTTGCCAGCAGACCACTGGGCCTGTCCATTGCCATGGTCGAGGCGCTGTCTCTCGGTCTGGCTGGCTGTGATACCGTCGTTGTCTCCGGCGTTGTTGAGGAGCGGCTGCTCACGATTAAGGCCGCCCAGGCGCCGTCCCTGCTCTTGTCCAAGACCACTCTGAGAATAGGTGCCGGATTCGAAGCGGCCAGCCTGACCTTGGAGCTGGCCTGAGCCCATGGAGCCCTGGCCTTGGATCTCGGAGCGGCGGATATGGGAGTTGTCCTTGCCTTCTTGTTGGCGCTCAAGTTGTTGTTGCTGCTGGGGACCGAAGAGAAGCTCCCGGATCTTGTCGAGCGTGGTCATCAGCTGCCCGGACTCTGGCCCTTGGCGTTGCTGCTGCTGGCCGTCGTTGGTCTTGCGGAGCTCGGCGCTGATCTCGGAGCGCGGCTGGAACTGCTGCTGCTTGGAGTAGCGGATGATACCCTCACCATTGAGTCCCTGGTTCTGCTCTTGAGTGGAAGGAGTAGTAGAAAGACGAAGCTTGTCGCGATCGAGCTCCTGATTCTTGCCGAGGTAGTTGCCAGACTTGTCGTAAAGACCGGTGTTGCCGGTACCGCCCATCTGGTTTCCAGAGTCGGCACCCTGGCCGGCCAGATGGAGAGTGTGGGTGCGAGCTGTCAAACCGCCATCGCCATTCTGCGAGGTCTTGTGTTGCTGTCCCTGTTGGCCTTGCTGGGTGCCCTGGTTGTCGCCGCCGTCAAGACGGTTCTGGTTACCACCACCGTTGTGGGGGCAGGTACCGCTTCCGCAGCTCAACGCGGGGAGGGCTGAGCCGGTCGCCGCAAGGGCGATGGTGGTGAGAACCGTGCGGGAAATATGCATTTTGACAAGCGAGCAGACTTGAACAAGAACAACGTTTGGTAGTTGACTCAAACAAAGTAGAGAAAGACTGGGTAATTGCAAAGATGGATGTGTTGGATGATGGGAAATTTCATGAGAGCTAGACTGGGGAAGAGACGGAAATATATATCTTTCTCAGTCTTCAATGTTGTTGTATGTAGGTACCAAAATCAAGGACGTTATCTGCTTGTTCTACAGCGAGCAGCACATGAGCCCAGCCAGAACCTTCCTTGCTGTCTGAACAAAATTGGTCAACCACGTCAAAAAAGACACCAGGCCAACTCATGGTAAATTGGTAGCAAGAGGCAGGCAAGCGCCCGGCCGGTCACCGATGCAAACCACGTCGTGACCCGGCCGCTATCGACCACCACCACATCTACCACCTCAACCATAGGAGAAAGCAAGTCGTGGTCGTCACTGGTTGCAGTGATCCCCCCTGGATAGGTCATTGCCCTTCTAGACCAGCACAGAATTGGCCCCTTTCGCCCAAGTTTGTCAGCTTGTGAAGACCGTCAAGTGGCTAACGGGTACGTGACATCCGCCACCTTGTTCACCTCGTCCATCCCATTTCGCCAACCACAGTGGATGCTAGCTACCGACATGGTCTGGAAGAGAGTATGGCAGACCAAAAAAGATAACGTCCCGGACTATCACCGGAAATGAGTATACGAGAACATGTCGTGAAACCTGTCTATATCATAATTGAAAAATCTTCCCCTCCCGCGCATCCGGGTCATGTTTCACGTCCACTCAACCTGAGCGTGCAACAGCACTCTCCCCATTCGGACGGTTTGGCACTACTTGTGCCCATCGGAGATCTGCCAAGTCACTGAGAGAGGCTGTTTGGTCAGCACAAGACGTCTGCCATGGACCCCTGCATGTCACCATCGTGGATGCAACGCCGGTACACTCTCGTCCACATCACGTCGTGGGACTTTGTTCCGTGCCACGTTCGGCCCTCAGTCGGAGCCTCTTGTCTCGATTTTTTCCTTGCTGTCCAGACCGAAGCGAGGAAATTTCTGGTGGTGCCATACGTAGCATCGTGGACGTCTTTCCCGCCCTAGATCGGAGAGTAGGTGTTCTGGTGAAATGACGCAGGGCGCATCGATGCCTCGAGAATGTGAAGTGACAGATTATACACATACATTTTCCCTTTCCTCGCCTGTAATTGTACATACAAATCAACCTGGCCGCTTTTTTGCCACCCCCATCGCATTACCAAGACCCCTATGCGAACCGCCGTCCCAACGTAGTCGTGGCTCATGTGATGCCGCTGCTGCCCCGGTCATTCGTGTCCGAAAGAAGCGACTCCCTAAACCCCTGATCGAGTGTGCAAAATAAAGAAGAAAGAGTGGTTGGGCTATTGTTACATGGTGGGGTCCTCATCTTTACGCCTTCTTGGGCTCCGAGGTGCCAGTTGTGGTGGCGGCTGAGGCTGAGGCTGGGGTCTCTTCGTCCTTGACAAACCAGCTAAACATCGAGGTCTTCATGCTCTTCATGGCCTCCTTCTGCATCTTCTCCTGAGCCTCTTGCTCTTCCTTCAGCCACTTCTCACCATTCTTGCGAATTTCCTCCTCCAGAGCCAAGTAGTTGCGCATGCCTCTCTCGCGCGCAATATCCTGCAACATCTTGCCCTTGGCAAATGCCTCGGTAGGATTCTCCTCACCCTCCGTTACCATCAAGCTCATGTTGCTTGGCTTGAGGCCGAGGTGGCTGCTCAACCAGCCAATGCCGCCGCCGGAGGCCTTGACCTTGTTTGCACCCAGCCTACGCTGATGTTCGGCGCGGGCGAGGGCCTCACGGCGGGCAAACTCAACTGGAATGTTTTTCCCTTCGAACGACTTGAGAACCTTGCGGACGTCATCGTACTGCATCGTGTGGATAAACTCCAAAAAAGGGACGAGATCAATCAGAGTCCTGTCCTTGGGGTCGCCCTTCCACTTGGGCAAGATGATGGCGTTCTCGGGCTGGGCACGAACATGCTTGGGTTCGGTGTCGATGATGATCACCTTGGACAGGTCACGGTTGAGGTACGACAAGTCCTGGAGACACATGTGTGAGTCTAACACATCCATGTCAGTTGGGGGAGGGTTGACAGTCATACCTTGATGATCTCGCCATCCTTGTACTTTGTGGCTTCACGGAAGAGGGGCCACATGATGAAACGGTAGGGATCCAGCTTGCGCACCAGCGGCTCGCCGGTGCCCCAGGGGACGGTGGTGAACAGGACGATTTCGTAGTACTGCGAGAGGTAGTGCAAAAAGTAGTCCACGCCTGGCCGCTTTGCCACACGCCATCCATGTTCGCGAGTCCATTCACTGTGAATCAGCATGTCCTCCAGACTGATGCACAAGGTGTAGGGACGCTCAAACGAAGGGTCCGGATCAGGAAGCAGCTTTTCAAAGGACGGCTCCTGATAGTATGTGACGGTATCCGTCATGCGTGCCACGGCGCGCTTCCACCAGAGGGCCAGACTCCAACCATTGCCAACGCTGGGGTTTTTGGCGAGCTCTTCCTCATCCCATTCCCTGCCCAGATACACGGTACCTCCGACGGCACCGACGCCAGCAGAGGCAAGGGCAAAGTAGGTCCACCACTTCCGCTTGCGCTCCGACGAGGAGACATAGGCGGAGGCAGGAAGTTCACCCTTTGCCCGTTTCCTCCCGCCGCCACCGCTGCCACCACCACCACCGCTTCCTGTGCCGGCCGCCTCGGGCCCTGAAGCCGCCTCCTCTTCCCGTCCCGCAGCACCAACGTTTGACTTGTCTGTGGCACTAGACGTCTCGTACTCCAAAGTCGAAGGGATGCCCCGTGTCAGATCTGGAAGCTTGGACAAGTCGGGTATCGGTTCTTCGGGCTCTTCTGCTTGAGGTGTGGTCGACTTGGTCTCTTTCTCGGCGGCCGAAGATGGTGGTGGTGGTGATGGCGGGGTTTGTTGCGCCTTTTGTGTTTGTGACTGTTTCGGTGGGCTGAACCTTGGCTTATTATCCTTGGCCATTCCTCGAGCCCATACGGCAGGCAGTGTCTGGCGGGGGAGGGCAGACGATGCCGCAAAAGCCGCAGCTCTCGCACCCGCGACCGGGCGCGCAGCAGCTCGTGCCAGCATCATGACTTTTTTCCCTTCTGATCTCGGCGGTTGTCTTTTCGGCTATGGTCGGCGATATCGATGGGCTTTGGTATAGAGCAGTGCAAGGTAGAAGCAGCCCAGCTGAAGGTGGAGAAGAGTTTCAACCTGGAAATCAGAATTACACCCCAGAGCCGACTGAGCAAATCACTCTCCAGTCTCAAGTTCGAAGCTCTCTGCCAAAAAATCTCAAAACCTTCCTTGCCCACCAGCCAGTAATCCCTGCCACTGCCCGCCATCTGCCACCTGCCAACTCAATCGCATGCGCCCATTGGTTGGCAAAAGCTCGGCGGTGGGTTTTCGACTGATCACCGATAAGCCGATAAGCTCACGATTATGGGTCCAGTCTTTCGTCATGGTGAAGCGCTGCTGAAGAGTCCCGCTGTGCATCATTGGCTCATGGCCAAGTCCCGACTGTTCACGTGCCCCACCTGGCCTTGCCCCGCATGCCATTGAGCCATGGATTCGGCTGGTGCTGGTGCTGGGCAATGGCGAAAGATGCCGTATTGCCTCCTGCATCTTCCCTTCACACTACATGCAGTTCTCGCCTGTGCCTGAAGTTGAGATTGAAACCATTTCATCCATTTCCCCTCACTTACTACTTACTACCAGAGTTGCTGTTTAAAGTCACGGCCGTCCTCTCCTCTCCGTCCTGCCGTCTCCGTCTCCATCTCTAAATCTCCACCCCTGCGATTCCATGATTTGCACCTTCACCCCAGCCAAACCATCAATTCTGTCACAACTGCCTGTCATGGCCGCTGCGGATGCATTCTAGAGGGTGGTCCACGAGTCGACTCTTCCAGTACTCATCATGGGACCACCCTCAGAGTTCTGTATTTGCGCCTGCCCAAGCACCAAGACCGTGCCTTTGCGATTATTACAAACCTGAATTGACAGTAGGTTTCATCGAAGCCCTCAGCAAACCTTTGCCACTGTTAACTTGGCACGCGACAGCCTTACTCTGCTTTTCAAGCCTAGACTGAACATTTTACGAAACTCCAAAACCCGAATCCGCACCGATCGTTATATCTACGATCGTATATCAGATCAGCATGGCCCGCCGACCGACGGCCAAGGGCCCTCGTGCCCGTGCCATGGCCTCTTCTCTCGCCTCTTCTTCCTCCCGTCCAACGCCGGTCTCCTCGAGCAATGCAACCCCTATCAGCTCGGCATACCCATCTGCCTATGCTTCCGAAGCAGAGCACGACTTTGATGATGATATCCTGAAAAAGATGCATGGATTGACCATTTCCGATGCGCCCGGCGACTCTAATACCGCGGCCTTGGTCAAAAAAAAACCCGAGATAAAGAAACCGTTTCGGTTCCTGGATCTGCCCCCTGAGCTCCGGATCACCGTGTATGGCTATTATTTCGCCGATGTCGACCACGTTCTCGACCTAGATCCGGCAAATTACAAGCGCATCCACAAGAAGTTGGGTCTTATGCGCACATGCAAGACGATTTACTACGAGGCAACCCACATGTTTTACAGCAGCCGCACTTTCCGGTTGTTCCCTACGCATCCGGGCCGCTACTTCAAGACGAAGAAGCCCCTTCTTGCGCGCCTCAAACCCCGTCAGCGGAACTGCCTGACGTCTCTGGAGCTGCGGCTCGGCCCGGGCTGGAGCAAACCCCCTCGTGGGTGGGTGGTCAATCCAGCGCTCGGGCTTGCTGATTGCGTCAACGTGCGCAAGCTTACCGTTTTTGTCGAGTGTGATCCGAGTGATGGCATCTTCAACGGGTTTCGTCGTCACGATGGGTATTACGAAGGCTTCAGTACCAGCCTTCTCAGCAGCGTTCTGGCTGAAATGCCTTTTATCGATTGTATCACATTTGACGCCTGGTCGAGCGTGAAGAAATCGGGCGCCATGATGCGTGCCCTGCTTGACCTTGCATACTCGCGCGGCCTATCAGTTCGGTGGGGCCTTGAAAGGGGCTGGACCGACTTTGATGACGAGGTGGAGGCTGTGAATGGCCCTGAAAGCCATATTGCGAGCGATGCTCTTATGAGTCAGGCTTCTCTTGGGCTTGGGGTTGCAGTTGTGGCTTAACGGTTTGATTTTCTTTGGTTTTGGTAACGGCTGGGCAGCACGGGCATGGGCAACGGTTTACGGGCATGGTTATGAGGATATATGTTGTATTACGAATTATTACTTCACTCATTCACACGGGTCTTGCTTATTCAGATTGCCACCACTCTCACTGTTTTTTTCATAGCTCATGATATATGTATAAGCATTTATACGAAAATGGTTTGATACCTTTTTGCCATGAGCATGTGGTGACCAAGAATCAACTGACATGAGTGGAGTTGCATAATGAGTTCATACTCATCTTGGTCACCTGCATCCAAAAGCATGCCGGAAACCCGGCCGAACTGCAGGTGTCAAAGCAAAGGCGTCCACCGATCGGGTTGCACCGTTATCGCCGTCGGCAGCGAGCTAGCCTCAACCGCAAACTGTTCAGATGAAAGCCATGCATCTGTCCTGTTTGCCCGAAGATACCCGTAACTCCGCGGACTAGCTTAGCTTCAATAAGCTTGAAAGACCCCGCCTGTCATCATAAGCTCATCATCACCATCGTCAACTTGACTATGTAGCTACCTCCTTTTGGTCTTCACCTCATCATTATTCGACGAAGCCAAGACTAAAACCAACGCCAAAATGGCTGCCTCAGGCATCACCAACCCGCTTGCGGGCCACTACCCATGGACCTCCTTCCCACTCATCATCTCGGCCCCGATGCGCGTCATGTCCGGGCCTGCCCTCGCCCTTGCCGTCTCCGAGGCTGGAGGCATCGGTTTCATCGGCCCAGGGATCAAGCCCGCCTCCATCCTGACCGACCTGTCCGAAGCCGCCTCGCTGCTTTCAGAGCGTGGGTCGGCACCTCTGAAACTCCTGGCTGGAGACCGCGGGGTTCTCCCCGTTGGGATTGGGTTCCAGCTGTGGAATGGCGATCTCGCTTCGGCCAAGGAGGCGGTGGAAAAGTTCACGCCGGCGGCGATCTGGCTTTTCGCGCCGAAGGATGGTCAAAAGGATATTGATGAGTGGACTGAGGGGCTGAGGGAGGCGACCAAGGGAGGAGTCAGATTTGGTTGCAGGTGGGCACGTTGGGTGAGGCGGGTGAGGCGGCCGAGTCGAAGAGGGGGAGGCCGGATGTGCTGGTTATTCAGGGGCAAGAGGCGGGGGGCATGGAAGGACGAGCGATGGTGCTGGTTTGGGGACGTTGGTGCCTGAAGTTAAGGATACACTCAAAGAAAGGGGTGCAGGTGATATACCGCTTGTCGCGGCGGGAGGAATCGCAGATGGGAGGGGTGTTGCTGCGGCTTTGTGTCTAGGGGCATCAGGGGTTGCCATGGGGACGAGGTTTCTATGTTCAAACGAGGCGAGAATCAAGAAAGGATACCAAGACGCAGTGTTGGAGGCCAAGGATGGCGGAAAGAATACAGTCAGGACGCACTTGTACAATCACCTAAGAGGGACGTTTGGGTGGCCCGAGGAAAAATGGGCGCCAAGGACCATTGTCAACAAGAGCTGGGAGGAACATAAACAGGGCGTCGATTTTGAGCAGCTCAAGGAGAGGCATGATCAAAATGTGAATGAGAAGGGTGATAAAGCCTGGGGAATGCAAGATGGAAGGACGGCAACATACGCTGGGAGCGGGGTGGGGTTGGTGAGAAGTGTCGATCCCGCTGGAGAGATTGTTGAGAAGGCGAGGGAGGAGGCAAAGGGAATTCTGAGAAGCTTTCAGAGTGCGTTGTAAGGGAAAAATGGCGATAAGCTGCGGGTGAATGAGAGAAGTGGAGTGTCCAAACAACTCGGAGAAGAAAGATTGTCTCACGAATTTTCAAGCCTCTTTACATGCTTGTTGACATGAGCGATGGTACCCCTGAGTCGAACTCGGGGGTTCAGGGGTCCAGAGATAAAAGCCGAGGACTCCCAAAAGTGAAGCAAAATGGAACATGTAAACGCAACCATAAAACTCGAATCTACAGGTTTGGCGAGAAAAGTTGCTACGGCGATGATACAGCCATGGCGGAGATCTGTAGGAAACAAGGTGACATTGCCACTGAATATATCGTTATCGAGATCGGCGAAATCTAGATCGCTCTGAAGGCCCTCTGCCGAGCGTCAGAGGCCTTTTCTATTGGCGCCAACTCTCTTGATTTCATAAGGTAGAAGAAACTCAATGACACTGCGGCTAACTGAGTCCCAACTTGGAACCCACAGGAATGGTAGGGCTGCGGGAAAGCCGTCTACAATCACAGAAACATGTTTCTCATGCCGTGCGACAGTAACATCAGAGAAGGAGAGACATTAACATGCGGTGGCGGTTAGGTGATTCTCATGCCAAAAACAGAAGCAGGAAGGGGCCCAGACTGCTGTCCCCCACACAACCAACATCATGATCCCAATTTGATGGGATAATGCCATGACGGATCTTCGGCATTATGACCCAGAATCCCATCTTTCTGCTGATCCAGATCTCCGCTGACGCTGTCTCCGAGCTCCTGGTTCGGTTCCGGCCGGCAGTCAGCTGCAGGATAGATGAGTGACGAGGGAGAAAGTGTGAAGGGCGGGTCATCTGCATGCATGAAGCCGCCCGTGCTCGCCCTTTCCTGGACAACTTCGGTGTGGGGTACTGTGAGGAGATCTAGGCAAGGATCTTTCTTCATCCTCCAGCCCAACAGAGAGGTCTTGCGGCTGGCCCGCGTGTGGAAACTGCACTGGAGACTTCTGCGTGAGGTCTAGACCACAGAAGATCCTCATTAGATTCCCGTCCCATTCAAGGAACTTTCAACCTGACATATTGCCATTGTTGGAAGCCCGACAAGAGACTCAAAACGTGTGAGGCGTGTCTAACAACGTGAAGCGTGGCCTGGCTTGCGGTCTGTTCAGCTCTCATCAAAAGCACTTTAAACCATGAAAATGGTACGTATTCAAAACACATGCCCAGACGATGCCCCCATTGCTAAGATATTCCAAGACCTGGCTGGAGACGTCAAGCTTTCTACTCACCCGCCAATTGCCTCCATCTGAGGCCTAGTTTTGCTTGTTTGTCTAGGTCGTTACAGTTGTCAGCCCTCTCAGCCGTTTCTGATCTTTGAGCTGCCCCCCTTCTTTTACCCCATTCCCAAAAGAGTCTTGGTGGCATCTTGGCGTTGAGAACGTGGGTTTGCCAAGAGGAAGTCGGTACACCTTAAGCAAGGGCCATCGACCTTATTCCAACTGCGCCGCACGAGGGCCGAAAATGGGGGTCATGTTTTTGAGAAGGATATTGGTGAGGCGACTTGCGGCACATCCCGTCGATCGTGCCCAAATGCCCAAGGTAGCTGGGTAGGCACCAGGATCTTGTGGGGGATAAGGTTACCTAGCAAGGAAAGTCACAGGCAAGATCTCGCTACTGCATGAAGTCCTTTCTTGCGCTAGTTTGTGCTGCTATTGCACAGCATGTCAATGTTGCCGCTACGGTCGAGGCACTGCTCAGGTGATCAATGAGTCTCGTGGGAGAGGACGAGAGGCGGGCAGTCATCCGACAGGTTCGGACAGGGTCTCATCGCTTCCTGGCAGATCCCGCGCGTTGGTGATGGCATGGTTCCTCTGCATTTTTCATACGTACAATTTTTGACTGAGCTGAAGGCCGGGGACAGCCCGTCGACGAGGCGAGACCCGATCTCATCCAAACAGACCCGAGGAGTCGGTAGTCCCGTAAAAAGTACTCTAATTGAAACTAGCACTAGCAAATCCAGGGTCTAGTGGGGGTGGGATTTTGAGTCCAAACGACAACATGTTTTGATACTCATCCACAGAGTTCCAAAGAAGATAGACTCAACCCTCACACTTCAGCTCGGCCTAGGACAGAAATGGCCCGTCTTTGTCCTGCCAATTCGCACGTCAGAGTGATCGGAAATGGGCAAACATGAGAAAACAAAGACATTATGATCAGGCCATTGGGCGAGCAGCACTCCTACTGGCTTGGTGCCTCGAATTTGGAGTTTTTTGACGGGCGAGAGCACTCGTGGGCATAGGCGGGCATGTCTGTAGAAAGGTAGTCAGCCATGTGTAGTTGCAGCCAAGTTATCTTGGCAGAATCACGACAGGCCAAGACAACCAAGAACGACCAAGACACGAAGCGTGGATTGGCTGACTCTGCGCTCCGAACCCGGTCGAGCATCAAGCCTCAGCAGCCACGTCGACTTGGCAGCCATCGACGGCCAATGTCGCACGCCAAAGCTCGCCTCTTTTGGCAGCTTCTGATAGCAACCCCCACTGGACCGAATAAGAGGCTGTCATGACGCCATCTCTGGGCGGAAAGGCTGGGCAGGAGATATCGGTGGACACAGCAACATCAAGAGAAAACACAATGGGTGAAATCAGTGATAATGGTCTGTTTTTTGTCGGAAAACTCACAGCAAACAATGCAGGCCAAGGACTTGGTCGAGGGAGCAAGTGGAAGAGCCAAGACTCGAGGGCGCTCTGGGGTCTTTCTGGTCGAGCACCTATCACATCGCCTCCCCGCGCAGTCGCCCACAATGGCGTATTGCGTGCTCACCGCGGGGCATTTCACCATCAACGCCATCCACACCAGTGACGCCCACCAGCTCCCCGGCCCAGTCCAGATTGCAGAGATGCGATGCGGTCACGGCAGACAGAAGAAATTCTGCACGGCTACTCCGCTCTCGTTGCCCTTGCCGTTCTGGGCTTTCCCGCCTGCCTGCGGGATGCACCTGAACACATGGGGAGCGGGTGTGAGGGGGTTGGCGAGCAGCGAAGAAATCCTTGAACAAAAGAGAATCTGATTTTACTTGGCGGCATTGGTCGACCTGGTTATAAGGTCAGGTCCCTTCGGCACTCCTCTGCCTCTGAATCTAAATAGAACCAGTGGCTGTGCCTCTTGTGTGTGTGGGTATTCCAACTACCGATATCCCCAGTTCATCCACGACACTACCCAGTGTCTTCTATTTCCCACAACACTCGCCGACAGATAGAACCCATAGTCCGCTCTCCATCATGGGTCTCGAAGAGAAGGCCACCGTCGACCCGGGCCAGTTCCCCCCTCCCAAGGAGGATGAGAGTGGGTTGGTCCTCTCCGTCGACTGGAGCAAGGATGAGGAGATCAAGGCAAAGCGCAAGTAAGTTCGCACTACTGCATGCTCCCCTGCGCCCCACCCGAGTTACGTCTCATAACTAACATACTTCCTTCCTAAGGCTCGATCTGATTATTATGCCCTTGCTCACTCTGGGATTCTTCTGCTTGCAACTCGATCGTGGCAACATCTCCAACGCCATCACCGACAGCTTCTTCGAGGACGTCGGCGTCACCCAAAATGAATTCAACGTCGGTCAGCAGATGCTGTCCCTCGGTATCGTGCTCTTTGAAATCCCATCCAACATGATTCTCTACCGCGTCGGCCCCGGCAAGTGGCTCACTCTCCAGCTCTTCCTGTTCGGCACCGTCTCCACCTTCCAGGCCTTCCAAAACAGCTATGGCTCTTTCATTGCTACCCGTCTGTTGCTCGGTATCACCGAATCTGGTTTCATTCCCGGTGGTCTCTGGACCCTCTCGACCTGGTACACGCGCGCAGAGACGGCCAAGCGTGTCATGTTCTTCTACTTTGGCAATCAGTTTGGTCAGGCTTCGTCCAAGCTGTTGGCCTATGGTATTCTGCACATGGGAGGTGTTGGTGGAAAGGCTGGTTGGTTCTGGCTTTTTGTGCTCATGGGTGGTTTCACAATCATCTCGGGCTTTATTCTCGGTTTCTGCCTCCCGGATTCGTTCCGCAACCCTTGCCCGTCCTTCCTGCCCGGTGTCAGTCTTTTCACTAAGCGGGAACTTCACATCCTCCAAACCCGCGTCCTCCTCGACGAGCCGGCCAAGGGCAAGAAGAAGAAGTCCATCAAGATCGATGCCTTCAAGAGAGCCTTTTCCAACTGGCGACTTTGGTCTCACGTCGTCATCACCCTCTGCAACAACGGCCCCCAGCGTGCCTTCGATACCTACTCGCCCACCATTATCTCGGGTTTCGGCTACAAGAAGCTTCAAGCCAATGCCATGGCCTCCGTTGGTCTCTTCCTTCAGATCCCCACCTCGTGGGCCTTCTCCTGGGTTTCCGATCACTTGTACGTATATCTCCTTTCTATTCTGCCCGTCATTTGAATCTCACGCTAACCTGATGTCCGTTACAGTGATGTCCGTGGTGAGACCGTCATTGCTGGCTTCTCGTGCCACTTGTTCGGTTACGTTCTGAACCGCATCTTCACCGACCACCCCGAGCTCCAAGGAGCCCGCTACTTTGGTGTCGTCTGGACTCAGACCTTCGGCACCTTCAGCCACCCTCTCAACATTGCCTGGATGTCGCTCACCTGTGAAGACTCAGAAGTTCGTGCCCTCGCCATGGCCATGGTCATCATGGGCGCCAACACGGCCGGTATCTACGGTGCGCAAATCTTCCGCTCCGAGGACTCCCCCTACTACCGCCGCGGCTTCACCGTGGCCTGCGTTGTTCTCGCCGTCGGCCTTGCGGTTGCCGTCGTCCGTTTTGTCGATGACAAGATCCACAAGAGAAAGCACAACACTGTCGAGCTCGCCCATGGTGTTGCTGGTGAGACGAGCGATGATGGCTCCAACGGCGAGAAGGGCATCACGGCCATCGAGCGGGCTGCCGGTGTCACGATCGCTGTAGACGATGATGTCAAACGTGCTTTGAAGAATTAGAGCGGCTGCTACGTAATTGTTATATACCCGGGCGGAAAGATGTTTGGAGTTGTTGTTTTTGTTTGTTTTGGTACAGTCCATCTAGCCGATAGACTTGGGATTCCCTGAGGGGACTACAATGGAAATTGGATAATTCAAAACTTTTGGATCTTACTCCCAAGTCCCATTCAGATCTTGCACCTGGCCTTTTTGCATACCGAATGGTTTGTTTTTCCTCACTCTTTCAACAATCATTCGTGACTGCTCCGCCAAAATTCTGTGATATTATTCCAACTCTTAAAACCTTGTTGTGTTGAAGACTTAAACATGTTCAGGCTCTTCAAGCCTAGGCAATCTTAGTCTACATCATTCTAAGATTAAATAAACTCAAAGTTCAAGCTATTTGCTTACCGGTAGTGAGATACTTTACAGTTTACGACCAGCCTAGCAAGATCCCCCTACTACCTTATTGATACTCAGCTCGAAATTCACACTCACCAATGCATTCAGAAATGGCCCGATCTAGAGGTACCCGACCACCACTGCACGTCGGTCCGACAAGTGAGGCTCAAATAATTTTTATTGTTCGCCCAACTAAAAAGGCCGAAGTCCTTTGTGTTTTGCTGAACGCTCAATTGAGTGACAGCGTTCCGATCCTCCATACCGACGAGGCAACTAGTCGTTTTTAGCATTGAGCATGGGACAATTGAAAGCAGAATTCAACTAAAACCACCAACACGCTTTCTTTTGACACGACAAGACGAGAGAAAATGAAATTAGATTTTGTGCTACCAGCTAGATGAGTAGTCTGTGATCAAGAACATAAGATAAGGTATTATACATTTGCTATCGGGTCCAACATGAAGGGCAGACATAGGTAAGGTAGGTAACCAACGCCCCCCACACACACCCATGATGCTTTTCCAACTGTTTTTCATTTTTCCGTCAAACCATCAAGGCTCCTCGCTACGCCGCGTCAATCATAGTTGCTCCCCCCAAATCGTCAGACATTATAAAAAGAAATAAACTTTTGCCATGACAAAACACACAATGTGGTACAGACTGGTGCCAGCGCTCCCCCCCCCCCCTGCTGGCTAATATCACCACCAGACACAAGCCTTCACTAGGCTTAGATCCGAAAAAGAAATGCAACTCAAACCCATAACGTTTTCACCCCTTCCAGAACCTCCACAAACTCGACGTAGAACTCTTCTTGTACTTGAGCGTCCCGTCCGTGTCAGAAGTATTGTTGGACGAAGAGGTCCCCGACGCCGACGAAGACTCCGAGTTCCTGCGCTCCCGGACATACTTTGGCCAAGTGTTTGTCAGCACCAGCTCCTTGATGCTCTTCTCCGCCGCGTCAAAGACCGACGCATTGAACAGCTCGGGAATATCGCCTTGATAGACATCCTGGAACGTGTTCGCAATGCTGTTTGTGGAGATGGACAAATCGATACCGTCTTCCTCTCCCTTGCCGTCAGAGCTCGGAACAATTGCGATGCCAGGGACAGCAGGCATCTTGTCCGTTTCGACATGAACAGAGACCATGATGCCCGATTCTGACCCTCTAGATTCTGGCATCCGCCAGTCGTGCACGCCAGCTGACATGAACGGAGTGACGGGGTCGACATTGGCGCGGCTGTCACCGAGCAGATCACGAATGGCACGGTCGAATAGACCACCCAGTTGCCGGGACTGCTCAAAAGCCAGGTTGAGAGGAAATTCGGCATCCTGAGGCGAGACAAATTCATAGTAAATCTTCAAAGCCTTGGTGTATGCTTGTCGGACCGCATCGTCTGGGGCTTCGAAACGGTTGGCTGTAAACGCAGGATGCAGCGACGCTTTCCACTCCGAAACGGCGGTCAAGAAAGCAATGTTTTCTCCAGAGAAATCGCGGCGAGCAGAGAACTGTCGAAGAGGCTCGGGGTTCTTGGACAGCACATGCACCAATGCATCCATGGTCAAGATGCGGTCATCAGGAATGGAGTTGATGGCCAAGTCGCCGCCGCCGGACTCCATCATGGACGATTGCTTCCAGGGGTCGCCAAAGTTGAGAGAGGACTCGCGGCCCACCTTGGTCGACGTGGGAGAAAGAGGGGTGCTAGGAACGGTCGAATCGACAGTGGACATGCTCTTGTCGGAGCCAAACTTGCCCTTGGTCTCCCACTTCTTGATGATGCTCCAGGTTTCCTTGGCCATGGCCTCATCTTTGTGGACCTGGTAGCAGGGAACAAACACAGTAAAAATTTCCATGATGAAGATGGAGACCGCAATCCTTGAAAAGTATGCTTGTCAGTGAGGTGTTTTGGACAGTCAGGAGCAGATCCAGCCATACCATTGCGGTGGAATAAAGTACGCATTCACGGCGGCCATTTCCGGCACATACAGGGCAACAAGCCACATAGGTGCTGCGTGAAGTCTATTATCTCGTTAGCGGTGCTCTGGAGCAAGTGTGGTTGTCATGACACCTACCCTGCAACACAGCAAGCGATGGTCTGCAGCTGCCAGCCATGGGTATCGCGAATCTTGCGCGACCGCCAGAGGATAATAGGGGCAAACACCCAGGCCCACAAGAACTGCCAGAACAGAGATGGCCACCACTCCCAACCGTGGCCCTGCTTCATGGCAATCTCGCCAGGTGTCGAACCGTAAACTTCGGTGCCGGGAATGCCAAACTCAGAGTGGAACTTGCGGGAGATGAGAAAGATGACCATGACGACAAAGAACTATCACATATTCAGTCTCAAGACTCTGACCTCGGGAGGATGATGAGGAATATTTACCTGAATCAACATGCCCACCGTGACCAAGGTTGCCATCTTGGTTTGGTAGTCCATGCTCCTGAGCTTTTGCCACCGTGACAGCGTCTTTGGTTGCTTCTTCTTTTCGTCAAACCGGCTGCTCATCTGGCTGGGCGGCCTCGCAAATCGGCTCTGAGCTTTGGCGACATGGAGGAACTGGCTGTTTCCGGCCTGGAAGAGAGCAATGCCGAACGGATACCAGATGCTCATGATCCAGAACTGGGCCATCTCGGGAGCAAGCGGCCCGATGGCATACCCAATTTGTACCGTGATCCAGTAAAGATGAAGGAGAACAAGGCCGGCGAACGTGAGGGGCAGACCGCGGATTCGAACAGTTGGTGATTTACGCTTGGTGTAGAGATACCACATCCCGCAAGCAAGAAGTGCGGTCCATACGGCGCCGAAAACGATCCACCAGATGCCGACGGCATTGAGGCGGACCTCTGGCTTGGTGTCTGGCGTGGTGCCAAACTCGGAGCCCAGCATGGTTGGCTTTTCGGATTCTCTGGGGAGAAGCATGATGACAGGAAGCCCCTCGAGGGCGGCGAAACGAACGTGATGGGGCCTTTTGAAGCTAAAGCAGAGACACGTTGCTGGACGTGCTCAGTTGGTCCCCGTTGGATTAACGCTGTGAGAGAAACATTCACCTGAGACCTCCCGACTGAGACTGGGCGGGATCGAGAGGAGAGCGGCCGTCGCTTCTATATCACTCTTGCAAAGAGGAGCAAGGCCGTGCCAATCTCGGCGATCAGAAACGCGACTGTGGTATCGAGCATCTCGCAGATAATGGCAAGGTTCCATGTCGATCCCTTTTGCGCCATGTTACGGTTGCTGTCCCCAGCGCCCTGGACTGGACCCGCTGTCGGCGATGGCTTTTTTCTCTTGGGTGTTGGATGCTGCGCATGGGCCGTGATGAGGGTAAGGGGGTCGCAGGAGGAGGCGCCTCGTGGCCAATGATGGCTCCTGTCTCCCGCATCATGACTTCCGAGCAACTGCCAGACTGCGTGTGTCCCGTGTGTGACTCTCGTGCATGTCGTGAGGGAGGGAAGAGACAGACTCCCGGGCCGAAAGTCTGGGGGCGGGGATGTTGACGCAGATCACAAGGTGCGTCTCCCCTGCGTCATGCTTTTTGAGATGCAAGACGAGCTGCCATGAGAGCTTCCGAGCCTCAGATTGTTGCACTTTCCGACACGGAGCAGGGCGTAAAAGGTAACACTTGCTGGCCACGAGGAGCAGTTCATTCAACGGGTGGTCCCTCGTCCAAAGCTAGCATAGGGCCATGCCTGCTCCCAAGACAGTCTACCGTTACAACGGCTTTGTAAGTCTCACGGAATCCGGATTTGTTTCTGAGAGCAGCGCTGCCATCGGGGGAACAAGAGACGAGGAGCGAATAAGCTTCTTGCCTTGCCTGCCGCGCTAGAGCTCGGCCAGATGCAGCCCGCGTCGATCTCCATATCGTGATTGCTGGGCCCGGGTGTTGCTGGCCGGGGGGGTGGGTGCCCAATGGATTTGCCCGGCGGGATGTCACGGCATCTAGCATCTGTCAGTGTCAATGAAACTGTGAGAAAAAGGGCTGTCGGATACGAGCGCACTCTTCCGCCCATCGGGAGGCTGGTTGCCCTACATACCTGATATGTTTTGACTGAGTGTCCAATTCAGGTTTTGTGCTTCAATTATACATGCAAGAGCGATGCTTTTTCTCGGCCGGAACATGCTCTCATGGGTTGGAGAGAGATGTGTACACTAATGTAAGGAAAAACGAAACACCAATGCGGCATGTTCCCTCCCCCCCCCACTCACCATGCACTCACATGAGGCCCTGTCCAATGATCGCCGGCCAGGGGTCATCGGCGAGCTCGCGCGTTTCTTTTTTTTCCTTTTCCTTCTCGCGCTTTTTAATGGACAACCTGCAATAAAAATGGGGAACTGAGAGCATTCCGATCATCTCTTGCCAACCTGGATCCGACTTTTCAGCTCTTGGCCGGCTCTTTGAGATCGCCAATGACGTCTTGATCACTGAGGTGGCATTCGAGTCCTCAGATTGGGTTGCTCCTCTTCCCCTCCCGATTGTCGTTCCCCGGCTTTTACGGAGTAGTTTCTTTTTCTTTGTGGGGAAAGGGCTGTTCCTGTCGGATCCAGTCACTCCAGTCCGACGTGACGTACAGGTCTCGGATGTGAGGTCTGGTTTGTGCACACCTGGTCGCCGCAGTTTGTGATAAGTGACAGGTCAATTTCATGTCAAAAACACGAGAGCCGCTCAGGTCACCGTCCAAGGTGAAAAGCAATGCCCCGACCAAAACCGGGCCTATTGCTCGGTCAATTATATGCCCGGTGAAGCAGATGGGATGCAGGGGGAGGAAACTTGCATCAACAATGGCGCTATTTGCCGCGTTTGGAAGAGAGTCAAACACGCAAAAATCTCAATATTTCTTGCAACTGTTATCATCACAACACAAGGAGCTCCCATCACGACGATTGTAAGCTCAGCACGAACGGTTGGCCATTGCTAAGGTGTTAGTGTTGACTTTGACCGTCCCGAGGTTCCGAGGTTCAGGGGGGGTCCATCTGGTCCTCCGAAGCAGTTCGGACGGGATCTTCACTTTCGTAATTGTAGGTAATTTCCCCAAGTAGGAAGTTGTTGGCGAACAGGCAACTTTAGCACGTGCGCTTGTTCGTCCCTGATGGCTCGACAAGGGAACCACAGAACTTTTGAGAACGGTGCTGATAATGTCTGTGTGCTCGGCAGCTCAGATATCCTTCTGCAAGCGGGCATGTGCAACTCAGCCGAAACATGCGTGGGATATCGCGTGTAAGCGGTCATCCACCATTTCAGCTCAAGGTTCGTTTGTTTCCAAAAGATTCTATTAAATCAGGCTAGGTGGATAGATATCCGTCGAGGTGCATCTCCGTCACCCCTATCTCCTTTGTGTGCATTCTCAATGCTTACATGACAAACAGCAAGTTGGTATCTATTGATTCATGTTAGCATCGAATTGTTCGCCAGTTATACGCGTGAAACAACTTACCCAGAGGGTGACTGCACGAGAGCTGGGGCTTTTGTGAGTAGTCGCGCTCAAGGATATCGCGAATATTGTTCAGCAGCTCAAGATAGCTCTGCTGGGGGTTGGCCTTGAGAGCCGAGATGAAAGCATGGGACATGGCGCCCGTAGCTTGAGAGCCGATGGTGGCGTCGGCCGAGGTCTGGTCGTCCTTGCTGCCACTCCACATGATAACATCGGCAGGAGATGTCTTGGTCCGCTTGGTGTGCTCATACGCGTCATTGCCCTTGAAAGCACTCTTTGCGAGACTGAACATGGTGCTGGCCACAGACCCCATATCGCCTCGGGCGTACGCACCCACGGCCGTCAACAGGCCCTGGCCGGCTTCCTTGGCCAGATTAGGCTCCTTGAGAAGGCCCTTGGTGTTGTAGACGTATGGAAGATCCAGCACCGAGCCCGAATGGCACGAATCGAAAATCGCTGTCAACCGGACACCCTCAACCAGGGGCTTCACGACATGGAAATGGATCTCGTCGTCCACAATGTGGCCGTTTTGCTTGAAATCGACAGGGTAGATGACTTCGTCGTGGCCGTCCTCTTCGTCGCCATCGAGATCCTCGGTCTGACCGCCGTGGCCTATCGTCACATTGTTAGTTCCGCCACTCAATCGGATTACTTTGCCACCAAAGGGACGACCTACCAGAGAAATGGAGAAAGAGCGCATCGTTAGGCTGAGCGTTGGCCACCAGCCAGCCCATGGCGTTGATGATGTTCTGCTTAGTCGGGATCATGACGGGGTTGGTCTGGTCGTCGGTCAAAATGACCATATCCTCCCGCTTGTACCCATGGTTTTCGATCAGATATTGGGAGAGGTTCTTGGTGTCGTTGATGCAGCCGCGCAGCTCGCCTTGTTGGCCGAAATAGTTGATGCCAATCAACAGAGCACGCCTCTTGCCTGTACAGTTGGAGTACTTGAAGGTGTAACCGGAGGGAGCACCGTGGCCGAACTCTTGCTGGCCAGAAGGAGGGGGCGGCCCGGCCCGCGTCGAATGCCCGCCGTGTCCGCCGTGTCCGCCGTACCCACCACCACTAGTCGGGTAACCGTACGAGTCGAGATGCGGCGGGGGAGGATGCTGGGGAGGCTGGTAGTATTGCTGTTGCTGGGGCGGCTGATAACCACCATGCTGCTGGTGGTGCTGATGGCCTCCCTGTTGGTAACCACCTTGCTGATAGCCTCCTTGTTGATACCCGCCTTGTTGATACCCGCCTTGTTGATGCCCCCCTTGTTGATACCCGCCATGGGGAGGTGGCTGCCCGTAACCCTGCTGCGGAGGGGGGTATTGCCCATAACCCTGGGGAGGGGTTTGCTGGTACCCGCCGCCGCCGCCAGGGCCGTAGCCTTGTCCGGGATAACCTCCGTACGACATGTTGTGTTTTAGTGGGGGAATGTGGCGAGGGAACAGGAAGGAGATAGCGCGAGGAAAAACGAGATAGTGAGAAAAGCTGAGAAGAAATTCAAGGAAGTTTGCGTCTTGAATAAGGGCAGTGGATGGATCAGCTCAGCTCAGCTCAGGTGTGGCAGGATTCGTAAGGGTCAGCGCAGCTGCGGGTTGCCTCACTGCCCGGCGCAATGAGGGGCATCCCCTTCCGGGGCACTTGACGCAGAATCGAGAGAGAGCTCCTCCATGCCCAGCACCGGACCCCACCCCCATGGGCCACGCAATGGGGCCCGATCAACTGCCCCTAGCGAATGGGCTCGTGCCTAGCCTGACAAGGCGCTGCATCAATTGGGCTATCAGGCGCCAAGCCGGCGTTGCGCTGCCAGGCTGGTGACTTTGGCTAGGTAGGCACGACTTCTCTTTCTCTTCATCAAACACGCAAAGACAAACACACATTGCTCCCTTGGCTGCAGATGACCGACCTTCAGCTTTGTGCTTGGCCACAATCTAACCTGCCCTCACGGGCATGGGGGAGCAGGACACTGATGCCACAAAGAGTGGGGATGGGGGAATGAGGGGTCCGCATTCCAGGTTGCCAGCACTCATTGAGGGGCATTTCGGAGGCAGCCCGGAGGTTTGATGAGCCCGTCACCTCCCGACCATCCGTGGCCTGCCCTCCCCGTCGTAGAAAGATAGCCTTTTCCTTTCAGCTTTTGGAGTTTTGTGGTGTCGGGTCCCAGGCAGTCCATCAGCACAGCACAGCACATCATGTCCTTCTTTAAGAAGCTCGCAAAGGACCTTGAGCAAGACTTTAAAAGTCTTGGACTGGGGCCCGATAAGAAGGAGGAGAAACCTCCTACTCCCAGCGGCGGTGAGTTCTGGGCCAAGCAGGATGAGGCGCTCTGTTGCTAACGATAGCAGGAAACTATCCTCCCCCTCAAAATCAGGGATATGGCAGCCCCTCCCCTCGTTATCCCCCTCCTCAACAGCAGCATGGTTATTCCAGCCCTTCTCCTCAGCACGAACAGCAAACCCGTGATTTCGCCCCTCCCCCAAATGTAGGCCCACGCCCGCCGCCGCCTTACCAACCCCCTTCGGACAAGCCCCCCCTTCCCTCTGGTTGGGTCCCCCGCTGGGATGACCGTTACCAGCGCTGGTACTGTATGGAGTTTCTTACCCCTACCGCGCCCGTTTCATGGTAGCTAACATGGCCAACAGATGCTGAGGAGTCTACGGGCCGGACCCAATGGGAGGCGCCAGGTTATGACGCTTCTGCCGGCACCCACGCGCACAGTTCAGGAGGCTACGATGACGGTTCGGGAGGCTATGGCGATAGGTCAGGAGGCTATGGTGGCGGGTACACTGGGCATTCTGGTTATGCGCCCCCGGCTGGATATGGCGGTGGTGGTTACCAGCAGCCTCACGGAGGATACGCTGCCCCTCAGTATGGTGGTGGAGGGGAATACAAGGAGAAGAAGAGCAGCAACAAAATGGCCATCGCCGGTGGTGTTGCTGCTGGAGCCGTTGGTGGTGTTTTGCTGGCTAATGCCCTCCGTTAGTTGCCCTCTTGCTTCATATCGGGCGCCTTACTGACATTGCTTTAGATGACTCTGACTCCGACTCTGACCATGGCGGCAACGCCGGCGGTTATGCTCCCGCTGCTGCCGCCGCCGCCGCCGTACCTGCAGCAGCTGGTCCCACGTATGTGACGAACAATTACTACTATGGTGATGAATCTCCTGCGCCACCTCCTGCTGCTTATGACGACACTGGTTACCGCGATGTCCCACCTGGAGCCATTCCCACCCACAACGCATACGGCGAGGAGATAGACAGCAGTGATCGCGAATCGCTCAAGGAGGCACGGGAGCGTTATGAGGAGGCTCAAGAAGACGCCGCCTCCAGCAGCGCTAGCAGTAGTGGTCTCGAGGAGCTTGAGGAAGCGAGAGAAGAGTATCAGGAAGAGTACGAGGAGGCCTATTATGAGGAGGACTAGATGTTGAATCGTTCTATCCGGTAGCTGGATTGAAGTGGGCTTTACCTACACAGCGTTAATTTAGCGTGTTTGATGAGATTGATACAACGGATCATCATTCTGGATATGACAAGTAGATGAAGGGAACATTGAATGTGCGCTGGGTTTGATAAATATGCGCAAATGCTTTTTCTGGTTTTATACTACAAGTTTGGATAGCACGTCGTAGACAAAAAAATAGAGACTCCAACTTAAAACAAAGGCCTTTAAAGATAGTGATGAGGTATTGAAAGATAATCGATACGTCTTAAAGATGATTTAATAGGCGTTCGGATGGAATTGGAATGCCTATTAATTACTTTTAAGGCTTTGCGACTATGTTTAAAGGCCTATCCACTATCTTTTAAGAGCTTTGTCTTATGCAGCAGTCTCTATTTTTTTGTCCACAACGTGGATGGCCAAGACGATTAGAGTTACTACTACACACGCCACCCGGCAAGCTATGAGGCATAAAATTCACTTTGACTACTTGGAAAGGCTATCAGACCAAAGTCAGGTACTTATCACTTCGTCAACTCGGGGGGGGGGGGGGGGGGGGGGATGCAATGCCATTGAGCCATGCTCCCGGATAAATGAACACGACGGAGCCTGAGTTGGTCCAAAATGTGCGGATAATGAGAGCTTGGCATGAAATTGAGCGCTGGCTGGACAATATGAGGAGACGGTATGAGGCTCACCGATGGTAAAATATGCCATATCCATGCGTGTCACCATTAAGACTCCCGCATCGGCACGCTCGGAAGAAGAGCACCAGTCCGCAGTTGGGTGACAGCCCGGATGCTACGCAGTCCAGTACCAGTATATCTCTGTTACCTACACACCTCATCTTCTAAACAGTGAGCAACAACTTCTCCAAGCTTTTATCTTAAAATATCCGTTCTGATATTCGATGACAGTGATTTAGTGAGACTTGACGGCGCCACCCCATACGAGTTGAGCCACCACGTAAGCCAGATATAGTCAAACAAAACTAGACAATGGGTGTCCACGTTCACGATCACTGCCTCAAAATGGCCCGGCGAGAGGATGGCACACCGTGGTGGTCGGCATTTCCAGAGCCCACTTCATCACCAGTCAAGATAGCCTCTTCCGAGGTCGCCCAGCTCCTCCAGGACCGGGATCAGTCAAAGCCCCATGAATTCCTTTTAATCGACACCCGGCGAACAGACTGCATCGGTGGAACCATCCGGGGATCCCTCAACCTTCCGGCTCACAGTTTTTATTTCATGAGAGCAATGCTCCATGACCTGTGCAAACAGGCGGGTATCAAGAGGATAATTTTCTATTGTGGTGAGTCTTGTTCTCCTTTTCCGTTGCCTCTCCTCGCCAAAGACTAATCGCCGTACACAGGTTCCTCCAACGGCCGAGGCCCCAGATGCGCCGCTTGGATGCAAGATTATATCAACTCTGTACTTGACGGCTCTGGTTCCGACTACGAATCCGACTCGGGGTGCTCGGCAGAGATGACCACGGAAGTGATGGCGGGTGGAATACGGGGATGGGTGAAGGCGTATCGCGGAGATATGATGGAGGGGTATGACGAAAAGACGTGGCAGGACCCGAAGCCTGATGAGGAAACCCGCTGAAAAGCAGGTCGGAACGGCCATGGGGTATCTCGTGTTTTTTTCTTCCTGCGTTCCGTTGACAGCCTGACAAGCCTTGACATAAACCGTCCTTTGGTTCCCCTTCTCTCTAATTTTCTTTCCCAAATCATGGGAAGTAACGCCAGACCCCTCTGCCCAAAAAACAATAGCCTATTCCCACAGTTGTCCCATATCAAAAGTGATGCGATAACAAAATAATTACTGCCCGACGTTGCCGTTGCGTTGTTCGTGCACAGGATCGGATGGGAAGGTGTTTAGCCGCGATGACCTCCCCTGTCGTCACCCCCGATTCTCTCGAGAGCTTCAAGCATGACGACCGAGTTGCCGCGGATGACCTGTCGACGAAAGGCGAAAACCATTAGCCAAACCTAACACAATGCATCACAGACCAGCAGATTTGAAACATACCACCATGCCGAGTTTGACCTTCTCACCGCCATCCTTCTCCTCCACCGCGTCGTCCATTACAATATTCAGAAAGACCTGTTTTCGTCGTCGTCAGAATGGCGAGAAATCAAGGGTGGAAAACGGGGACCATACATCGTACCCGCGCAGGACACCGATGACCTTGCGGCTGCCGTTGAGTTGGACGAAGAGACGCTTGTCAAGATACTGTTGCCGAACGTGTTAGCACGCATCCGTTAGGAAATAACAGTCCTAAAAGAATCGTCGACATGCCTTCTTGAGCTCTGGTTGCGCGGGTGCCATCTTGATTGTGTGGTGTGAGTGTTGTGTTTTGCGCGCCGAACTGTGCTGCGACTTGGCGATTTGATGGACGGCTTGATGCTGCTGGACGCCTTCCAGTGGCTCTGCATCTGTGGCTCAGGCGCGTGCTCGCGTCCCAAAATCTTGCTGCGAAATGATGTCACGTGTAAGGCCGATAAGATAACACGCAGCTCCGATAAGATAAGGAACTTTGGAAACACGCTCTGGCGTAGTGTACCTAACACACATACGGGCCAATCTAGGAAGCTCATTCTGAGCAATATGTGGGATTATTTGCCGCGAAAAGAAAGTAGAGCCAACAAGCCATGCACTATGTAAGATTTAATTTGGATAGTTTCCTGCCGGCATCACCAAACTGCGCCCGTTGTGTCGCAATGCCTGAGCTCCTGGCGGATTTTCTGTGTAAGTGTTAGCATCCCAGCTATGTGATTGGCTCCAGATTGCCCCGCTGAATGTTGTCTAATCGCGGGTCTGCTTTCGAGCCAAGTGCATCAAGAAACCAACTCCAACTCCAATTCCATCCAACACGCGGAAAACGAGACAACATGAGCACCTTCGGCTCCAAGCGCAAGGCGCGCATTATTCAGACTTTTGACGATGATGCCGATGACCTAAATTCACCCTCGGCCAACGGGTCAGAGGACCAGAAAGCATCAGGTAAGTCTGCGTCATTCTGTCGCGACAATTCCTCCACAAAGCCAAAACCCTCTTTTGCTGATACCCAAAAGAAGAGCAAGCAAGCTGATGCGCTACCGCCAGAACCAAGCGCCCCCGCGCGCGTCAAATTTCGATCCAAACCAGCCAAATCGTCGACTTTGCGAAAAAGCATCAATGTGACCAACGAAGACGGCGGTAACGGTGGCGCGCCATCAACTGCGACAACCACAGGAGATGACGAAGACGAAGATGCCGGTGCGCCAGTGGTGGTGCGTCCAACGTTGGGCCGCGATGGGTCTACAAAACAAAAGAAGCGCCCGAATGCCACATCACGGTTGTCCCTTGGGGGTGCCAGCGAACAAGGGGGCGAGGAACCATCAGCAGGCGAAAAGCCATTCACACCAAAGAAGACACTGGGCCAGCGCACACTCGAAAACAATGCTCTGCGGAAATCAGCTTCTCTCCAAAATCTTTCGGGTACGCTACCCATGAGATTTGGCGGAGGCGACGAAGACCGTCCAAAGTACAGCAAAGAGTACCTCGAAGAATTGCAATCGTCTACCCCAGCCACACCACACAATGTTCAGGCCGTCGATGGCGATGCCATGGACCTCGACCCCTCTGAGCTCGACGGAGCCCTCGTTGTCCAATCCACCTCCTCAACCGACCTTGTGTCCCAAGCCCCAACAGCAGCAGCCCATGTCCTTAGCGCAGCCGAAATCCGCGAGCGCAAAGACCGACGAGCCCGCCTAGCCCGCGAAGGCGTCACAGCCTCCTCATCTGATTTCATTTCCCTTGATTCCGGCTCCGATTCGGAATTTCCCCAGCAGTCCTCATCTCGGGTCATGCTCCCCTCCCAAAAGAAAAAGAAGTCCGACACTAGGTTAATAGCCGAAGACGAAGACCTTGGCGAAGGATACGATGAATATGTCCTCGATAACCCTCTCGCCTTGGGCAAGAAGGCAGAGCGGGACGCAGCAAGACGACACAGAGCCGAAATCGCCGAGCTGATCAACGCGGCAGAATCAGACGCCGAGTCAGATGATAGCGAGGCGGAGAGGCGAGCCGCCTACGAAGCTGCACAGCGGCGGGCGGGCATGGACGGCTTGCACAAACCAGAGGAGGACGACGAAAACATCGCCGGGGATGCGGTGCCGAGGATGAAACCGCTGCCCAAACTAACTGAGGTTCTCAAGAGGATGAACGAGATTGTCCAGGGGCTGGAGGATGAGTTCAAGAGGAAACAGGCTGTCGTCAAAAGTCTGGAAAAGGAAAGGGATGAGATTGAAAAGCGGGAGAAGGAGGTGCAGGAGATATTGAACCAGGCGGGAGCAAAATATCAGGTGGTTGTTGCTGGAGCTGCAAACGGTGATGGTGCGGGTGGTGGAATATCTTACGTGGTGGCGGGCGATGTAGCCAAGCTGGTGCAGGAAAGCATCAGCGGGAGCGCAACAGGACAATCCCCACTACGGCCTCTCCCTCCTGGCTTGACAGGGGAATTACCGATGGAACGAGGGCTGGAAAGCTTTGGGACGCCTACTAGGAAGCAGCAGGAAGATGATGAAATGATGGACTGAGACAGGATCAAGTACGGCTACATCCCGGCTTGTGTCAAAAGCAAGCAAGCTAAATCAAAAAGACAATTGTTGCTCTCTCCCCAAAACAAACCAAAAAAACAAGTCCTAGGTACATACCAATGCCAACGCCATGTAGACTGCTTCTAATAAGAAAACACCCGTATGATACAGTTGAGCCATCATCGCCACAACACTGAAAACTCCAACAATACAGTCTCTCTCAGTTCTCGTGTCATATACCCCATAAACCCTGTGAATAACCGCGCCCAACCGCGCGTATGCAGCAAAACCCAATTCCAATTCCAATAAAACATACAGCTTGACACCATCTTCCAGCAGCCGTCCAACATCTATGACTTACTTCAACTCCTTACGCTCTTCACTTAGCCGCCCCCCTGCTAACACCAGCGCCAATAACACCCGGCAGCTGCTCCTGCCCGACGCTAAACAGCAGGCCAATGGCAAACGTAATGGCGCCGACGATGGTGATGGTGAAGCCTGTGATAAGCCAAAACGGAACACTAATGTCCTTCTTCTGGCACGTGTTGCCGCCCCAATGAACCGTCTTCTTGCCCCGGGAGCCGGGCTCATCGCCACGGTGAACGACGGTGGCCATGCACTTGCACGTAAAGCAGACCCTGGCGTCAGTGGCGGTGGCATTGCCAGTGCCAAACTTGTTGACACAGGTCCCATGGCCGGAGCAGTCGTTGGTGGCATCCTTGCAGGCGTCAAAGGAAAGGAAGCAGGCAGGGATGGGCTTTTTTTGGATGTTGCGGTTGGCGGAGCGAGTTGGCGTGGAAGGGGCCGGCCGAATGACGGTGCTGTCGGTGATGACCCTTTCTCCAAAGTCGCGGCGACGGTTGTCAGCGGGGGAGCCGGCCAGGGTGGACCACGAATTGACCTTGGAGTTGCGGGTGGACTCGGGGAGAACGAGGAGGGTCAGGTCAAGGTCAGAAGCGGCCACCAATTTGTTGATCTGAGGGAGAGCGGTGAGAAGTGCTGAGAGGGTCGACGAAGACTAGAAAATAATAACACTCGTTAGCGAATCAAACTGACACAAGGGAGGTCAGGAAGAGGTTGGCGGGCTGTACCTTTTGCAAGTCATACTTGACCACAGATGAAAGACCAGTCCAGCATTCATCGTTGAAAGGATTGATGGAATGGGCCAAGTCGCATGGCTGAGAGGAAGCGGCTCCCAACCGATGGAAGAGAGTCATGAGGTTCTTGTTGGCGGCGGCTGAGGGAGCGTCTGAGACGCGAAACGCAGCATGGTGGCCTGACTGGGTAAGGGCGTCCTTGAGCTCGTGGTTCTGTTGGGGTGTAACACCTTCGAGGACAACAACTAATTGTGGGACATTGGTCTTGTCGGATTGTGTGAAGAGGGGCTCTGGGCCGGTGCCGAATCTCGCGATGTGGCTGACGGCGGTCTCAGTATCGATCGAGCTCGGAATGTCGCGCAGGTCACTTCCGTATCGTTGTCTCGATGCCTGAAATCAAGTTAGTACTGTGGAATAGAGCGTCCAGGTGCATCAACCACGCACCCTTTGAAGCAAAATGTGACGCGCAACCTCCTTGGGGATGCTTGGTGTTTCGCTCGAGCTCTGTTGGTTGGCCGACAAAACGTAGACATCGGCAGTCTGCTGGTTCGCAGCCACCGCAAGCCCAGACAGAGCCGCTGCTGTCAGGCCAGCGAGGAGCCTCATTGCGGTTAAATAGAAGGAAGGGCGAATTTAAGTCTTGATGGCTTGTTGGGAGCGTGTTGAATGTTGAATGTTGCCGTCGTCTGTTGTCCTGGACTGGATCTTGCTTGACGTTGGAGCTGTTGGAGACCCCTGCAAGTTACGAATGGCTGGCGCAGCAATTGCGAGGCGTTTGGCCCGTGCACTGAATGCGCCCCACTATTTGACATCCTGGGGCCATGATGCGCACCGGGGCGGCAACTGCCAGACTGCCGCAGGACCCTTCCAATCTTCAACTTATCCCGCCAAGGGCTCAACGACATCCACGACACAAGGACCGAAGTTGGCGAATATCCAGCATCCGCCAGTATTTACAACATAATCTTTGCTCCGCCCAGGGCGTGACAATCTCCAACGGCCTCGGGGCTTTTATTCGCATCAATAGTTTGTTGTGTCGCGCAAACCTCGACTTGCCAAGTCGGTAGAACACCAAAGAACAAGCGCAGCGCAACACTCCGAACGTCGCCGACCGATCGACCGGCAAGTCTTCCTTGCGGCTTTTCGAACCTCCAGTGCCTCCCCCGGCGGCCGGCGGGGCGTGCCACGACTCCTGCCATCATGTCGCGCCTATTCAGGCCGTCTTCGGTTCTCCGGCTCCCCAAGGTATTCTCCAGGGTGCCAAGTGGCCAGGTGATCAAGATCGAAAGAGTGCGGCTCAAGCACAAGAAACGGTTTCGGTTGCTTGGCTTCGCCATAAAAACGGTTCTTGTCTACAACTTTTTTGAGATATGCGTCGCCGGTCCGCTTGTGAAGCTTGTGGAGACTGAAGGCATGCTGGACGATGTACCACATGACGAGAACCTCGACATCTTCATCCCTTTCCCCTTGACAACGGAGCGATACAAGCCACAGCCATACTCTGGGAAGGACCCAGAATGGCTGGAGTTTGTGCGGCTCTCCAAGGACAAAGCTACGTTGAACAAAATTAGAAGTGAGTGGCAATCCGAAGGCCCGCTCTTTAACCCCCTTATTGACTCTGAACAGGGGACACTGTCCTGATGGTCTGTAGTGCCGCAGAAAAAAACGCTGCTTTAACATGGAAGATCGGCAAAGATATGAAGGTGAGGAGATACTGGATGGACATCGATTTCCCGTACAGGGCACCGCCGGTGTACACGCGAAAAGGGTATGTCACTCGCGCCTCGTGCAGCCAATGATAAATTACTGACATAGTCCAGCTTACTTCTAAACGATGAGATGCTTGCTATTGCGGAGCAAGAGGTCGAGTCGGCGACAGTAAAACTTCTCGAGCGCGTCCTATGGCCGAAACCCATGGCTCTTTCGACCTGGGCGCTTGGAAAGGCACTAGTCGGCCGTCAGCTGTCCTCGATTGCGCAATTTTTTGGATTCGATGGGGACAGTTCAACTCATCCTCCTGACCGTCCTGCGAGTGCGGGTCCTCTGCCGCTCCCGACAAATCATACTACCGAGGTACAAAAGGCCCTGGAACGCATCCGGGCGCAGGCAACAAAACGACCAGAAGATGTCAACGATCCTAGATCGATCTCACCAGCCCCCAACGCGCCGCCTGCCCCGGCCAGGGATAAGCCTATCAGCGTTCCCCACAGGCCGTCGACCGAACCAAATGCGAACCCAGAGAAGTTCATCGGTCAAGACAAGGTTCAATCTCTCGTCGGGTTAAGGCCGTGGGAGGAGTTTATGAGGACATATGCAAAGGTCTGGAAGCCGATCCGACCTGATCCACCTCGGGGCTGCTTCGCTGTGTCGGGTCTTGTCGAGATCGAGACCTCGAGGGGCTACGTGGTGATTGACGTCTTGTCATGGTACAATCCAAAAACAAAGGCGCATGATCCCAAATCGATGTGGATGATGGTACGGAGGTTGCAGTATAAACAGCAAGCGCCGATGCGCCCCTAAACTGTGTACACACAGTCATGTCTTGGTGACAGCGGCTGGGTTGTTGTACCCTGGTTTTTTTTTTCGAATCTGCGTGGAGGGAACATACAACAGGCTTGCATGGGATGGGCGTTTATTGTTTTCTGCATATTGGGAAAAGCGGCTGATCGCGTTACTGTGATTTTTCTTGGAAAGGGTGATGGAGTACATTCTCTCTTTCCAGCATCATGGTATGTACATTGGTCAGCGATGATTGAGCAGGGATGAGATTGCTTGTAAATGATTCAGTTGGTGGCATGGAAGGAGGGCCTAGAAGAGGAAGCGGATATAGATACCAGAGGCGTCAATGATACACCAGGGAATACTTGGATTATTCTGTCTAGCGGAAGGTGTCGATGTTGCCAATGAGACTCACCGAGACTCCATGAGATTTGAGTCCAACCCGACCCGATGTGACCGTCCCGCGAGAGACTGTGGGGCCGGCTTGGCACGGGGATCTCGGATGTTGAGCCGACTAGGAAGCTTAGCGACGGCCGAGGTGAGGTATATTGGCTGAGGCAGATAAATCAACAGCAAGCTTCTCACCTTCCCACTCACTTTCTCACAGCTATGCTGAAAATGTAGGCTAGGAATTTTTTCTTGCGCCGACACCAGCACAGCCACTCGGAAAGCCTCAACCTACAAATGTCACCCGTAGCTTCTCATATCAGTTACGCCGGGTCGTGATGTGTCTTCCTACTGCGTGGCTGGTCTCGCGATGTTGGCTTCAAGCAGTGAACAATAGCCCCCGGGGCATGTCTATCTCGAAGGGAGATGCTCAACTGAGGATTGTGGCAGGATTTGGAGTCAAAGGAATGATCGACAGATAACTGAATTAGGGTTTGCCAATGTTTCAACAGATTGGCCTCGTGCATGCAGTCAAATGCAGCTTAATGCATGAAGATGGCCTGATCGTTGAAATTGTGCCGGTGGTAGGCGAACAAGGATGACATCATGGCATCATGATACTTTTCCAGCCTCTGAATCAACACACAGGCGTCCTTTAAAGATGTTTGAAGTGAAATCGCAGAAGAGAAGATTGTGATATTCATAGAAAAGAAGATAGCTCGAAATATTATGAACTGGTTACTGTTAGCCAGATTCATAGCTGGCTAGCCGGTTACCAGCATTGGACAAGCCCCAAGAAACGGTGCACATTTTACCAACCAAAGAAAGCAACTGATCTTGACTACGTGATTTCCAGCCAAGGCAGTTAGAAACTCGTTCCCTCGATGACTCCCCAGTACACCCACCCTTGCTCGCCTTTCATGCGTCTCAGTGACGCAAAATAAGCTTTTGCTAGGGCCAGGCACATCCTCTCGACATGGTTAGCGGCTCACTGGTTCCCGTTCTCGTCCCCTGGCCCCGTCTTTTTTTCGTGACCATCAACCATCTGGCCAGGAAGGATCAACATTCATCTTCGTGATAAAGTCTGGACTGACTGTGTATTCAAGATGGCGCCTTTTGGGTCGAACCGAGTACGGCCGTTCAAATCAACCCAGCAACATTTCTTCAATGATCAGTGAGTCAAGCACGTCCCCCTCTCGCATTTTTGCTTGCGTACGCAAGAAACTGAACGATCGTCACTGATGGCTAAGGTAATGTCTAATCACGAAAATCAGTATCGAATACGTGCTGCGCAAGTCCAAGCTCCAGCATGCATAGCCAACATCTCATCTAGGTATCCCGTCACCGGGCAGACTGGTTCATCTCTCAACGAGGCTTGGCGCATTCCAGCCTTGAACCGACTTCCACCAAGTTTCCAGAATGAGGCGCTACTGCCCATGCGCAGGCATGTGAGCGGGAGCGGTCTCAGGTAAGCCTGTTTGTGAGTATGTTGATACCAATGTGGCTGTTGCTGTACACGCTCCCGCTCCACGTTTGGCATCTGATCTGACCACTCTGGTAGCTGCCTCGCCTGCCCGTTGCCTGCCCTTCAATGGTGACATTCCAGATGCAAGCTCGGTCGTTAGCGCTCGGTCGAAACCCGCGACTGCGTCTCAAGGCGAGAGTGCTTTCGGCCGTGAGCATTCAGACAAATACCCCGTTGCCCTAGCTCACGATGGAACACGACTGTACCGTCAGCCACCTGTCTTTTCGTCTTTTTCACCAGATTGGAGTCGCGTCCTTCGCTCGAGTGATTCCACTCAAGGTTGTATAACAATCCTCACGGTGGCGCTCCAGTTGCACTTTTATACCCACCAGTTCTCGACAAGGCCCGGTCTGCAGTGTTTTCGGCATTCTTCCATCACCACAGCGTCTGAGGCGAGCAAAGAATTACGGGAGGTCCTCTATGCTATGGACGCATCACCTCATTCTATACGACCCGCGAGCATCGGAACAAGCGGACCAGTTGCCTTTAGTGAACCAAAAAACTCCGATTGTGATGACCATGAAGAGCTCAGAAGAGCGGTAACTCTTGACGGGCCGACAGCACCAAGACTTCTATCGCCAAACGACCATGTCTCTCCGTTACGAGGTTCGAAGAAATCTATACGAAAACTAAAACGAGCCACGAACTTTCCTCACTCTCATCACTTGAGCGAGCCACCAGCTGCGACCAACAAAGGGGGGAACAGTCCGGATTATTCGGATGGTCAAGTTGTCGAGATCGCTCTTTCGGACGGCGGAAGCGATGAGCAAATATCAGAGAAAGAGATCTCTCCACAGAAACTATATCATGTGTTCTCCAGGCGGGAGAAATGGTTGTTGGTTTGGATTGTCTCCTTTGCGGGCCTCTTCTCCCCCCTGTCAAGCAACATCTACTTCCCCGCGTTGGGAGCGATATCTTCGGTGAATTCTCTTCTTTAGTCTCAAATTTTCACCTTTCTAATGATAGGGTGTAGCATGTTCGAACCGAGATCGCCATGATATCCCTCACAGTAACTGTCTATATGGCGGTCCAGGGCGTAGCGCCCTCTTTTTGGGGCCCCTTAAGTGACATACGTGGGCGCAGAGTCACTTTCGTCTGCACTTTTGCTGTCTATCTGATTGCAAATATTGGGCTAGCATTTAGCCACAAATTTGCATTCCTGATGACATTTCGGGCGATCCAAGCAGCTGGCAGTGCTGCGACTATCTCGGTTGGTATGTTTTGCCAAGACCAGCCCCTTTCTACCCCTGAATGATCTCTTGGTGTAACCCCGCTGACAACCGGCTGCAGGTGCTGGAGTGATTGGCGACATTACGACGGCAAAGGAGCGTGGTGGTTTCATGGGCAGTTTTGGAGGAAGTATGCTACCACGCCCCTTCACTTTTATCAGTGTTATTCCTAATATTGAGCCTTTGCACAGTCCGAATGCTTGGCCAGTCGATTGGCCCAGTCATTGGCGGCATCATCACAGAGTTCTTTGGGTTCCATGCCATATTCTGGTTCCTTGTTATCTTTGGGTTTATAAGCCTTTTGATAATTGCCCTGTTCCTCCCGGAAACCCTCCGTCACATCGCTGGTGATGGTAGCATACCGCTGCGAGGTATCCATCGTCCAATTGTCACTCACCACATCAGGAAATACTGGAAGCAACCGCATACATCATCCAGTAACCAAGTAGATGTTATCGCTTCCTCACCAAGGTTTACCCTGGTATCCGTTTTATCGCCACTGCGGTTTCTCTTTGAGAAGGATGTGTTTGTCACGCTGTTGTTCGGCGCCTTCGTTTACACCATCTGGAGCATGGTAACATCGTCCACAACCGCATTGTTCCAGCCTCGATATCAACTTTCCAACCTACAAGTCGGGCTCATATTCCTGCCCAATGGTGCAGCTTGTGTCAGCGGATCATACTTTACCGGCAAGATTCTCGACCGTGATTATCGACATGTCGAGTCAGTATATCGCACCTCACAGGGCATCTCCATCGACACCTCCCTGAATCGGAACCAGTTGTCAAACCTTCCACTGTCTCGTGCGAGATTGCGGTCCTCTTGGTATTTCATCGTCTTGTTTGTGCTGGCCGTTGCGGGCTACGGCTTCTCCCTTTCTTCCCCCTTGCTGGCCTCCAAGTCGGGGATGGCGTTGCCCCTGATTTTGCAATTCGTGATTGCCTTCACAGCGACGGCGATCTTCACGCAAAATAGCGCGCTGATGGTGGACTTGTATCCCGGGGCCAGCGCCAGTGCCACGGCCGTCAACAATCTCGTGCGGTGCTCCTTGGGCGCTGTCGGAGTGGCAGGGGTGCAGTTCATCATTGACGAGATTGGTGCGGGGGTCGCGTTTCTTGCCTTTGCTGTCGTTACCATCGCTCTCACGCCTCTGATGTGTCTGCAGTGGAGATATGGGGAGATATGGAGGGCTCAGAGGATAGCGAGGCTTGCTTGCGGGGAAAGGGAGCAAGCGGCCATGGCCCAAGTGTAAGGGTCACTTGTTTGGAGGTAGGTATACCCAAAGGGGGGAAATGCGCTTTGGATCTTTGATGTTTATTGGTACCTCATCTGGGCAGGCAGCACTGGAAAAGCCTAGGACCTCTGAGGAGTTGATTTTGCGAGGGCAGGGAGGTACGCGATACCTCTCTAAAATCTTCAAAGTGTTTTTTCTTTCTCTTTGCTGTTTTGAAAAAGCAATGATATTTTCGAGAGCTCGAGCGTGTTTGGAAGCCCTTGTTTCGAGCCAATACCTAGGGTAGCAAACCTAACTGCACTGTACAACAACATCATTAAAAAGCTACCAGGTACCTTAATTCTATTGGCAAGCTCGGGAAACCTAAGGTGTTACGGTAGGTTACCGTACCTTTCCTGGAAGCTCAGTTTGCACTTGTTCTGCGCGATTATCGCGAGGTAGAGTTAGGGGAGATGACAGGACCTTGATCAGGAATTGTGAAATGAGAGACTTGAAACTTGTGCTTTGTAGACATTTTTGCAATGAACCTGCCCACCGTACCTGGTTGAGTTGAATTAAACGTGTCCAAGAACCGGCCACGTGGACAGGTGTCGGGTGCGGTCGATTCTGACATTTCAACGCTACGATCGTGCATAGCTTCCGTTTATGGACCCCGATCGCAGAACGCGAAGATATGCGCGGACATCGTAACCGATTTCTAGCTAAGAATGGCCGTGTAGAGCAGGAAAAAGTGGAGCGAGCACTGTAAGCCTGGTATAATGTAGCTATTGGAAAAATTTAACTGCGTTAGGGACTTAGAAATAGCTTCAGGACTTAATAGAATGTCGGTTAGATAAACGGAAGCTTAGAAAAGCTTACCGTAGTTTGGATAGAAGAAATAGATTTTCTAAAATAAGACTATTTATATATAAATATATAACTTTCTACACTCTTTAAAGCTTTTCTTTTATTTAAATTAATATATATAATTTATTTTAAGACTATAGGGTTTTCTACCTTTATAATTATAAGCCTGGCATTTTTTAACTAAGCTTAATAGTCTTAAAAATCTCTTTATTTACTTATTTAAGCCTATTAAACTTACCTTTCTTTTTTCTTTAATTTCTACTATATTTACTAAAGCTACTATAGTTAATAATATTATCCTTTATATTATAAATAACTAGTTTAATTAGTATACTCTTCTATACTTTTAAGTTAACTTTTTAAAGGTTTAAAAGTTTATCGACCTTAAAGTAAATAACATTTAAAGTAACCTTATTTTTTTAAATAATAAATCCCCTTTATATAAAAATTATATAAAGCTTATTAAATAGTTCTATACTTATATAAGTTAGGATTTATTATTAACTTATATTACTATAGTATATTTAAGTATTCTATCTACTTCTTTACCTTTTAAGCTATTTATTAATAAAACTACTAAGCTTATACTTAAAGATTAGCTTAAAAGTAAAGAAGTAATAAAGTTTAAAATTACTATTAAGGTATTTAATATTAATTTTAAAATCCTAACTTTTATAAGTACCTTAATACCTATAACTTTAAAAATTACTAAGCTTTACATTAGCCTTATCTAGTTAATTCTTTAATATTAAGTCCAGTATTTTAAAACCTTACTTATACTTATACTTACTAATTTCTATATAGCTTTTTATAAAAAGTATAATACTATACTTAAATAAGTTTATTAAAGTAATGTTAACCTTAATAAATAGTACTTAATATAGGCTAATATATTTAATTAAGCTAAAGTATATAAACTGTTTAAAGTTTAAAGTATCTTTACTTTTATAAGCTTTTTAAACGTTATTAATATATACTTTACTTTTAAATAAACTTAAAATTACCAATTAGCTATTTAAAAATAGAAGATTTGTAATTTAAAGACTTCCTCTTTATATTAAACCGATAAGTTTTTCTATAGCTTTATTATTAAGGAATTTATTAAAGTTAGCCTAAAAGGATCTTAATCTTTCTTGACTAACGATCCTTTTAAAGATAGGAATCTTTATACTTTTAAGCGTTTAGGAAAGAAGCCGATCGATTGCTTATACTTAATTAAAGATAAAGGCTTAAAAAATTATATTTAAAAGCCTAAATATTGCTTTAGATTTAAATTTACATTTATAAATTAAGCCTTAAAAGCTCTCTAGTCTTTTAATTTTACTTTTAAAATATATAATAAGATTAAAAATTACCTACTTACTTATAATAAATTTAAGCAGCTATACTAAAATAATATTATTAAGTAGTAGCTTTTTTAAAGTTTAGAAAAACCCTTTTATAACTTTTCTTTTAAGCTTTAAAGAACTTTAATAGCTATTACTATTGATTTTACCTTTTTTAAAGATCTTTAAAATTAAATAAATATAGTTTAACTTAAGTAAGATGATTTTAATATAGTATTTACTATTAAGGCCTTTAATATTTACTTACTTTTTAAATTTACAGTTTATAACAATTGCTTTAATATATATATTATGATAGGTATCTTATAGGCCTATAGGTATAGACCTATGCAGGGAACGGCGCAGAATACTAAAAGTAAAGAGGGCTTTATCTACAGTATATAACAGTAACTAGGTACTAAAGGAAGGTGGATTATAGAGGCAATGCCCTGCAATATATAGAAGGTAGATACTATAATATAGGCTTATAAGGTACTTTAAAATATAATAAACCAGTATATTAAATTGACTTATTAACTAAGAAAATATTATAGTAAATAGTTATAAAAGACAAAACCTATTATAGGTCTTCGGCTTTATATTACTTTCTAAATCTCTTTCTATTCTAAAGTTTAAATACCTATTAAGTCTACTAACTGCAAGGCCTAAATGCCTGTTAAGTCTGTTAATTATAAGGCTTAAATGTCTATTAAGTCTATTAACTATAAACCTAATTAGCCGGCTAAGTTTAACTATTAAATATATTAACCAGAAGCTATTTATAAAGTATAAGGCGCTAACGTTTTACCGTTATAGTACGCTAACTATTTAAAGCTTTAGGCTACTTTAAAGGTTTAAAGACTACTATAATTACTGTAATAAAGTATTAATAAGCGCTATAATTCTAAGCTATTAATTATTATTAGCCTTATAGGTTATAGGCTAAAATATACTATAAAGTCTATAATTAAATACTGTATTTTAATACCCTCTCTATAGTTATAGTATATAGTATTAACTAAAAAGGCTTAGAAAGGTTTAATAGTAAAATAAAGGTATTAAATAGTACTATAGGCAAGGCTTTAGTGAGGCTATTAATAAACATTTCCTTTATAGGAAGGTAAGTTATAGTAATAACTTTAGTAAATATAGCTTCTTTAACTTCCTAAAATTAAATTAAAGTATATTTAATTCGGTAATTATACTTATTGCTATAAATAATAATAATAAAGCCTTTATTATTATATAATAAAAGGGTAAGGCCTATAATAGGCCTAGAAATTTCCTAAAAAAGACCTTTAAGCTATATAGCTTCTTTAAAGCCTTCAATAAGCCTAATATATTTAGCCTCTAAAATATTAAAGAATATAGTAAATACTTTCTTAGATTTCTAGCTAATAGGTCCTTTAGTTAAAGTAAATAGCTAACCGTAAGTAGATTTAGTACTTTCCTTATACTTAGCCTAATTACTATTAATAAAGTTAATAGGCTTTAAATTACTATTAAAGCTATAACTAATAGTACTGTAAATATTAAAATAGAAGTAAGAAAGTAATAATTTTATAGCTTTTAAGTAAATATTAATAGGTTATATTAAGTATTATAAAAGCTACTAAACGCTAAAGGCTATATTAAACTTAGTTTAAATTATAGTATATATTAAAGTACCAATTAATTATTAATATAGGTATTAATTAAAGGGGCTTACAGAGGTTTTAAGCCTATTGCCTTTGCTTATAATTCTAAAGCTTAGTAAAAGGGAAGTTAATTTAATGCTAATTCTAAAATACTTAACTACTTCTATAATATAGGCCTTTTAATAGATCTAAAGGTACCGTTAAGGCCTATTGTATTTAATTTAAATACTAAAGAAGTAGTAAGTAGAACCTAAATCTTTAATATTATAGTACTTCTCTATAGCGTTTTTTAAAGCTTAAAGCTATAGAGGCTTAAGGCCTATAATTAAGCAGTCGTTAATATAGTTAATAATAAAGATCTTATAGTTTAAGTAAAAATAGGTAACTATATTAAAGATAAGAGGCTTAAAACTTAAAGCTTAAGTTATTATAAGGACCTTCTATTATTAAAGGTAAAAAGCTTACTTTAGGCTATATAAAAATTTCTTTAATAGGATAATTTAATCTTTAATAAGGTCCTATTTAATTGCTTTTAATAGTATTATAGTACTAATATTATTATAGGCAAACTTAAATAATCTCTATAAAATTTCAATATAAATATTAAAATCGGTCTCTAAATTTAAAAAGGCTTTTATAAAGTTTACCTACTTTAAATCCCAATTAAATATAACTATAAAGGCCAATATAATTCTTTAAGTTAAAGGCCCTATAGTAGAAATATAAGTCTATTTAAAGTCGATTTTAAAGGCCTATTAGAAACTTTAAGTAATTAATCAGACTTTAAACTTTACTATAATACCTTATAAATTCTTCTTATCCTTAAAGACCTAACGGCTTATAATAGGCTTCTTTTTAATTTAAGATCGGTAAATAAAATAGAAAGTCTTAATAGTAAAAAGTTAATATAATTTAATAAAGATAACCTATAACTATTACTTCTTTTTAAAATATTTTAAAGCTTATTTAAAGGTATTAGACTTTAAGGTCTTTATAGAATAACACTTTTTATAATAAGAAATTAAATAAGAAATAAACTTATTACAATTTATATTATTTATAGATATAAATTCTTTATATTACTTCTATAAGGCTTAAGGTAAAGGGATTTTAATAGTAATAGAAAGTATTGTAAATATTGGAATTATAAGTTTAAGTAGCAGTTAAGTAAGTAGTATAAAGGATAGTTTAAATATTAGAGAATTGGAAATTAATAGAATAAAGGGACTGTAAATAGAAAGCTTAGGAATTTAAATAATAATATCCTCCTTTAATTTATTAAAGCAATTAAAGACCTTTAAAGGACCTATAAAGCTTAAAGGACCTATAATCTAAGCTAATAGGTCCTTATAGAACTTAATAAAGCTAGTTTTAATAACTTTATTTAAACTTAAGTAAACTAAATAAGTTTAATAACTTAAAATAGTTATAAGTCTTTCTTTAATTTCTTAAAAGGTAAGCTTAAAACTTATAGTTTAATCCTTAATAAAGATATATACTATAATCTTAATACTTATAGCCCTATAGTTTAAAAGGTTTAATTAATATAGTGCTTAAAAAGATAATAGTTTATTATAAAAGGCTTAATAAAGTATAAGATCTTTAAAGCTTTAAACTATATAGTTAATAATTTCTATTATAGAAATGGCTATATATCTTTAAAGAATAATAGAAAGGTTTAAAGTTAGAATAATAGCCTTAAGATAGTTTAAAATAATCTTAATAAAGTACTTAGCTAAGCTATTTTAATTAGGAGTTTTAAGGCTTAATATATTAAAGCCGATGCCTTTTTTGATAAAGTAAGTATTTAAAGAAAGGACTTCTTTTTCTTTATTATAATAAAAGTAAGTAGGATATTGCTAGAAGGTATTGTTTAAGCCTTTAAATAATAAATAAAGTACTATAATAGTATTATCTTTAATAGCTAATAGCTTAAGAAATCAGAAATAGGTCTTTTAATTTACTATAATTAAACTATAAAGCTTCTTTAATAGTAAAATAGGCTTAATAGTAATAATGTCTTTTTTTAAGTAGCTTAAGGTAAAAGAAAGGTCCTAAATAGGATTTTTAAAAGGCCTTTAAAGGATTTTTATAATATTATAGCTTTTATAAACTAAATCTTTAAGCTTAACTTTCTATAAGTTAAATATACCTTTAATAATAAAAGAGGTTTTCTTTAAAAGGTTAAGACTTATATACTTAAGCTATATATATTAAAGGATAGTTAATTAAATTAAGGTTAATAAAGGCTTATTAAAATCTTTAAAAGACCTATTTCTTTTTAAAAAGTTAGAAGCTTTAAAGAAGACTCTCTTTAAAATTTTAAAAGCTTTAAAGGCTTTAAGGAAAGTAAGGTAATTGCTAAAGTATTATTAGTAGAATATTTCTAATTAAGGTTAGCCTTTAAGGTTAAAGTAAAACCTTAATCTTTTAAAATTTAAAAAGGCAATAAGATTATAGTTACTATCGGTAAGCTTTTAGCTATATAAGGCTTTTCTAATACTATATAAGTAGTCTTTATTAACAATATTTAATAGAAAAGTAAAAATAAAGAAGGTTTTAGTAAAGTTAATAGTTAAAAAATAAGCCTTATTATTATAAGTTTTAATAAAGAATTGGACTTTTATAGTACCTTTATTAATAATTTTTATAAGGCTATCCTCTATAGTTAAAGGCTTGACCTTTACTTTAATAAGGTTAATAAAAAGGTTTTTATTATTATAAATATAAACTATAGACTTAATATTAAAGAGTTAGGCTTTTTTTAAAGCTAAGTTAATATAGTTAGTTAAATTAATAGGTATAGAAAGTAGGACTTTAAAAGGTAAGGATATTATAGATTTAATAAAGCTATAGTATTTAAAAGGTATAGTTAGCTTTAAAGGTTTAATATTATAAAAGCCTATATTAAGGTCAAAGCTTATTATAAAAGAAATTTCTTTAAAATTTTTAAAGTCTTTAATATCCTCTTTCTTTTTATCCCTTTTTTTCTTTTTCTTCTTTTTAATAAGCCTAAGCTCTATAGTGTTTATTATAAAGGCATTTAAAGTCTTTAAGGCTTTAAAATCTTTAATAAAGGCAGTATAGAAATAAAGTATAGAAAAGGCTTAAGTAACTATAGTATTAGAAATATAGGTTTTAGTTAGAAGCTTCTTTTATAAGAATTCCAGTATAGGATAATAAGAATAGCTGAAATTATACTTATTTTAGTAAATTAAAGCTTTAAAGCGTTTATATTATAGTAAAAAACTACTTTTTAATAAGCTTAAGTAGTAATTAACCTAATCGATAAGCTAAATTATAATACTTAAGCTTTAAAGCCTTATAATAAAGGTATTGAATTTAATATTGTATTTAATTACTTTTAATAAACTATCGAATTTAATAGTATAGTAAGCCTTATAGAGCTTATTTTAAAAGATAGTTTAAGTAAAGGTATACTAAGTTTGTAATTATTAAAAAAGGGTTATTAAAGAATCTTTAACTTTAATAGTAAACAGTAGGCTTATTTATAAGGTATTTTAAATAATAAGAAGAAGGAAGGCTTTTAAGTTATTATTTAGTAAATTAGTAATTGATTTAAGTTTATTTATAAATTTAAAAAGACTTAAGACCTTTATTTAAATAGTAAAGGCTTAGTATTAAAAGTACTAGTTCTTAAGACTTAAAAGCTTTTATTCGTAAAAGACCTGTTTATTAAGATCCTTTACTAAAAGTATAATAGTCTTTTAAGCAGTTTAACTTAAAGAGGGTATTATAATAGATATAACGATAAGGGCCGATAGACCTATATAAGCTAAAGTAACCAAAGATAAAGGTAGTATAGGTAAGTTTATAAAAGGTTTAAAAGAAGATTTAAAAAGGCTTAAAGTAGTATATTCCGGTAAAAAGTAAATGTTAAAATTGTCGATATAGGTATTAATTTAGTTAATTTTAACGTTTAAAGCTTTAATTTAATTAATAAGACCTACTATAGTAGCCTTAATTTTACTATTAAAGGTAACTATAAGGTTATTTTATAGCTATTAAAAGTATTAAGTAAAGTTAAGGCCTTTAAAAAGGTTAAAAGTCGATAGAAGGCCGAAGGTCTTTAAAACTTTAAGGCTTATAAAGAGGTTATATATATCTTTATTTTTTATAGTAAAGGAAGTTAAAGGCTTAAAAGGGAAGTAAAAGTACTGTTAGAAGTATTAGAATGCTGTTTTTTAAGTCTTTAGCGTTTAAAAGGGAAGTAAAAGTACTATTAAAAGTACTAGAATACTATTTCTTAAGTCTTTAGTAGTTTAAAATAAATAGGGTTTATAGAATAGATATTATTATAAAGGCTATAAAATAAAGAAATTTACTTAAGTAATATAAGCTTAAGCTTATAACCTATTAAAATAGGTATTTTATAAGCCTATAAGTATAGACCTATATATAGAACGGTATAGAATATTAAAAGTAAAGAAAGCTTTATTTACAGTATATAATAGTAACTAAGTATTAAAAAAAGGTAAATTATAAAGACAATACTCTATAATATATAAAAGGTAAATACTATAATATAGACTTATAAGGTATTATAAAATATAATAAACTAATATATTAAATTAACTTATTAATTAAGAAAATATTATAGTAAATAATTATAAAAGATAAAACCTATTATAGGTTTTCGGCCCTATATTGCTTTCTAAACCTCTTTCTATTTTAAAACTTAAATGCCTATTAAGTCTATTAACTATAGAGCTTAAATGCCTATTAAGTCTATTAATTGTAAAGCTTAAATGCCTATTAAGTCTATTAATTATAAATCTAATTAGCTAACTAAGTTTAACTATTAAGTATATTAACTAGAAGCTGTTTATAAAATATAGGGCGCTAATGTTTTACCGTTATAATATACTAACTGCTTAGGGCTTTAGGCTACTTTAAAGATCCAAAAACCATTGCAATTGCTGTAATAAAGTATTAATAAGCGCTATAATTCCAAGCTATTGGTTGTTATTAGCCCTATAGGTTATAGGCCAAAATATACTGTAAAGTCTACAACTAAGTGCTGTATTTTAACAATATATATCGTTAATTTAAGGAAGTTTTTAATTTCCAGTTTATATAAGCCCTACTTTAAAGAATATTAAGTTAAAGCTAGAACTACCTTTTTTTTTATTTATAATTATAGTAAATACATTTTTAAGAATATACTTATAAAAGAGAATAGCCTTTTAGATTTAATTTTAAAGGAAGTTTATATTATTAAAGGCTTTTATATTAATATTATTTTTAAATAGTACTTATAAGTATATAGAGTTTAGTATTATAATATAAACCAAGCTTTATATTTTAAAAAAGAGCTTAATAACTTAATTAAGATTAAGTAGTTAAAGACTTATTAAAACTTAGTATTCTTTAAATATATTCCTTTTTTTACTTATTTTTCTTCTTTTATAAATTCTTAAATTTCTATAAATACTATTAAAACTATCTATTAATTAGCAATTTCTAATACTATTAATTAAGCTATTTTATATTTATATTAATCTTTTTAAAATCCTTTATATTTAAAGGACAATTCCAAAGTACTTTAGTATATATAAACTAAATACTTTAAAGCTAATACTTTAAATTACTTAATAAAAAGAGTTTAAAATATTAAAATCAATAGTATTTAGTAAATTTAATATAAAGATTATATAAAAGTATATACCATTTAAATTATTTTATATAAATCTTTACTTAACTGCTTTTCTCGACTGTTTTAATATATTACTTAAGATCTCTTTAACTTTAAAGAAACTTATGATAGTTTACGGTAAGCTTTTATTATAGTAAATAAATATTATAGTAAAATATAAGTATTTTCTTTTACTTATAAAACCTAAGTTAAAGTTTTTACTACTTTTAAAAGCTTTATTAATTAAATTAAATAATAATTCGGCGTTTTTATATATATTTTATATTCTAATAATAAAGCTAGCGTTTTACTTACTTTAAATAAAACAGATTTTACTATTTAGACTTTCGATAATAAAATCGAACTTAAAACCTTCTTTTTTAATTAAAAGAAGCTAAATAGTATAATCGAATAAGTAAGAAAAGAGTTTACTATAAAAGGGATTGCAATATAAACTATAGCTTAATTACTACCTAGTCTTTAACTTAAAGTTTTATAAGTAGCTTCCTATTTTTATATTAAATTACTGAATAAACAATATAGTTATATCTCTTTTAATAAGCTTCTTTTCTTTTAATTCTAATAATAAATAAGATAGTAAAAGTCTTTCTTTACTTTTAAGTTTATATAAGATCTTAAACTAAATTAAAATAGTATTTATATATATAGTTACTATATATATCCTTTAAATAAAGATTATAAAAAAGACCTTTTTTATAAGGCTTTTAAAAAGCTTTTAAAAGTATATATTAGCTATTTAATAAGCTATAAAGCTATAAATCTCTATTATATTTAGGTCTTTACTTTTAAATATATATTTATTATATATAATATTACCTTTAATAAGATAATTTTCTTTAATAGTAAGCTTAAAGAAAAGAAGGTACTTTCTTTAAGTATAATAAAGAAGGTTATTAAACTTTTAAGTACTTTAACTATTAAAATAAATATATTATTTATCTTTAATAGGATAGTAAAAGTAAGTAAATTTAACCGACAAACTTTATTAAGACCTTTTATTATAAAAAACAAGGTTAACGGTTTAAAGGACGTTACTTTTTTAGTTATTAACTAGGATTTAAAAAAGAAGGTATTATTAAATATAATTAAATAGTAAAGTATAGATTTCTAACTAATTAAACTAATTTAAAGGTTTTTAAAAGCTAATAAAAGTTTTTAATACCCTTTACTTACCTTTAAATCAATATTAGTTTTTAATAACATTTTTATAAAAACTATTAATAATATTAATATATATTAATAAGTATAATAAAATAACTTAAATAATAATTTAAACAGCGATTTTAACTATAAAAGCATTTATTTAACTATCTTTATTATAAATTAGTAAATACTACTTAACTTTAATATTAATAAAGGTAAAGACCTTAATTAATAAGTATAGGTTAAAGATATACTTACTATTAAAGTAGATAATATTAATATTATTAAGTAGTATAGTAAAAAGTAAACCGATATTTTAATAATCCAATCTATAAACTTAAAATTAATAAGTTTAAGTATATAACCTTTATTAAAAATATTAAAACTACTAAAAAGGAATATTTATATATTTAAATACTTTAAAAAGGTAAGGAAGAAAGAAGAAGTTAATTTTTTAAGACTTTTGAATTTTATAGTATTTAATTTAAATATAATAACATAGTACTTTTAATAGGTTTTTTAAAATATATATACTCTTTTATATTATTAAATTTTAAATTACTAACTTTAATTTTATACCTTTTATATTACCTTTATAATAATAATATAATAAAGCTTAATATAATAAATAGAAATAGTACTAAGATAACGAATTTATTAAAATTAACTTATTAAACCTTTATTAATAAGCTAAAAGGAATTTAATAAATATCTTTTTAAAGCTTAGTTTAAAGAAGTAGTAGAACTTAAATTCTAAAATATAGTTAACTAAAAAATTTAAAAAGTATTTAAAAAAAGTAAGGTTAAATTATATCCCCTTTCTTTAAAATAGGTTTTTATTTATAAATTTAATTAAAATAGATTTCTTAATAAATATAAAGTTTAAGTTTATATTTATAGTAATCTTTAAAGCTTTTATAATATTAATTTAACTTATACTATTACTTTTACTACTTATATATTTAAAATAATTATAGCTATTATAGTTATTTTTAACTTAAAATATAAACAGTTTAATATAGTTTAGGCATTTTTTAACACTTTAAGGTCTAATTAAAAGAAGATATTTTACAAGCTTTTAAATAGTTTTAAAAATAATAATAATTTGATTTTTAAGTTTAAAAATATACTATATAGCTTTAAAGACTTACTACTACTTTAATATTAAGAATTTTCAATTACATTTAATAAACTTAATTTATACTTTACTTTTAAAAAGCAATATCTTTTTATAGATTTAGTAAATAGAGTTTTAATCCTTTTCTATAGTAATAATATTCTTATACTTTTTTATAAAAACTATAATATTAAAAAGAAGTAAGTTATTAATGGTCTTTAAAAAATCTACGTTCTTTATAAATAAGGCAATATAGGTTGGTTTTTAAATATTAAAGTTATTAAGGATTGGAAGAATAAAAGGTTATAGCTATATTATAATTAATATATTAAAAAATCGTTAAAAAATACAAACTTATTAATAATTTAATAAAACCCTTTACCTTTTTAAGTTTATAAAAGCTTATAAAGTATATAAAAAAGTAATAAAATATAAGATTAAGATTTATTAAGAATTAGGAGGCTTAATTTTATATATAGTAATTATAATTTAAACTAATATTATTTATATAATCTCTAACCTTTTATAATTCTTTACTAACCTTAGCCTATAGTATTTTAAAAGAGTATAGAAAGTTATTAAATATCTCTATTTTATATACTTTCTTACTATAGAATATAAAAAGAAGGTAGCCTTTTAAATACTTTTTATTACCTTAAATACTTTTTTTACTGACAATCTTAATATATAATGCTTTTCTTAAAGGTATTTAATAATGCTTTTTAAAGAACTTATTTTATAAAAAGCTACTTAATAAAGTAATATAACGATATTATTAATAAAAGCCAAGCTTCTTACTTTTACTTTAATTATTTAAAAAACTATAGCCTTTAAATAGTTCTTTAAAAATATTAACTTTAACTTAAGTAAAGTATATAGGATCTATTATAATAACCTTTAAACTATTTACTTAATTATTAACGATAGTAACTAAATAACTATTAAGCTTTATTATATAAATATTTAAAATACCTAAGCTTATTAAAAGTATAGTAAAGGTTTCTTTAAAGTTTTTTACCTTTTAATAAAAAGATATTAGTAGATGGTTTTATTAAATAACTTATTTAGTAAAAGTTTAAGTATTTTAAAAAGCTTTTAAACTATTAAGATATTTATAAAAAGATTTAATAGCTTAAAAAAGTATTAAATAATATATTTTAATTTAAAGGCTAAACCTTAGTATAGAGCTTTTAAAAGCTTAAGTTTAAATAATAATAAAAAAAAATAAAAATAAAAAATAATTAGCTTAATATATTTTAAAGGCAATTACCTTTTATAAAGCTTAGTTTAATTAAACCTTTCCTAATTTATTACCTTTTTCTTTAACTTTTTTAAGCTTAATACTATTATACTATCCTCTTTTTCTTTCTTTTCTTCTTTAATTTCTTTAAACTTTCCTCTTTACTTTCCTTTTTATCCTCTTTATTATCTTCCTTTTCTTTTACTTTTATATATCTTTATAGACTATACTATACTTAATAATATAGTAAAAAGTTTATTAATAATTTAAATGGCTATTTATTAAAGATTTCCTTTTAAAAAGGTAAAAGTATTTAAAGATCCTTTATACTTTTATAAAATAGAAGGAGGCATTAAAAGCTATTCTATTTAAGTATAAAGCTTATTAGCTTTAATTACTATATAAATAGCAATTACTTTCTTTTTAACCTTTTTAAAGCTAATCTCTTTAATATAGTATACAAATGCTTTAATTAAAAGATATAAGATTACTTTTAGTTAAGTAAATACTATTATTATTATTAGTTTATAACTTTCTTTAAGTATTATAATAAATACTTATATTTTTAAAGTATAGTTTAATATTACTATAGATAATATACAATATATATCCTTTATATAAGAAAGGAAAGGAATATATAAATAACTTTAAAAGTAGGTTAAATAGTAACTTTCTTTTAAACTAGGTTTAATAATATATACCTTATCTTCCTTTTTAATAAAAGCAGATTTAAAGTATCTTAAATAAAGGCTATCTTTAAATGCCTTTTAAAAGGATATATAAAGCTTTTTATTAATAAGACTATTTAAATAATAAAGTTAATAATAAGTAAAAGAATATAAAAATTGTAAAGAAAAATATATAAGTTATAAAGATATATATTATTAAAACTTAAGTTAAAGTTAAAGTAATAACTTACTTAATATATTTAAAAAAGTAAGGATTAGTAAAGAAATAGGTAAAGTAATTGCTTTAGGCAATTGATTTTTAACTTTTAAAGAATAATAATAAGCTATTTAATTTAAATATTAAAATTAAATAAGTAAATAAACTTTATAGCTTATATATATATTATAGCTATAAGCTAAACGGTAGAGGCTTTTCTTTTAACTATTTTAATAATAGTAGTAGTAGTAATATTAGTAATAGTAGTTTAATTAGAAAAGGCTGAAAAGTAAATAAAAGGCTTACTATAAGCTTTATTTACTTTATAAGCTTTAAGTATAAGTTAGTTAACTGTATATAAGCTTATTAACTAAAGAGGTATATAGAGTAAGAAAAAGTAAGGTAAGTACTATAAATTTAATATAATATAGTTATTAGAAAAATTTAGCTATATTAAGGACTTAAAAATAGCTTTAAGACTTAATAGAACGTCAGTTAAATAAATAAAAGCTTAGAAAAGCTTACTATAGTTTAAAAAGAAGGAATAGATTCTTTAAGATAAGACTATTTATATATAAATATATAGCTTTCTACGTTCTTTAAAGCTTTTCTTTTATTTAGATCAATATACACAATTCATTCTAAGACTGTAAGGTTTTCCACCTTTATAGGCCGGTCTTGAAAAATACTCTATGCACTTAGATAGGATAACAAACGTATCGATCACCTTTCTATCTGAATTCTGTTCAGGTTTTAAGTATCGATAGGCATTTTATGATCAATAAATCTCGATCGTGCCTTGTAGAGCAGGGAAAAGTGGAGCGAGCACTGTAAGCCCAGTACAATGTAAATAATAGAAGGTTATAGCTACGTCAGTAACTTAGAAATAGCTTTATTTTATAATAGAATATCGAGTAAATAAATAGAAGTTTTGAAAAGCTTACTATAGTTTAGATAGAAGGAATAGATTCTCTAAAATAAGACTATTTATATATAAATACATAACTTTCTATATTCTTTAAAGCTTTTCTTTTATTTAAATCAATATATACAATTTATTTTAAAACTATAAGGTTTTTTTACCTCTATAGTTATAAGCCTAGCGTTTTTTAACTAAGCTTAATAGTCTTAAAAATCTCTTTATCTACTTATTTAAGCCTATTAAGCTTACCTTTCTTCCCTTTTTAATTTCTACTATATTTATTAAAACTATTGTTACTAACGATATTATCCTCTATACTATAGATAATTGGTTTAATTAGTATACTTTTCTATACTTTTAAGTAAACCTTTTAAGGATTTAAAAGCTTATCGATTCTAAAGTAAATAACATTTAAAGTAACCTTACTTTTTTAAATAATAAATCTCCTCTATATAAAAATTATATAGAGCTTATTAAATGGTTCTATACTTATATAAGTTAAGATTTATTATTAACTTATACTACTATAGTATATTTAAGTATTCTATCTGCTTTTTTACCTTTTAAACTACTTATCGATAAAGCTACTAAGCCTATACTTAAGGATTAGTTTAAAAGTAAAAAAGTAGTAGAATTTAAAACTACTATTAAAGTACTTAGCATTACTTTTAAGACCTTAACTTTTATAAGTACCTTAATATCTATAGCTTTAAAGATTATTAAACTTTATATTAGTTCTATATAGTTAGTCCTTTAATACTAAGTCTAGTACTTTAAAACCTTACTTATACTTACACTTATTAATTTCTATATAGCTCTTTATAAAAAGTATAATATTATACTTAAGTAAGTTTATTAAGACAACGTTAACCTTAATAAATAGTATTTAATATAGGCTAATGTATTTAATTAAGTTAAAGTATATAAGTTATTTAAGGTTTAAAGTACCTTTACTTTTATAAGCTTTTTAAATGCTATTAATATACGCTTTACTTTTAAATAGGCATGAAATTACCGTTTAACTATTTAAGAATAGGAGATTTATAATTCGAAGACTTCTTTTTTATATTAAACCGGTAAGTTTTTCTATAGTTTTATTATTAAAAAGCTTACTAAAACTAGCCTAAAAGGTTTTTAATCTTTCTTTACTAACGATCTGTCACAAGTTAAACCAGCGGCAGGTCGTACAGTATGTGGGACGCGGGGACGTCCCGAGCCAATCATTAGGAGCTAGGAAGCAACCAGTGGGAGCGGACTAGAAGTGCTAGGGTGCCAAGACACACGAGCATGTTGCAGGATGCAAAGTGCTCGGGGTGATCGAGGGCATAGCACGACGAGCACATCGCAGGATGCAAAGTGCTAGGGGTGATCGAGGGCATAGCACGACGAGCACTCGGGTGACAAGAAGACTATATATACGGAGGAACTAGATAGCTTGAAGATAGTTCCGCAGTATGCAATCACAGCTTGTATCCACGGTATCTTGTGTTTACATTGAGACATCTTGTTGTGCACTGTTTAGCTGCACCGAACCAATTGTCAGAAGTTGCCTTCAACCGAGTATCCCTTTCAGAGGTTCTGATCAGGGGTTCGTCACACGATCCTTTTAAAGATAAGAATCCTTATACTTTTAAGTACTTAGAAAAGAAGCCGATCGATTATCTATACTTAATTAAAGATAAGGGTTTAAAGAATTATATTTAAAAGCCTAAATATTGCTTTAAACTTAAATTTATACTTATAAGTTAAGCCCTAAAAGCTTTCTAATCTCCTAATTTTACTTTTAGAATATATAATAAGATTAAAAATCGCCTACTTACTTATAATAAATTCAAGTAACTATACTAAAACGATACTATTAAGTAGTAGCTTTTTTAAAGCTTAGAAAAACCCTTTTACAACTCTTTTTTTAAATTTCAAAAAGCTCTAGTAGCTATTACTATTAATTCTACCTTTTTTAAAGATCTTTAGAATTAAATAAATATAGTTCAGCTTAAGTAAGATAATTCTAATATAGTACTTACTACTAAAGCCTTTAATATTTACTTACTTTTTAAATTTATAGTTTATAACAATTTGTGACGAACCCCTGTGCAGAACCTCTGAAAGGGATACTCGGTTGAAGGCAACTTCTGACAATTGGTTCGGTGCAGCTAAACAGTGCACAACAAGATGTCTCAATGTAAACACAAGATACCGTGAATACAAGCTGTGATTGCATACTGCGGAACTATTTACAAGCTGTCTAGTTCCTCCGTATATATAGTCTTCTTGTCATCCGAGTGCTCGTCGTGCTATGGCCTCGATCGCTCCTAGCACTTTGCATCCTGCGATGTGCTCGTCGTGCTATGCCCTCGATCACCCCGAGCATCTTGCATCCTGCAACATGCTCGTGTGTCTTGGCACCCTAGCACTTCTAGTCCGTTCCCACTGGTTGCTTCCTAGCTCCTAATGATTGGCTCGGGACGTCCCCGCATCCCACATACTGTACGACCTGCCGCTGGTTTAACTTGTGACACAATTGCTTTAATATATATATTGTTAATTTAAGGAAGTTCCTAATTCCCAGTTCGTATAAGCCCTATTTTAAGGAACGTTAGGTTAAAGCTAGAACTACCTCTTTTCTTATTTATAGTTATAGTAAGTATGTTTTTAAAAATACACTTATAAAGAAGGATAGTCCTTTAGATTTAATTTTAAAGAAAGTCTATATTATTAAAGGCTTTTATATTAATATTATTTTTAAACAATGCTTATAAGTATATAGAGTTTAGTACTATAGTATAGACTAAGTTTTATATTTTAAAAAAGAGTTTAATAATTTAGTTAAGATTAAGTAATTAAAGACTTATTAGAACTTAATATTCTTTAAATATATTTCTCTTTTTACTTACTTTTCTTTCTTTATAAATTCCTAAATTCCTATAAGTACTATTAAAACTATCTATTAACTAGCGATTTCTAATACTATTAGTTAAATTATTTTACATTTATATCGATCTTTTCAAAATCCTTTATATTTAAAGGACAATTTTAAAGTACTTTAGTATATATAAGTTAAATACTTTAAAGCTAATACTTTAAATTACTTAGTAGAATAAGCTTAGAACGTTAAAATTAATAGTACTTAGTAAATCCAATATAAAAATTATATAAAAGTATATACTATTTAGATTATTTTATATAAGCCTTTATTTAACTACTTTTCTCGACCGTTTTAATATATTATTTAAAATCTCTTTAACTTTAAAGAAACTTACAATAGCTTATAGTAGGCTTTTATTATAGTAAATAAATATTATAGTAAAATATAGGTATTCCCTTTTACTTATAAAACCTAAGTTAAAGTTTTTACTACTTTAAAAAGCTTTATTAACTAAGTTAAATGACAAATTCGGTATCCTTATATATATTTTATACTTTAATAATAAAGCCAGTGTTTTACTTACTTTAAGTAAAATAGATTTTACTATTTAAGCCTCTAATAATAAGATCGAGCTTAAGACCTTTTTTTTTAATTAAAAGAAGTTAAACGGTATAATTAAATAAATAGAAAAAAAGCTTACTATAAAGGGGATTGCAATATAAACTATAGCTTAATTACTATTTAGTCTTTAACTTAAGGTCTTATAAATAGCCTTCTATCTTTATATTAAATTACTAAATAAATAACGTAGTTATATCTCTTTTAATAAGCTCCTTCTCTTTTAGTTTTAATAATAAATAAGATAGTAGAAGTCTTTTTTTATTTTTAAGCTTATATAAAATCTTAAACCGGATTAGAATGGCATTTATATATACAGTTACTATATATATCTTTTAAATAAGGATTATAAGAAGGACCTTTTTTATAAGGCTTTTAAGGAGTTTCCAAAAGTATATATTAGCTATTTAATAAACTATAGAACTATAAATCTCTATTATATTTAAGTCCTTACTTTTAAGTATATATTTACTATATATAACGTTACCTTTAATAAGATAATTTTCTTTAATAGTAAGCTTAAAAAAAAGGAAGCGTTTCCTTTAAATATAGTAAAGGAAGTTACTAAGCTTTTAAGTACTTTAATTATTAAAACGAATATATTATTTATCTTTAATAAGATAGTAAAAGTAAGTAAATTTAATTAACAAACTTTACTAAGACCTTCTATTATAAAAGGTAAGGTTAATAGTTTAAAGGACGTTACTTTTTTAATTACTAGTTAAGACTTAAAGAAAGAGGTATTATTAAATATAGTTAAATAATAAAGTATAGATTCTTAATTAATTAAACCAGTTTAAAGGCTTTTAAAAGCTGATAAAAGTTTTTAACATCCTTTACTTACCTTTAAATCAATACTGGTTTTTAATAACGTTTTTATAAAAACTATTAACAATATTAATATACATTAATAAATATAATAAAATAACTTAAATAACGATTTAAATAGTAATTCTAATTATAAAAGTGTTTATTTAACTATCTTTATTATAAGTTAGTAAGTATTACTTAACCTTAATATTAATAAAGGTAAAGACCTTAATTAATAAGTATAGGTTAAGGGTATATTTACTATTAAAGTAGATAATACTAGTACTATTAAATAGTATAGTAAAGAGTAGACTGATATTTTAGTAATTTAATCTATAAACTTAGGATTAGTAAGTTTAAGTATATAACCTTTATTAAAAGTATCAGAACTATTAAAAAAAAGTATTTATATACTTAAATGCTTTAAAAAAATAAGGAAGAAGGAAGAAGCTAATTCTTTAAGACTTTTGAATTTTATAGCATTTAATTTAAATATAATAATATAGTACTTTTAATAAATTATTTAAAATATATATATTCTTTTATATTATTAAATTTCCAATTACTAACTTTAATTTTATACCTTTTATATTACTTTTATAGTAATAGTATAATAGAGTTTAATATAATAAATAGAAGTAATACTAGGATAATAAATTTATTAAGATTAGTTTATTAAACCTTTACCGATAAGCTAAAAGGAGTTTAATAAATACCTTTTTAAAGTTTAATTTAAAGAAATAATAAAACTTAAATTTTAAAATATAGTTAATTGAAAAATCTAAAAAGTGCTTAAAAAGAGTAAGGCTAAATTATATCCTCTTCTTTTAAAATAGGTTTTTATTTATAAATTTAATTAAAATAGATTTTTCAATAAATATAAAGCTTAAGTTTATATTTATAGTAATCTTTAAAGCTTTTATAATATTAGTTTAACCTATACTATTACTTTCATTACTTATACTTTTAAAATAATTATAACTATTATAGCCGTTTTTAACTTAAAATATAAGCAGTTTAATATAGTTTAGGCATTTCTTAACGTTTTAAGGTTTAATTAAAAGAAAGTATTTTATAAACTTCTAAATGGTTTTAAAAATAATAATAATTCGATTTTTAAACTTAAAAATATACTATATAGCTTTAAAGACTTACTATTATTTTAATATCGAGAATTTTTAACTATATTTAATAAGCTTAGTTTATACTCTATTTTTAAAGAGCAATGCCTTTTTATAGACTTAGTAAATAGGGTTTTAGTCCTTTTTTATATCGACGATATTCTTATACTTTTCTATAAAAACTATAATATTAAAGGAAAGTAAGTTATTAATAGTCTTTAAAAGACTTATACTTTTTATAAGTAAGGTAATGTAAGTTAGTTTTTAAATATTAAAGTTATTAAAGATCGAAAGAATAAAAGGTTATAGCTATACTATAATTAATATATTGAAAAAATCGCTAAAAAATATAAACTTACTGACAATTTAATAAAACCCTTTACTTCTTTAGGTTTATAAAAGCTTATAAAGTATATAGAAAAAGTAACGAAATATAAAATTAAGATTTATTTAAAAACTAGTAGGCTTAATTTTATATATAGTAATTATAATCTAAACCGATATTACTTATATAGTCTTTAATTTCTTATAATTCCTTATTAACCTTAGCCTATAGTATTTTAAAGAAGTATAGAAAGTTATTAAATACCTTTATTTTATATACTTTTTTATTATAGAATATAGAAAGGAGGTAGCCTTTTAAATGCTTTTTATTACTTTAAATACTTCTTTTATTAATAATCTTAATATACAATGCTTTTTTTAAAGGTATTTAATAATACTTTTTAAAGGACTTATTTTATAAAAGGCTATTTAATAAAGCAATGTAATAATATTATTAATAAAAGCTAAGCTTTTTACTTTTACTTTAATTACTTAAAAGATTATAGCCTTTAAACAGTTCTTTAAGGATATTAACTTTAACTTAAGTAAAGTATATAGGATCTACTATAATAACCTTTAAACTATTTACTTAATTATTAATAACAGTAACTAAATAGTTATTAAGTTTTATTATATAAATATTTAAAATGTTTAGACTTATTAAAAGTATAGTAAAGGTTTCTTTAAAGTTTTTTATCTTTTAATAGAAAAGATGTTAATAAATAGTCTTATTAAACAATTTACTTAATAAAAGTTTAAGTACTTTAAAAAGCTTTTAAACTACTAGGACATTTATAAAAAGATTTAATAACTTAAAAAAGTACTAAATAATACTTTTTAATTTAAAGGCTAGGCCTTAATGTAAAGCTTTTAAAAACTTAAGTTTAAATAATAATAATAAAAAGAAAAAACAATTAGCTTAATATACTTTAAAGGTAATTACCTTTTATAAAGCTTAGTTTAATTAAACTTCTTTTAATTTATTACCTTCTCTTTTAGCTTTTTTAAATTTAATATTACTATATTATCCTCTTTCTTTTCCTTTTTCTTTTCTAACTTTTCTAAACTTTTCTCTTTACTCTTTTCCTTATCCTCCTTATTATCCTTCTTTTCCTTTTACTTCTATATATTTTTATAGACTATACTATACTTAATAAATATAATAAAAAGCTTATTAATAGTCTAAATAACTATTTATTAAAGATTCTCTTTTAAAAAGATAGAAGTATTTAAGGATCCTTTATACTTTTATAAAGTAAAAGAAGGTATTAAAAGCTATTTTATTTAAATATAAAGCTTATTAGCTTTAATTACTATATAAGTAGTAATTACCTTTTTTTTAACCTCTTTAAAGCCAATCTTTCTAATATAATATATAAACGCTTTAATTAAAAAGTATAAGACTGCTTTTAATTAAGTAAAATACTATTATTGTTATTAGTTTATAGCTTTCTTTAAATATTATAATAAATATTTATACTTTTTAAAGTATAGTTTAATATTACTATAAATAATATATAATATATACCCTTTATATAAGGAAGAAAAGGAATATATAAATGACCTTAAAAGTAAATTAAATAGCGACTTTCCTTTAAATTAGGCTCGACAATATATACCCTATCTTCCTTTTTAACAAAAGCAGATTTAAAGTACTTTAAATAAGGACTATCTTTAAATACCTTTTAAAAAGGTATATAAAGCTTCTTATTAGTAGAACTATTTAAATAATAAAGTTAATAATAAGTAAAAGAATATAGGAAATTATAAAGAAAAATGTATAAACTATAAGGATATATATTGTTAAGAACTTAAGTTAAAGTTAGAATAGTAATTTACTTAATATACTTAAAAAGAGTAAGGACCGGTAGAGAAATAAGTAAAGCGACTACTTTAGGCAATTAATTTTTCGCTTTTAAAAAAGCAATAGTAAGCTATTTAATTTAAGTATTAAAATTAAATAAGTAAATAAACTTTATAACTTATATATATACTATAGCTATAAACTAAGTAGTAAAGGCTTTTCTTTTAATCATTTTAACGGTAGTAGTAATGGTAATATTAATAATAGTGATTTAGTTAGAAAAGGCTAAAAAGTAAATAAAAGGTTTACTATAAGCTTTATTTACTTTATAAACTTTAAATATAAGTTAATTAAGTATATATAAGTTTATTAACTAAAAGAACGTATAGAGTAGGGAAAAGTAAAGTAAGTACTGTAAGCCTAATGTAATGTAAACAATAGAAGGTTATAGCTACGTTAGCGACTTAGGAATAGCTTTATCCTATAATGGAATATTAAGTAAATAAACGGAAGTTTAGAAAAGCTTACTATAGCTTAAATAGAAGGAATAGATTCTTTAAGATAAGACTATTTATATATAAATATATAGCTTTCTACGCTCTTTAGAGCTTTTCTTTTATTCAGATCAATACATACAATTTATTCTAAGACTGTAGGGTTTTTCCACCTCCACATACCTTATGTAGAGACCCGGCCTTATATGAAAGCGAACTTGAAGTGTCGCGAAGACGACCACATTTGCATGCCAAACTCCGAGCTTTGCATTGCGTCCAAGTGGACCTTATCCACACCAGACAATGCCCTTCTTTTTGTAAGCGTTTATATACAGGTCATGATGTTAAATATCCGGCGCTGATAGGTATGGCCGGCCCGCGAAGCCTACAAAGGTGAAAGGCTCTTTGACACCCCTTAAGTAACTAGAGTCACTCAATTCTAGCAAAGTAAATCTGAGCTGACTCCTCCTGCATAACGTCTTCATCACCAACCCGAACCAGAAAATCATCAATCGACGCAATAGGCATGTTGACAGACAATTTGCAGAAGCTTAATAGGGAGGTCAATAAGCCCCCTTTCATTGCATCCCGTCTTTTAGCATTGTGATGACAAAGAGTCGAGCAACTGCCTATGTTGGTCTGTAGTTGGGAGATATTCCCGCAACCAGTAAGCCAACAAAGCGATGATGGAACTTGACCAAGGTATTCTTTGACCATCATCACACCAAGCACCGACAATGAACCGCCGAGTCTTCAGACCAAAACGGAACCTTTTTTTTACTTGCAAGTGACGATGCCTGGTGATAGTAAATTTGGTTACACAAACCCAGACTGGAGTATGTTGGACTTACTCTGAACCAGGGACTCGTACGAGAAGAGTAAGATACTGTCAAGATGTTGAAAATTGGAAATACTTGACTCAACTTGTCTGAGCAGTGAAATGTCAATTCACCGAGTAGATACATGGAGAACCATGGGGAGAGCAACCAGAGATGGGGAGTGTGTGTCCCAAGGACACCCCTCTGTCCCGCCCTTTTGGCCACCTCTGCTCGAGAACAATAAGCTTCATGCTCTTTCTTTATCTCGAGAAAAGACAAGAAGATGCCGAGTCCTATATCACAGCTCGAGGCTGTTCTGAGGCCATGTGCTGTAAGCGGTTCCCCCTTGCTCCTCCCTGTCAACCGCTGCCACTGTCCAACAGCCTGCACACGAGACCGACGAGTTGTGGCGGTCTTATGTGGCTTCAAAGATACAGATAATACAACAATACGCTTCGAGCATCTCGTACGATAAACTGGCAAGATGTCCAATCCTCGGCGAACACCACCCAGGACAAGGCACCAAACACCTCCTGGGCCTGCCACAACGGCCAGCCCAGGGGTATTGGGAGTGCCTGGGCAAGCTACAGAAGAGGTGTATGTGCCGTCAAGACTTAGATCGAACAAGGTCTTCATAGGACTTCGTAACGCCTTCGTGTTGTTCCTTTGCGGCTGGGGTGTACACTATTTTGCTGAGTGGTACTCGGAATACGATTATTGGCTATACTGGTTTATAATCCTTGCGACTTGGCGCTACGCCCGTTTCATTCTCAACTGCATCGGATGGCTACTATACAAGCCAGCGCCTCTTCCCAAGAATCCTACATACACCCCCAACCGGGATGTCACGGTCGTCTTGCCCACCATCGACCCTACCGGAGTAGATTTCCAGGAGTGCATCAGTACCTGCGCCCAAAACGAGCCTCACCAGATCATTGTGATCACGGCTGGTGACGAGCTGCTTGTCAAAACCGAGAAGGCCGTTGACTACTACATTAAGCACTACCCCAAGACCAAGTTCACTGTGGGCCGCGCCTTGATCGCGAGCAAGAGAGCCCAGGTTGCTGTGGCAGTGCCACTGGTTCAGACTGCCATCACTGTTATGCTCGACGACCATGTGTTCTGGAAGAAGAATTTCCTGAGGGAACTCTTGGCCCCGTTTGAGGATCCCGAAATCGGCCTGGTGGGAACTAACAAGAAGGTCCGCAGGTTGCCAAACCTGTCCATCTGGCGCCGTATCTGGAACATGCTTGGAGCCACCTACCTGTACCGCCACAACTTTGAGGTCAGATCTGCCAACTACTGGGACGGCGGTGCCTTTGTTATTTCTGCTCGTACCTGCGCGTTGCGCACCCGTATTGTCCAAGACCCTGAGTACCTGGCCGGTTATGTTGATGAACGGTTTTTCTTTGGGCTCTGCGGCCCTCTCAACCCGGACGATGACAACTACAATACCAGATTTTCCGTGCGCAAGGGTTGGCGCATCAAGTTCCAGTATACCGACGACGCCGAAATTGAAACAACGGTTGGCGTGGCTGATCCGGTCCACAAGAAGTTCCTGGGACAGTGCACGCGCTGGGCCCGTACCACTTGGCGGTCAAACCCCTGTTCGCTCTTTACTGATGGCAGCGTCTGGGCATATCAGCCTTATTGCGTTTATGCTGTCTATCTCACCTCTTTCACCAACTTTGCCTTGTTCACCGATGCTGCGCTTCTCACCTTATATAGCTGGACCAGACAAGCAACAGACACGGGGCTCGCCCTCCTAGGCGTGTGGATCATCTTTGTAAAGTTCGTCAAGGTCTTTGAATACTACAAGCGCCACCCCCGGGATTTTTGGACGTTTATTCCTTATCTATTCTTTGCGTACTTCCACAGCCTTCTCAAACTGTGGGCACTTTTCACTTTCTACGATCACGCCTGGACCGGGCGCAATCTAGGAGCTATCAAAACCCAGGCGAACCCATCTGGAACGGAAGCGGGAGCCACTGCTGGGGCACCGGCAGTGGCCACAAACCTACAACGGAGCATGTCCATTTCCAGCACGTCCAGCAGCCTCCGTCTTGAACGGGAGGGGCTAAACAGATCGATCGAGTGGATGCAAAATCTGGGAGCCGGTGCAAGTCGACTTCACAAGAGTCAAGCCATGTTTGGTGGGAGTTACCAAGTTGATGTGCTTGAAGGCATCACAAAGGTGCGCGACTATGTCTCGGCCACCATGGATACCCAAAAGAGAATTTTGGCACAGCAAGATCTTGTTTTGCAGGAGATTGATGATTTGTTCGCCGAGGCCCAGCGCACTGAGGAGCTTTACAAAACGATGAATGTCAATGAGACGAGAAACCAGACCGCCTTGGCCCGTCTTCGCGGCCAGCTGCTCAGGTTGGAGGAGAGACAGCGCGAACTTCTCCGTACCGCTGGCTCTGAGATCACGTCGCCGCCACTCAGTCCCAACGCTACCCATGCCATCAAGTTAGCAAATCAGTATCATCAAAGGACTGGTGGAACATCCACAAATGTTCCCACCTTTCAGTTCGACTCGCCAGGTAGTACTAGATCTCAGCAAGATCCTACCCCACCCAGAGCGTCTTTTCTCACAGGAACTATGAGGACCCCTCAACACCGGCAAGTCCAGGAGGTTAGGGGGCAATCTGGCGGGTCTGGTTCCAGTGGTGGGAGCAGCAATGCTACACCACGCCCTCCACCTCCCGGGGATAGCATTCCTTCGACTTTTAACGACAGCTTCCCCCCGCCTGCCGGAACGGCCAACCCCCTAGGTGGTGGGAATTTCAATATCCCCACCATCGGCGGGCCATCGCCTGAGAGGAATCCCAATCCCCAGGACAGCTTCCCTCCTCCCGGCGGAGAGTCGTCTCCTGGCGATGGATTCCCTCCGGCTGGCGAAAAGTCGTCCCCTGACACCCTATTCCGTGTTGCTCCCCGTGTTTTCCCTGCCAGCGAACAACTGTTCGGCAACTCTCCCAGTGCTGGGTTCTCTCCCGTAAAGCCGCCAATTTCCGTCTCGTCTGAGTCCACTCCCCCAAAACGGCAGCAAGCACCACCGCGCGGCGGCGACGGCTTTCCCCCGACTCCGGAAAACACTTTGAAACCAGGTGAGCAGTCGGCCGAAGAATTCTCTCCTGTTGGGAGGCCGAGTGAGTCCCCCTCTGGATTCACCCCGCAGCCCAAGACTCCCCAACAGGGAGGCACTACCCCCGCTGGAAATCCTCCGGCTTCCACTGCCAGTGGTACAACCCCCGTCACGGCACGCAAGGTCTCGGGTCAAGATAATGACAAGACCCCAACCCGCCCAAAACAAAACAGAAGGCCCTCCAGAGAACAAAAAGAAAATGTCAGTACCACTACCACACCTCCAAATAAAAAAGATGGCCCTGTTCCTGGCCCGCCTAACAATCCCAGAACTCCTGAAAACAATCCGCTGTTGCAGCGAGAGTTTGAGCAACGTGACCGAGAAGAATCCATGAGGAGATTCCACGAGACGCTCGGGAGCCCTTCGCCGGAGAGCTGAGAGGGAAGAGGAATGGGTCAAGGAACAGGGTGGGAAAGACGGGTAGGCCTCACGGCCGCAAACAAGGGAAATGGGTTACCTTATGTATACTGGGATTTAGTACGGAAATGGCGTTATGGTTGGTTTGGTTATGGACTCAGTTTGTATTGTTCTTTGGGCTGTATTGGAGCTACCTATAAATTATGGTTTATCCGGGAATTAAAGTTGGTGTGATGATTTGTGAAGACGGGTGAATTTGACACTTTGTACCTTCCTGCGACAGGACACCTCAAATCGGACTATCCACCCTATGAACAAAGATAGGGCTTTGGAATTGCTCAAGAGAGCAGTAACTGAGCTCTCCAAACAGCCGCAACAGGGTGGGTTATGAACTGAGATGAGGACCTCAGGGCATACATGCGGTATATAGTAGGTACCTTTAAGCGTACCTATCATTACATGTAGTCTAGAGTATTTTCAAGCGTACGCTGTGGACGGCAAAAAACAGCTACTGCAAGCGTCAGACAGACATTAGAAAATGGTTGATTGGCATTCGAATTACATTTGAATGACTCTCTTAACGCTCTCGACGGCATATCGACTATCTGTCCACACCACCTATCTTCTAGCATGTATTTTGTGTAGCAGTCACTATTTTATGTCCACGACGTGCTTTGGTAGGTAGTGGAAATTAAGCTTCAGAGAGGCCAGGATTTTACCTAGCTAGTGCAACCGAAATACGCCTCTCAGAACTCCCAGGTGTTTTTAGACAGCAACCGATGCTGCATTTGGACAGTGCTTGTTTCGTTCGTGACATAGACGTGGCATTCTCTGCAGTTGCCGTTCCCGCCACCTATCATCCCGCTTGTGTCAGGTACTGGCGAGACATTTTGAAACCCCGCACCTGGATAAAAGCCGAGTCAGTCACCCACACCACGCCCCATAGACATCATCAGACTCACACCATCAGCTTCCGCTAGTACCACGCATTGTTTTTCTTGTAGCCTTGATCGACATATCTCACATTCCCCCATGGCCGACACTACTACCTTTGACAAAGCTTCCCTAGAGGCGAAATGCACGGCCTTGGCTGACGCCGCAACCGTCGCCCTTGCCGCAATCTCACTCACTGGGACAGAACATGCTGAACACCGAAAAGATCATGTGGCTCTATCACCAGCCAGAGCCCTCGCCGCGAAACTTGCCATCTTTAGAGAGCACGCAACACAACTTGCAGTCTGTGTCGCAGGAGCTGACGTTGTTCTGCCGCATCTGGGACAGGAATTGGACAAGGCTGTCGAGGGAGCTCTGTTTGGTGTGTTGACGTCAGACACCGAGGGGGACAAAACGGTGATTGAGTTCCTGAGCGCCTTCTCGCGGCTGTTTGTCTTTGGAACACAACTCTTGACCATGTGAGTCTGACATGGAGTGATTTCAAAGAATGAAAAGATGCTCACCAAGGTAGGAACAACGAACAGGAGCAAAAGGCCAAGCTTGAGTGTGAGGATGGGCAAGCAATCTTTGAAGCTGCGAGCGCTGCTTCGAGAGCGGTAGTCGATGAATCGACTCCGAACTGATTTCTTGATTTGGGATATCTTGTGCGCATAGACTAGCAACAGTGTTATGTGAATATTTACAAGAACAGTGAGGCTGCGCTAATTTCTTGTCCGGACCGTCCGTGGTGTTGGGAAGAGACGGTTCAGCTGGTTGGCGTAGCATGGAGGCAGCCGCCACAGCTAAGCCACCACCATCTCCTATAATGGTCAGGGGGTTGTTGATATGTTCTGGAAAGAACTTGGCGAATTTTGGGTAACGCTGAAATCAACGACATCCCTTGGGGTCTTCACTGGGGGAAGGATCATGATTTATGATACAAGCTTGGCAGTACAGTTCAATATCATCCCACTCAAAACCCAAACCTTCATTCTCCTTGTATATCACACACCCAAAATGTGAAAATGGACAAACTCAAATCCTTATTTCGACACAAAGAAACACCTCTTCCACCCCCTCCATCTCTCTCCCACAAGATAACCCTCCTCCCCGACTCTGAAAAATGGCAAGGCAACCTCCCCTGCGTCCACGGCCCAAACGACTGGCTGCAACAACCACAACCCAGCCCGCAACCCCATCCCCTTTGATTTCTCCCTCCTCTCCAACGGCCCCAATACCAAACCCTCCGTCAACAAACCCCCCACTTCCCCCTTTCCTCCCACCTACGCTTTCCACGAAATATGGTCCAGCCTCGCCAAATCATCACAGCCCTCGCCCTCGCCTTCAACCTCGAAACCGACCTAGGAAGCTGGACAGAAAACACCACCGCCCATGGTCGGGCCACCGTCAAAAACACGCTGATCGGGTGTGAATTTTACAACTAGGGATCGGATGGACAAGAGAGAAAACACGAGTGGAAGAGCGAGGAGCAAGAAGAAAAGGATGTGGAGGGGTTGTTTTGCGGGAAATGTTATACTGAGACGGCTGTGAGGATTAGACTGGTTGGGGAGAAGACGCTGGCCAGCGTGCAGGTTTACAAGGATTTAGGGGAGGGGTTGCATCCCGGAGATGAAAAGTGGTTGAGTTTGGTGAGGCCGGATATTACGGTTGAGAGGGACAGAGGTGATTTTCGGAGGATACGGAGGGCGTTTGAGGCTGTAATGGGGGAAGACGAAGGCAAATAGAAATGGATTTTATGGGGGAAGGGAATTGCTTCGCGAGAAAATTAGACGGCGGAAACTTTAATAGAAGCATGCACATAGTATTGCTACTTAATCCCATGCTCTCAGCCGTGCCCTGTGTTTCCCAAAAATGCAAATCCCAGACCACGCTGTGCAGTGCAGTGAAAATGCAGATACAAGTATACCCTTTTTTTGCCGCCAAATGCTATATGCTCCGACCAAACCTAACCTCCCATCCATCCCCATACTCCTTTCTCCCATAATCTCAACAAACATCTCTTTTGGTGTGAAGAAAGCAATGACCCTCTTCTTAGATTTTCCTTTGTCCCCACGATAAACGCGCCTAGGGCTACCACACTGTGAAATAGCTGACCCCGTTTCACCCAGTCACTTTAATAACTGGGTGTGTTTCCTCTACACTAGCTTTGCTTAGTGCACAATCACTCTCCTTTTCTCTGATACACAGATCCCAAGTCTCAAATGTCTTCTCTTCGATCGCATCGCCACACTTCTTGCCGCTCTAGTTCATGGGCCCTGGATGTCCAGGATGTCCATGGAGCGGATGAGGCACCGAAGGGAACGAAAACACCATTTGCCCCCCTTGTCCAGGAACCATCGGTCCGGGGCCCCAGGGCTGCGGATGCTGCATAGCCGGAGGTGGTTGCAAAGTCCTAGGCTGCACAAGACCTCCGGGGCCCTGAGGAGGAGGCGGTGGTGGAGGCCCCCCAGGCAGAGCGAGCGGTCCTGGGACCATCATCATGGGCATCGGTGGTGGATGTGCATGGTGTTGGTGATGAACTTGCGGTTGGGGTTGAGTTTGGGGAGGCTGTGGCAACATCTGGGGCTGCGGTTGAGGTGTGCTTGCTCCCGAGTGATTGGCTGATCCAGGGGCCGAATCATCACCAGGCCGGCCAGTTGCCTTTTCTGCTTTCTTGTTGGCGAGCGTCGTTCGACGTTTCTCGACTGCACCTTGCATTTCTCCTGATGCCCAGCGCCCTATTTTGCTCATTAGTACAAAAAGAAATCATCCAGTAATTAGAAGATAACACTCACTTCTCATCGAGTAGCTCATCTTCTCACTCTTGCTCATCTCGGAATAGCTCTTCTCGGGCGCCTCAGCTTGAAGTTCGGTCAAAGTTGGCAGTTTTCCTTCAGCATTCAAGGTCGACCCACCCGGCTTGCCACCGCCACGGGAGCCCTTGCCAATCGGTCTGCCCTTGACAAGACCAGTGGTGTTTGTGAGCTTGATCCGCGTGATGGGCTTTTTGATGGCCGGCGGGGCAGCAGGTGGAGGGGGAATTCCGTGTTGGAAAGCGGGGGCCGAGTTGAATGTGTGCAAGAACGGCCCGGGGGGCTGTCCCGAAGGCTTCGCGGGAGCGAGGACGGGGGCCGGGGGCGGCACGGCCGGACTGCTGTAGATCAAAGTGGGCGCCTTTAAACCCCCGCTTGGCGGAGGCGGTGGCACGGCAGGCTGAGGCGCAATCGGCAATTGAGGAAGTGCTGGCTCGAGAGCAGGAGCAGGTGTGAGTGGTGCCGGTGGGAGTTGTGATAGGGGAGTTTGCCGGGGCTGGCGGGGCTTCTTGGTAGGGTTCTTGGGCTCGGGATTGTTGTTTAACGACTTTTGGGGAACTCTGCGTCTCTGAGGGCGAGGCTCCAGCTCTGGGTCATTCTCGAGCACAAAGTTGCGCTTGCGCTTGTCGCGCAGAGAGTATGTCGACTCGGTCGTCTCTGCAGTGCGATCTGACCTGTCAGAGGATGCAGTGGAAGGCCTTGATTCAGGCTGAGTGGACGCCGCAGATGGGTTGCTGTAGAACGATGTCGTTGTGATCTCGGGAGCCGACAACGACATGGGCGCTGATGTTGGAGCTTTAATGACACGCTTGTTCTTGGCAGCCGGTTTGATGGCTTCAGTCGCTGGTACCGACGAGGGAGTGTCTGTAGCTGTTGTGCGATTGCGCTTGCGGACTTTGGTAGGCTGCGCAGCCTGGTAGTCCTCGTCACCCTGGCTGCTGTCCTGGGGAGGAACAGAAGAAGCTGATTCCTCCTCTGCGACCTGTCGGGCTCGGGCTGCGGCTGCAGCAGCCCGTTGCTTGCGCGGAGACTCGGTGACAGTCTCGGTGGCAGGAGCCGGGTCGACAGATTCAGCAACATCTCCATTAGTCATGGGAGCAGTTGCTGTCTTGCGTTGGCGCCTGGCGGGAGCGACAGTGAGAGCAGGGGTTCCTGAACGGCTGGCTTCTTTGCTTTGATCGGCAACTTGGCGCGGTCTTCTTGTACGTTTTCCTTCAACAACATTTTCCTCGGCTAGTTCGGCAGCCTTCTCGGTTCTTTTGCGCTCTCGAAGACGTGTCTCGGGCGCCTCCCAACGTTGCTCCTCTGGATTTTGACGGCCAATCAACGACACATGATTGTTGTGCTTGAATCCATAAGCCTGGGCCATGATCCTATCTTGTTCACGCTGATACTCGAGAACTTGATCGTCCACATAAGGCTTGGGAGCGCGTGCACCCCTAAGCTCAAAGGGAGGAGGCCCCTTGATCGGCTCATCGTAATGACGACGCCAAGGCAGTGGTTCATCGTCCTTTTGGCGATTTTCCCAGTTGGCAATGGTCTTGTCGTTAGCCTGTCGGCGCTTGGCATTCTCCTCATCGTCGATAATCTTCTTCAGCTCGTTGTACTCTTGCTGGTAAGCGTGGAGAGCTTCAACGGCGGCGGCAGTGGAGTTGATGAGTGTTTCCTTATCCAAGTCCTCAGGATTCTCAAGCAAGGTAGCGAACTCGGACGGGTCCCGGATCTTGGGGAACAAATACTGGCTGGCATAATTCTTGGTAACCTCGATCGGATTAACTGCGCGCCTGGTTTGTCGCTCTGGGATCTGGGCTTCGTCCTGCTCAGGCTCTTGTTCGTCGTCCGGGTCCTGTTGGTCATCCATTCCATCAAGTTGGGCATCATCGTCGGCTGCCGGTGATGGCGCAGCGGTTGGCAACTGCGACTCTAAAGCCTCACTGCCTGGCGGTGTCTTCTTGGAAGGACTGACCGTGACACTCGGTGGCAGCTGGTTTTGGGGAGCAGACGTAGACTGAATTCGAGCTTGGGCTTTGAATGCAGCTTGGTAAAGGCGAGCGCATTCATTGTTGAACTCGACGTAGCCGATTGGAGGGAGGCCCTTTTCCCTCCGCCGTTTTGACTCTTGGTGGTGCAAGGCGTCAAACTCCTTTCTCTTGAGCCTCTTGGTCACGTCCCAGGTGACCTCGGAAGTGATATTGTCCATGGGAACAGGAGTTGGCGTGGGAGTGGGCATTGGCGTTGGGGTGGGCGGTGCCTCCTCAGGATAGATCCACTCGGTGTAAGGGCCTGGCAGAACAACGTCCTCGTCCTCGTAGGGCTCCAGGTTGAGAGCTGAGGCGAAGGGCGTCTCTGTCTCGTAGATGCGTTCCAACTGCGACAGCCGTGCGGGCCCCATTGGCTTGGGCACGCGCAAAATGGGACGACTGACAACAGTTGCAGTCACTTGGAGCTGCGCTTGCGGTTGATCGGCCTCGAGAACGACACTCGGCTCTGGCTCGTCAGCGCCGTCAAATTGGCGCACAAATTGGGCGGGCACGCTTTCCACAGCTGGAGGTCCTTGAGCACTTGAATCTTGCGCGGCGGGCGAAGGAAGCGTTTGCTGCTCCGAAGGTGGTTCTGGAACTGATGGTCCTGCTGTGGGTGAACTTGGTATTAAAGTTGCCTCTTCGGTCGACGTTGGTTGGTTAGACTCGGGAGGTTGGGACAAGGTTGCCAAATTTTCGGTTTGAGGTTGAAAAGGTTTTGGGGCAGTTGGAAAGTCAGAATCTTTGTAAGGGTTTTCTGTGTGCTGGGTATCTTTTGATTCCGAGGAAGGCGCGTTGTGCTCTTGCCCATTGTGGTCTTGCTCCTGCCCAGTCTGCTTCAACGTAACCTGGTCCTGTGGTTGGGCAGGATTTGGAGCAGTCTCGGGCACATGATCGGATGAGAGATCCATGGCCGATTCATATACGGCGCCACTTGAATTCACTTTGTCGTTCACCTCGTCGGAAAATGGAATAAATTCCTGTTGAATATGCTCCCCATTCTCTAAGACGACTGCCACTGGCTGGCTGGTCGCGGCAGTCGGCTCTGGCTGCTGGGAGGGCGTTGGCGGCTGCTCTTGTCGTCTTGCTGAATTGTTGCCCTCCGGAGAAGAAGGGGCCGAGTCGGATTCTTGATATGATGATTGTTCCGACTCCTCATCCACATCCATAGAGACCCCGACAAGAATGGTATCCTGGACGGCGTCATTGTCTGATGGCTGGTCGATGTAGGCACTCATGCCGGTTGGCAGTTTCTTGGTAGTATTTCGGCGACGTGATGCGGCTCGAGGAGCAGCAGGTGACTTGTCAGCTCGACGGCGCTTCGTAGTCGACGAAAGGTCGTCACCGTCGTCATCCGAGACATCTTGTGAATGCCCGCCTTTTCTTTTGCGCGAGCGGGCCACAGCGGGAGCACCAGGCGTCGCCTTGGGAGCCAGCTCAGCACCGTTTCTGGCTGCGGCAAGACCAATCTCGTCATCGATGACTTGGGCGTAGTCAATACGAGTCCGCTTTCTAAGCGAGTGTCCACCTTTGGAATGTGCCTCATCATCCCCATCAAAACTGCTGGTGGTCGTCGTTTCAAAAGTTTTGGCCCTCTTACGGGCCGACGGAGCTTCTGGCGCCATGCTGTGGTTGGTTGGTGACTCGAAAGTGAAACTGGAGTGAAAAGTATTACTTCGGCCTGGCTTGTCAGTCCTTGGAGTGACCCCTCGAAAAGTGTGATTTTCTGACGTGGCGGCTGGAGAGGCCATGCCTATGGGGGAGGAGGCGCGATGTGGTGTTTGATTTATCGGCCGGGTTTTGTTCCCGCGTTGGGGGGCCGTCTGGGGAACTTTGTGAGAGAGAGCAAGCTCTGAAGAAGTAAAGGGAGGTCCTGGTGTGTGGATGGACTCTGGGTATGGTTGTTGAGATGGCGGCAGACCAGCACGCTGTTTCTTGGTGGCGCGCCCACGACCACCTCCACGGCCGCGGTCCATCATACAGCTGTCGTGTAATTCAATCCGCGTGCCGGCACGGCTTCCTCAAGTCGAATACAGACGGTAAACTGCCACAATCAGAGTTTTGGTGTAAGTCGGTGTGGGCAGCGTTGTGTGAGTGGTGTTGTGTGAGTGAGGCGAAAAAAGTGATGGCACTAGGCGGGCATCCAACGTGTCAGGGTCAAGGTCAGATCCGGTTGGTCGCTTGTCATATAACCCTCTCTTGCACGCCGGCAAATTGCCTGGGCTGAGACGTAGCAAAACAAAACCAAAGGACGAGAGGAAGTCTCAGAGGTGGTTTCTGTAAGTCTTTTCTCACAGACAGTCTGAACAAAAGGGCCGAGGATGGATATCAGAGCATGCTGTCGTCAGGTGCTGCTCTCGTCGCTCTCCTTTGCATGTAGATTTCTTCTCACGTCAATTTCTGAGGTTCCCGAATAAGCCCAGGCCCCCTGTCACTCCGCGCCGCCCGGTCAGCCCCACCTCCGCAGCTGGCAACCACCCGCCCGCTTAGAACCTGTTTGGACGGCACGACTGTGAGTTAACCAATCATCTATTGCATAACAGTGTGGAGCTAGCCGTTGATTTGACGCCTGGGCTCCCCTGACCTCTGCGATTTGGCCCGTGACGCAACAACACCACTCTGCATTTCCACTGCTTGAAGTCTGCCATCTGCCATCGTGAGACTCGACTGTGACCCTTTTTGTTGGGTATTCCATCCCCCGCGCATGCCATTAAAACAAGAATCTTCGACACGGTAACTACTAGTACCTAGAGATACCACAGATCCTTCCTAACGTTCTTGTCACCCCTCATTCCATTCAACATTCTTTTGGGTTGGGAGAGTCCCACCCCCTTAACTAATCGCACTTCTCCACTTGCGGCTCGCGACTCAAACCATCACGGCATCGCAAACACCATCAGCTCCAAACACCAGCTTGACCACCGCCGAAATGACCACACATAAACCAAAGGCTGCCGACGACGATATCGATGACTTGTTCAAGGATATCGGGGCCGACGCCGCCACCGCCAAAGGCCCCAAGACAAAGCTGCCAGCGAAGGGCAAGCCAGATCCCGCCGCCGACGATTTCGACCCCCTGGCCGAACTCGAAACCCAACTCGGCGAGGAAAAGGCACCCCGACCTCACACCCCGCGCATCCGTGAAAATGTGCAAAAGGCATCGCCTGCTTTAAAGCGCACATCTACCAACACCCCACCCCCTCGTGTCGATACTGCTCGCAAGTCAGCCGAGAGTACTGGTTCCTCCCATGCCACACCCAGCGCCACCAGCTCCGACGGGGTGGAGAAGAAGCACGAGCAGCCTCAGACAACAACCACTACGTCTAGCGGTGGGGGCGGTGGCTGGTGGGGTGGCTTGTTGTCAACCGCGACGGCGGCCATGAAGACAGCGGAAGCCGCCGTCAAGGAAATTCAGCAGAATGAGGAAGCTCGCAAATGGGCTGATCAAGTCCGCGGTAATGTTGGTGCTCTTCGTGGTCTAGGTGTGTTTCCTCTGGTCATGTCTTTGCATCTGCGAAATGAGATTTGGATCTGAACTAACACTTCACTCCTATCCAGGCGACGAACTTCGTCACCGCGCACTCCCTTCGCTCACAACGATCCTCCATACCCTTGCGCCTCCGATTTCCTCCCATGAGCGCCTCTTGATCCACATCACCCACGACTTGGTCGGTTACCCGTCACTCGATCCCCTCATTTACGCAGTCTTCAACCGTGTCATGGCCCAAGTAGAAGGAGGAGACCTGCTCGTCATCCAGCGCGGTCAAGAATCCGGGGCCGCATCCAATGCGCAACACTCTACCGCCGGCTGGCGCGACGGTCCCTGGTGGAGAGTCACCGATGCACCGGGAAGAGACCTAGGGATTGTTGGTGGACTGGTGGAAGGCTCCAAGCTCTGCAAGGCCAACGCGGAAGGATACGCCAACGACTACTTCAGCTCGCGCGGTGGAATTGAGGCGGCTCGCCAGAGGGCCTTGGAGCCGGTCTCTGAGTCCAACCCCGTGCGCTCATCGGATATCTTCCTTAGTGTTCAGGCAATTTCCATCAGGGGGGACAAGAGCCTCTTTGCGGGTACCGCTGGAGAGGAAAAGGCCAAGCAGGACAACATGGCTCAGGAGGAAGAGGAGGATGACGACCAAGTCGTGTTTGCGATTTACATTTTGGACCCGGTTCATGATATTCGGTATTCGGCTGTTAGCCAGGGGGTCCCTGCGAAATGGATCAAGTGGCTTGATGTTGCGCCTTATTCTGGGGAGAGCGATGAGGACGAGTTTGAGGAGCAGTTTGGGCGGGTGCCAGAGGATATTAGGGACATTATCGAAAGCGGCGGAGTTGATCCTAGGGAATGGGTTGCCGAGTGGCTTGAGGAGGCGCTGAGCCTGTCGGTGGGAATTGTGGCGCAACGCTATGTCGCTCGTCGGATGGGTGTTGGTGAGGGAGCCGGGATGATGAAGGGGAAGCAAAAGGTGGAGAGCGTGATGGCCGAGGGAGGAGGGGAAGCTGCCAGAGCTGGTCTCATTTAGTTATTTCACGTGTTATGAGTTCAAGATGATGGATGCCCGGTTACTCTGATATCAGTTCAAGAATAGGTAGGTGTGCTAGTTGCTTCACTAGTGCCTGAGTTACCATTTAAGTTTGGTGGCGCATAGGAGTCCAGCCGATATGAGAAAAGGATAGGTCAATTATACTGTCTTGGTTTTACCCGTCTGAGTTTGAGGAAGTTCGACATGTGATGATGAGGAATAGAGTCCGTGCAAGCCTTCTGTGGGTCTCACATCCCAGCTCCGACCCTTGCCCAGAGCCTTGTGGTAATCCGGCCAATCAGGTGTTAAGCCTTGTCAGATGTTGGCTGCGGCTTACAAGACACAAAAAAGTGACAGAATAGATTTTAAGCTCGGTCCTTTCTGAGGAAGATTGTTGTTATCTCTGTATGCGAGCCTGAGCCTTTTAATCACATTGCTATTCTGTTCTCGGGGCATTGAGGCGAGAACAAATAGGTATGTATCTCTAACTGGAAAAGTTCAAGCCGAATTTACACTATACAATCGTGATCAGAGAAGTATTCTCCTGAATTTGAAACGCATTTACGAGATCAGCTGGCCAGTCTGGACAAGCTATCGAACTCGTGTCTTGGCCTGATTGAACAAGCCTGACCATTTCAAGCAAGCTCATCCCTTGTGTTGCCCAATGTGCTTTTTCTACCTGTTGAAAGCCTCTCCAGACAGACTGGGCCTTTGAAGAGAGTATTCTTTTGATGTCCCAATGAGCACCAAAATGGTGATCAGTGTCAAGGTCACCTCCGTTGAATATCTTGATTAGGAGTAAATCGGGGATGTTCAACTCGGCCTGGAACCGGAGGAGCTTGCCTTCCCCCTGGGTGTCTGTTTGTCTGACCACCATTTCGTCCCATGGGGGTGGATCTTCATTGTCAAGGCCCCCATGAATTTGCTGAGACCTGCGGAATGGAAATCGCAGTTTCCTCTCAGTCCCGTGGGTTACAACAAACTTCGATAGGTCGGCTGACGGTATTGTTATGGTAAGAATTTCGACGTCATGCCGACCAATCCAAAACTCCCTTCCTTCTTTGTTGATTACTCCTTCGTATCTTGGATCAATGTGACGGAGGTATTCGGAGAAGAACTTGAAAGGTTCCGATGGCCAGGATGACACACCCATCAAGGCTAAGAAAACCTCCAGCTGGCCTTGTTTGGTCTGAATCCCCGGAAACATATCTTCGAGTTGGCTAAACTTATCCACGGCTCCATCTACAGCCGGTTTCAATCCTCTCCGGAGCTTGCAGGAGGTAAGAACGATGGGGCGATGTCCTGTAACTCCTATTCTAACGCTTTTGTAAATCGTAGCGAACAGTATCTCGCTGCAGCAGCCAATTAATCGGAACCGCTTGCCACCACCGTTTGTTACGGGGCGCAGAATGAGGAACCCAGATGTTGCCCCTTTCTCGTGATCTCCATGCAACCAATAAAGATGGTCGAGCGGTTTGACTACTGTCTGAAGCAAACTGTCCTGGGTTGACAGTAGATACATCTCACAATCATTGGATCGCACAACATAAGCCTCCCATCCTGTGCTAACAGGTAACGGAACGTGAGCAGGCGTGCTTGTAAATGTCGCTAGATGGGTCGCTGTGAGGGATAAGGCTGCCGTGTCCGTGTCGACCGTGGCTCCGATTGTCCAAAGGGTGTCATTTAGATTTGTAGGATCATCTATTTCAGGTTGAAAGATTGGCTGATGACCAGAGTCAGATTTGTTGAAATGATGCTGCAAAGCTTCATAAAATCCTCTTGGTTCTTCGGATGTCCATGGCATGGTCACTGCTCGCTTGGCACGAGACCGGTAGGGCACCCAAGACGGAAACTCTTTCGGGCGGTCCATTTGTTGAGTGGCGGCTATGTAGAAGCTTTCGAAAGATCCAAGGCAAAAAAGAGAGTGTGCAGCTACCCCTATCTGAGCATGCAGCCGCGACAAGCCGTAGTCCGGTTCTAAGGTGTTGTTCGGAACCAGGCCCAAAAGACTAAACAGTTCGTCACGGGGGTCTGATGCGTGGGATGAAGATGTGAGAAGCGTCCACTCCAGAATACCATGGCTCAAGTAGCCTCCCTGGGAGACATACTGAAACCACGGCGCAGGCATGTCATCCCAGGGCCGTGCCAACCCACTGAGCCGCTCATCCCTGTTGTCTAGCGCCTTGATGCTGAATGGATCAACTGATATGTCCATGTCGCCAACTGGAACTGATACCTGGCGGGATAGCAGTAGCTCTTGAATGACCCATATCCGGCTGAAATATCGGCGATGGAGGAGCGCTTTCAAGTTTACTTTACCACCTGGGCCAACAAGCACGTTTTGTTCTCCTCCCAGAGTGGCTGCCTCTTTTACCGAACGTCGGAGAGGATGAGTATGTTGGGTGAAATGGACAATATCAGCTCCCAGGTAGACCACAGTGCGTCTACTATTCCTGTAAATGGACCCCATCTTCGCTACCTGTCTCGCTCTCTCCAGGTTGTCTGACTGATTGATACAAATGGCGTCGATCCATACCAGGCGGTGTCCTCGATGGGGGCGGAGAAACCTCAACATATCCCAGCAATTCTTGGTTTGAAGCAATACGTCCCGGTGGGGGCCACAAAGACTGGCTTGCACAGGGAGTCATCACCGTCCTCGCCAGCCCACGTGTACGACATGGTCTCGTATTCCGGATATCGCTCATCGTTGTACGTCTCCAGAGTTAGGTGGATAGGTGCATCGACATCATTTGTGTTTGGAAGGCAGATGAGCCGGAACTTGTCCGGCTCCAGGGCTTTCTCATATGCGATTGCATTTTCCGCGTTGCTCATAGAGCCCTCCAGATCATTGCTCCTTGCTTCGCGTTGGTCCTGCAATGGTTCTTCACTCGCAACGTCGCGTCTGGTCGTTGTATATGGCACTCCTGGCGGCCACGAAAGGTTGTATGCGCCATACGGCTCATCCGGAGGGATCAATGAAACTGAGAGATTCTGATGGCCGGAGTTGGCAACAAGCCGGTCGATGTTTGGAGCCTGGTTGCATATTTTGCAGGATATGTGGGTTCGGCTCACCACCACATCAGGTGTCATACACGTTTCTAGATGCCATCGACTCATTGTGGGTACTGAGATACAAGATATCGACAGGGGCGCGCCTTGGTTCTGAGTGTGAAGTGCGGGGAAAGAAATGGATGCATGTCTGCCAGTCGTTGGGTGGACTCGGGAGGGGTTGCTGCAGCGGTTGGTTCGATACAAGGCGCACGTGAGCTCCTTGGTAGTGACCTGCAGGAAAGTTGAAACACAAAACGTCCATTGTCAATCAAGCCGGAAAGCCCATCCCGTCGCCTCGTTTCCATGTTCCAACTGGGAAAGGCCCGGGTAATTGTCCAATATCAGGCGTCATCAGGAGACAGCTTCGTCTTGGAACAACAATCCTCCGGCGTTCGGTGGTGCCAACTTGCAGACGTGCTGCATCCAGCTGGCAGGTCGGCTCACTGGAACCAAACCATGTGTGCCCAAACCAGTTCCAAATGGGACAACGGCGTCATTTTTATCGTGGTCGAGTCGCTCCACGAGGCCCACGATGTCTCCACATTCGCACATCGGACATTTGGAGCCTGACGGCCCTAATGGCACACTTGGGCGTTGCTCCCATTGGTCTTTTGTCCATAGCGTCGTTGCAACGTCTCATTGGCCCACCCGTTAACTGCAAGTGTCTCTTGGCTGGTCGAGTCCATCATGATAAGACTCACAAAGTCGAAACACTTTTCGAGTTCCATTTTTTTCCATTTGTCTTTGTCCAGTATGACGCCTACATCGGTAGAAGATCCCATAAAATCCAGAATGAGACTGCTCAATGTCACCACCCGCGAGGTGGAAGAATTCTATGAGCCCAGCATTCCACCATACGCCATTTTTTCACATACTTGGGGGCCGGAAGAGATCACCTTTCAGGATCTGGAGTCCCTCTCAGCATTTCGAAAACCAAGACCAGCTTCACCACCGCCATCTTCTCTACCATCTTCTCTACCGCCTTCTCTGCCATCTTCTCTCTCATCTCTGCTCGGCTCAAGTCATGGCTACAATGCCGCCGCCCGACCAGAACTTCCACTGGAAAAGTCGGAAGTCAGGAAATTAATGATGCTGGCCAATATGCTCACGGCTCTTCGTGGACACCGTGATGCGAGTCGGTTCCAGCGCCAGTCCGCTTACTTTTCGCCCCTGCCACCAGCTCACGAAATCGACGATGACCTCCAAAGTCACAGGTCCTTCTCGTCTTCAACAACCATGACACCATCATCATCACCACCAATACCGCCGCCGCCTCCTTCTCCCCCGATGAAACCACCACAACCTCAAGTCCACCCAGTCGAACAAAAGGCGGGATACGCCAAACTCAACTACGCCTGCACCCAAGCCTCCAAAGACGGACATTCCTACATCTGGATCGACACCGTCTGCATCGACCGGAGAAGCAGCAGCGAGCTTTCCGAAGCACTAAATTCCATGTTTGGCTGGTACCAAAAGGCGGCCGTTTGCTACGCCTATTTGGATGACGTCCACTTCGACAGCTACACCTCCGGATACCGAACATGGAAGGATGATTTCTCTGCCTCGAGGTGGTTCAGACGAGGTTGGACCCTCCAAGAGCTGGTCGCGCCGAAAAAGCTAGTGTTTTACGCCCACGGATGGCGGTTGCTGGGGACAAAGTCGAGTTTGGTCAAGACGGTGGAGAAGATTACGGGGATTGAGGAGGTGGTCTTGCTGGAGCCGAGGCTGGTCCATAATGCCAGTATCGCCCAGCGGATGTCTTGGGCTGCGGGGAGGGAAACAGCACGGGCGGAGGATGTGGCGTATTGTTTGCTCGGCTTGTTTGGGGTCAACTTGCCAATTATTTACGGCGAGGGCCAGGACAAGGCTTTTCTGAGGTTACAAGAAGAGATTATCCGCCGGACGGATGATCAGTCGATATTTGCTTGGGGCGCCCTGGGAAAGGAGGACAACAAATCTTCAAGTCGTACGCAAAGGCACCCCAATATGGCGCCCGAGCTAGAGGACCTGGATTTTGAGGCTCTCTCCGGGACCATGCCAGTTTTAGCCAAGTCGCCAACGGACTTCAAGGGAATGGGAAAGGTCGTGGTATCGCCGGCTTCTACCGAACTGGCTTCCGATTACGCCATGACGAACAAGGGACTGCACATCAAGTTCGGCCTCGTGAGTGCAAACAACTCGGCAACACAGGCCCAACAACACTATTTGGGCGTGCTGAACTGCCACTCGGAGGACGACCCTTCCAGACGACTGGCAATCTTGTTGTCTCAAACCGCGACGGCGAATGTCATGGTACGAACCCGCTCGAGAATGCCCACGGTGGTCCCTGTGGCGGACTTGGAAAAGGCCGAGCAGCGAGACATCTACATCCCAAATACAGCAGCAAATCAACCGCTGGCGGCCAAGGCTGTAGAGGAAATCCTGGTGCTCAAGTATCCCGACCTTGTCGCCCCAGGGTATGAGGTTATTGACGTCCAGAGCAAAGGCCACGCGCAATTCAACAAGGAGTTTGGTACATTGCGGGTCGGCGCGCTGGAGTCAGCAGTGCTGTATCAACTGGCTGTGGTGACTTTCTGGAACAAGCATCTCAAATGCGGCTTTGTTCTCAGAGTGATTGTGGATGGAGGGACGAAGAGGGCGTGGGTGGATCAGGTTCAGCCTCAGACAATCCCACAGCCGGGTGAGGTATCGGAGGATGGGGAGGACATGGTGAAGACAGCAAAAGAGATCTGGGCAGAGCCCGGCCGTGTTGAGGTCATCACCCCTGGTGGGAGGCGGAGCGTCCTGGTCGAGGTGACAAACCCCGAAAAATACCAAGAGCCAGAAGGTCAGGAAGGGAAAGGCTTCATGTTGAAGCCCACCGCAGAGATCAAGGCCTTTGAGACTGTGACGTTTGTGGAGAAGTGGGAGAGGGATTACATGCGGACTGTCAATGCCAAGATGGTGAGGAAGAACAAGGGTGTGCTAGAATTGAGCATGAGCAGTCTGCTTTGGCAAGCTGCTCAGTCGCAAGATCAACAGTCATAGGTGGCTGGGTGTAACATTTCTTTCATTTAGTCTTTCTTTGGGGTTTCAAGGTCCAACAGCACAGGGATTTGGCGTACGGGCAGGGCAATGGGCATTGGGAAATGGATAAAAGGGTTGCATAGTGGACTGAGCATACTGCTGGCATATTCCATTTGTTTATATAACGAATTCAATTGATGAACACTTTCGAGATCACTAGGTACCCCTGCCAAATGCTGAACTTGGCCTCTGAGCTTCAAGTCTTAAAGCCCCTGAACCCCTGAACCCCTGAATTGTGGAATTTATATCCATGGGTATTGCTACCTATCTTCACAAGTCTACCATTCATTTTAGTCATGTTAATCTTGACGCGGGCACGTAAACAACCGCCGGCCCTGGTGTCGCGCTGTGGTCAGATTTCGGATTACTCTTTTGGATTTCCGTCGGGAGGGTAGTCAAATCACATGATAGAGGCCTCCTCAGCCTGCTCAACCCCGCACTCGTTCAATTAACGCTGGTCCTTTCCTTGATACTGAAACTGATTAGGTTCGAAGTTCCTAGTGTCGAATCTCCTGTATGTTGCTCCCTCCGGGCTGTACCATATTCTTCCTACCTAAGTTGATACGTAAGGTACCTAAGGTATCTTATCCACCTTGCCAATCATGCGACTCATCAACCTGTCCACCTTCCAGCTCGAAGAATACTACACCAACATCCCGAAATATGCAATTCTCTCTCATCGATGGGGTAATGACGAGATTGGGTTCCAGGATTGGATCAGGTACTCTCGCAGCACCGATCGAAAGAAGTGGAAGGGAGAAGGCCTCGGTAAAATCCTGGGAGCCCGCAAGCAAGCTAAGGTATTCAGGATGGCTACAACTACCTCTGGTGTGACACACATGTTGCATCGATAAGAGTAGTTCGGCCGAGCTGAGCGAGAATATCAACTCCATGTTCAACTACTACGCAGATTCTGCCGTATGCATGCGTACCTCAAGGATGTCCTGGAGAAGGGTGTTGGAGTCGCCTCTGACCAACTTATGCCCTTCCAAACGTCCCAAACTTGGAGAAGTGGGCTGTGGAATCTACGAAGTCAAACGTGACGGCAAGGACGAACAAGACATCACAAACTTTGGAGCATCCCGTGCCAGGTCAGTCAAACCTCAAGTTAGAGATTGTCTTTGCAGGTGGCTTCTCGGACGCAGATTCCGGAGTCAGAGGATGTAAACATTGGATGGTGGCAAACTTCCGAATCCTCCGCTCATTTTCAGGACAGGATGAAGCGAAAGTAGGTAAAGTTATTTTCTACACTGGGCTCGCTGGTGAACCAGTATATTTGTTTCAGTTAGATTAGGTGGAAGGTTAGAAATAGCTCCCATCATGTATGTGTACCACACCTTATTACGTTGTGGATAAGAAAATAGAGACTGCTGCATAAAATAAAGCTCTTAAAAGATAGTGAGTCGGCCATTAAAGATAGTGAGGAGGCCTTTAAAGATAGTCGCAAGGCTTTAAAAGTAATTAATAGGCATTCCAATTATATCCGAACGATTATTAAATCATCTTTAAAATATATCGACTATTTTTTAACGCCTCCTTACTATCTTTAAAGGCCTTTGTTTCAAGTTAGGGTTTTTATTTTTTTATCGACGTGTTTATGAATGTAAGTGCTTTAGTCTGGTAACAATAGAAGTGTGCCATACATTCCCCCGTTGAATGCATAAATGTAATTAATCCACCATCACCCCCATCAACCTAGACGACTTCCCTCCCGTCAGACAAAACACCATAATTCCTCACCATCCTAATCGCCCCGTCACTTTGCTTATCCGCCTCCCCATCCAAACTGTGACCTCCACACCCAGCAGAGACAGAGGCATGTTGCTACCGTTGCTGCTCCACCCACTCTTCTACCTTGTTTGCCCCAGTCCCAGAAGTACCAGGCCTATCAGCCGCAACAGGCGTAGAAGGCGGCATAACAACCCCAACTCTCGCCTCAATCACCCCCTTGTCAATCCCGTACTGACCATATCTTCTCTCCTCATAGCCTAGCGCTTCAACATCGGAAATATGGCCGTTGAACTCCTGAGTCGAACTCGACGAGCCGACCATGTGTATCCTGGGCTTCATCTTGATGGCTGGAATGGACGACGAAGAGGATGGCGACGTCGAGGTCGAGAAGTACGACGGGAGGATGTACGAGAGGGGGAGGCGGCAGACGGGGAGGCAGGCGCAGATGATGGCGAGGTTTTGCTCGATCATGGTCCAGATCGAGGAGTCGATGTCGACTGTTTTGACGCCAGCAAGGTTAACTTCTTGGTTAAGATGACCAAGAGAGAAATTATGAAGGCAGGTGGAACACACATGTTATGTCTGGGCTTGTCGACGACAAATTTAGGGTCGTCATTCGAAGAATTGATGTGATGGTGGTGAACAGTCCCAGAGCAAAGACACCCATCAACGCCAACTTTTGGCTTGCCGGTAGGTGGGAGGTGTAGATGGAATGCATGGGCAGTCCGAGGATGACCAGATCAGTTGTAATGGAAAAGGCGGCGTTGGCGTACCAGTTGGCAGTGATGTTGATGCAGGTGCCGGGGATGGACTTATCCCAGGCTCTGGGGATGGGGTTGCATTGCCATATCGACGAGACAGTTGTGCCGACCATGTAAAGAAGAATGATGGCCAGGAGGACGAAACATGCCGTGCGGAACCATTGCTTGGGGAAAATACGGAGATACAGGAGAAGGATCGAGGCTTTTGTGAGGTTAATGGTGAGCTTATAAAAGGCTTGGGCGACATAAAATAGCTGGAAGATGCCAGTGAGTACTGTGAACAATCGCATTGGAGAACACGAGATCCATACTTTTAGAGTCATCAGCCTGTTTGGCTTGGTGAGATTGGCAATGTGTTGACCGAATCCGTGGGCACACGATGCCACCATCAGGGCAGATACCACCGTAGCAAATATCTTTGACTGTCAGCCTTTTTCGTTGGATTCAGGGGTCAGGTCCAGCATACCGCTGAAACAACAATAGTCCAGTCATCCCAACCCAAGCCAGACCATCCTCTGAGTTTGATGCGCGCCCAAAAACGAATACCAACGAATAGTGGTGTCAAGACGAAAAACACGATGCAAGGGGCCTCGATTTGGTACGCCCTATTTTCACCAGGCAGGTTTCCAGATGCCATGGTTGCGTTGGTCGACAAAAGCTTTTCAAGAAGCGAAACAGACCAGAAGTACGGCACCGCAACACTGATCGGGGACCTTGTTATATTTCTGTGATCATCCTGGCATCCTACCAAGACAGTTTGTCTTTGCTCAACACCACCCAACTGTTTACATTCTTGGAAGGGAGGGACTTGGACACCAAGACACGGGCGCTGTCTTGGGATGGATACTGGAATTTCCCGCTTTTTCAGTTCGCATTTTGGAAATCTGGACATGATTTGCCTGCCGCCCATCACACCGATATGTTCCCAATGGTCAAAAATGGCACGGGACATCTGTGGCGTTAAAGGATTTTTGGCAGGTCCCTCCAAAAAAGCAGACAGCGTCGATCATGGTGCCCCAAGTGCCGAAGAGATAAGCGAAGCGGAAGTGTAAATGGACCTAGACCTCCCTTTTAGGTTTGTTTGTTTCACTTCTCGGTCTTGGCGAAGCAGCCCCAGACCTGCTACCATCGCTCCAAGCACAGGTGAACTTGTATTCAGAGGGGAAATGTGTAGCGCTTCGTTTAGACAAGGCAAGAGTGGTCATATTTTGTGAGGGTATTCCTTGTCTTGTGCCATGCTTAGCTCATGCATCGACAAGATGTTGGAATTGAGCTCGAAGAAAGAGAACAAGCCCTTCCACTCAGGATGAAAATGTTATCCCTCAGAGTCAGCCTTTTACTTGTTCAGCTCTAGGCATGTCTCAGAAATCGCAGTTGAGGAAACTCCGAATCGGGTGACTGCGCCATGCAGTGTTGATCTTTGATGCAAGGGCGGGTTATCGCACATCTGTGGTCACAATATCACAGCCACCCGCTGGCCTGGGTTCCGATATTGCTTCTGGGAACGAGAAATAAACCACTGAGATCCCATAATTATCTTTCTTTTGTTTTCGTCATGGCTCGATCCATCCCTAGCTGGTTCCTAGCTCTCATGATGCTGTCGTGGTTAAAAAGAAAAAGGAATTTTCACGAAGACCTTGCGAGTGCTAGCGAGTTGCCGTGACGCGGTATCCTGGGGCAAACATGTTCGGGTTGCCGTCGGAAATACCTTAAAGAACGCAAAAGATGACTCCAACGATCTGGTGTTCCCCAGGCTGACCACCGGCAACAGATGCGCTGGTAACCCTTGATTCACGTTGGGAACACAGTGGTCAACACCTCATCCTCCAACCTAGGATCTACTATTGCCGTATGTCCAAACCCCGACGTCAAGATGAAATCCCTTAACTTCTTCCTATGGGCGGCATCAGCTGCGACAGCAATCACAACCCCAATGAAGACCGACAATAACACCATCGACACCGGCCCCTTCCCATCAGACCTCAATGGCTCCAATTTCACTTACACACACCCCTTCAAACTCTTTCACTTCCACTCCCAAGGCCTGCCCCTCGAAATGGTCTTCATCGACCTCCCCCCCGCCGCAGCCTCTACCACCACCGCCACCACCCAGCCACAACATTTTCGATCAACCCGCAAAGGCACCAGCAAAAAAGCCACCCCCAGATCCAAAACCGCCCTCCTCCTCCACGGCAAAAACTTCTGCTCCATCACCTGGTCCGTCACCGCCACCGCCCTCCAAAAAGCCGGTTACCGTGTCATAATCCCCGACCAAATCGGCTTCTGCAAATCCTCGAAGCCCGGCCCCCACTACCACTTCTCCCTCCACCAACTAGCCCTCAACACCTTTTCCCTCCTGTCAGCATTAAACCTCACAGATCCCCATGACAATGAAGTAACAGTGGTAGGCCACTCCCTAGGCGGCATGCTAGCCACCCGCTTCTCCCTCCTCTACCCCCAGATAGTCTCCAACCTGGTCTTAGTCAACCCCATCGGGCTGGAGCCTTACCTTTCCCTCGGGGTCCCGTACCCGGACCTCTCTTCTACCCTAGAGGCTGAGCAGTCGTCAAACTACAAGTCGATAAGGGGGTACGAGCAGAGCACCTACTACCTCGGCGCTTGGGCACCCGAGTACGACGTGTGGGCGGTGATGCTGGCCCAGATCTACGCCGGCAGTGAAGCGCAAAGGTTCGCCGAGGGCCAGGCCAGAGTGGTGGACATGGTGCTGACCCAGCCGGTCTTTTATGAGTTCTCTCGGGTGCGGGCCAACACACTGTTGATGGTTGGAACCAAGGACACAACGGCCATTGGGAAGCAGTGGTCGCCTCCCGGCGTGCAGGCAATGCTCGGAAAGTATGAGGTTCTTGGGAAAGAGACGGCGAATAGCATACCCAACTGCACGCTGGTCGAGTTTGGGGATCTAGGACACGCGCCACAGATCCAAGCACCGGACAGGTTCCATTCGGCGTTGCTCCAGTGGCTGAGGGAGTGAGCGATGGACGGACGGCGTGGTTAAGTCGAGCGAGACTGCATTGAGGGAGCGAACACATCAAACGAGTGGACATATAACACGGCACAAACTGCAGCATATCAGTAGAAAAGAATGTATAAAGAACCCGAGTATCCCCGAAAAATGCGCCGTCCCGCAAATGGAATCGAGAACTGATTCTGAATTGACCTGTGTATCATGCAGTAGTGGTATGACTCCCTAGCACGCCGCACCAGAAATGCAAAGCCTGCCCGATCCAGCCCAGGCCGTGTGTGGCCTCTTGTGTATCACGGATCCTGCCTTCCGCCTTTTCGGGGGTAAGGGGATCCGCAAGTTCCCAGGTACCAGAATCTTTTTTGTTCGTCGAAATTCCGCAAATGCCTTAAAACAACTTCGCCCAAAAGAACCCGTTTACATGACAACACCGGAGTTGCTGGCAATACGGGGCCAGAGCTCAGCAGCCTCCTTACCGACGGGGCCGGTGATGGCGGAGCCCTTCATCTCACCCTTGGGGTTGACGATCTGTGGCGCTGTTAGCCTTTCCCCTCCCAAATTATCCCTGTATCATGAGGCGGGGATACGTACGACACCAGCGTTGTCCTCGAAGTAAAGGAAGACACCGTCGAAGCGCTTCCAGGGCTTGGCCTGGCGGACGATGACGGCGGGGTGGACCTTCTTGCGGAGCTCAGGCTTTCCCTTCTTGACGGTGGCCATAACCATGTCACCAACACCGCCGGCGGGCAGTCTGTTGAGACGAGCACCGATACCCTTGACGGAGATGATGTAAAGGTTGCGAGCACCAGAGTTGTCGGCGCAGTTCATGATGGCACCACTATTTCCCTGTCAGCGCCCAAGTTCCCTCTCAAGACAGTCGCGCTTTCGTTGATCGCTTTCGAGAAACGTCGGTCGAAGTCGTTAGGTCACGGGGGTCGCGGAAGGGGTCGAACATACACGGGAAGACCGAGGGTCATCTTGAGCTTGCCACCGGGGGCACCACGCCTGATCGCATTCTGTCAGCCAAGATTCTCAAAAAAGAAGTGGTTTTGTTGAATTGTTGGTGCCGCCATGTCGAATCGCTGCCATCGCTGCCATCGCTGCCATCGCCGCCAAATTTGTTGTGCTGCACCTCTTTCCCGAGCACTCTTCCCCAGACTGCCTGCTAGCTTCCAGATAGCTTTTTCCCCTCCACAGCGGTTTTGGGTCCAACGACGGCGGCGATGGGCGCGATTCGAGTGATTCGTGGCCGAAAACTGCATAAATGGCGATTATAAGGACGGTACTCACGAAAGTTTGGCCATTGCGAAGGTCTGGTTGCGGAAATGCGACTTGTCGTTTGGGAGTCGAGATTTCGAGGACACAAGGCGGGACTGGAAATTGACAGGCCTTTCGCGATAATTTTTGGTGTGGACCGAAAACCCTACCGGAATTTGTGAGCCATCACGTGTTTGTGGGTGGATAAGCTGATATGGCCCCTAACCCTGGGGTACAGCGGGGCCAATTCAGTGCCCCGCAATTCTCTTCACAACATCAAGCCCCCAACTCACTCAGGCAATTGAGCTGCCACTGGAACAGGCAGTTGAGCTTCTTGACAGTTTTGCGAGGTAGCTATTTATCTCAAAGTTTCGGTTCTTTTCTTTTTATCATGCCTATCGGCTTTTAGAATGACGAATCTTGCAACGTCCCATCAATCTCCAATGCACCACGATCAATCACGCGTTGACAGACTTCCAACAACCAACATCTCACCTTTGGCCTCTCTCGTGGCTCCCTCCTTTTCCACGTACTTGAGTGGTCGGTAGACCGGCTTCCACATTTGTTCTCTGACCCACTCCTCGAGATCGCTCTCATCCTCCGGAATACCCTGCTCTGTTGCAACACCTTCTTCCACGGCCGCTTGGATCACCTTGCGCGCCACTCTTGCACTAACATCCCTCACAACCTTAACACCAGGCAACAATGGTGCTGTGTCATTTTTCAGAGCTGGGCTCATCTCGGCAACCCCTCCGACAGCCGCAACCAGCATCTTGTCTGTGACAAGCCGAGCCCGACACAAGACAGACCCGAGGCCAATGCCTGGAAAAACTACGCTGTTATTGCACTCGGCCACCTCGATCTCAATTTCTTGTCCATCTTGACCCCATGGTCCTTTGACCGGTTTGAACGGGCTTCCGGTCGCCACCAGGGCTTTCCCATTCGTCCAGTTCAAGAGGTCAGCAGGTACAGCCTCGTGTAGGCGCGTCGGATTTGACAGCGGAAGAATGATGGGGCGCTCAACGTGGGAGGCCATCTCGCGGACAATGTCTTTCGTAAATGCTTTGGGGACTGTGGATGTTCCGATCAACACATTTGGCTTGACTTCTTTCACCACGGCCAGGAGGTCTCTGTCCTTGTCCTTCCACTCATCCCCAGGCCGAGCAAAGGGTTTTTGAGCTGCTGACAAGGATTCCACCTCAGTGGTCAGCAGCCCAGGTTTGTCAATAAGCCTGTAGATGTTTGTCAGCACATGCGTACAGACCAGGTTTGTCCAAGTGATCAACGAACCAAATCTGCTTCGCAGCTTCTTCCTTACTGATGCCGCGGTCTGTTGCAATGGCGTCACGGACCTGATCAGCGATGCCAACGCCCGCCGTTCCAGCGCCAAAGATCACCATGCGAAGGTCCTCCAACTTTTGCTTCGTAATATGCAGACCGGAAAAGATGGCCGCAAGCGTTACGCAACCGGTTCCTTGGACGTCATCGTTGAAACAAGGAATCTCTGGGCGGTACTTGTCGAGAATCCTCCGTGCTAGTAGCGGTCAGATCACCATCACCAAATCTGGGGCAACCAAGCACTCACCGTTGTCAAATCCAAAATCCTCAAAATGGATATAAGCCTTTGGGTACAGTTTCCGCGCTGCCTTGACAAATGTATCGACAAAGTCGTCATAACGCTTGCCCGTCACTCTCTTCTCCCTGAGTCCAAGATACAACGGATCATCAAGCAGATCTTGGTTATTGGTACCGCAATCCAGGACCACCGGCAGAACACGGTTGGGGTGAACGCCAGCACATATCGCCGTGAGCGCAAGTTTTGCAATCGAGATCAAAATGCCGCCGCAGCCCTGGTCTCCAATACCCAGGATCTCCTCTCCATCCGTGACGACAATGTAGTCGATATCATCTGGGGTGCCCCAAAGCGAGAGATCATGGTGGACACGGTCTGCATCGTTGATGTTAAGGAACACTCCGTCTGGACGCCGGAAAATGCGAGAGTAGTTTTGGATAGCCTCGCCTTCTGTAGGTGTGTATACTACACTGAACATCTCGGAGAGGTGATCGTGGAGCAGCTGCATGCATGTCTCAGTTACTTTCCCGTCTTGTTCTGGTTATTGGCTCGGGATCCTACCCTGAAGTACAACACCTGATTTTGCTCCTTCATCGAGGTCAGGAATGTGTTCTTGGAAAGATCATTGGGTTGTGCGGAATACTGTTCGTACGCCCGTTGTACCTGTTGGTCTAAGGTTTGAATGCGAGGGGGCAACAGTCCGGCAAGCCCGAAATCTCGACGCTCTTGATGCGTGAACGCCGAACCCTTGTTGAAGTAGGGGTGGTTGAGCAGGACGGTACCCTTGAGGGCGCATTCTAGTGGCCCGCTGGTGGAAAGCGGGAGAGACCCGAACTTGGAGGGGCTCTTGTCTTGGGATACCATCGTGCTGGGTGAGTGAGACAGTGACCGTGGATTTTTGGTATCAAATTGGACAATGCAACGGAACAGACGGCCTAGCAGCCACGAGCACTTTTCTTGAAAATAAATGGTGAGAAGACAGCTTCTCGCTGCTCACAAGACTGCATGTTCACTTCAAGGCATCGCCAGTTGACGAGTTGACGATGACGTAGTTGGCCAAACGTGTGCTGACTGATCTGATCTCGTCCCACCAGGGTCCAAGGAAGGAGCCCCGCAATCACAGCAGCGCTGGGGCAGATCGGCCAGCCTGCAAAAATCAGGAGAGGCAAACACAAGAGATCACATTCACAACGACGCCAGGTTTGATGAAGTCAAAAATGTCGGGTCGCTTGGAGCCTCGCCTCTGTGAGCCCCCGATAAACAGGCAGAGGCGCGGACTATGATGGCCCATGAAGGATTCTATTCTTGCAGCAAGACATCACCAGCAACAGACCCGAGAGTCTGCTACCAATGACCCGTCCAACATGGCACAGCCCCTTCAAAGACCCAAGTACAAGACGTACTGAGAAGCGAAGGCCTCCCCGGAGGGAGATCTCACTGGTAAGAAATCCGGAGAGATCTTGAGCGGCTGGGAACGGTTGCTGCGTGGGCAAATTGGTGCGGAATGGCCGCAGGGAAGTCAATACAAAATATCCTACCTCTCAAATGCTTCCATTGCTGCGGAATATCATCTCTACCCATATATCAAAGAGTAGGATAGCAACATGAAGTGTGACAAAGAGCATTGCCGCCAAATGGCAGCAAAGAACGCGGTGGTTGTTTGTTGATGTTGAAGTTCGCTGAGAGACGCAAAAAAAATTGTGGTTTTGGAGGCTTGCGGGTCCTGTGCACGGACTACATCGGCTCTTGAGAGCACAGCTGGTATCGGTCCAGAAAATAGCTCGCGGGGGGTGACTAAATCTTGGCGGGGGGTTCGGCTAATCTTGGCAGGGGGGTAGGTTTAAAAAAGGGGTGTAAGTCTAAGAAATATTCCTGCATATGCGTCGCATATGGGCCCCAGCCGGGTGTCCTCCGACACTCTGTCTGAAGTAGGCAGGTAGAGCCCTACCTTCCCCGACGACATCCGGTCCCTAACCGATCATAGGCCCGGAGCTTATCCATATTACCATCACTATTATAAATTCTTCAAGGATTTCCAATTTTCTTTCTCCTACGGCTTCGTAAATACTGTCCGCCGCCACACCAAACGACTCCTATACGGGCAAATACTTTTATAGAGAGATGAGATTGCGAATCAATACACTAGCTAGCTAATAACTAGGTAGCAATCAAGAGAGTGAGAAGAGCAGAGGGTTTCCGTTACGCTGACGAGCTTAGCTTCCCTGTTAGCACCTAACCATGTCCCGCCGAGCGCCTTTTTTCCTTTGTCCCCCTCTTCCCATCTTGTCACAAGGCGTGCCAGGACGCTAGGGTGGCACGGGCCCGACGGACAGATAAGGAAGCACGATAAGGGAATCGATGTGCCAAGGCATAGATCGATGCGTTGGGACGTAGATTCCAGGAATCTACGTGCTAAGGCATAGATCTAGGATTCAGAACATAGATCTAGGATTTGGAGGATAGATTCAAGATGATGGAAGTCTTGGCGGAAGGACTATATATACGGAGGAACTAGATAGTTGTAGATAGTTCTGCAGTATGCAATCACAGCGTGTATTCACGGTACCTTGTGTTTACATTGAGACATCTTGTTGTGCACTGTTTAGCTGCACCGAACCATTATTGTCAGAAGAGACCTTCAACTGTGTATCCCTTTCAGAGGTTCTGATCAGGGGTTCGTCACACATCGCACCCTAAGCCTAGCAAAACTCCCAACACTATGCTCATATGGCTCTTGTCTAAACTGCTTAGCGGCGAAGAAGGCGGCCGACGAGATGACGGGCCGACAAGAGGCTCGTCAGGGTGTTTCTGGCGGTGCCGTGGATATGGCGACGGCTGCCGCCTGCCTTGATCGGACCAAGGCCTGCTTTGCCTGTGGGCGGCAGCATGCTGCGGCGTGTGGCGAGAGCTGCACCGCCCGACAGGGACGAGAACGGAGCCTTGGATCCCACGCCGCCGCGAGCCTGGAATCCCACACCGCCGGCCTTGTGCTCCTGGGCATGCGGACCGAGGAGCTGGGCGATGCCGGCTGCGAAGCCAGACTTCAAGGCGTCCAGCGGGAACACCGAGGCCCGAAGGCCCTTGTTGTTGTTGGGGGCCCGGGGATCCTTGTTGTCGGGGTGTCTCAAGAGCGGAACACCCTGTTCGCAGTGCCCGCGAACTATCTGGAGAATGTCGGAGAACTGAAGGATCGGCACGGTCTTGTCCTCGGTATTCTCGCTGAGCAGGGCTAGACGGAGTTCGCCATCTTCAGGTAGATTTTTTGCCGAGGAAGCGTGGCACTTGTTGAATTTGACGCCGTTGTGAGCCCAGACTTCGATGCAAGATTGCTGGGAAATATGACGAACGCGATCCTCGATGTCTTTGTTATCCTTGTGGATGTTGCTATCCAGGCCGCGCAGCTGGAGTTGAACGACCATCTTGATGGAGGGATAGTCGCGTGTGATATCAGGGAGGAGCGAGCGGACGACCTTGTCGTTGACCTTCTTGTTGTTGCCGGGGTTGGCAAGCAGAAACACACCATAAGGTTTGTTGCTGTACTTGATGGCACAGACGTACTGGGGTTCCCCAAGAAGCTCAATAGGGTACCATCGCTCGAGACCAGGTACGCCAGCAATGTTTTTGCTGACCAAAGAATACACCTCACCATTGAGGGAACGGTAAAGAGAGGGTGCCATGGTCATGACGGTCATCATTCCTGTTTTGGTGATGAAGTGCTGCAGAGTCCCCGAGGGGTAATTAGCTGTTGTGCTGTGACTGAGCTGAAGGGCAGAGAGGATCTCCGGTACTTACTAATTGGATGGCACTGTTCGTGGACGTGTTGATGAGCTGCTCGAACTTTTTAATGCCACGGCCTGCGAGATTTGGTCTGTCGACAGGATCAACGATAAAGTAGTAGTCCTGGGGGTCGGTGTTGTATGCGAGGAGGTAGCAGAGGGACGCAAAGATTTGCCGAAGGCTCTGGGGTTTATCAACTTCCAGAATTGCTTGCACAGCGACCAGTTCGCTGGGGAGCGGGAGCGCAGCGATGGCAGCCTCTTCTGCTTCCAGAATCGTGGATACGACGGGGTTCAAAGGAGCAGCCTGCTTGTCAATGTCGGCGGCGGATTCGCCGGGGATCGTGGAGACGGCGGAGCCCTTAGAAGCAGCCTGCGAGTGAATGTCAGCTGGGTCTCAAGTTTGATTGACGTGCGCTGGCGCTCTGTGCTCAGTGCTTGTGCCGACAGGGAAACAAAGAAGCTTTGCCGATGGGATCTGGGGATTCATTGACGGGCGCTGCCGCCAGTGCCTGTGCCGACAAGGAAACAACAAGGTTGCCGACAAGGAAACGAACAAGGCTTACCATGTTGATCTGCGCCGACATCTTGGGTGTTCTGGCAACGATGACAGGCCTAGAGCCCTGACGAGCAGCAGCCTGCGAGTGGAATGTCAGCGTCCGACCGATCGGATCTCAAGTTTGATTGACGTGCGCTGGCGCGCTGTGCTCAGTGCTTGTGCCGACAAGGAAACGACAAGGCCGCCGACAAGGAAACGAACAAGGCTTACCATGTTGATCTGCGCCGACATCTTGGGAGAGTTCTGGTAGCGACGGCACGTCTGGGGGTTTGGAGATACCTAACTGTTGACGTTTGACTGGGAATGCCCCGGTGGCAACGACGAAGACGACAAGAAGAGCCCCCACCAAGCGAGAGATGGAGAGGGAGAGAAAGAGAGGGCTTTGGGACAGAGAGTGTGAGGTCGAGGGAGGAGAAAGAGAGGATTGGAAATCAAAGGCAGCAAGAACAAGATGACCCCGCGAAAGCACGGCCCCCGGTTAGAAGAGGTCCATCCAGCATCTGTGTGCGAGAGCACGGCCCGGTTAGTGGCACGGCCCGGTTAACGGCACGGCCCGGTTAGCGGCGCGGCCGCCCTCCAAGATTTAGTCACCCCCCGCGAGCTATCAACTCTATCGGTCCGACAGAATTGAGATGCCGAGAGCTCAGTGCCGAATTCTTGGCAAGCTCTCATCAGAATCAGTCTCAAATCGAGGCCTTGGGTTGATAGGGGTATGGGTTTATCTTGGTTGCTCAACTGTCAAGTCCCAGATCCATTGCCATGGGAGTTACTTCAGAGACCACGCATAGAATCTGACAGATAATGCAGCTTCTCTGCTGCCTTTCATGGAAGGACGCTGTCGACTTCAACACCGCGCCTTCTCTCACAACAAGATCCCGTCATCGAGAAAGCCTAGCGACTTCTAAGAACCTTCTCATTTTTCAACGACGTTGGTTTTCTCGTAATGGCCCAACCGCAAGCTTTGCCTATCTGTCCGATTACAATCAATCCCCTGTCATCCGAGTCTTGAAAGATCGTTTGGACGCCTTCCGCCCACAATCCTGCTATGATGGCAATCCATACACTGCTGTTCATTCTCCTCTTCTGCGCCTTAGTCGAAGCAAACGGCGATCCGGACCCCCAGTACTGGACCGCCACCACAGTGGTCACCGAGACAGTATGGACAATGTGCACAGCTGAGGAGACAGAAACAGTGGACCCAAAGCTGCCCATCAATTTGCTTGACAGCAAGCTCACCTGCACCCAGGTCTTTGAAAACATCAAGGTCGCCCTGACGACAAGCATCATTCTCCCGAACGCCATCCTCACGAGCGTCGTGGTTGAACCTCCAGCCTCTCCGACCTCATGTTACAGCCTGCCCACGCCCATATCGTCGCTTGATGTCATTGCGTTCGCTGCAAACCAAATCACAACGGATTCCTCAAAAGCAAGCGACCCTGTCTTCTTCTACGTGGGAAACAATGCAACGTCACCGGAATATGTCGGCACTCTGATCGATGGCAATCGTGTCCTTTTGTGATGAGTACCCAAAGTTCTTTGCAAACTCTAAACAACAGAGGCCAGAGTCTTGGGTTGGACGGGACCCGACAGAGCAGCAATTCCTGGGCCGATGTGTTGATGGATGAATGTCTATCATGGATATATCAGACTCTCCGGCCCCACACTCTGCTCGGTGACTAGGTACCTTAGGTAGGTAAACACCACCAACATCGGCAATACTTTTCGACATCACTGTGCTGTGATGCGGTATGGTGGGGTGGGAATCACTTTGCTTCTTGCGGCACAGTGCAACAGGATAATTGCGGCGCATGCTATCTGAAGCCTTACGGCTGCATCTGGTACCATGTTGGTGCATCGCCGGCAGTTTCTACAGTGCGCATAGAGACGTGGATTGCTGTGGGTAGACCGTGTCAGGTACCTTAGGTAGCATTTGCTCACCGATCAAGACCACGGGTTGGCTCGTTGCTACCAACAAGTCGCGATTGATGCCGTTGGCCCTATTAATCCAAGCAAAACACTCACCGTTCAATGGCCAACAAGAGGGCAGTTTTTCAACCCATTGTTCATTCTGTGTGTCCATCGACGGCCTCTAAAGCAGACCCGACAATCACTCCCCCGTCCGATTATCCTATACGATCGTTTACACCTTTCGGCATGGACCACCACCCCATGCTGGACCTCATCGCGGTGGTCACGCTTTCCTCGTTCACAGTCGGTTTGGTCTCCAACTCTCTCATTCGGATAGCAGCCCTGGGCCTCCTCTCCGCCGTGACGTGGGACTGTGTCCTGAAATGTCCAGTTTACATCTCGAGAAGCGCATGGGCGTCGTCAGTTGGGGGCTACACACTGTCGTATCTCTGGCAGTATCTCGACGTTGGCGTCCTCAGCAAATGGACTTATGAAAAACAAGGCCCAGAAAATGAGCTGATCAAAGCTTGGGGACCATTTTCACCGAAGACCAAGTCTAATAATACCTTCATGGCTCGTGTCAAGTTTGGATTTGGCACTGTGTTCCCCTGGCGGTTCGTGAACACCCCCTACCAAGCCAGAGGTTTTCCCAAGCTCAACAAAAGGTTGTGCGAGTCTCGTCTCGCTGACCAGGGCAATGTGTCCTGCACATCGCTCTGGAAGTGGGAGGTGGGCAAGAGACGGGGGCACGATCCAGAACATTGCTCTGGTCTTAGCATCCATGGCTGCTCTCCAAGCCTCGATTTGGGGGATTGTTTTGTCCCAGCCACAGAGGACCCGTTGTTGAAGGAGCTCGTTGAACTCGACAGGATTGTGGAGGTCTATAACCTGCAAGAAGCTGCTCATTTTGCCCAGTGTCGAAGTACTGGTGACCAACGATTTGGCAGTAGTGTTGGCGTCGGTAGCGAGGCTGGCTTGTGGGTAGATCGGTCATCAAACAGCATAATGGCGCTATTCTTCAGGCGAGAACTGCTCATTCGGGCCCGGAAAAACAGGCCCACCGAATATCAACAATATTTCCACATCTCCAAAAGCCTCCCTATCACTGTATGATCAGCTGAACCGACTCGGGTTGACATTGTGGAATTTGGCAGCAGCATGAGATCAATTTCATGCCGTTGGGACGCAAAAAGTGCGTGGTATCGGGTTCTGACAGTTGATATCACAGTCTGCCTGAGACAGGTTGACTGATGGCCAGGGGCACTCATGGTGTTTCTTCCCAGAGGGATGGAATCTGATCTGATGTCTGTCTCACATCGGACACGTCGATCCGATTGGACCCTCGAGTTGGTCATCCGAACCCGCCAGCCGAAACCGAACCTTAAAGCCGACCGCGTCTTTGGTGTCCACTTTCCAGGCTTGCTCATGAATGCAGGGAGCTGCGCCGCCTCGAACGACCTCCAGCTGTCATGAGATTCATTCAATCGTAAGGGCGTGCTACAAAAACCAGGAGGGCGCCCATCCACCGTTTCCGCTCCTTACATACTGTGGTGAGTTTTCTAGGTGATGTGCTTTTGCAACCGTTATTCCCCGCAACTACACAGTAAAAAACAACCTCTTTGTACTCCCCGCCGCACTGCCGGGCACAAGCTTCGAAGGGCTCATGTTTCGGAAGTGGAGCAACCCCGGACGTGATCGAACGCAAGTTCGAGTTCATCTCGTCTTTGCGACCATGTCCCCAGCGACCCCAATACGAGAGCCTACCCTTCGGCTTTGTAGATGGACATACGCCGCTCTTCTGCTGTTTTGCGCAGCATTCCCTGCGCGCGGTGACTCATCCTTCCTTGTCAATACCGTCCCTCAAAATCTAGACAACTTCTACCATGACCTGAGGGAACGAGTCGCATCATGCCAGCACAACCTGGCTGGGGGCTTTTACAGCGTTGACAATGGGACAAACAGTACGTCCATCCTTTTGCAATCCCACCCGGCTGATCGCAGCATGCTAACACGTACTGCAAAGCAACCTCATACTGCACCAACGATCCCCACCGTCCCTCCATCATCTACCTCTCCGGGGGCAATGGGACGCTTTCCAACATGGACATTGACTGCGACGGTGTACAAGGCGGAAGCCAAGACGACGGGAGGTGCTCCCTAGGAAGAAGTCCGGACTATCAAGACGCGACGGCTTTTAGGGACGTCATCCAGTCCTACAATGTCGGGATATCTGACTTGAACACATATGTCCACCCGTATGTAGTTTTCGGGAACAGCGGCAGCAAACCTGGTTGGAGGACGTTTGACCCAACAGAGTACGGTGTGAGGCCATTGTCTGTCATGGCGGTTGTTTGTCCGGGCAACAAGATGGTGTATGGGATCTGGGGTGACACGAACGGTGACGACGGCGATAAGCCCATGGTCGGGGAGGTAAGTATAGCACTTGCCACCGCGTGCTGGGGGAAGAATATGACAGGTGATAATGGCTATGACGGAATGGATGTGCTGTATGTGGCGTTCACAGGAAAGGACGCGGTACCTGGGAAGAATGGGGCGGATTGGGCGGCCAAGGATTACGACACCTTCGAGAGAAGTATCCAGGGCCTTGGGGATAAGCTGGTGCAGAGAATGAGGGCTGGTGCCGGAGGAAGGAAGGTCACAAGCTCATGGGTTGTGGCTGGAGGTGTGTTTGCAGGCGGGTTGTGGCTTGCCTTGTGAGAAGTCTATTCTCAGATATCTGTCTATCTACCTAGGGCCAACGAGGGCGGATCTTAGGCGTCAGATATTCATGATCATGATGAGACATTTTATAACTTTTTTGGGGGTAGCCAGGCATATTGCATGTTTCGTTTGCTTGTTGGAGGACCCCAAGGTGCCGTCATGGAGGTTTGAGCAGATTGGCGGCAACTCTACCATTTCTTCGTTGACTTTGTGCGCCTCACACCACCAAAGCTTCTGTGTTTGAGGCTTGCCCAAGATTCCAGCGCAGGGCAAAAAGCCCTCGGGTTTCTTCTCCATCTTTTCGGAAAACTCTTCCCACCATTCGTCAACCTGCACCAACTAGTATAGTCGCCGTTCATCAAACGACAGTCCGTTGCAGCCTGATAATCCCAGACTGATCACCAACCACAGCAGAAACAATGAAGACGACAACAGCTTCCACTTTGGCCATCGCCGCCTTGACCGGCATCTCTTCAGCCCAGCTTCAACCCGGTGCTGGTCTTCCAAATTGCGTGGTGGGTTCCTTTCTTCACAGGCCATCTGCAGCCGAGAATGACAATGCTAACATTGTAACCAGCTGTGCATCACCAACATGGTGTCGCTCCATGCCAGCCTCGGTTGTGACCAACCCGACGACATCTCCTGCCTGTGTTCCAAGCCCGACTTTGGCTTCGGTATCCGTGACTGTGCGGTCCAAGCCTGCGAAAACGTCCAGCAAGCCGAGAGGGTCATATCGGAGGGCAAGGATATCTGCGCCAGAGGTATGTTGTCTCTACCTGCCCTAAGATTCTTGGAAAAGAGGCAACTGACATCGTTTCTGTTAGCCGAGCCAGCCGCCAGCCCCGCTGCCGACTCCTCGACCGCCGCTGTCGCCAGTGCGTCGGGAAAGACCCTCGAGGGCGTCGAGGTGGTCTACACCACCTCGGGCAGCGTCGTCCTCACCACCACCGCCGTGATCGGCACCGTCACCCCCACCCCATCACCCGCTTCGGGGTCCGCCACGGGCAAGGTCGATGTTGCTTCCTCGGAGCAGGATGCGACGTCCTCCCTGGCGTCAGTCTCTTCCTCGCTGGAGTCTAGCGCTAGTGCTTCCGCCTCTGGCTTCACATCTGAGGAGGGGAAGCAGCAGGACCCTACTTCCACCATTACCCAGGTTTCTGGTTCTCCCGCCGCCACTGCGCCCGGGAGCTTTACCAGCGCGACCCAGAGCGCCGCTGGTGCTGCCATCACTGCCGGTGTTGAGCTGGGTCTTGTTGGTGGACTGGTTGGTTTCTTCCTTTAATTGGTCCCGAGTGAGTAGCTTCTGTGCTTGGTATAGAGGCGTAGACCTTGGGGCACCACAGAAAGAGATGGTTTTGTCTGTGTTTCCGCTGGTCAGTTGGGAGTTTTGGCGCTAGGGTAATCTTGTGTCAAATCTTTGGCGGAGGGGAATTCATTTGGAGACCGTTGTGTGATCAATCACAAAATCATGAGATTAAAGTCAAGAAGTATCACAGGAATCAATCTATTGCAAATCTCTATTTCAGTTCCAACGCCCCCAACGCAGACTGTGCCGAATCAAGGGGATTTTCAGTGGCAGCACCTGTCAAGGCACCATCCGTCGAAGCAAGCTCTGCACTGTTGGCGGTCTCAGCAGGACTGACTTCTGCCGCACCATCTTTTACTGGGGCTGTTTGAGTTCCAGAAGAAGTTTCAGCCTTCTTTGCACCGCCCTTTTTCTTTTTAGAGGTCTTCTTAGCCTTCAGTGCAGCTTCTTCTTCTTTCAACTTCTTGGCCTCTTCACTGCCATACTTTTCGCGCCACTCCTGTGCCTTTTCAGGCTTGATGCGAGAGAAGAGGTGTTGCGACTGACCTATCTCATGCCCGGGTCTGATGGTGTCCGCGGTCCATTGGCCTGAAATGGGAAGCGACTCGACTCGAAGCTGTGTACTGATAGAGGCGGCTGTAGTAGGCATATAAGGGGCTGTGAGAGAAGCCAAAAGGTGAACCAGGTTGAGAGCAAGTCCGATGACAGCTGCGCATTTGGACGGTTCGTTCTCATATAGGCTGTTGTCAAGTTTGCTTGACTGCAAAAAGCCGTTGCCTCGCTGAGAGATCTGAAGAACGGTCAATAAGCCGGCACGGAGTTTCACACTGTCCAACTCCTGGACGTATTGCGCCAAAAGTTGATTGATGTCCTGTTTGAAGGTGTCGAACGAAGGCTCATGGTATTCGGCCCAGTTGGGCACAACACTGTTGTAATGACGCGAGTTGACGAACTTCAAAACCCGGCTGACGAAATTCCCAAGATTTTTGAGGAGCAGATTGTTGTTGGCACTGATGAAACCATCCAAAGTAAACTCGCTGTCCCCAGTCTCGGGTCTGCAGTAGAGAAGATAGAAGCGCCAGATGTCTGAAGGAACTTCGGTCTCTTTCGCCGAATCTCCAAAAACCCCAACGCCACGAGACTTTGAAAACTTCCCACCTTCGTAGGTGAGATAATCGGTTGTTGAGAGGTGATGCAGCTTTGTCCAGGCGTCTCGAGTTCCAATCTTGGAGGCAGGGAAGATAATGGTGTGATAGACAACATTGTCTTTACCCATGAATTGGTACAGCTGAACGTCGTCGGGACTGCGCCACCATTTTTCCCACTGATCCGTGTAGTTGGCGGTTATTGAGACATAGCCAATGCTGTCACAATTTAGCATTCCTACCACACTGTATTCGGCAGAAGGCGATGGATTTGGCTTACCAAGCATCGAACCATGAGTAGATCACCTTGTCTTCGTAACCTTCCAGACTTGAGGGGACGGGGGTTCCCCATTTAACATCCCTAGTGATGCTTCGCGGCTGGAGGCCTTCCTTGAGCCATGCAGCAGTGATGGAAATACCATTACTCGACCACGCGCCTTTAGAAGCTGACTCCCGGAAGAAAGCCTCAACCTGTGGTTGGAGTTTATCCAACTCCAAAAAGATGTGCTTCGTATCTTTGGTGACCGGAGTAGAGCCGTCAATTTTGCACCGCGGACGTACAAGTTCAAGAGGTTCGAGAAGTTTGCCGCAGAGGTCGCACTGGTCCCCACGGGCGTCCACGTAACCACAGTCGGGGCACTCGCCTTCCACAAAACGATCTGCAAGGAAGGAATGATGCTGGTCGCAGTAGAGCTGTGTAGTCATACGCTCCTCGAGGAAGCCATTTTCTTGGAGCTTGAGAAAAATGTCTTGCGTGATGTCGGTTTGCAGCTGGGTTGTCGTGCGCCCGAATATATCGAAGCTGATGTTGAACCACTCGTAGACTTGAGCATGAATCGCGTGATACTTATCGCAAAGTTCTTGCGGCGTGCATTTCTCGACAAGAGCCCGTGCTTCGGTCGTCGTCCCATATTCATCGGTCCCTAAGAAAATCAGCGTTAGCTAGGGCAAAATTCTCCACCACCTAGGGAGATGGACCCTAGATGCAAGACCCCGCACCCCCCCACCAAGACCGCATGACGGGGGAGGCATGTCATCAAGGAGATCGAAAGGCAAAGCAAGAGCCACAAACCCCCAATGTAGACCGTATTGAAGCCACGGCCTCGACTATACCGGGCAAAAACATCGGCCGAAAGCACAGATCCGATGATGTTGCCAAGGTGTGGCACGTTGTTGACGTACGGCAACGCGCTGGTGATCAAAATGTTGCGTTTCCCTGGCTCTGGGAGTACAGACGCCTCCTTTTGGGGATTTATCGCAGCCATTTTGCTGCGCGAGGACGGCGTCGAGTAGACTGGCGCCGGCGGTTGATCTCGTCGAAACTTCTGCTGTTTAAACTTCGTCCTCGGAGTCCTCGGAGTTGGGTTGCTTGATGGAAACGTGTGGAGCAAAGTCGGAAAGAAAACGCGGGGTTAGGGATGGGGCCGGAGTGACTCAGAAGCTGCTGTCTAAGGTTATCTCTTTCAGGGTCTGTCTTGCATTCAATGAGGTCGGCGTTAAAATTACACTGCGGCCTCTCGTGACCGGCAATTTGCACTCTACCAAGCAGATTGCAAGCACAGCAGCGGTGTATTGTCAAGCAAGTACCTCAATAACAGCCTGGCAATGTACAAGTTACAATGCAGAGATTACAATTGATGATATGATTCAATTAGATCCCAAAGCGTCACCGGAAAATCTATCCATGCTGGCCCATCCAAACCAGAACCAGATATGCAAGATCCAGGCCAAACCCATCTGATGCAGATATTCCCTGAATAAAACGAGAGTGCGCCGAAATGTAGTGATCAGAAAACGAGTGAAAGACAGGCAGAAAAAGAATGTCAATTATTTCATAGCCCAAACACCACGCTAAAGGAGAGCAACGCTAGTAGTTTGAGTCGTCCAAAATGAGTGTTGACAGAAGGCTTGTCGAAAAGCGAGGGTAGAAGAATGCGCTTAGATCTGGCCGCCGCCCTGAGGGAAACCGCAGCCTTGCTTGCCGTTCTGAGTGTTGGCACCGACACCAGAGCAGCTGCCAAAGGCCGGGCGGACACCGTCGTTGACGAGAGCGCAGCAACCGGAAGCGCAGTCAGCGTCGCTGAGGCACTCGCCAGTGATGAACTGGCGGCCGGCGCCGTTGCCGACATTGCCAGCACCAGCCGGGTCAGGGACGAGAGTGCTGGGCTGAATGGTACCACCAACAGCACCACCACCGCTACCACCGTTACCGCCGCCAGTGTTGCCACCGGTGTTTCCGCCAGTGTTGCCACCAGCATTACCGCCGGCGTTACCACCAGCATTACCGCCGGCATTACCCCCAGCATTACCACCAGCACTACCGCCTTCGAAACCGCAGCCTTGCTTACCGGCCTGAGTCTGAGCGCCTACACCGGAGCAGACACCGATTGTTTGGCCTCCCCTGGGAAGGGTAGCGCAGCAGCCGGAGGCACAGTCGGCAGCGCCGTTACACTGGCCTCCAATGAACTGGCCACCAGCTCCGTTGCCAATGTTCTTCTCGCCGGCAGGATCGGGGAGGACCTGGCGCTGAGACAGGTCAGGAGCAGCGTGGACGGCAGCAATGGTCACTGTTTATCCTGTTAGACACAACGGCAACTGGGGGTATCAGATGATATGATGACTTACAAGCCAAAGCGCTGACTATCTTGGTGAACTGGACCATGGTGGCGGGTAGAGAAGCGAATAGGTGAAAAGTGTCAAGAGTTGAATTATCAAGGAACGATGAGTGGTATTAAGTTGTCGACTGGCGACTGTGTTGTAGTGTACTAAAGAAGAGAATGCAAAGGGACACCAGGTCCTGTTCTTGAAGAAGATGTAGAAGGATTGACTGCGGTAGAGGGGTGCCGAGGATGAGTTGTTCAATCCATCTGAACCGGAGGAAACCACTCGTCTTTATACATGTTGTTCAGGATGGCCTCTGTGTGTGAGACAGGTACGACGACAGGCTTTGGAATAGGGCTGCACTCAGGGGTGCTCCAAGCAAAGGTCTCATGGTCCAAAGTTCTCCCTACTGTCGGTGGCGTTCTGAGTCGTGACAGGTCCAGCCAGGCGATCAGAAAGTCTTTCCAACCCGATGCAGTTGTCGTCTCAGATTCTTGGGTGTTAGTGCGGGCGGTGGTGACACAGCATCACCACTAACGCGGGGCACGAGCAGGGGTTTTGATGGCGGTCGCAACCCCTGTCGCGTGGGTGTTTGGAATGTGGAACATTGTTCTTTGGAAACTATCTGACGGACAGGCGCGCGTGTAAAACCCAGGGCAAAACCGGGAGCGGAGTTGCTGAGCGGATTTGTCGTCTGATTTTGGTCGGCTACGTTGGGTGAAGTCTTTGGGCTGTCGTCTCAATGTTGGCCGCACGAAATTGATCATCCAAAGAGGCGACGGGATTCTGGACTCCGGCAGGGGTTTGCAGGTCTTCCTCAAGGGCTCTCAACTCCCGGCCGAAAAGAGGAACACGATGACGAGCGGCCTCTGAGACGACCAGAAGCTGAAGGCTGTGGCCAAAATCGGGTCGCAGAGATGAGGGTTGCAAGTGAGAATGCAACTGGTGAAACCTGGGACTGGGGGAAGAAAGCTTGAACAAGCCACAGGACCCTTGTCCCTGTGGGGTTAGCCGATCAGTGGGGCCTCTCGGCAGAGACGCAACATCTTGGCATGTTTGGCAGGGGGGGGGCCATCTCCAGGGTTCCATTTCGAACTTTGATGGAACTTTCATTCTGCGCATCGAAAAGGGAGCAAAGTTCTTTCATCATGTTTCGAAGTGCTTTCTAGGTAATTCAAGCTCCATTCTCTCCTGTCGTTTTCTCAGGTCTTCACCCAATGTCGGACTGCCTCCTTCCCGAGACCGATACGGCCCATCCTGCTGCTGGGCCGCAACGGAAACCGCCGCGGCCGTTACACAGGACTTGCGAGGCCGGTTTTCGAACCCGGGGAATCCATCCACAGTCGTTTCGATGGGGCGCGCGTTAAACGCATAATGCATTGTGAATCCTATCATGCCTCGGATAAACACCGTCCCATCACGCACCCCAGCACTTCGGACCTTCTTCAGCACCAGCAACTCGGTATCTCAGATCGACGAGGATTTCCATGTCTGTGCGCAAAAGACGATGCATTCGGGCCGCCATCAGTACCAGTTTCGAAGTTACAGTTTCGCTTTTCCACCATGCAAGTCTTGCCAGTCTTGCCGTGTGAAGGGGACATATGTCTCCCCCTTGCCCTGGCCCCCAATCCAAAACACTTTGTCCCCAGGCACCACTCTGTCGGGATGAACACCTTCCTTCTTTAGCGGAGCCTTGTTCTGCTTGTTGTTATGTGTCGCCGATGGTGCTTCCACATGGCGGATGAAGAGTGGGACAGCATACTTGGGTAAGTGAGCGCGCGCATGTCTGCCTTTGTCAGAAGATGATTTGATTTCTTGAAGCAAGCAAAACATACCTCAACAACCCCTGATGGTCAAATCCTTCTTTGATAGCTGGATCGACATATACCGCCGCTGTCCCTGCCTTGCCATCATGACCCGGCAGCTCAACGCCATACACGTTGGCATCCAGCACCCCCGGGTACTTTCCCAACACCTCAGAGACCTCTGCGGTGGAGACGTTCTCACCCTTCCACCGAAACGTATCCCCTAATCTATCCAAGAAGAACCATCTTCCTTCTTCATCTCGTCTCAGCGCATCACCCGTGCGGTAGAAACAATCTCCTTTCTGGAAAACATTCTTCACAAACTTTGCCTCCGTCGCCTCGGGGTTCCTCCAGTACCCCGGGAAAGTTCTTTCAAAAGGGACTCTAACCAATATCTCACCCCCGACTTCATAAGGAGTTCTTATTGCCCATCCCTTCTTATTCCTCACGATTCCTCCTGTCTCAGGGTCAACAGCAACAGGGACATAGTACTGGTGGTATTTCCATCTCTGCAGCCAACCATGGTGCCCAACCGCACAGGCGGTGTAGTCGTTACAGGATGGGTTATCAAGTGAAAGCATGCCTTCTGTGCTGTTGAAGAACTCGAATACCTGGTCGATACCGAAGCGAGATTTGAACTGATTCCAGATGTCGGGTCGGAGGCCATTGCCATAAATGGAATGAACAGTGTGGGCGCGGTCAAGGCGCGAGGGAGGCGCAGACAGGAGGTAGCGGAGGGTTTCGCCTACATAGACGAACCAAGTTGCGCGGGACTGGATGATATCCGGCCAGAATGAGGATACAGAGAACTTTGGGGCGATGAGGAGAGTGTTGTTCGCCAAGAGTTCTGGACTGTGTTAGCAGTCACTGGGGTGACAACATGAAGGGACGAAACGAACATACGAGCCATGGCGTTGATGCCTCCCGTTCCGTGATAATATGGCATGCAAACATCTGTCTTCTAGTCAGTCGACGCTGTCCACACAAATCAGGAAGGGGACTGACAATATCTCTCATTCTTTTTCTGAACGGGATTCGTCCCAGAAACACTGCCATAGCCGTGCGCAAAGGCCGCCACCATCGGTAGCATGCAGCCCTTTGGCATCCCCGTCGTACCACTTGTATAAAATAGTGCCATGGGATCAGCCCCTTGGATCCCCCTTCTCAACTCCTCTGGTGGAGCTTCTGAACTGAACCCGGCCAGTTCCTTCTTCACGCCGCTAAGCATCAGATACCTGAGATGAGGCACATCAGCTCTCACATCCTGCATCCTCTTCACAGCAGCTGCATCCCCATCAATCAGCACAATCTCCGCCCCTGCTATCTTGAGACAATGCACCAGCGCCTGCCCCGTCAAATGGTAATTGATCATTGCCGGCGCCGCCCCAATGCTCCACAGACCAATCCAGGCAAAGACAAAGTCCGCCGAATTGAGCATGAAGAAGGCTACCAAATCCCCCTTTTTAACGCCTTGGCTGAGGAAGAAATGACCATATTGGTTGGACCGGTCGAGAACTTCCTGCCATGTGTAGGTTTCTAGGGTTGGTGTCCAAGGGTTGCGAGCCCAGATGGCTTCACGGGCTGGGTTAAGGGCGGCATTGTCGACGATGAACCGGTAGGGGGACACGCGGTCCTGTTTAGTGGCTTTCGCAAAGGCGGCGCGGATGCGTTTGCGCCCCAGGATCCAGCGGAGGTCTTTGCGGAGGTGGAGTTTGGCATCGAGATATAGAGCCCCGAGGATGGAGATGGTGGTTAGGGCTGGAGGCGAGGTGAGGAGGTCCATTGTCATCTAACACGAAGATATGAAGACTGATAGATGTTCTACTAGATTTTTTGGGGCAGACAAGATGTAACAAGATCCCCGTGGGACCCAAACGATCCCACCAAACAAGACGCTCACACATGCCGCCTTTGACACGGAAAGAATGAACCCCGTTCCCCCACCTGAGCTGGTGCATTTCCCCACGCTGGCTGATTTACAACCGAAGTTGCATCTGAGGGGTAGCATTCGGCAGATGTCGAACTCTTGATCATTCCGGCTAAGAGTTCGCCATTGTGTTAACGGAAGCGAAAGGGTACCGCCTGTTTGTTTGGCTATTGCTGAGTTTATAATGCAAAACACTTGACCGTATAATCCGGGACCTACAATTCAAGCTACCTGCTTGTTATGCACGGAAGTCATCTGTTGCATGAAAGACTGAGCAGTGTGGGTCTTGGGCCGGATGTCGTCCGCTTGTTCCGGGGTGGGCCCGACTGCCCCAGCCGGGTGTCCTCCGACACTCTGTCTGAAGTAGGCAGGTGGAGCCCCACCTTCCCCGACGACATCCGGTCCCCAACCGATCACAGGCCCGGAGCTTATCCATATCACCATCACCATCTGAGTTACCTCAGCTGACTAGCTACATAATTTCATCACAAATTCTTCAAGGATTTCCAATTTTCTTTCTCCCACGGCTTCGTGAATGCTGTCCGCCGCCACCCCAAACGACTCCCATACGGGCAAATACTTTTTGTCTTCGATCGATTTAGGGTTCCACCGAACAACACGATCGAACGCCCGCTCCATTCTATCTCTTCTTCTCACCTCGGCGGCAATCCCCTCAAACTTCTTGTAGTAGGTTTTGAGGCTCGTGTTGGCAGGGGTGCCAGTGGCGGCCGAGGATGCGAGTCGCGCCTTGTACCATGTCTGCATAATCACGGCGCAGTAGATAACCATGGACGCGAGCCCTGCCGCCAGGGCGGTGCCCACGGACGATCCGTCGTGGTACCGGACCTGGGCTGTCGATCTGGGGTTCAACGCGTCGGCGACTTGGTTGCCAGGGAAGAAGTAGTTGATGTTCTCCTTGTCCTCGGCGTGGGGGTCCCGCTGGCCGAGAGAGAGCGCCGCGCCGATGCGGAAGATGTAGTGCGGATCTTTGCTGTATGGGAGATAATCTGTCCCTTTGGCTTGGATGTCATCGCTGGCCGAGCAGAACAAAAGTATCTTGGCGTCGATAGCGGCCTGGAGGGCATCTTCGAGTTCCCTGATGGCGTCGCCCTCTACCGATGTCGCTTGAATGTGGCTCCCACCGGCACCTCCAGTTACCAAAGCGGTCTTCTTCTTGACTGTCCATGACATTGATATCACATCCACTTTGCGGCTGATGGCTCCACGGATTGCCTTGGCTGTGCTGTCGGCGAAGATGGTGCGCCCGATGTTGTCACTTGATGGCCCATCTTGAATCTTCATGACGTACAATGTGACCCACGGGTTGATCCTGACAATCATGTTTGCCATGATGGTGCCATGGCCTGTGCTGGAGCGGTGCCAGGGCATTTCAAAGTTGCCGTCGGGGGGATAATAGCTGAGGCCAGTTGCTTGAACAATGTCGTTGTAGGAGTCGAGACTGCTGAGATCAACGCCGTCATCGATGAGCGCCACTTTGACTCTTTCCGGCGTTCCCAGGTTCATACTTTGGAGCACTGTATGCAGAGAAATCATTGCGCGACGGAAGTCTTCCATCCGTCTGACCCAAGCATGTTGTCGCTCTGCCTCGTCATTTCCGCTACCCGACCCGGCTGCTCCCGCTCCCTTAGCGGCCTTGTAGCTGGGAAACAGTCCGGCAACGGGGTGATGGATCTTGATCTCTACCTGGTTTTCTAATTGGGCTGTGACCTCATTCTTGAATTCCTTCAACATCTTCTCCATTCGTTTGTTATTCTCAATTCCCTATAACTGAGCCTTAGAACAAGTTGCTCGTGGAGATGTCGAGGTCCAGGGAGACACTTACTGGGCTTGCATGTACGGTGACAGTCTTAAGCTTTCTTTTGGTGCTTGAATGCAACTGTGCAATACCCGTTGGGCAACTCCAACCTTTCAGTACTGCTTGATTACCGCTCCAGTATAGATGCAAGTGTTCAACCGCAGGAGCAGCGAACGCCACAACATCAAGGCTCAAGTCGGGCTTACGCCAGTCCCTAGAAAAGCGCCGAACAGGCCACTGGAATTAATAACAGATGACGACTATAGCTGTTTAGCCTCTTGAAACATCGGACATACCACGTTTCTACATGTATCGGGCGTGTTCCGACGGAAGACAAGAGAGAATCTACCCCCTGCAGCGCTTGCTCAATCGCACTGTCTGTGTGAGAAGGCGGTTCCCAATCGTCCACTTCCAAACGCAAAACTGCTCTGACCCCAACCTCATACAGCCTACTGAAAACGTCCACAAGAGAGTTGCGGCCAAGGTTGGGGTTCTCGGCGCTTGCCTTGCGTCGGGATTTCCCTTGGTTCATGATGGGGTAGGACTTGACAGGGGCATCCATGTTGCCTTCTGTGTCAGTGGTAGAGTCTTGGCTCTCGAGCAAGATGAGGGGGAGGTACACGTAAGAGAGAGTATCAAAGAATCCTCCGGCCGACATCCTGGAGATCAGTCTGATGATTTTGTCAACTTCCTTGTGACCCGATGCGTCAAAATAAAGGTTTTTATCTGTGCGAGGTAGGGCAAGCATAAGCAGCTGAGCATCGTGGTCGCCTCTGTGCCGTCAGAATGACCAACCCACCTGATTGATCTTTTCCTTCAATAAGATCTCTAGCGTCGAGATCTTTGCGTGTGCGAATGTAGTGCCGTTTGAAGAATTGGATGATGATGTTGACTGGTCTCTCACCGACATCATTTCGTCGAATCTGCCCCTGTGGAAGCTGCGCCATAGTCCTCTGCTCCGTTGCTAACGCAGATGGATGTGTCATGGCTGGGCTTGGGGAGCTCGGACGACTGTTGGCAAAAGCCTTTCGCGCTCCAGAATCGCCTCCTCGTTCGCTAGTCCAAGCCTGAGCGGTGTCCTTTTTTCGGGATTTTGTTGGACCAGAACTTCTCATATCTCCCGAGTCACGATCAGGCATGAAGATTTCCTTTGAAGAAGTTCCGGATAAAGCCCCTGGCTCTTGCATCATGTCACTTTGGAATCGAAAGCTAAATTGAGAAGTCTTCCCCATCAAAGCTTTCATGGTGCCCTGCTCTTTCATCTTGTTGTGCTTGTCGGGAGCTGCTGGGGTTGGTTGTACTTTGGCTGATTTGCGATCCGATGTTTCTTGCTGCCATTGTTTGTACTCAGCTTGCGTTCGCTGGCAGTACAGAATTGGAGACTCCCCGTTGTTGTTGAATGCTCCCTGGAACCCCATGAGTTCGTCACTCTTCAACAGCATATTGCAGAGCATGTCGATATAGCTCGTTTTCCTCCCAAAGCACTGTCGATAATCAGCGGCGTAATGGAGTGGCGTGTTGCCATTGACATCTTTTGCTGCAAGAGTCTGGGGTTTTGCATGTGGGACGAACTTTTCAGCCCTGGCCATTGCCTTGCGTTTGGCTTTGTTTAACTCGATATTAGTGAAGGTGTAGCTGATGGGCGGGAGAGCGAACACATGGTGTAGAAAGTTTTTTCCTTCGCTATCCTGGATATCGAGAAGGCGTGGAAATTCATCGGGGCAGCACTCTAGAACGCAGTCGATGAACGCGTCATTGTCAAATTGCTTCGCAAGAGTTAGGACTGGCTGATCCTGGGCGCTTCGGGAGTGAGTTATGTCGTCCGTGCCTTGTACACGGGACCGCAAAAGATAGTGGACAACGGCTTTCTGGATGTCCCATGGGACGCCTTGATAATCTCTCTTGTGATGTTTCGCCAGGATATGAAGAGCAGTCGGTAGTGTCTTGTCGAACGGGTGTCTTTTGGTCAAAGCCGTCCTCTTGTATTCTTCCAAAACGGGTATACCAGGATCACCGGTGCTGTCGTCCCATCGCCTATGGTTGTCTTTGAGAGTATCCATGACACTTTTGAATCTTTGTTCCAAATCCAGACTTTCCCATAACTGACGCTCCTTGTCCTCCGCCAAGCGTGGAAGCTCTGGGTTGACGGTGAGGTGGATTGGCTCGTCCACGTCTTCCTCAAAATCCATTTCTTCATCGAGGTCGTTGTCCTCTGCGTCGACATGACGAGGAGGATATCTGTCCATGGTGGGCATAGTCGTAGACTTTGCGCGGGTGATACTATCGAAGTGATGATGCAAAACGGGGAAAGCCGATAGTTTGAGGCTGGCGGTGGGCAAGTTGAGCAACGTACCTTAGGTACGTAGGTAGGGCGAAGCTCGGGAAGCTGGAAGAGTCAGGAAAATGGAAAACCCCATCCCTCAGGATGCCGCGGTGGTCAATTGGTACGCTGATCACGTGCATCCTGCCGCTCAGCGCCAAGGGGTGTGAGGGGAGCACCGCGTCCTGCACCATCCTGAGGCAACACGTCCAGAGTTGCGTGTGTGACCGTTTCTGTGCAGGGCAACCGTGTTACTCATTGGCTCGTCAAAGTTCGAGTGAGGGGTAAAATGCATGTACACGCGCAAGTGAGGGGATCTAGAGCCTTGTCTGGCACACCTTCTCGGCAATCGCGGTGAAATGCAAAGCCGAGACGGACATCGACACACTATCTGGTACAAACAGGGCGAATGAAAAAAGTTGTTACAGGGAAAGTATCATTGTGTTGATCAAGCTACAGTTACAATGGCCACGAATTCCATCTCCCTCTGCCAGCTATTCTAAGGTGTAAACACCGCCCCTTCTTTTTGAGACAGCTTCACCGCACCTTCAAAAGTGTTATGAAAGGTGCAGTCCCACAGCTGGTTGAGATTCACGTCCTTCAAATTCCACCTATCAATTGTGACATTGTTCTCCAACACATTGTATGGCTCGTACGCGGGATCCAAAATGACCGGGTCATCGCGGGGCTTTGAAGCGAAAAGATAGCCTAGATGCGCTGTGAAGTTTGGAGTCGCGTTGACAGTCGGGATGCAGCAAAATTGTTTGTCGTTATCTCGAGTCAAAAGGACGCATGCCCTCAGGAGTCTGGGGATGCCATTCCTTTGGGACTCGTTCTCCTTGACGGCCCATCGGGCAACGAAGAAATTGCCCCATTCATCGCATGGACGGTCGCCCGTTACTTCGATTGCATGGCTTGTTGTTTTTTCCACCACAGTTTCTCTGCTCAGTTGAGCCTCAACTCCTACAAAGCTCGTGCCTTCACTGTTTAAGCCACCTCCCAGAGAAGTTGTCCGTGTTTCAGTCTGTGTTGTCTGCATCATGACATGTGTTCCATCGGGGGCAACCTGCACAACGTCTGGCCCCCTGTCTCTCGGGCTGTCTTTCCCCCTATCTTCAAGTTGCTGGAACTCAAAACTAATTCGTGCTTCCTTCAACCGTGTCGATCCATATGACAAGAAGGTAAAATCATAAACAAGCAGGGAAGCTCGCTGATGCGATGCTTGATCCAATGTTCCGTGGATGATTGCCTTAGCGGCGCACGTAACAGCAATGGACGGATTCTTCTGTGATCCCGAGCCAAACGCAGAGATAACAGGTCGTTGCTTTTGGCCAGGTTTGTTGCGCACGTGATAATCTTAAGGGCCCGAATAACTGATGTCAGCGTGGTGTGCTTTACTGGCAGCTGGTTTGGATGAGGTGGTGAGAACAGTACCTCCTTGTTGACCAATGGGGGCGAGGTTCAGTTGGAAGAAACTGGCATCTTCCTCAACGAGCTCATACCCTGCAACACTGTCGCTGCTGCTGTCCTGATTACTCTCCGGTGATTTCTGGCTCTCGGTACGCTCCATGGCCTTGACCGATAGCAAGTGCGGTCGTTAGGTAAAACTGCTGGTTTTCTAGAAACACATCTCCAAAATATTCCAGGGACAACTGAAGGAACCCTTTACGTTCACCGACTACTTATTTATCCATACCCCGCACCACTTTCCACACAGCCTTGTTGCCAGAGACCATTGGGCCAGTACCACTCAGTCTGCAGTGATTATGCACACAAGCTGACAAATGAGCTGGTGCGACGGCACTGCATTCTGTCGTGCCCGCAACAGCACCCACCACCCCGACCCGTCTCAATTGCCCAACACCATCCCAACAGCCCAGCACCGTCTCGACAGTGATCAACTCCGAGATCCCCAGGGGCTTTATTAGGTCGCCGGAAATCACCTGGATCCAACGGTTGGATTCGTGATCGCTCACACGCATGCCGTAATTCAGTTTCACAATGGCCGACTCGGAGATGTCCATAAGACAGAACGAGAACAGCGACCCCCGCTCAGCTCAAGGGAAGCCAGGTTCACCTTCAAGCAACAACTCGCACAAAGAGATTGCGCCGGGTCTCCTGCTACTGGAGGAAGAATTGGCAAGCAACAGCGATGGCGCAAACGCCGCGATCGAGTACAACGGGCCCGATGTCGAGTATGTACCTAGGTACCTTCTACCCAGTCTGTCCTCCTTTGTAAAACTAACAGGTTTCCCAAAGTCTGGTTCATGTGGCTGCAATCTGTCCAGATGACAAGCTACATAACATCTCTACACTGGTTGGGAACCTCAGAAGCGACAAGAGGGCGGTGTTGTTTCGACTTGACTTGGGAAGTTTGCTTGTTGGAGAGCTTATTCAGGACGTGGTGGAAGAGCGTGCTTGGCGTTTGTTAGATGCATTGGCATCTATTCAGGCAAGAGAATCCAGGGTAAGCCTAGAGGTACATCCGACTCTGTAAGTGACCGGTCGAAAGTGCTTACGATCTTTGCTGTCCAGGAAAGACGCCGAGCCATCGTTTTCGTTGCGTATGATTTGGGTGATTTGGTAGTGAAGACGGTAAAATATTGATTCTTCGCCGAATGTATATTTTCTGACACAAATCTAGGCATTGTTTTTTGCTGCGAGATCATTTCCTGATCACGCATATCAAGACGTCTTCAACAATACCACATGTACTGTAGGTTCTCGTGTTTATACGCAATTTTGTCTTGTTGTTTGCAGAACTGATACATTTTCTTTTGGCACTAGCTTTTCTCTGGCTGCTTCCACCGCACATTAAATACCAAGGAATTGCAATCTAAACTATTCGATCTTCTCCGAGACAGTGGGTGCAACACATCGAGGCCACTCCTCATCACATCCCTAAGGCATATTACCCAAGCTGTTCTCGATGCGACGAATCTCTTCAAAAGTTCCAAGATTTCCCTTCGCAGTCAGGTAATCAGCCTTTTCGCAAATGGTAAAGGCTCTGGACTTTTACATGCGGTAAGCGTTTTGTTTATCAACCCTCCCCCTGAGTTCTTACGCAGCCGGGTTGGTTTTGACCCTTTTGAAAATCAACAGTCGTTTGAGTGCTTTGTCGCTACTCTTGGGTTCCTTGATGAAGCCACTATGGAGGAGGAGGAGGAGGAGGGGACTGATATCAAAGATCGGTTCCCGCTGCTGCTACGGTCGATAACGAACTGTCTACGAGGTAAGGGCTCCCGGGTCACCACATATTTGAACAATACTACCATCGAACGTTTAATTGACAATTCCCCTAGAGTCACCAAGGATAAAGGAGCCGCATGTAACACACTTTGAGGCATCCCTCCTTTCCCGCTCATCACCGGATGCACAATTCAGTACTTGGCCTCAGTCGTCACCCATAACGCACCCTGTTATGTCTCAGTCAACATACAAGCTATGGGCCGAGACGAACGGTTTTCAGACTTTGTATCTTTACGGAAGCTCTTATTTTAGTACACATGATGCGGCGGATTATATCTTTCTGGCGTGGAAACTGCGGCGCCACAGTTTCGGCTGTCCACCGGCACTTAAACCAATGGCTCTTTCCTTCACCTTTGATTCGAATGATCCTGTCCGCAACTCTTTGGCTGATATGTTTGCGTCGGTTATTCTTCAAGCTATACGGTGTTCGCGATGGAAATTCGAGGGCCTGTACCCTTTCTACCCCCGAGAGTGTAAGGCTTCCCTCATCTACCACAAAGACATCCATGGTGATGTCTTGGCTAACCTTTGGACATGGAAGGTGGCGGCTGGACCGAGAGATCCCGGATAACAGCTTTTGAAATATTCCGGCAACGTATCGTTGCTTTCGACACTCTTCTCATGCTGCACGATTTCGACGAATGCCCACGGGAGAGCCGAAGGCTGTTTTATAGCTTCTACAAATCAGTGTTTGAAGGCTGTGAACAGAGGTTGAAAGTCATTATCACTTCCAGACTCTCCGGAATTCTAGCAGCTGAGGCACAGCTAGCAATTGATATGGATGAGGGCATCAACCTGGCTGCTGTCAACCTAAACGCTCATATCGATGGCGATGAGCAAGAATCCGGTTTAGGTTACATGTCAACTTGGGGACGTCGCCTTCAGCAGGCAATCCGTGAGCTTGAATCAACGGAAACCAAAATCAATCATCTCTCGGTCGATCTGATCATCGAATACGCCGCGCTGGACCGAGAGCCATCTATGCAGCGGCTGGACACATGCATCCATTTGGTCAAAAGCTTGAACCCGAGCACCTCACCAAGCCAAACCCTAGATCAGATTTTGAGACTTGATGCTGACCAAAATGGACTTCGGTGGATCTTGACTTGGCTGATGTGTGGCTATCGCCCCCTGAGCCTATGGGAACTAGCGACGACTCTAAGAGATTACCGTGGCAAAGCCTCCTCTGTTTCCCGGCATCTATCACAGCCAACGGCAACGCGGCTGATTGCTACCGAGTTGACGTCCCGCCTGCATTTTCTTATTGATCTGACCAACAACGGGGTAACAATGCGCAAGGACATTCGAGCTTTCCTACAACCAGATACACAAGCCGACAGGTTCATTTGGAATGAAGTGGCGCCAACTGGGCACGCTGAGATCCTTGAATATTGCTTTTTGCAGCTTTGCACCCCAGAGGCACATGAGTTCCTTGAAGATATCCATCTTCGATATGAACAATACATCAACAAACAGCGGAGCCTACAGCAAATCGCCAGCCCAGTTTTGCCTGATGGAAGAAACATTCTGTTCTACGTCGTTCAATCACTACCATACCATCTGGCCGAATGCCCCTCAAAGGGGACCGGAGAAAAGTATTTGTCACGACTGACCAACGAGTGTGACCCCAATTCCGCCACCTTCAGCCTGTGGGCCAAGGCTAATTGGGCCATGAGCAATCCTTTCTCTCGAACGGCAGTCAGTCCCACATCAACTTTGGCTGTGTTGTCTGGTATTGGTAAACTACCAATAGAGAACGTCAAGGACAAAGGCAACGACATATTCCAACAGTGCCTTTTGGCAGCCGTCAGCTCTTCTAAAGAGACTTGGTTGATGGCGGAAGACGTCCCTCTTCCCACTCTGAGAGAAGCCCTGCTGGAAGCAATAAAAGCAGATAACGAGGCTTTTGCTTTATCGATCTGCAACAGAATATCTCTGCTCTACAAGGCAGACACTGTCAACCTTCAGTGGCCTTCGTCCATTCTGTGGGCTAGTACATGGCTGAAGATGGATCATTTAACACAAGCGTTATTCGCACATGGCGTACCTGAAACTGTGGCACCAGATATCTGGGGCTTACGCCCCATACTCAAACGTCCATATGAGTTATACACGTCATTATTGGTTCTGGCATCTGTTATCGGGAACACCCAAGTCATACGACACCTTTTCAAGGAAAAGTCTGAATTCTATACCACCACCGAAGGGCTTGATGAACTCAGTTGTGCCTTAGATACAGCTGCGGCATGCGGGCAGACTACCGTGATACAAGAGATCATTCAAAGATTTCCGATGGTGCTTGAAAAGTCAGTAGAACGGTCGCTGTTGCTGCCAGCGGGTTCTCACGGCCATTTGGAGGCAACGAGCTTTTTACTTGGACTCAAGCTGGAATCTGATGCTTTCATGCAAGTGGTCCAGGGAAATGAGTCATCGAAGTGGAGAACACTTTTATGGGCGTCAGGTAATGGCTTTCTTGGTGTTGTCGGAGCTCTCCTGGAAGCCGGGGTGCAGCCAAATAGTCAGCCTCCAACGAAGGATTCACCGCTAAGACTTGCCGTTAGGAACGGGCCCCATTTATCGTGCATCCGCAAACTTCTAGAACACGGCGCAGACCCAAATCACGACGAGAATGAGGAGCCGCTTGGCAGAGAAGTTCTTTATCGAAACACGAAAATGGTCGAGCCGGAGAAATTGATCACAACTTTGGACCTTCTTGTTGGGGGTACAAAACCTTTACAGCTAGACCGCGGGCGGACGTCGGATGGCTCCACTGCGCTCATGTTTGCAGTTTGGGCACGTGTTACTCCTGTGGTTCGATGGCTGCTTGATCAAGGTGTAGACGTGAATATCCGGGACCAACTTGGCAATGATGCGCTTTGCTGGGCGATCCGTGGCGGAAGTCTGGAGGTTGTGAAACAGGTTTTCACAGCGAACCCCAAGCTTGATACACTCATCGAATATCAAGATGAATCTTACAGGCTGGGAGAGCTGGCGCTTGACCATATGGACATCTTCAACTACCTACTTGCTCATGGGTTGGATCCCGAGCTTGCAGATACTTACGGATACACACTGCTGATTGCTGCTGTTAAGGAGCGCAATGTGGTTGCTCTCCGGAACCTTCTCGAAAGGGGTGTGAACATGGAGGCACGAGATAGATGGGGTGATACTGCGATAGCGAATGCTATCTATTGGGACGCACCGACCGAATTGCGCATGCTTGCCGAAGCTGGCGCTAATATGTGGACTGTAAACGACGACGGAGAAGGGCTTCTCCACCTGGCTATCGGTTCGACAGCTGAAGTTATGAAGACCGTGCTCGAATTCAGGAAGAGAGTGGATCTAGAACATCGAGACAAACGGTCGAGAACGCCGCTTCTATCTTTCACCAGAGACACAGATGTGGAGTGCGTCAAGCTTTTGATTAACGCCGGGGCCGATATAAATGCGCAGGACAATGACGGCGATACCGCCTTGATTCATGCTTTAACATACAATATGCCGAAGATCGTGGATCTTTTGCTGGCGCAGCCGGAGCTTGATGTCAAGAACGTCTCAGATCGTCACCCCAGCCCCCTTACTGTCGCCTGCGCCTACTCTCGTCTGGATTATATTATCCCACTCCTTCGCTGCGGCGCCAATGCGAATCACTACCGGGTCAACAGTACAAGAAGTACTCCGCTGATTTCCGCTTGTGGCCCTTTCACGGAATCTTATAGCCGCCAAGACCACGACCAGAAAGTCGCCGAGATTGTTCAGATCCTCGTTGATCACGGCGCGGATATCAATACCAATGTCGTGGACGGCTGGACGTTTCACAATTGCCTTTCGGCCGCCGCCTTTGCGGCCGGGACTGCCACTGTTCAGTTTCTCATTGAAAAAGGTGCATCACCCAATTCCGCGAATCCTGCAACAGGTCGTCTCCCAATTCACTTTGCTGCTGCGAACGGCATTGAGAATTTCCAGGCCATTCTTCCATTCTTTGAGGGAGACTTAATGGCGACTGACCTGGAAGGAAAAACGTCTCTCCATTGGGCAGCACAGTTTGGACTTGTCAAGACAGTGGAACTCATCCTGTCAATGCCGGGCGGCGATCTGGAGATGAAGAAGCGATATCTCTCTCTGGCCGATAGCGATGGCTGGAGTGCTCTGTGTTGGGCGGTACGCCCATACGACGAAGAAGAAGACGATTTTGGTGGGATTGGATGGTCCGAACCCGTTGACCGTATCTCTACCATCAAGGCCCTTCTTCGTCACGGAGCGGACCGCAACGTCAAGTGTCAAGTCAGCTCGGGAGACGCTTTAGAGCTGTTGACACCACTCGAACTCGCACGCCGCTACAATACCAGCAAGGAAACTCTACGCATGCTTAAATTTGGACTCCTTACCACCGATCAGGCCGAGAGGCCTGGTCTGAGCTGCCAAGAAGCCAATGTAGAGCTAGACTTGGCCCATCAGTATATTGTCAGGACACCTTTCTTCTGTGATGTTTGTCAGGGGGTAAGCGCCATTTCTTATACTTGTACTCTTGACGGTTATTCGGATAGACAAAGACCAAGGCTGACTCGGGAGCGGGGGATATCTGCAGCGTATCTATGGGCGGAGCTATAGGTGCACCACCTGCACAGATTACGACGTGTGCAACAAGTGTATTAGGACTGTCGCCACCTTTCACAGCGCCAAGACTCAGACTGACGGAGAGTCCCATGTCATGGAGCTGCATCCTGACTACAAAGAAGATTTTCAACCATTGGACAGTATGAGTCAGCTGGGTGATGGTGGTTTCACGGTCGACCAGACCGATTCTAACTTGAGCGCGGCGAAGGATGTGGAAGATGATGAGGAGATGGAGATTGAGGTTGATGACGAGTCTATGCTTGAGTAGAGGGGCAGGTAGGCCAAGTTGACTGCCTAGCACTTCGCTGCTTCAGTTCTTGAGAATAAAACATAAGAAATTTAAAACCAGCCCCTCAAGCACAACTTCATATAATGTGATTCATCTTCTCCGCGACCACCTAGCAACCCTTCTCATGCAGATAACGAGCAAAATAAAACAATAAACCCCCGCCAAAACATCATGTACCCCCCTTCTCCCAATGACAATCACCCTTGAGCCCTCCAACTACCCTCCTTCCGCAACTTCAACCACCGCGGCATCTCCCTCTTGCCCGCACGAGCATCTCCCCCACCCCCACCACTTCCCTCCGACTTCTCACCACTCCCTCGCGAACCACCTCCCCTCATAGCCTCGCGCCGGCCTTCGCTGCCGCGACCCCTACCCCGACGCGCCTGCCCACCACCTGCTCCCCCGCGCGTGCTCGCGCCCAAATCTTGCTGTCGTTTGCCCGCGCGCGCCGGGGCCAGAGCCGGAGCCTGGGGGCTGACCGGCGCGCGCAGGACCGGCTTGGGCTGCGGCTGCGTCCAGCTCAGATCGGTGTTGAGGGTTTCCGAAGAGGAGCGTCCTCCCCTTCCCCCCAGCAGCAGCAGTGACAACGGGGACTTTTTCACGGGAGGAGGCGTCCGAGCCGGCGTTGCTGGGACGGGGTCGGCTGCGGCTTCTTCTGTCTCTTCTGCCCAGTTTAGACTTGGGGCTTTCGAGGGCTTCCGGAACGTCTTCCATCCCTTGGGTGATGCCTTGGCATCTTTCGGGACGGCGTTCGGATTCATGGGGGAGGCGTTGGTAAACTTGGACCAGGCCTTTTTGCTTTGGTCGGAGGCCTTGGTGGTATCTTCGAGGGCCTTTGCTCCGGTTTTCGAGGCCTGACCTGTTTTCGCCCACACGTTGGTGACTTCTTTCGACCCCTTTTTGGCATTTGTGAGAGGCGTGTCGCTGCCTGTGGGATGCGTTGAGATATGTTCCTTAGGCATTACCGTGCTCGACTCCTGCCTCTTCTGAATGCTGGTTGCCTTCTTGCAGCTCCTATCAGGTGCATTCTCTCTCTGCTTGTCACTGGTGACCTCGGCTGGCTGCAACTCGTCCGTGGAGATAGCCTTGTTGGCAGCGAACGGCTTGGCAGGGGTATTGACATCCGCTGTTCTGACCTCTTCTTCCAAACAAGCCACCGGACCCTGGTCTTGTTGTTTGTTGACTGACGCCTGATCGATTACCATGTCATCCTCCGTGGCTTGAGTGCGGGAGCGGTAGATAATCGCGGGTGACCTGAGACCAGTTTTTTCAGGCTTGGCCGTTCCATCCTCTTCACGCTTGGCAGCTCCATCCTCTTCACGCTTGGTAGCAGACTTCTCGGAATTGCCCTGCCCGTCCTCGTTCTCCAGATGCCTGTCATTGACGGCTTCCTCCTCTTGATTGTCATTCGTGCTGCGGCCGCCGCGTTGCGGAAGTTCAAGAAGAAAGACTTCATCTGCGAACCGAACCGACTTGGTGCTACTGGTACCGGAAGAGTCGCTACCAGTACTAGTCTTGAGACATCCCTTGCGAGGTGAAGGCGTCTTGATTGTGACATTGCCATTACTTTGGCGCAGGGGTTGACTTGGGCTCTCGTTCATGGGTTCGGCAGCTTTCAGCTGAGACTTGGAAGGAGACGACTCAGGTGTCTTGTGAATCAGCGCCATGATGGCTTGCGCTCCTGCTTCAAGGTCCATGTCATGGTTATCTTGACGCTGTCCAATTTGCTCCTCGCGATGCTGGTGCTGAGTCTGGCTACTCGGTTCCTCGCGACGCTGATGATGGCCGGCGGGGACGAGACGAGTCTGCCAATGAGGCCCCCAAAGCAAGCTCCCTTCGTGATAGGCCATTTCATTCGCCGCCTGCCTCATTTCATCGTTCATTGCCGTTCTATGGTGATACCTTGCCCACTCAGCCCACGAGATGGCGCGCATCTCGTCCGATGTATCCCAGGGGTTCTCGTAAATAGGCATCAGAAACTGTGTGTTGTACCTGACTTCGGAGCCGCACATTTGCGACAGATAGTAGTTGTTGTGATAGGGCCACCGCTCCGCAGGGTATACCGCTTCGAAAATCTCAAACTCGTGTTGGGTAAGAGGGTCAAAGACGGCCTCGTTCTGGTAATACCAAAAGACCTCTCCATTACGTCGAACAGCGTACTCAACCCCATCAATGTTTCGGCCAAACTTGAGCAGATTGTGTTCCGTAGGTACCTCGTACTTCAAGAAAGCCTCCTAGGTTCCTGAGAGCTGGGCATCAAAGGGCAAGTTGTCGCTTTGTCGACTGGGCAGTGACTCGAGAGGGGAATGAAGAATGTTGGCACCCTGTGCTTTGGTAGATGTGGCCGAGGGGACTTCAATGGAAACAGGCTGCTGCTCCTCTCTTGGGTCAGAGATACTGCTGGTATCGAAATTGCCGTTGTTATTCGAGGCATGCACCTTCACCTCGGGCTTGGTGTCATTCAGCATGCGCCTTTTATGGTCTGGCTCGTCGCCCTCGCATATGCTGGGGCGGTGATTGCAGTTCTCTGAAGAGGTTTCCGCTTTGGCTGTCGAAGGGACGTTGAAGTTGAATGTGAAGTTCTGGGAGCCAGACAAAACAGAGCTCGAGGGTTCAACCCGTGTGGCGGGCTTGATGGCGGTCGATGGCATTTTGTGGACCACAGGCTTCTTCTGGATCTTGTAGTCGGAACTGAATCTTGGAGGGGACAACTCCGCAGCGGCCCTCTCCAGCCTGGCCATGTTGCGCTCAGCGACTTCATCGATAATCTCACTGCCATATCGGTCGTGCAAAGTGCCGAAGATGTCGCTAATCCGGCTGGCTAGAGCGTGTTCTAGACTTATCATGCTGTGGTTGCGAACGTCGTCTGAGGTGTCCAGGGTCGGGCTTCGGGCCCATTTTGGCATGACCGGAATGGCCCAGTCGCTCTCGCCTGAGAGGTGGCGCGACAAGTCGTCGCGTGTGAGGATTGACGAGGCAGCACCCTCCATTGTGAGAGAATGACCAAGGAAGCTGAAGATCTGATGTTGAAGATGATGAGGTCAAGATAGAATTGGTGCTATCCTTTCGTGTGTAAGTCAAGGATGTTCTCTCGTTTGGGCTGAAAGTCCTTTTTAGTGTAGGAATACTCACAGACAGATACAGCCTCAATCGATGATGAAGGTAGTACGTGTTGATGCTAAGTACTAGACTGCGCTGGGATCGAAGAAATTCACGCGGATGCCAGGTCGCTGCGTGGGAAATCGGAAGGGGAAAGCTGAGTGAGGCTTTGCTTGGTCGAGGAAAGTTGACGTCGATTCTCAGAGTTTGCTTGACGGTGGGAGTCTCAGGTATTCTCGACGCCGATCCAGTTTCGGGTGAGGTCGGTCCCTTCAGAAAGAAGTACGAAGTGCGACTCTCGCGTCAACTGCCGCCGTAGAACTGATCGACTGGGCGACTTCCAACGCGTCGGCTGTTGGGGGAATTCGGACCAGGAGGTGTAAACAAACGCGACTCTGGAATCCGGCAGATAGATTGCAGTAAGGAGTGTATTGGGGGATGCCTGGGCACGAGCCGATCTCTGCGAAGAGTAGGACCGTGAAGGAGAAAAAGAGGGTTGGCAAGAATGGTGATCCGTTGAGGAGGTGAAGGACGGAGCCACAGGGCCTCAGTTACCTATTTACTTCACAAGTGCGGAACAACTGCAGACACAGTGTGCGCCAACCACATTTAACATCCTGCCACTTATCACACTGTGATAACAGTTATGGAAGGAGCGACCGACCATCAAATTGCCTCGGGGTGATGAACCCCAGAAGCCTGCCAATACCAGCGATGCCTTATTTTTTAGGCTTCTTACCGATGTCTTGTTGCCACCCTCGATGGTTGATCTGGAGTCGAATAGCCTCCTCAAATTTACGCCTCCCCACGAGTAGCCAGTGTCATGATGAGGGTTGGTCAAGACTTCATTTGTCCGTAGCCCCTCCCTGAACCCCTGAATCTATGTTTGCTTACCTAAAATTGTTACGACAACCAAGGCTTCAGCTGGCACCTGTGCCAGCTACCACAAAATAAAAGCAAGGTACCAAGTTAAGATGGCCGATGAAATGAACTGACTGACAGTAATGCTGCATTTCATCAACTGCTAACTCGTCGCCGAGCTCCCTATCTATAACCAGAAGACCGAATAGACTAAACCAAAACAAACCCCAGTACAAACTCAAACGCTGACGCCGCCATAACCATTCAATATGTACAGTTCGACATGAAGTAACCCCCCAGGCGCAGACCGGAATGCTCATACTGTGTCCTGGCGTTTTTCGCTTGCGTCATATACCCACGTCTTGAATCATTGCTAAGTATATCATCTATCCATCGCTTTGAAAATCAACTCCGCCCTGGAAATATTCATCACTCATGGTTTGCCACTCCTCGTGTGGACTATCACTAGTCGCTGTGCCTTTGTCTGTCTTGCTGCTGCTCGACGCTGTTGCTCGACGAAGCGCTCCTAACACAAGCTAGCGGGACTTTCGTCCTACGCACTTGGGACCTTCAATCCCAATCCCTTAGCCGCATAAACCAGTCTTCTTGCCTCCCAGCCTGCGCTTTCCACAAGCTTCATGAGTTCTTCTTGTTCTGATTTCCTATCCGTGAGTACCCACCAAGGCATGACCTCGTCTAGAAGCGTTTCGTAGGCTGGGTCAAGAGGGGTACCAGAAGCAACAAAATCATCTTCCCATGCCCTATTGTCCAAATCGCTCATCTTGGAACCGGGCGCATCCTTGGTAAGGTGGAACTCGGGGACGCTGCTGACTTCCGAGACCGACTCGATCTTGACCTCACAGCCGCTGGTGCCATCGTCGACTTGTGTCGCCTGGGTCGAAGGAGATGAAGCCTGGGGTTCCTCTAGAAGGGTAGAGGCGATCAGCGGTGGTTCAGACACGGGGGAAGCGGTAAAAGTACAATTCTTTTCAGGCAGCGCCAGCAGCGCACAAGGAGTTACCGGGGCATCGAAGGACGCGTCCATCCAGGTGAGATCGAGTTGCATCGTTTGAGTTGAAGGGAAAGAGGTCTGGATTTCCTCTGTGGGAAGTGATGCGATTTGTGCATAAGTAGGTACAGAAGAGGCAGTGGCAGTGGTGTTCTTTTCAGGGAGAGCCAGCAGAGCGGAGGGCGTTACCGGTGCATCGAGAGATTGGTCCATCCAAGCGTTGTCCAGGGTCAAAACAGTCGGGGCCAAGGAGGCCTCGGTTGCGGGCTGTTCAGGCGCCGACACGGCAATGGCGACAGCAACAGTAGAGGCAGGAGTTTCGGTAGCCTGTTCCTCGGAATGGGCAGCAGATCCTTCCTTGCTTTCGGCAGGGGTGACAAGACTTTGTTCGGTGATAACGACTTCAGGGCTCAGACCCTTCTCAGGGAGCGCAAGAATAGCTGCAAGTGTGACCGGCGCGAACACAGCGTCATCCATCCATGTTGGGTCGACAGAAGGCAATTCCAGGGTGGGCGAGGCAGGTGCAGGAGTCGCAACAGCAGCAGCGGGCGCGAAATTGTGTGTTGGGACAGGCTCGGGTTCCTCTGCCACCACCAGGCCAGCACCAGTCAATCTGTTTGGCAAAGCAAGAATCGATTCGGGAGAAACCGGCGCATTGAGAGACTCGTCGCTCCAAGCGCTGTCAAGGACCAAGACGGAAGCGGGTGCTTGCACAGGCGCCGCTGCGATTGTTTGTTTGTCGGTATGATCTTGAACAGGAGGGGCATTCGATTCGGGGGCGTCAGTATCGGCAGTGTCGCTAGGAGTGGACGACACAGGGCTTTCGGGGTAACTATCAACAGGCGAGCTTGTATCGATCTTCTCGTCGCCGGCAGGATTCAGACCAGCTGTTTGGGGGGAGGGCGAGACGACAGTGGGAATGGTAAACAAAGTCTGGAGGAACGGGGTAATGGCGATAGACTTCAATGGCGCCCGGTTGCCGGCCAGGGAGCACTGGAAGGGGGTGTGTTTTCGAAGGAAGGTCATGTTGGGATTGGCGACGCCCATGACGGGGTCGGGAGCGTTGGAATTCATGTTGACGTCGGTCCGGTGGTCATGATCCGGACTCGGCGGCTGTGGTGTTGACAGCGACAAGTGATCTAGGGAAACGCAATGCGATAAGAAAAAATTTGATTGCCGGCCGCGGCCCCCCGGCACATGCCGCCAGCCAAAACCGAACGAGAGTGGGTCTGTGAGGAGGGGTTCCCTCAGAGTGGTTTCAGCCTTATCGCTTTGCTGACCCACTCGAGTCCCAAATAGGAAAGAGGCGCCGATGTAGACAGCCTTGTCTTGCAACCTCTGCTCCTGTGCACAACCAAACACTTGGTTGGGATATCTACACAACGATATGCCAATTATGCGACACAATGAGGAGCGGGAAGCTCCAACCTTTTAGGAGATCATCTTGCTTTCCGCCTTCGTTGGCATTGCCAAGCTGAGTGTGGCATGCTGCCCAACGAACTCTCCGACTGATGGAAAATATAGTGGTCGTGCTTAGGGCGAGGATATCTCGGGTTTGCTTCCCTGAATGTGAGCCATGACGCTGGGCACCCATTTCACCATGGCTTGAATCCAGTGCCACGTGACTCAGAGGTTAATGCCTCGGTGCTGTAGCTTCCACCATAAGGTAAGGTACACGCCCAGATCGTGGCTTTTGTGTTTCCACAGAGACCAACAATTGCTTGCATGGATGCACAGACCATCATGCTTTCAGTACAAATTAGGTAGCGGACCCCTTCCTATTTTCCTTTTATTCTTCTGAGTCAACGTTCTTTCAAACCGGCATCCCAGTGATCGTTATCAGAGTGTAGAGCAAGCCTCGGTATCTTCAGTTTCCTATTGAATCGTCAGACGAATTGCTGATCTCAAGGTATATACCTGGAAGTCGGCTATATATTTACCTTCTTAATACTCCTAAATACTTAGGATTATATGTTAATTTCTATTCTCAATCTCTCTATGACCTTATGTCGTAGCTTGTTATTGCTGGTTACCATTACTGCCCATGGCCTGCACAAAATCCAGTAACGGGACTGGTCAGGGAGTGTTGAAAGCCCTCACGAATGCCTAGGTATCCAAGTCATGCTTCCATCAGGAAGCTTGACCAGGAGCAACACATCATAACGGAGCTTGTTTACAGCCCCGGTCCCCTTGTTTTCACCATCCCATCGCGTGACATCATCCATAACGCGGTGTAGACGTGTTCTTCGTGTTTTCCCCTAGCAACCATACAGTGTTTGCCTCGGGTGATGCGATTTTGCAGGCGTGCACAGACCACCATCAGCCAGTCGGGCCAGGTATAAATAGTCGAGGACCATTTTCCGCTTGGGTCGCCTTTCCCACAAACCTCACACCGAACTGGGAATTCTTCGAGACTTCTTTGATGCTTTCGAAGCCATCTCATCACAGATACCGACACGGCGTTCTCACTGAACCTTATCATCATTGAGCAGACCACTCACCTCTCTCGTCTTTTCTTGTATTCGATCTGTACTGGAAGCCAGTACGCGAGTCGACTTTTCACTTCTATTACCTCGATTACCCAGCTCTTGAGCCACATCTGAGCGAACAGCAACAATTCAGCGCCCTGCGGGATCACAGTCTTAAATATATCTCGCTAATTGTAAGCCTTTCCTCCAGTTCTGTCAGCCGACTAAGTAACCGAAGTGGACTCGTCCTGGAGTCGCAAGCTTTCGACCTTGACCAGCCGTTTCGCTTGCAACTCCATGACGAGTCCACTTCGTCTTCGTGCGCTATAAAGCGGCATTTCTAATTGTTAATGTCTTTAGTCTTTGTCTTCCGGCGGCATTCACCAGACCTCAAAATGGGAATCCGCTCTTTCATCCGCTCCTGTCGGGCAGCGCTCAGGATGGGCGTGAGCGAACACGAAGCCTCTCCTCACACGCGAAGCTTGTCAATCCAATACCTGGCTAAGGTGTCCACTACGGCTGGCCTCCGCCACCGTTCTCTTGTTCAGACTAGCGCTACGAGTCCTGTCTAGCAGACAGCTCCGCTGGCAGCAAAAGTCTCCTTAGTGATTGCGAAGGGCAATATTTTGCAAGGACGTGGAAGCGCCTGGGCTCCAGACTCTTTTCTTCCAAGCATCTCGCAACCAACACAACTTCTACCCAGCGTCTCTGAGAAACACAAGGGCTGGGTTGCTGAAAGTACCTCCCAGCCGGACAAAGAATCAGTTGAGACGGTGAGTTTCTGTTTATGCGGAATCTGGTCTATTTTTCATTCTTCGTTTCTAACTAAAGTCGATCAGACGGAAAGCCCTGCCTTCTCTCCGAAAGATGAAACAGAGCTCTTTGAGCTTTGTAACGCCAGCGCCGCGTCACCTGAGACGGCTTTAGAGAAGCGTCAGGTGACTATTTCTTTGGAGGTCGCGTTTCCGCTTTACGATATTCTCGAGGAACCCGAGCTGGAGTCCGACTCAGGGTGCGATAGCAAATATCACCAGCTCGAAGAGTTCAAGTTCTCAGCCTCAAGCTCGAATCGACTGCAGGGGGACTCTGGCAGCAATGTCCTGATTCTATCCGAACAATATGCCAAGGGCGCGCATGATCCCGATTGCGACGACCAACAGGACCACGGCAATGATTCCGAGAACGATGACGACGACTACGATTCCGAAGATGAAGACTATGATTACACCTTTACGCCGAGTCACACAGGTCTGGAATACACCTCATGGGCCCAGACCTCCTTCATCGACCACGAAGGCCGCCTCAACCTCTATTCAATGACTTCGGGAACTCTCAGCTGTTGCAACTGGGGTTGGTATCCGGATCACAACTATCCGCCGCCCATGCCCGAGGGCTCCACCGCGCCCTGTCTTGTCTTGACGGTTGTTGAGGGCGATCACTACTTCCTCGATGATCCCTTTGAGGTGAACGGCACGTACGCCGAGAATGACCGGCGCCTGGAAGAACTCAGAGCGATGGAAGAAGCTGCCTTTCTTCAATCTCAAGCGCAACAATTCGGCCTCGGGCCGCCTACCAACAAGGCGATGATTGATGAGCCTCTTGAGGACGTCACAAAGAACACCCCTGCTACCTCTGTCGAAGTCGATAGCGCTTTCAGCGGCTACTCATTCAACGCGGCAGCTGGGATCATGTGGGCCGACGACGAAGATGATTGGGAGTAGAAACGGCCAGCTTCAAGATCACAACACTGTGACCCTGTGCTGAGGTTGAAATTAGTCCGAGATTACCCATAAAGCTCTGGGCAAGATCAACCAACGAGAACAAGCATATACAGTCAAGTTTGAGTTCCGAGGCGGTTTATGCGTATTAGGAACCATTTTTGCAAAACTCAGAGTATGTATGACCAAGGAAGAGGGGAGGAAAGAGCGTCAGAGTCTGGATGAATGGACCGGCATCATACGACATCTTGCCGAAGGGAGGCGCGAAGTTTGTTGGTCCGAGTTATGGACCGTGACTCCTGAGATCTTACCATAGAGTAGGTAGCTTCGCATTAAAGAAGGAAAGAAGGGGTATAGATAACCGGATTTGAATTGACTGTCACATGTCGGGCCTGACTTTAGACAAGGCAACGTATCTTGCCGACGGATAAAGACTTGCGAGCCTGGAGATAGACACTGACAATTGAAGTTGTGTTTACCGATTTGGTCGAAAATTTGCCATGTTTTGTGTGACTTTCCGAGAGCTCGACCTGCAACTTCCACTAACAGAACACTGCACCGGGCCGGAAGCTCCGACATGTCCCCTTGTTTGTACCTACCGTAGCATCCATGCCAACATTAAGCTTTGCTCCGGCGCACTTTCCAAGCACCACCAAGTTGGGGCCCGCTAACGCGCCCGAAATGTCCCGGTTCCCGAACAAAACTTGCCAAGCTGGTTGACCTTCTCCCGCACGTCGTTTAGACATTTTTCTCAATATTTTGATCAATCATCTTGCGCTGGATTCCGCAATCTCTTCTCAATTCGCTTGGCTGCAGCTCACACCAAATGTGAGCTACTCTACAGACAGCGAGGCCGGTGATGCATCCCCCAACCAGGATTCAGAGCACGATTATGACGGTGAAAGTGACTCCGGCAGCTGCAGTATACACTACAGCACCTGGACCGGACTCGAATTCACACCCTGGGCCACACACAGCTACATTGATCCAGACGGCCACATGGACCTCTACAGCCTTCGCCAAGTCCGCGAGGCTGAGTTATACGCCCATGGCGCCCTGCCCAGATGTGACTGGTGGCATTGGGACGATCCGGATCAGTACCCCGAGAGTGATGGACCTGCCTTGGTTCTGAGCACGGCAGAAGGAGATGAGTACGAGCTGGATGATCCAAAGGAGTATGATGGGTCTTATCAAGTTGAAAATCAACCAGACCAAAGCGGGCGTGAGACGGAAGGGGATGCAGGGAGCGAAACAGGGTATGCGTTTGATGCTGCCAAGGGCATCATGTGGGCGGATGACGAGGCGGAGGACGACTACTGGGAGCGGGTGGAGGGACAAGGAGAGGAGTGGTGGGATTGATGGAGGGTTTGGGGAAGGGGGTTTGACTTTCAGGGCGGCCAGTGATGCATGCTAGGTTTTAGCCACCCAATCGAGCTCTTCATCAAACCTGATCACTTTGGACTCGATGGTGTATTCATCTACCCAATAAAAGGCCATGCAGGCAAGTAAAAGATCCTTACCTGCAAGGTAGCACTCTTCCCGTCCCCGCACTCAACAATTGGTGCTCCCGGCCGGCAAAAAGAATTCTTGCCGGCCCTCAAGCCTGGTTGCGAGCGACGGGGCTTCTCTAGCGTGCTGTGTAATGCGAAGTGACCAATGGGCACGCCAAGTGCATATGTTGATGGAGTACAAACGAGCCCTTTTCGTGCAAGCCTTGATGGCAATATCATGCATGTAAGATTTGACATTGCTTTTCTTCCTCATGATGTAAACCGGAAATCGGAACAGAGCTGAACGAGGGCAAGGATAAAGTAGGACGGCTGTCCTCTTCTCCCTGGGCTTCTGGCCTGGGGCGTCACAACCTAACACAACCTTCTATCATCATGAGAAATTGGTGCAGCGTACTGACTTGCCTTGCGGGCTTGTTGCCAACTTCTATCCAAGCGGCCAAGGATACATACGACTATGTTATCATTGGAGGTGGAACAGCCGGCTTGACCGTCGGCGATCGTCTCAGCGAGAGCGGAAATTGTATGACAAACTCTCCTCATATCCATTGCCTTTCAAGAGAAGTTTGATACTGAGCCTCGAAAAGATACCGTCCTGGTAATTGAGTATGGTTATCTCGGTAGGTCTTATTCAGCTGAAGTAAGGTCTGGGGGGCAGTGCTGACCTCTGCCACAGAGCCGGATGGTCAAAGGCCTGGCACAGTCTACAATATTACCTCAGCCCCAGTTTCGGGACTCGGAAACAGGACCTTTCCTGTGGTGGTGGGTTGTGTTGTTGGCGGAGGCTCCGCCGTGAACGGCAGGGTCTTCCAGCGAGGAACCACAGAAGACTATGATATCTGGGGAGAGCTTGGTGGTGAAGGCGCCCGAGGCGGCTGGAACTGGGCTGACATGCTGAGATACTTCAAAAAGGCCATCCAACTCACACCCCCAAAGCCCGAAACAGCGCCCTTTGACCTCAGATATGACACCAAGTATTGGGGCCGCAACTTCACCACCAACCATACCATCTTCGCGACCTTTGGCAACGTGATAAGCCCCAAGATCTGTAGGCACCCGACATGTTTTTGGTTGATCCTTGTTTCGTGTTACTGATGTTCTTTTGAACGACAGATCCTTTCTACGAAGCAGCCAAGAAGGTCCCCGGGATCAACGTCTCACCAGATGGGGGAAGCGGGCAGGTTGGTCTGCAGTACTACCAGGCGTCTTCAAACCCATACACGGGAGAAAGATCATACTCCCGGACGGGGCATTGGGATGGTCTCAATCGGGCCAACTACGATCTATTGCCAGCAACACGTGTGAACAAGATTGTTATCGACCGTAACCGAGCCGCGGGTGTGCAGGTCTATCCACGAGGTGAACCGCAAAAGAAGACGATCATCCGTGCGAGGAAAGAAGTGGTCTTGGCCGCGGGCACCCTTCATACCCCTCAGATCCTACAGCTGAGTGGCATTGGACCTGCTGATCTTCTTAGACGTACCGGCATACCAGTCAAAGTTGATTTGCCTGGAGTAGGGTACAACTTTCAGGATCACACATTCATACCCGAGGTTTCTTTTCGCTGTCAGTACCTTATGTTTGCTGATTCATGGTCCAAGAAGCTTACAGTTTGTCAAACACAGGGTCAACATCACCACCGATCCCAGCGCATCTCAACATCTCCGTGATTGACGACGGGCTGGGCCGAACAGCCCTTGGTTTGTCCATCGGGCTGTCTGTGATCGCTCCCAGCTCCTTCAGCCGGATTGCCTCCCGCTACGAGTCCCAAAGCCCGGCCGCCTACCTGCCAAAGGGCACACACCCAACCATCATCAGAGGCTATCGCCAGCAGCAGCGTATATACGCCCGCGAGATGCGCGCTAAGAACTTCTCTTTTCTCCGCGCGACCTTTTCGGGGGATCCTTCTTTTGTGCCCATCGTTATCCACCCCGTCAGCCGCGGCACCGTGTTGATCGACCCCGCCGCCAGCGCCGACATTGAAGTCGAACCCATCGTGGACTACCGCGCGGCGTCAAATCCGATCGACGTCGGTGTTGCCGTCGAGCAGATCAAGTTTCTGAGGAGATTCATCACGGGCGGGGAGTTGTCGAGGTATAATGCTACTGAGGTCGTGCCAGGGCCGGGGTACGAGACGGACGAGGCGCTTGCGAGGTGGGTGAGGGCAAATACCATCCCCAGTGTTTACCATCCAGTTGGGACGGCGGCGAAAATGCCACGAGAGTGGGGCGGGGTTGTCGGGGAAGACTTGTTGGTGTATGGGGTGAAGGGGCTGAGCGTGGTGGACGCGTCGATTATGCCGACAATTGTCGCAGGGACGACGAGCATGACGGTGTATGCAATCGCGGAGAAGGTGAGTGACATAACTTGGTCCCTAAATAATAAAGTGACTCTAGCTGACAAGGGCTTTAGGCGGCCGATTTGATCAAGGGGAGGGCTGGGCGCAAGTAGTCTGTCTCGAAGGTCAGAAACCAAAACAATAGTTGTAGGCATAGCAGTCGAACTGCAGAAAGGTGTCTTGGCAAATTACCGAAAAATGGCATCTTATATCGTTGCGAGAGCATTAGCTAAACAAGCAAATCCATTCTTCTTGCGAGATGTCATGCCTCCAGATTTGGCAGATGCTGACTGCAAGGTGGGGTCCCCGCCTTTCCCCGCGAAGCGTGTTGAAGATTGAAGATGAAAAGGGCGGGGGCAGGTAGGTACCTGCATCAGTAAGTGAGCATCCTCGAGCTGCTCCATAGGGAAGCCTTCCAGGAGATCGAATTCACCTCTTTGGAATGGAACCGAACTTGACGTCATTTCTTCTGGAAAGAGCTGGCTCACACAGCCACGAGCAATTTTGCTAAGCTAGGGACATTCACTTATCAAAGACCTCCAGTCATTCCTGCTCCATTACCAGTCCGCAAGCTCCAACTTTTCAAGTCTCGGTCCGGGTACCTCATATACACTTCTTCGATCGATGCTCCCTTTCCACCAGGGCCCCAACCAATGCAAATAAAGCAAATCGGGCCACGTATTTGAATTGATTTATAAGGAAAAATGGATATTTAACTTAAATTGTTTAAATTGGTCTATTTAACCTACCCAACGCTACCCAGATTAACTACATTAGCCACTAATATATTAAACTACCAAACCAACTATACACTTCCTACCGTCCTCTACCTATTATTTAAAAATACTAATTAAATTAATTTTCTTTTTATTTTTATTATTAATTTTATAAAGTTTCTAATATATTTATTATAAGATTCCATACCTCTATAGGACTTACCTAACGTCATAGTCTACTTTATACAATTTCTTAAAAAGGACTAGTAATTCAGAAACCCCTAAGGAAAGCTCCTTATCTAATTTTTACCTTTTACTACAAACCACATTATATATACAACGTAATTATTATATTCTTATTTTCTTTTTCTTTCCTATATATAAGTATATTTAATAACCTTCTTAGCTTTAATTTCTTATAGTAAATCTAACTTTAGAAAATACCTCTATATCCTCCTCTATAAAGGAAGCTTTTATTAAATCTCTTATTTATATACTTTCTATATTAACTATAAAAGCCTATATAAAAAATCTTTTTAAGAAGCTTTTCAAAGAATTTCCTTTAGACTTTTTTATAAATCTTTCTATAGAGCCTTTTATAGACTCTTCTTTAGAATCTCTTTTAAAACCTTCTTTAAAACTTCCCTTAAAACTTCCTTTAGAACTTCCTTTAAAACCTCCTTTAAAACTTTCTTAAATACCTCTTTAGAAACTTCTCTAAAAGCCTCCTTTAGGAACTTCCTTCGGAAGCCTCTACAGAAGCCTCCTACCTAAACTTCCTACTGGAAGGTTACAATTATTATAAGATTCTACATCTCTATAGAACTTACCTAACATCATAGTTTACTTTATATAATTCCTTAAAAGGATTAATAATTTAAGAGCTCTTAAAGAAAGCTCTTTATTTAATTTTCACCTTTTATTATAAATTATAATATATATATAATATAATTATTATATTCTTATTTCTTTTTTTTTCTTCTTTTCTATATATAAGTATATTTAATAACCTTTTTAACCTTAATTTCCTATAGTAAATTTAACCTTAAAAGATACCTCTATATCTTTCTTTATAAAGGAAACTTTTATTAAACTTCCTACTTATATATCTTCTATATTAACTATAAGAACTTATATAAAAAATCTTCCTAAAAAACCTTTTAAAGAATTTCCTTTAAACTTTCTTATAAACCTCCTTCAGAACTTCCTCTAAAATCTCTCCAGATATTTCTTTAAAAACTTCCCTTAAGAACTTCCTTTAAAAGCCTCTTTAAAAGCCTCCTACTTAAACTTTCTACTATAAGGTTATAATATTAATAACTATAATTAACCAGTTAAATTATTAATATATTTAATTAAAATTAAATACTATTATAATACTTTATTAATATAATATTAATATACTTTTTATAATTACTTTTTATTTTATAATTATAAAAGACTATTTATAAACTTCTCCTTAATTTTTAAAAGTTTTATGATAAGATTCTATGCCTTTATAGGACTTATTTAACGTTATAGTCTACTTTATATAATTCCTGAAAAAGATTAATAATTTAAAAGCTCTTAAAGGAAACTCTTTATTTAATTTTTACCTTTTACTATAAATTATATTATATATGTAATATAATTATTATATTTTTATTTCCTTTTTATTTCCTTTTTTCTTTCTTATATATAAATATATTTAATAACCTTTCTAACTTTAATTTCCTATAATAAATCTAACCTTAAAAAATACCTTTATATTTTTCTTTATAAAAGAAACTTTTATTAAATCTTCTATTTATATACCTTCTATATTAATTATAAAAACCTATATAAAAAATCTTTTTAAAAAGCCTTTTAAGGAATTTCCTTTAAACTTTTTTATAAATTTTTTTATAAAGCTTTTTATAAAACCTCCTTTAAACCCTCCTTTAAATTTCCTTTAAAACCTCCTTTAAAATTTCCTTTAAAATTTCCTTTAAAAACTTCCTTTAAAATCTCCTTTAAAATCTCTTTTAAAATCTTCCCGGATACCTCTTTAAGAACTTCCTTAGAGGCTTCCTTTAAGAACTTCCTTTAGAAACCTCTGTAAGAGCCTCCTACCTAAACGTTTTATAGCTTATAAGAAGAACGAAATTCTGGCCGGAATTGAATTGGCAGTTATTAAGGTATTGAGTATTATTTTCCTGATTAAATTAAAGGATGATTAAATTACAATACTAGCTAACAGAGTAAGTAAATTTAAAGCCGAAATAGTTAAAATCTTTAAGCTCTTTATTAAAAAAGATAAGGTATTTATAAAAAAGATTCAAGGAATAAGTTTTATTATAGTATTTTTTCTTTTCTTTTTTCTTTTCCTTTTTTTTCCTTTTTTTTTTCTAAAATAATTATATTAATTATAATACTTTAAGGTAATACCGAATTACTTAATTTAAGCAAGTTTATAAAGATTACCTTAGTTCTTAAATTTAATAAGCTTATTTTAATAATTCTTCTTAATAGTTTTATCCTTAATAAAGTTATTTTAAATATTTTTAATACTTAAGCTCTTATTAAAAAGCTTATGTTAGATATACCTAAAAAGGTATTATAATTATAATTAATGTTGAAATATAGCACTTAGTTGTAGACTTTATAGTGTATTTTGGCCTGTAACCTATAGGGCTAACAAACAACCAATGGCTTGGAATTATAGTGCTTACTAATACTTTGCTACGGTAATTGCAGTGGTCTTCAGACCTTTAAAGTAGCCTGAAGCCCCGGGCAGTTAGCGTACTATAACGGTAAAACGTTAGCGTCCTATACCCTATAAACGGCTTTTGGTTAGTATATTTAATAATTAGACTTAGCCGGCCAGCTAAGTCTGCAATTAGCAGACTTAATAGGCATTTAAGCCTTGTAATTAGCAGACTTAATAGGCATTTAGGCCCTGTAGTTAGTGGACTTAATAGGTATTTAGGCCTTAAAATAGAGAGAAGTTTAAAAAGTAATATAGAGCTAAAGACCTATAATAGGTTTTGTTCTTTACAACTGTTTACTATAATATTTTCTTAATTATTAAGTTAATTTAATATATTAATTTACTATATTTTACAGTACTTTATAAATTTATATTATAGTATTTACCTTTTATATATTATAGGGCATTGTCTTTATAATTTACCTTCCTTTAATACCTAGCTACTATTGTATATTATAAATAAAGCCTTCTTTACTTTTAATATTCTGCGCTGTTCTTTATATAGGTCTATATTTATAGGCCTATAAGATACTTATTTTAATAGATTATAAGCCTAAGCTTATATTGTTTAAATGAATTTCTTTATTTTATAGCCTTTATAATAATACCTATCTTATAAGCCTTATTTATTTTAAGCTACCGAAGACTTAAAAAACAGCGTTTTAATACTTTTAATAATGCTTTTACTTTCTTTTTAAGCGCTAAAGACCTAAAAAATAGCGTTCTAACATTTCTAATAGTGCTTTTACTTCCTTTTTAAGCACTAAAGACCTAAAAAACAGCGTTTTAGCACTTCTAATAGTGCTTTTATTTCCCTTTTAAGCTTTCGACCTTCTTTACTATAGAGGATAAAGATATATACAACCTTTTTATAAGCCTTAGAGCTTTAAGGACCTTCGGTCTTTTATCAACTTTTAACCTTTTTAAGGGCTTTAACTTTACTTAGTACTTTTAGTAATTATAGAATAACCTTGTAGTTACTTTTAATAGTAGGATTGGGGCTATTATAGTAGGTTTTACTGATTAAATTAGAGCTTTAAGTATTAAAATTAACTAAGTTAATACCTATATTAATAATTTTAATACTTACTTTTTATTAAAATATACTATTTTAAGCCCTTTTAAGTCTTCTTTAGAACCTTCTATAGACTTACCTGTACTATCCTTATTTTCAGTTACTTTAATTTATATAGGTCTATTAACTTCTATTACTATACTTACTATAGCGTCCTCTTTAAGTTAAACTGTTTAAAAGACTATTGTACTTTTAATAAAGGATCTTAATAAATAGGTCCTTTACTTTATTAAAGAATAAAAGCTTTTAGGCTTTAAAAACTAATGCTTTTAATATTAGGCTTTTATTATTTAAATAAAGGTTTTAGGCTTTTCTAAGTTTATAAATAAGCTTAAGTTAATTATTAATTTATTAAACGATAATTTAAAAGCCTTCCTTCTTTTTATTATTTAAAATACCCTATAGGTAGACCTACTGCTTACTATTAAGGCTGAAGACTTTTTAGCGACTCTTTTTTAGCAATTATAAGCTTAGTATGCCTTTACTTAGGCTATCCTTTAAAATAAGCTCTATAGGGTTTATTACATTATTAAATTTAATAGTTTATTAAAAGTAGTTAAATACAATATTAAGTTTAATACCTTTATTATAAAGCTTTAAAGCTTAAGTATTATAATTTAGTTTATTAACTAAGTTAATTATTACTTAAGTTTATTAAAGGGTAGTTTTCTACTATAATATAAACGTTTTAAAGCTTTAATTTACTAAAATAAGTATAATTTCAGCTATTTTTACTATCCTATATTAGAATTTTTATAGAGGAAGTTTTTAACTAAGACTTATATTTCCAATACTATAGTTACTTAAGCCTTTTCTATACTTTATTTTTATATTACCTTTATTAAGGATTTTAAAGCTTTAAAGGCTTTAAATACTTTTATAATAAACCCTATAAAGCTTAAGCTTATTAGAAAGAAAAAAAAGAAAAAGAAGGATAAGAAGAAAAAAGATACTAAAGACTTTAGAAATTCTAAGGAAATTTCTTTTATAGTAAGCTTCGACCTTAATATAGGCTTCTATAGTACTAAACCTTTAAAGCTAACTATATTTTATAAATACTATAGCTTTATTAAGTCTATAGTATTTTTACCTTTTAAAGTCTTACCTTTTATATCTATTAACTTAGCTAATTATACTAACTTAGCCTTAAAAAAAGCCTAGCTTTTTAATATTAAATCTACAGTCTATATTTATAATAATAAAAACCTTTTTATTAACTTTATTAAAATAAAGGTTAAACCTTTAACTATAGAAGGTAGCTTTATAAGAATTATCAGTAAAGGTATTATAAAAGTCTAATTCTTTATTAAAACTTATAATAATAGGGCCTATTTTTTAACTATTAGCCTTATTAAGACCTTTTTTATTTCTACTTTTTTATTAAATATTGTTAATAGAAATTGCCTATATAATATTAAAAAAGCCCTATATAGTTAAAAGCTTACTAATAATAACTATAATCTTATTATCCTTTTAAATTTTAAAAGATTAAAGTTTTACCTTAACCTTAAAGGCTAACTTTAGTTAGAAATATTCTATTAATAATACTTTAATAATTACTTTACTTTTATTAAAACCTTTAAAGCTTTTAAAATTTTAAAAAGGGTCTTCTTTAAAGCTTTTAACTTTTTAAAAGGGGATAGGTCTTTTAAGGATTTTAATAAGCCTTTACTAGCTTTAATTCAATTAACTATCTTTTAATATATATAGCTTAAGTATATAGGTCTTAACCTTTTAAAGAAGACCTTTTTTATTACTAAAAGTATATTTAACTTATAAAAGGTTAAGCTTAAGGATTTAGTTTATAAAAGCTATAATACTATAAAAATCCTTTAAAGGCCTTTTAAGAATCCTATTTAAGCCCCTTCTTTTACTTTAAGTTGTTTAAAAGAGGATATTATTATTATTAAGCCTATTCTACTATTAAAAAAGCCTTATAATTTAATTATAGTAAATTAAAAGACCTATTTCCTATTTCTTAAACTATTAACTATTAAAGATAATACTATTATAGCACTTTATTTACTATTTAAAGGCTTAAATAATACTTTCTAATAATACCCTACTTACTTTTATTATAATAGAGGAAAAGAAGTCCTTTCTTTAAATACTTACTTTATTAAAAAAGGTATCGGCTTTAATATATTAAGCCTTATAACTTTTAATTAAAATGGCCTAATTAAGTGCTTTATTTAGGTTATTTTAAATTGTTTTAAGGCTACTATTTTAACTTCAAACCTCCTTATTACTTTTTAAAGATATATAACTATTCCTATAGTAAAAATTATTAACTATATAGCTTAAAGCTTTAAAGATCTTATACTTTACTAAACCTTCTATAATAAACTATTACCCTTTTAAATACTATATTAATTAAATCTTTTAAACTATAAGGCTATAGGTATTAAGGTTATAGTATATATCCCTATTAAAAATCAAACTATAAGTTTTAAACTTATCTTTTAAAGAACTAAAGAAAGACTTATAACTATTTTAAATTATCAGACTTACTTAATTTATTTAAATTTAAATAAAGTTATTAAAACTAGCTTTATTAAGTTCTATAAAGACTTATTAGCTTAGATTATAGGTCCTTTAAGCCTTATAGGTCCTTTAAAGGTCTTTAACTGCTTTAATAAATTAAAGAAAGATATTACTATTTAAACTTTTAAACTCTTTATTTATAGTCCTCCTATTCTATTAATTTCCAATTCCCTAATACTTAAATTATCCTTTATATTATTTACTTAATTACTACCTAAGCCTACAATTCCAATACTTACAGTACCTTCTATTACTATTAAAATCCCTCTATCCTAAACTTTATAAAAGCAATATAAAGAATTTATACCTATAGATAATATAAATTATAGTAAGCTTATTTCTTATTTAGTTTTTTATTATAAAAAGTGCTATTTTATAGAGGCCTTAAAGCCTAATACCTTTAAATAAGTTTTAAAATATTTTAAAAAAAAGTAATAGTTATAAGCTATCTTTATTAAATTATACTAACTTTTTACTATTAAGACCTTCTATTTTATCTACCGATCTTAAATTAAAAAGAAGCCTATTATAAGCTATTAGGTTTTTAAGGATAAAAAGAATTTATAGGGTATTATAGTAAAGTTTAAGGCTTAATTAGTTACTTAAGGTTTTTAATAGACTTTTAAAATTAATTTTAAATAGACCTATACTTTTATTATAGAGCCTTTAATTTAAAGAATTATACTGGCCTTTATAGCTATATTTAACTGAGATTTAAAGTAAGTAGACTTTATAAAAGCCTTTTTAAACTTAAAGACCGATTTTAATATCTATATTGAAATTCTATAGAGACTACTTAAGTTTACTTATAGTAATGTTAGTACTATAATACTATTAAAAGTAGCTAGATAGGACCTTATTAAAGACTAAATTATTTTATTAAAGAAATCCTTATATAGTTTAAAGTAGGCTTTTTATCTTTAATAATAGAAGGTCTTTACAATAATCTAGGCTTTAAATTTTAAACCCTTTATTTCCAATATAGCTATCTATTTTTATTTAAACTATAAAATCTTATTAACTATATTAACGATTATTTAATTATAAGCCTTAAGCCTCTATAGTTTTAAACTTTAAAGAACATTATAGAGGAGTATTACGATATTAAAGATTTAAGTCTTACCTACTACTTTTTTAGTATTTAAATTGAATGTAATAGGCCTTAACAGTGCCTTTAGATTTATTAAAAGGCCTATATTATAGAGGTAATTAAGTACTTTAAAATCAGTATTAAGTTAACTTTTTTTCTATTAAGCCTTGGAATTATAAATAAAGGCAATAGGCTTAAAACCTCTATAAACTTCTTTAATTAATACTTATATCAATAACTAATTAGTACTTTAATGTATATTATAGTTTAAACCAAGCTTAACATAGCCTTTAGTATTTAGTAGCTTTTACAATACTTAATATAGTCTATTAATATTTATTTAAAAGCTATAAAATCGCTACTTTCTTACCTCTATTTTAGTATTTATAGTACTATTAATTATAGCTTTAATAGTAATTTAAAGCCTATTAGCTTTATTAATAGTAATTAAACTAAGTATAAGGAAAGTGTTAAATCTACTTACAGTTAGCTATTTACTTTAATTAAAGGACCTATTAATTAGAAATCTAAAAAAGTATTTACTATATCCTTTAATACTTTAAAGGCCGAATATATTAGGCTTATCGAAGGCCTTAAGGAAGCTATGTAGTTTAAAGGTCTTTTTTAGGAAATTTCTAAGCTTATTATAGGCCCTACCTTTCTATTATATAATAATAAAGGCTCTATTACTACTATTTATAGTAATAAGTATAATTACCGAACTAAATATATTTTAATTTAATTTTAAAGGGTTAAAAAGGCTATATTTACTAAAGTTATTACTATAACCTACCTTCTTATAAAGGAAATACTTACTAACAGCTTTATTAAAGCCTTATCTATAGCGCTATTTAATACTTTTATTTTATTATTAAACCTTTCTAAGCTTTTTTAGTCAATACTATATATTATAACTATAAAGGGGATGTTAAAATACAGTACTTAATTATAGACTTTATAGTATATTTTAGCCTATAATCTATAAAGCTAATAAATAACTAATAGCTTAGAATTACAGTATTTACTAATACTTTACTATAGTAATTGCAATAGTTTTTAGACCTTTAAAGTAGCTTAAAACCTTAAGCAGTTAATATACTATAATAGTAAAATGTTAATACCTTATACCCTATAAATAGCTTCCGGTTAATATACTTAATAGTTAAACTTAATTAGCTAGTTAAGTCTATAACTAGCAGACTTAATAGGCATTTAAGCTCTATAGTTAATAAACTTAATAGGCATTTAGACCTTATAGTTAATAGACTTAATAGGCATTCGGGCTTTAAAATAGAAAGAGGTTTAAAAAGCAATATAAGGCTAAAGACTTATAATAGGTCTTATCCTTTATAACTATTTACTATAATATTTTCTTAACTACTAAGTTGATTTAATATACTGGTTTACTATATCTTATAGTGCCTTATAAGCCTATATTATAGTGTTTATCTTCTATATATTGTAGGGCATTGCCTCTGTAATCTACCTTCCTTTAGTGCCCAGCTACTGTCGTATACTGCAGACAAAGCCCTCTTCGCTTTTAGTATTCTGCGCCGTTCCCTGTACAGGTCTATACCTATAGGCCTGTAAGATACCTATTTTAACAATTAATATACCAGATAATTATAAACTTTAATCTATTAACTTAATTAAAAGCCTTTAGGGTTATTATAAGAGTAAGTAAATAGGAATTATCTTTAAAATTAAATTAAAGAGATTTTACTTATAATATTAACTGATTTTTCTTAAATATAATAATTATAAAATTCAGATATATATATATAAAGTAATTAATAATAAGCTTTAATATAATAATAAAAAAGCATATTTCGGGATTTTTATAAATAAGTAAGGAAGTTAAAAAAAGAGTTATTAAAAAGGTTGATAATTTATTTAAGAATATTAGCTTTTTAACTAAATTCCCTGATCTATATTTACCTAATTCTATTGCCGAATATTATTCGGGCCTTAATATTATTAATGATTTTTTCAATAATATATTAAAATTTAATATATAATAATTAAGAAAGAGGTTATAATACTTCTTTAATTTATAATAATAAAAGAATAGCCGATTTTACTTATAATAATTACGTATATTATAAGTATATTTTACTATATGCTTATAAATATTATTCTTATATTTATAAGCCTTACTTAATTGCCCTTTTATTATGCTAATTTCCTTGAATATATTTTTTATAATACCCTAAGTTCTATTATTAAATATAAGATTATATACGGTTTTAATAGCGAGGGCCGTTAATAAGATAAGAATATTAAGTTTTTTAATTAGTAAGATAATAATATAATAGCCAAATATAAAAAGTATTTCGAGTATTTTATCGATTAATATTCCAGATTCGAGATCGAGGTTATTAATTAAAAGTTTAAGAACAACGGTAAGAAGATACTTACTAAGGATATTTTAAGTACTAGTGAGCTAACTATTACTTATAATACTTAATAAATAGAGCGTAAAGTAAAGCCTAATATTTAAGACTAGAACTTTCCCAGCCTTAATAAGTTTATATATAAATAGCTCTTTTATATTATTTATAGTAATTATTAATACGATAGCAATTCCGACGCGGTCCAGGTTACAAAGATAAATGATCTGGATAATAACCATGCCGTTACGTACTATAGGCTTTGCAGTATTACCGCAAATTCGAGGGGTTTTAGAGAGGCATTTAAGTGCCAAAAGAAGGAGCCTTTATACGAGATTTACTAAGAAGTATGAGACTAGGAGGCTCTAGATGTGTGTTTTAGGCTGGATCGTATTGTTTAGTATGGGGCGCATTGGGTTTTTTTCATTTTTCATTTGTCTCTTTTTCTCCCTCTCTTTTGGTCGGCCATTGTTCTGGGAATGGGATATATTGGATGCAAGCTGGGTATATTTTAGGCCCCGGGCGCTTGGTCTTGTATAGAAATGTCTCCTCGCCTGGATGAGTAGGGGAAAGCAGACACACACAGAGATTATATAGGTATACTTAATCGATGCTTTAGTGCTTTCGTCTTTGTTGCAGCGCCCTAGCACAACCCCAGCCGCACAAATTTCTCGCCACCCATTATCACTTTAGAATATCTAAATAGACTCTATTTAAACTACACAAATATCTCACCGTTATCCCCTTTCGCTCGCTGGTAATCTTGCACCGTACCAATAGCAATCTGTTGTCCATCTCGGGTCCGATCTCCGGTAGGACTTGCCATCAAATCACCCCAGGACCAGCACAGACAAGGCAAGATCATTATGCGACGTGAGTTAGCACCAGGGGATTGTAGCTCCTTCCAACATGACCGACAGTACTCGTGAAGCAGCGCAGGTAGGACAAGGGGGATGCAGCACACCTGCAAGCACCTGGGAATAACTTGGGACAGCTCCTTCCAGCAGGGCATAGGCAAGGCAAGACCGTTGTGGCAACCAGGAGAGCACACCGGGAGACAACTCTTTCTAGCAGGTCAGTGACTGCCAAACGGCAAGAGGTGTCGACGGTAGTCGCAATCGCTGAAGCCCCAGGTTTATTTGCTTCCTCTCGCTTCCTCGCTTCTCCCAACTTCTTTTTCTTTTTTCCTTCATGGGCCTGTAATCGACACTACCATTTTTGAGAGAAACAAATCAACAACATGAAGTTCCAGGACTCCGGTCCTATCATTGCAATTTGCGACCTGCTCTTTGACGCTGTCCGAGCACTTTTTCCTTCAAGGTTCCCCGAGGTCGACCCCCTTTCAGAGGGTTTCAACACTCTGACTGGGACGCTGAATAGGCTTGACGGTAACGCTGGGGAGATCCGCGAAGATGTCCGATCGATGATGAATGTCGTTCAGGGCCCTGCCCCTGTGCCACAGGAGTCGATCGTCAAGCTCCTTTCTGATGTGAAGACGGAGATGCAGCGGAATACCGAGGCAGTTCTTGAGCAGACGAAACAGAGCAAGCATCTGACGACCGTCTTGCAAGGGCTGGCGACTCGCGAAGACATCGAAAATCTAAAGACCGACATCCAAGCCCTTGTGACACGCGAGGATGTGATGTCGAAAGCCGATCAGATGATCCAACTCCTTACCGAGATGCGGGATGCCTTCAGCAAGCTCCCAGAACCCGTTTCTGCCTTTCCCAAAGCCCCGGGAACAGGGATGCATGGGCCACCCAGTGACTAGCGGGGTAGTCGCTGATGTAGCCGCTGGCTAGGGGCGCCAGCCTTCCACCGCTCCCCGAGGAGTGGTGGGGGTCTCTCGCAAGAGAGGCCCCCCCAGCGACCAGCTCGCACCTTATCGTGGTGCTGGGGTTCAGTACCCTTGACCGGGGAAGCCAAGACGAGCTGCTTCTGTGAGTCCCCCTTCTTGCATTCAATCTCGTGCTTCGTCGTCTCGTCAGAGGGCCCAGCTCCACTTGACTCGCTTTACAGGATTGCCTTTATGTTGGTCCTCTTCCGCGAGCCGTTCCCCAGCCGCGTTCCAATCGTCCTCCGACCGTCTTCGAGCCCTTCTCAACAACCGACGTTTCTCTTTCGCATCCTATCCTTGATCCTCAACTCTATACTGTTTCTCCCCTCCGTCCTCGGTTCCCCCCGCTGCCGGCTCCTATTGACAGATTTCCGCTCGACTCCCTTCATACACACTCCCGGTCGCCGCTCGGGGACCTCTGGCGCAGTTCCTAGGCTTACAGCAAGCTTAAACAGTGATCATGGGACGACTTGGGGGTGGGATGCATGGGTGGACACAATAGCGATGATGAGCAGTTCCTAGCACTAAAACAAATGGAGTGTTTCCGCTGTCCACATTCAGTACAACATGGAGTGCTCGTGGTATACTGAATGCGTGTGACTGAGGTGTCCTGGACGTAGGCGCTGTGCAATCGAGGGTTTGCGGAGCACACATCAAGCATCCGACACGACGCCACCCGGACCACGGCTCCTAATCGATGGTTCCCCCATCTCTCGCTTTCAAGTTCTACTTATTGAGTTGCCACACAGTAACATGAGCCTTTCAGAGTTCGTCGTGCCTCACATCGTTCCTCTCATCCGGTCGCGGTTCCTCGTTCCCGTTCCTGGGCCTCCGAACCAACGCAGAGGAGGCGACCGCTGCGCCTTTCCCGAGCCCGAGTTACCCGACACCTAGATGACAGCACAGCTATTCGAAAATACAGCTGTCTCCATTACAGGCGCAGAACCCAGGTCTTCCTCCGTCCACACTCTGTGCACCATCCCAGCCCCACACATGTCCTCTCTTCGTACCAATATTCTAGAGGGAGACCCGGTTACAAGGTTGCACCATTCTAGATCGTGCGGAGATCGACACTCTCCAAGGTTATGCCACCCGGCGACTTCGATGGACCAATCCTCGCCTTCAATGGGATCCCGTTGACTAGACTTTCGAATCGTTCGTCTTGGGGAATCCACCAAAGCAACACGTATCTGATAGTCGGTAAAACAAAAGGCGCACGACCTAATGTTCCCAGAGGTTGGATGGAAGGGTCTTGAGGATTCTTCGTCGCGGCATAGCTCAGGAATCATGGCGGCCCGAAGGTGACGGCACACCAGGGAGCATTCGTAGTGTTTAATGAAGGTCCTCAGTGATTGCGCGTTTCCCTTTTTCCCATCGCTCCGAAGCACCATAGTGCTATGGATGTAGAGGTTATTGCTGATGATCTTAGCGGTGCAAAAAATCTTGATAATGACACCAGAGAAGGAGCACCTGTGTTGGGTCGCCTCAATGTCCTGTAAAGGCGGGCCGTGAAGAGCCCCGTAGAGATGGCGGTTCATGACAAGCCGGGCCCAGGAATATGTGAGGTCAGACCGAAAGGGCGACACCAATTTACTCATGACGGAATCGATGTCGCGAAGATTCCACCAGCATGGCCCGTGGTAGAACTTGTAGCCGCTAAATTGCAGCCGAGCGCGCCATGGATGGAGGTAGGCGCAGCCGTGGCAAAAGTAGAGCCTTGGGATGTCTTGCTCAAGCCATTGAAGCAGTGTTGCTCTGGCGGGGGCGGATAGCTGGGCCGATTTGGGGAAATGCTTGACGAAAAGCGCGCGGCAGGTTAGGGCGAACGCAATGGCCGATTCTGGCTGAAGGTGCTCCAGGATCATGTCGACGAGCTCGGTGGGGATCTTCAGGGTGCACCGCTTCTGAGCCGATAACCTCCGTTGGTATCCCGGAAGAAGATACCGAAGCCGCAGAAAAATGCGATCCATTTGTCGAGAAAAGGTTTTGTCAAGTGTATTGTGGGTGTTAGTACGACGGCATCTGGTATTCTGTTATTAGTACAGACGAGCTGGTGGCCTGGGAATTGAACGTGACAACTCACGGTTGCTGACTTCCCACACCAAGCTCGGTCTTCAGTGGCTATATCGTTGCGGTTGTGGTGTGTGTGGTATTTGGAAGAAGAAGACGGGACTATGGACAATTTTTTTTTCTGTGCGCAAAGACAGCAAGGAAAAGTCTATTCGGAGGCATGATGTCGGTGGCGGCGCACTCGGCGTTGGTCATCTTCACATGTGATATCTGAGCCAGAAGGAGGGAGGTCTTAGATTCGAATCCTGTTATGGTCGTTCCTTTTTTTATGACGGGAGGGGTTTTCCCGTGATTTTAAGTGCTTAGTCATTCATTTTTTTAGTTACTTCCTTCGTGCTCCCTTTTTTCTACAGTAGGCCTTACTCTTCTCTTTTCCTTAGCTATAATCGCTATATATGATGAATCCCGTAACCTAGACTTTCTCTGATAAGGGATCTCTTGAAGGTATGCTAGGTAAGGTGACTCAGTGCAGCTAAAGAGTATACGATAATAAGTATCTTTAGTATTCTTATAAGGTAAAGTAGAGTTAGTATAGGTATAATAGCTTATAAGGATTACGTATGATATCTTATTACTAGTTATTGAACTATCTAGTTAGTTAAAACTATAGACTATATATTATTTCCTCCTTATATATCTTATACTTAGCTTAATAGGTAATCCTATTAGGCATTTTAGGCTGATAAATATTTTAGTCAGATATATCTTAGCTAATAATTCTTAATATCATATTATATAGCTTATTATATACGATGGTGACTTATTGAGCCTTATTTAATTAATTTATAGTTTTTAATAATTAATTAACTTAGGGCATCTTACATTTTTTTATTTATATAAAGCTGTTAGTTAGTTAATTTATAATATAATACTTTTCTTTTAAATCTTTTATCCTGAGAGACTTTAATTTATTTTTAAATAGTTATTTTAATCTTTCTTTTTAATCTTATTAATAAGTTACCTCTTTTTTTTGTATCTTTTTAATTAAAGAATATTAATATTATATTAAATTATATAAAGAAAATTATATAACTTTTATATAAGAAAGTAATTTAATATATTAATTTTTTATAAAAGATCCTTCGTACTGTTATAATTATAATTTTCTTTTACTTTTATTATAAATTTTATCGTTTAAATTATAAGGTATTTTTATTTAACTTTTTTTCTTATTATAAATATATTTATTATTATAAAACTTATGATTAAATAATTATAAATATTTAACTTTAAAATATTATTTCTTAATATAATAAATTAAAAAATAAAATAAAATAAATAAAAGTAAAAGATATTATTTTAAAGATAAAAATTAATTAATTATATTTTTAAAAATAATAGTAATTAATAAAGATAATTTAAGTTATTTTTTATAAGTTTAAAATTATAAAGGAATTAAAAAAAGTAAAGTAAAAGGAAGTTATTATAAGTATTTTATTTATAGTAATTATTTTAAAGCCGGAGCTTTTTACTTTAAAGATTAATCTTCCTTTATTACTTTTTATAAGTATTAATAATTTTAATTAATTTAAACGTTAATTAATTGGCAGTAAATTTAAATTTATTAATTTTAATCGATTTAAGTTCCTTTAATAAAATTACTAGAATCTTTTAAAGTAATTTAAATTTTTAAAGTTAAACTTTATTTATTTTATTAAATATTTTAATGTTTTTTTTATTTCTTTTTAAATTTAATAGTTTTTCGACTTCCTATTCTTTTTTTTATTTTTTATTTTTACCTTTTAATTTAATTTTATACTTTTAAAAGTTAGTTTTAAAAAAATAATATAAAAGGTATATAATTATACACTTATTATATTAAAGATCTTTAATTAATAAATAATCTTTAAGAATTTTTTAAAGATCTTAAAGGGTTTAATCTTCTAATATTTTAACTTTTTAATAAGCTTTTTTATATATAAATTTTAAATTAAAAATAAAACTTTATTTCTTTTTTTTAAATAAGGTTTTTTAAATTTCTTATTATTATAATAAAAATTTATCTTCCTTTTAATAAATTTTAACTTTTTTTAAAAGTATTTATATAATATATATAATTTAATAATAATGACCTATATGATATGCAAACAAATAGCGTAATAATAAAAGGTGTTAAATTAATTATATTAAATTGATTGTTAAAAAAAAGAAGCTAGTACGGATAAACTATTCTAATATCCTCCATAGGGTATGTATAGCTATAGACAATATAATATTAGAGTTTTTTATATTAATACTTTAAACTAAAAAAGAAACATATCGTTTTAATATATTAAATGTTTAATTATTTTTTTCTTATTTATTTATTATTATATTAATTAAAAAATACCTTTTTCTATTTTTAAATAGTATATCTTTTTATTAAAGCTAAAGCTTTATAAACGAATTTTAAATATTTCCTTTTTATATATTAACTATACAATATTTATATAATATCTTTTATATATAAATATACCTTAGCGGGAAACCGTGCACACCTGCAAGGCTTGCTAAGTAGCGCAAGGCTTGTACGCCACCAAAACTTGCAGACTTATAGCCTTGCAGACTTGCAGGCCCTACTTTCCAATATAGGGCCCTACTTTTTCCTTAACATCTGACGTTAATATAAAGTCAATAAAGACCCAATATATATTATAATTAAAAATACAGTTCATAGCTTATTTATAGTATAGATTATATTAAATTACTATATAAAATATCGAAATAAAAGATATAAATATTTTATTAAAAATATTAGAAATTAATAAAGCCGGCATTTACCTTTATAGTATAAAAAACCTATTTTAAAAACTATACTAGCCTTATATTAATAACTCCTACCTATTACTATTTATCCTTCTATCCTTTTTATCTTTATAAGTATTATTACTTAGATATTATATAATATAAAAACTCCAATACTACTTCCAATACTAACTATTACTTTATATTTAAACTGCTACTATATATAGCAGTCTAGAACTCTATATAACAATAGAGGCAATAAATTAATAGTTTAATATATAGTAAGGTTTTATAAAGAATCTTTATAGCTTAATTTTAAATGACTAACTGACTGTTTTGAATATCATTTTCTTCTTTATCTTTATTTAAACTTGCAATTAGCTTTTTAATAAAGAGATCCTATAAAGGTATAGTTCCTATCTATATAGTTTATTAAAATAAAGCTTTTAGTTAATTAAATATAAAGGCTATTGCTAAGGTATATTAGGTATATATATACTATAAAAATTGTAACCCCTATATTATTAAAGCTAAACTAATATTTAACGGCTTTAATAAAGACTTTAGATATTAATATAAAGCAGTTAGATCCCTATTATTAGTAAGTAAATATTAGGGCTAAAAGGACCAGCTAAGTTAATAAATACTAAGTAGGAAGGTATTGGCCTCGGCAGTATAAGGATTTATTATACTTAATAATAAAGTTAAAAGATATTAAGTACTAAAGGTAAGTAAGAAGATATTATCTCTATAGTATTATTAATAAATAAATTATAAATACTAATTAGAACTTAAGAAAAGGATATACTTTTGATTATTACTTAAAAAAGGTTTAATATAGCGCCTTTCGGTAATTAAATAGGCCTACTTCTATTAAATATTATACTATATAAACTTCTAAGCTTTATATTTATTAAATATATTAGTAGTTAGTTTATTCTATAGAAGGCGCTTAGTAAAATTATTAAAGGTTTTATTATAGTAAAAAGGTTAATCATTTCCTTTTAAAGTCTTAATTACTGGTATAATATAAATAGTAGCTTAGTTTAATACCTTAAATAAAGTTACCAGCTAAAAAATATACTTAAAAGAGAAAGGTAGAAGGACTTTATTATCTTAAACATTCTATAATAGTACTTTAACTATCTAACTGATCTATATATACTTTACTAAGATAGCAATTTAAATAAATATTTTGTACTTAATATTAATAAAGTAATACTTAAAGGTAAAGACTTAGTAAGTCTTTTAAATATCGGTATAGGCATTTCTATCCTTATTATTAAAAGTCTTCTCTAATACTATAGTATATTAAATTATTAAGTAAAGTATTATTATAATAATCTAAATATAGAACTTTACTAACTTAACTTATATACTACTAGTAAAAAATGTTTTATTAAAGTTAAGTATACCTTATATATATTTAAAATAAACTAAAAGGGTAGGTTTAGTTAATTATATAATTACAATATCTTTAATCTAAACCTATATATTATACCTAGCGTCTTTATTAAAACTTTAATTAATTATTTATTAAAAAAGTTTAAATACAATATTATTTAAGGCTGTATAATTTTTATACTATCTCTATATACTAAATAAATAAACTGCCTTACCTTAAATAGCTTTATTTTAAAAATCGTTATATATAATTATAGCTTTATTATAGAGAGTTTAAATATTAGGCCTAAATAGTATATAATTGCTAAAAATGCAAAATATAGTATTGAAAATAAAATACTTACTGTAATAGAAAAAATAATCCTTTCTATATTTAATATTAAATTAATAAATTAATATAGACTTGGTATCTATATTTATAAAATTCAGTACCGATTAATTGCTAACTTTACTAGCTTTTTTTACTATAGTACCGGTAAATCTAACCTTAAATTACTTAATAGTCTTATCCTAATAAAGCTAAATAAAGCTAGCCTTTTTAAATTAAAATATATTAGCCTTAATTGCTAATGCCGGAATATAAGTTCCACCATATTAAATTAGATAAGGAGATTAGATAAAGATACTACCGCTCTGCACTGCCTTTAGAGAGGTCATACTATAGAGTAGGGTTACACCCTATAGAGCAGTATATAGAAGAATTCCTATATACTATTAAAATTCTTCCTTTCTTTACTTAATTAATTACCTTTTTACTATATTATTACTTTATATCCTATATAATGCTATTAAATAGTAACTACGACTTTTTTAATAAAGAGTCATTTAATTTAAATAACCGAGTTATTAAACAATAGTTAGTAATATTCTATAAGCCGTACCGACGTTAATTAACCCGATATTGCAACCTTTTACTATTACTATTAATCTTTAAGTCCTAATAAAATTAAACTTAAATACTGTCTATTAAGTAAGTCCTAAAGTACCATTTATTTACTAATAAGCCTTCTTACAATTACCTCTATTGTTAATAAACCTTTAAACTACCTTAATTATTAAATAAGCTTTTCTTTAAATTGCTTTTATCTATTAACTGAATATTTAACGATCGCTCTATCCCTATAAGTAACGTTATAAACTTACTTTTCTTTATTAAAAAGAACTTAAGTATCTTTAACTATTATTTTTAAATTTAAACCTATCGTTAATTTAATAAACTTAAATAACCAGTTAACTTCTACTTTAATATTAAAGGATTTCTTTACTATATCCTTAAGCTTACTTATTAACCTAGGCCGTTTAATTAATTTAATAATTTATAGCCGAATTTAAATATACCGCGACTTAAATAAAAGGTTTTTTATTATCTACTATATTGTATTGTCCTTAATTACTATAATCAATTACTTATAGTTTATAAATTAGAATAGACCTGCTTTTATATCTTACTAATAAACTATTGTTTACTTTCGATTTAAACTCTTTAATAGTTAAAAATAACATCGATTTTAAATACTACTGTTACTTTTTATATAATATCTGTAAATTTAAGACTATAAATACTAAGCCGACTGTTATCGACTTTTAATTTAAATTGCTAATAGATATTATTTTAAAGAATCTAAAGTAAGAAAAGTAAAATAATAAGTAAGCGTTTTTTAATTATAAAACTAATAATTTAAATAATAAATCTTATTAAGATTTTAAATATAGCAATTAAGTTATTACCTTCGATATTAATCCTATCTTAATAACCCTAATAAATCAATCCCTTTCTAACTATATTATTAAGCTATAAATTAACTAAAATAATATTAAACTGTTTAATATTAAATTCTAAAAACTCTATAATATAGTCTATATTAAAGTAAATAAAATTAAAAACATTATTAATAAACCGGTTAATAAAAGTAATGCCTTTAATTTATTTAAAAACAATATTAATACTATCTAATAGCTTAAAGCTTAAATCGATAGATACCTTTTAATTTTTAAAAAGGCTACTGCTTTATTTAAATTAGAAAAGTTAAACTATACTAAAGTTTTAAAATTAGTCGGTTTAGTTTAAAAGATTAAAAAGGAAATCTATAATTTAAACAGTTATACTATAGTAGTAGTTAAGTAAGTTAAAAAGCTAAGATATTTTATATTTAATATATTTACTATAGCTAGCGATATTATATTAATAGCTAATTAAATTAATTAAAGAGTTATCGAACTTAAAGTTACTATAACCTAAGTTAGTAAAACTTTTAAGAATTTTAAAGAAAAGAATTATAAAATTAGTATTAAAGTCGGCTATTTAAAGAAGGAAATTTCCTAACTTTAATTATAACTAAGGAATATACCTTACTTTAATAAGGCCGCCTTCTTCTATATAATATAAGAGCTTAATAGCTCTTATTATAATTATAAAGTTACTATCGAAGAAACTAAAGTAAAATTAGTAGAAATTAACCGCTTAATATAGAAGTTGTAAGTAATTATTATAAAGCTTAAGAAAACTAATAAAGTTAAATAATATACTATAGAAAAGTTCTATACTAAGTAAGTTATTATATATAACTATCTACAATATTATAAAAAGGAAATTAATTCCATTAAAATAAGAATGTATAATTTAAAGAAAGAAGAATTTAATTGTAAAAGTAAAACTTTAAAGCTAAAGTATAATATAACTACTTTTAAAAGTTAAGTATAAAAATTTAAAGATCGACTTAATAACCTTAATATTTAAGATATAGTATTTACTAAAATCTTTAAATGCTTTATTAATAAAAATAAGTTTAATAATATATATAAGGAGATTTTTAACTTAGCCTTTAATAATAGTAAGTACCTTAATATAGCCTCTATTATATAGACCCTTAAGTACCTTTATAATAGTCGCTTTACTGCTATAATAAATACCTCTATAACTTAATTAAAGTTTGATTGTAATCTTAACTACTATATTTTAAATATAAAAAATAAAGCCTCCTTTTATTTCAACCGAACCTTATATATAATATTTAATAAAACTTCTTCTATTATATATAGTACTAAAGTGCTTAATCTCTTCTTTACTAATTAGCTTTAATATAAGTATACTTTTAGTATAATATACTAAGCCTTTTAAAAAGTATCGTTTAATAAGTTGCATCTTTATTATTTTATAGTTAAAGAGAGTTAACTTTACTTTTATTAAGAATCTTATTTATAGAATAATAAATATAATAGTACTTTTAATAATGCTAATTTAGAAGATTACTAATACTTTAAGTATAAAGCCTCTTACAATAATGCTATTAATTCCTAAACTATATCTTTAGGCTATTTAAGTATTAAACTTAAATATAAAGATATTAGTCTATTCGATCTTAACTTTAAAAATAGAACCAATATAGAAGTAATTATCAATAGTAATAAGACCTTTTTTAATGATATTAACCTTTTTATTAACTATATATATAATATAATCGACAATTTAATATTAAAGGCAAATATAGAACTATAGATCTTTACCTTATTTCCTTTATTAATATTTAATTTAATTGTTAAATAGTATAATATAAAGATTACCTTTATAACTAAGTTAGCTTTATATTATAAAGACCTTAAGGCTTACCTTAACATTTTAGCCATTTACTTTCCTTTAAATTTAGTAAAAGCTAATTTTAAATATAATAAAGGTCGTCTATATTTTAAAGACATTGCTAAAGATAATAGTATTATTAAGGTATACTTTTAGAAGATACTATAATATATTAGAAACTTAGGTATACTTAGTTAAAATAGTTCTAATTAAATAGCTATTTTACGTTAAATCTAAACTAGATTAAATATTAATATCTAACATTACCTTTATAATCTTAAGGAATTTAAAATCCTTAAAAAGTTTATACTTTATATTAATTAAAAGCGACTAATTCTATAAACTATAGTATACTACTTAAATAGTTTAAAGAAGTCTTTAAATAATTTCTCTTCTTCTTTTTATAGTAGTTCTAACTACAACTCTTCCTTTCTTTATTATAATCGATCTTACTTTTAAGATCGTTAAAGTAAGTATAATAATACTAATAAAGATAGACTTAGTAAGTAATATAAAAAACCTAAATATAAGAAGTATAATAATTAAAATAAATAGTATAATAAGCCTTATAATGATTAAAATTAAGGCTATAAAAAAGATTATACTTACTTTACTATTAATAAAAAAGATATCTTAAGGTTCTATTTACTATCTATAGTAATTAGCCGCTTAGCCTTAACCTATAATAAACAGTCTAACTTTAGTAAAGTAAGTAGTTATAATTAAGGTTTCTTTATAGTTATCGATAAAAACCTTTACTGTAATTGATATAATAAATCCTTTAATTTTTACTATATTAAAAAGAATTACCTATACTATAGTCTTAAAGTTATTAAAACTAAAAAGCTTTAACTCTACTTTTATACTCCTTCTTACTATATATATAGGTATTATTAAGAAATATTCCCTTCTTACAATACCTTCTTTAAGTACCTTAAGACTTACTTTTTTATTAAAAAAAAGAAGGTATATAATAAACCATTTATTAAGGACCTGCTATTTAAAATAAAAGGCCTTTATAAATATTAAATACTAAAAAAGTAAGAATAGAGGGAGTAAGCTAATACGGCTATATATATTAATATTAAGTTATTTTAAATTAAGGAAGCTTTTACTTTTAATAAGTATAATAAAGAAGGCAATCTATTATTAAATTATACTTATCTATATACTAATACTATAATAAAGCTTAATAAAAAGGTAATGTAGATTTACTTTAATTTAAGTTATAGTTATATAATAATCGGCTAAAAGCTTTTTAAAAAGCTAGAATATACCATTATTGCCTAATAAAGTACAGTTTATAACATTAATAAAAGGGCTTTTAAAACCTTTAAATAGACTACCTTTACAATTTATATAATAGAAGCTAACGTAAATAGCCAGCCTACTTTTATAAAGATTACTTATTTTAAATAGGTCGTTAATAATTTAACTTTTAACTTTTTATTAAGTAATAACTTCCTTTACCTTTATAGTACTTCGATTGACTATTAAAAGTGTAAAGCTTTATTTACCGCCTTCGATAGATTTATAGTAGATTTTAAAATCGAAATGCACTTTAAGCCTTATTAATATAAGGTTACTTCTTTTAAATATATAGCGTTAATTTTAAATACCACTATCTTTATTTACACTTAATATATCGCTATTTTAAAAGACTGCCCCTCTATATTTTAAAGTATTTATATTAAAGCCCTAAATACCGCCATTAACTTTAATACCTTTAAAGTAATAACAATTTATAATACTACTAATAGAGTCTTAATTATTTTAAAGTATATTTATTTAAGTAATATTATTAAAGTAAAGGATAGTAGATATTTTAATATATTATAAAATAATACTATAAAAATAGCAGCTTTTATAGGTACTACTGTAATTACCATTACTACCGGCTTAATACTATTAACTACCGATAAAAAGCTTAATACTTTATTTATAATTAACAATTATATTAAAGCCTTTACTATTAAATACTAGCCTATTATTAATATTATTATAAAACCTTTACCGAAAGACCTAATTAATCTTACCGTCGTTATCGACAGTTAAAGTATAGCTTACCTTATTATATTAAATAAGTAAAGCATATAAAGTCTAACCCTACTTTTTAATACTATATTTAATATAATTTAAAAAGTTTTATTTAAAGTAATAGACCTATTAATTATACTTAAAAAACATTTTACTTTTAAATTAAAAATACCGTTTAAGTTACTTAAAACAATTACCGAAAATAGAATTTATATATACGCTATTAATTATAAAATAAAGCGTTAACTTCTTTAATTTATTAAGAAGTTCTTTAAAGTTTAATAAAAAAAGAACGAACAAATTAATATATTGCCTAATAAGTAAATATATATTAACTTAATTAATAATTAGTAAAAGAACCTTAAAGCTACTTATACTTATCTATTAAATAAATAAAATTGTAAAGTCCTTAATCGAATATTCGGTAACCTTTATAAGTATAGTAAGATATTCTTTAATAACCGCCCTACTTTCTTTATATATCCTATCTTTATTATTTAAAAAATAGTAAATAGAGTTCTTAAAGGCTATATAGTTATTAACCTTTAATAACTTAATAAGGTTATTATTCTAAACTATTACCCCTTCTCCTTATAGTTAAATATTATATAGGCTTTATATAGAAAGATATAGATTATAGTTATCGATACCTTAAACTTTTTTTACTAATTTAACATTTACCTTCCTTATATAGATTGCTTTATACTAATCAGTCTTTATAGTATAGAAACCTTTTATATTGCTTTTATAGGCTTTAAGAATATACCTACCTATATTTAGTACTATATAAACAGGATATTAAGACTATATAAGGATTATTATAAAGCCTATATCGACGACATTATTATTTATTTTAATATTAAAGATAATTATATAGCCTATTTAAAAGTAGTCTTTAACCTATTTAACTATAAAAATATCTTTATTTTACTAAAGAAGTTATAGCTTAGCTATCCTAATATTAAGCTTCTTAAATTTTATATCGATACTTTAAAAATAATAACTATAGTAAACTACATAGCTATATTTTACAACCTCTCTTTTCTTAATACCTTTATAGCTTTTAAGTAATATTTTAATATATCTAGCTTTCTCCATTACCTTATCCTCTACTATTTAATAATTAGCTAGCTATTATAAGACTATAAGGTCTAACTATTAATAAAAGGCTATAAAAATAAAGCCTTTAAATTAAAGAATCTAAAGAAGCGTAAATCTTACTATAAATATATTAAATTTACGCTTATAGCCTTTAAATTAAAGTCTTTTAAACTTATACAGAAGGCTATTTATAAAGAGGATTTTACTATTTTATATTACTTTAACCTATTTAAAGACCTATTTATATAATTTGATAGATTAATTAAAAGAGGTTTTAATACTATAGTTTTCTACTTTAAAGACAGCTATAAATAAATACTAAATACGTTTATTTTTATTAACTAAGTCTTACCTATTATATTCTTAAGTAAAAGTCTTACTAATATAGAACTTTACTATAGCCCGATAAAGCTTAAAGTTACAGTCTTAATATAGACTATTAAAAAGCTAAGAACTACATTTTACTTTTCTATTAAGTTTATTATTATATTAATAGACTATACTACTATAAAGGGTATAGTTAAGAAAACTACTATAGTAACTACCTTTACTGATTACTTTAACTTACAATTTATTAATATATTAATATACCTTTCTACCTATAAGCTCTATATTTATTATATTACCGGTAAAAAGAACTTTATACTTAACGTCCTAAGTTAACTAAAGGTATTATAAAATAAGCTAAAGTATAATAATAAAATCCCTATATTAAATAATATTTAGTTTACCTTTATTAAAGTATAAATAGATCTAAAGCTTAAAAAGCAGTTTATTAAAGGTTACCTCCTTAATAAAAAATATAAGCCGATTATCAATAGCCTTAAAGAATCCAGTATTACTAAAGGCATTAGCCATTTTTTTTATCTTAAGCTATCCTTTATTTTAATTAATAACCTCCTTTATAACATTTATACCAATAGATTTTACAGTCTATATATACTATAACTACTAATTAAAGAAATCTTTAAATTAATATATAATAATAAATATTACTTTAATTACAATCGTATACTTTATAACCTTTATAATCTAGCAATTTATAAGAAGACTTATTTTATTAAGAATTATATAAACTACTACCTTATATATAAAGTTAACTAAATAAATTAAATAAAACTAAACGGCAATTACTAACTAATTTACTTAAAGTATATACTTTTAATAAAGGTTATTATAATAGATTTTATTATTAAACTATTAACTGTAAAATCTACCAGTATACTATAGTAGATTAAAGGATACTTTAAATATAATTAAATACTTACTATTATATATAAATTAATAAAACGATCTTTCCTAATTTTAAGCAATGCAAAGTATACTATTAAATAATAGGCCTTTACTATTATTTACTAACTATTAATTAACAATTAGGAACTGCCGATAGCTATTATCTCCGAATATAATCGAAAGTTTACTTCCGACCTTTAAAAGTTAATATAAAAGCTTATAGTTACTAAGCTTTTAATAATAACTATATACTATCTATAGGCTAATAGTTAATTAAAAATTAAAAATTAAATAATAAAAATTGCTTTACAATACTATTACTTTAAATACCTTAAGTTTAATTAGCTTAAAGTTATCCCTATATTATAATAGAATTTTAACTTTATATATTCTTCTATTATTAAGTTATTACTATATAAGCAGTTCTTTAGTATTAAACTATAAGGTCCTTTTAAGGTTATTACCGCTAACTATTATAAGGCTATTAAGGATTATACCGTATTGCGATAATACTTATATTAAAATGCTTAACTTACTATAGATTTTACTATAGTTAAAATAAAGAAAAGATATAATAGTAAATATAAGCCTATTTACTTTAAAGTTAAATAGAAGGTTTACCTTTATTTATATTATAACTACTACCTTTTAAATAAACTATTAAGAAAGCTATTATAGTAAAGATCTAGCCTATTTATTATTAAATAGTATATCGATTGCCTTATTTATAAAATTAACTTCCTTAAAGAATTTAGCATTTACCTTATTATATTAATTACTTACCTTTCTATAGCCTTATTTAATAACAATCTATTTAAATAAGTTAAGCTATAGCTTAGCCTAATTAAAGACTTCTAATCTAATTTTAATACTGAAAATAGTAATGTTTATAAAATTAAGGTTATTTTTAACTACTAATTATATAAGGATAGATTTAAGTATTTTATTAAATAAAAAGGCTATAGCTATAAACGTAATATATATAAAACTAAATAGTAATTATGCTATTTATAAAAGCTTATTAATAAATATTAGGCTTAAAAAGGTAATAGATTTACTGTCAATGTCTGTAAGGTTAATAAGCCTATTAACGTTTAAAAGAAGAAGACTTTATAATCGTTATCTCTATAGCCTTTTATACCGATTACTATCGAATTTAATAAGGCTATTAAAAGACCCTATAGTTACTTATATAAAATACTAATTAATAGAATATAAAAAGCATACTATAGTAAAAGACTTAATAAGTAAATAGACTTAAGATAAAGCTATTTAAGGATTACTAAAGGTAGTAATATTTTTCTTTATAAGGGGGCATTTAATACCGGAATATAAGTTCTACTATATTAGATTAGATAAGGAGATTAAATAAGGATATTACTGCTCTATACTATCTTTAGAGGGGTTATACTATAGAGTAGGGCTATACTTTGTAGAGCAGTATATAGAAGAATTCCTATATACTGTTAGAATTCTTCCTTTCTTTACTTAATTAATTACCTTTTTACTATATTATTGCTTCATACCCTGTGTAACGCCATCAATTGCCTTTAAAAAAAAAGAAAGGTACTTGTTTTTAAGCTCTTTAAAAGCTAGGATTATTTTAATATAGTATACTAAGGTAATCGGAAAAATAATTAAGGTATTAAGGTTGTTAGCTAAAGTATTATTATTAAGTAGTTAGAAAGTATTGTTTTAGTTTAGTATAGTTAGATTCTTAAATATAGCTTTAAATATAGAGATAATATCTATAGAAAGGCTAGCAATACTTACCCTAATAGTAAATTAAAATTCGGTATATTAAATAGGGTTTTCTTAAAAGATATTAACCTAATTAGTAAACATTAATAGCTAAACTATTTTCTTAACTGCCTTCCTTTTTCCTTTAATAACGTAAGTACTAGCAATTTTAATTTTACTTTAAAGGCAATAAGCAAGCTTAGCCTTATAGATATTTTACTAAAAAATAAAAGGCTAGATATTATATATTTAACAAAGCTATAGAAAATAAATTATTAATATATCTTATACTTTAATAAAATATCAATCGAAAGTAAACTTATACTATTAATATAAAGGTATATATAGATTAAGCCAGTTAAGGTTAATATTAACTATATACTTATTGCATTTAGAGGGTAAGTCTGACCTATTTAATTAGATAATAATAGCGGTATTAAAGTAAAAGTTAAGTTAAGATTAGATATATTAGGCCTTATTTTATTATTATACCTATACTTTCTACCGGTAAAAGACTGAGTCTTTTTAAAGTATAATGGCAGTTTAATTATACTGTTTTATTTAAAAATGGTATTAGCGATTTTATTATCTAAGAATAGAGACTTTAAAAGGTAATAACTTACTATACTAAATAACCAGTATATCGATGCTTTTAATGATAAGAGAAATTTAGGATATACTATAACTATTAGTTTAAGTTTAATAACTTTTAAGTTATATAAATAATAATAATTAAAAAAGGATAAGAATAGAATAATAAAGGAAGATAAAGCTATAATATAGTAACTATTATACCTTTCTTTTATAGAGGTAGAAATCTTTAGTAAGTTAAAGATTAAGTAAATATATAAAGAAGAAAAGAAAGAGAAGAGGGAAGAGTTTTAAAAGAGAAGAGGGGAATTTATAAGTAGGTAATTAAAGTAGATAAATAGTTTATAGTAAGCTTTTATAAGATAAGTAAGTAAAAGATTTGCCTACTTACTTTTAATAAGAAAATTCTATTTATTTTAAATACTAAAAGATATAACTAGAAGGATCTAAAAAGGTAGTTCTATTAGGCAAAATTAATTACTTTTTACTCTTTACTTTAACTATATATTAAAGTATTATAGAAAGGGAAGGTATTTTAAAAGTCAGCTATTAAAAAGTAAGGCCTTAGCATTTAATAACTATACTTAAAGCTCTTTAAAGTATAAACAGTAATTATAGCCTTAAATAAATTACTTTTACTTTTAACTTATAACTTTCTTTTAAGTTACTATTTACTTACCTATAAGTATAAGAATAAGACTTTATAAAAATTAAACTTTATAAAATTTCTTTAAATTCTACCCTACTACTTTTATAAAAAGCGACTTTTTCTTATAGATTTCTATTAAAATAGCAAGCTCCTTTTAAACTACTATAATATATAATATTAAAAAGCAGATTTTAAAATACTTTATTAATAGGCAATTAGGTTTATTAAAGATAAAGAAAGTATAACTATTTTAACATATTGCCTTTATATTTAAAAGACTAAGCAACGCCTTCCTTTAAACAAGATATAGGACAAGACTTTAAACCCCTTACTTACCGACTATAATATTAATATAAGTTTAACTAATAATTTTAATAAAATAAAGATTGGCTTCTATTATAATAATAATATATATATAGACAACATATTTATTTATAGTAATAAGGCTATTACTATAAGTTTTAATAAGTTAAATAAAGGTAAATTGCATTTCAATATTAAAGTAGACTAATAAAGCTAACGGTTTATAGATATTATTAATTTAGACAATTCTGATATTAAGTTTAACCTTAAGATCGCTCTAATTAGTTTCAATTAATAGAAACTTAATATAGCTTATTAATATAAAGAACTTACTTTAGAAGCTATTAATAAAACATTTATAACTGCCTTTAATAAGGATATCGATAAAGCTTAAAGTTAGACTGACTAAAAAAATAAACCAGATATTTAACCTTAATATTGCTAACCTTTTAACTTTAATAAAGATATCTTTATAGCTATTAACAATAACCTCTTTATTCTAGTCCTATACTATTAAAATTAATCGCTAAAAATCCTTAACTTTAAGTTTAGCCTTAATATATATACTTATATCTTTAAGCTTAACTATACTTAATATACTATACTATATAAAGTCCTCGGTTTCCTTCAATAGTTAAACTAAATTATAGAAACCTACTATAATATATTATATACTAAATAAGATTGTAAAGTTAATATTTTCTTTATTACTGATAATTATTTTAAAGAAATTAAAAATCTACTAAACTAATTAATAACCTTTAAGAATAGAATTTATAAGCACTTTCCTTTCTATAATATATATATTATCGATATTCCCTTCTATACTACTAAGCTAGGAAGTACTAAAGAAATAAGAAAGGTTATAGAGGTTAAAAGACTAAGTAAGGATTTAAATAATATTATAAATAACCTTTATATTATTAACCCTATTACCTTCTTTACTAACTTTATATCTTTTAACTTTATAAATACAATACACTTTAAATTAAGTAACTTTATCGATAAACTAAAAAAAATATATAAATTATATACTTAAACCTTATCTAACCGGATAACAAGCAGTAAGTTTATATATATTTTAAATAAATATAATAAAAAGAAGTTATTTATATTTATATTTAACTTTATTCTATATATTTATACTAATATAGATTGCTATTATTAGTAAGGAAATAAAGACAGGAACTATAAGAAAATATACGTTAGTTATATATTTAATGTTGGATATAACTATTATATTAAATGTTATACTAATTAAAAGGACAGTATAGTGCTATAGATTTAAAAAGCCTTCTTTTACTTCTTTTACTGTAATAAAGGTATACTACCTTTATATTTATATAAATATTAAGAAATTTAGCTTAATCCTTTATAAAATAAGGCAAAGTATATTTTAATAGAAGAGGTTATTTTTATCTTTAAGTCCGATTTATATATAGTTATTACTTTTAGTTTTAATTACTATCAGTATTAAAGTAAAGAGATTAATAACCTATACCTTAACCCTTTAGCTATTTTTAATAGAAACCTATATAAATAGTTTCCTTAATATATTAAAATACCTCTATTAAAGTAAATAAGATTTTTTATTTAATATATAATATTAGAATATAGAATAGTCTGTTTAATCTATTATATCTATTTTCTCTATAGTATATTAAAAATTAAGGTTTTTAAATGCAAACTCTTTAAATAATAGGATAAGCTTAAACTTAAAGTCGTTTTTTACTTTATTATACTGTTTATTAATAGCTTTAGTATCTACTATAATTTATACTACTTACTTATTAATATATATACTATTTTTACTAGCCAGTCTATTAAAGATTACTATTATAAAGTAAATGTCTTACTATTAACCTTTAGCCTTTATAGTTCTAATTTTAACGACACTATTAGGTCTTTTTATATTTTCGGTAACCTTAATTAAAATATTAAGGTAAAGATTAAAGGAAAAATATCATACTAATAGTCTTTACAGTCTGCTTTATCAGTAATATAGTATAGTAAAATAAAAATGTCGGTTTTTATAGTCCTAAAGTATTAAAGTAATGTTAATTTTATAAAATTGAAAGATTATTTTAAAATTATAACCGACCTAACCTTATCTTTAACTTTAACTACTATATATATAGCTATTACTACTATTAAATCCTTTAAATATATAAGAAGATATATTTAAAATAGATAGTAAAGGACTATAATGCCTATACTTAGTAATAAAGCCTCTATAAAAATAAACTCCCTTTTCTATCTATTACCTTAGTATTAGACTTAATTTTATCTTACCTTTTAAACCCTATATACTTAAAGTTCTAAAGTATAACTTAACTTATATATAAGTTATTAGTTAATAAAATCTTAACTAAGCTAAGTCGGCAGATATATATTTATAAACTAAAAGTATAGCCATTTCTTTCTAATTAAAAGTAACTTTAATTGCCTATTTACTATTTAAGAAGTTATTCCCTATCTATCTACATTCGATAGTCTATTATTATCCTTCTTTTACCTTATACTTAACTTACTTCTTAGTTTATAGCCTTTTAATATTTAATTAAAAGGTATAATTATTTTAAATAGGTTAAATAAAAGGAAATAAAAGATAGCGATATAATTAATTATATTGTATAGGCTTACGTTTACCTTGTTTAATTAAATAATATTTTAATAAACTTCGACGTTACTATTAAAGAGAAAGATAGTATTGGTAACTATATTTACCGAATTTACTATATCTATTAAATACTTTACTTATTTACTATTTAAACGTTTAATTATAGGGCTTATATAGCTTATATAATTAACCGTTGCCCTTTATAGGCTTCTTCAGTTATCTTTATTAATTTATTAATATAATATATACTTTTAAAGTATATAGCTAATATTGTAATATAGTTAATAGAATAAAGTAAAGAGGTTTAAAAGGGTTAGGATATTGGTATATTGGATTAGTTAAATACTATAATAAGGCTTAATGTCTATATTAGCGTTTATTATCGTAAGATTATATAGAGGTATATACTTTCTATTAATATTAATACCTTAGTAAGGGAAAATTAGTATTAGTAAGTCTTTACTTTTATATCTTATTATTATTACTTTAAAGTCTATTATTTATTTACAATAAAGCTTAACGTTAAGCGATAGAAGTGTATATACTATAGTTACCTCCTTTATTTACTTTAATTTATTATTTTATTTATTAATAGTAGTTAATTACTAATAATTAATAGTAAATTTAAAGACTAAGTTAAGCGCTTTAATATAATTAATATCGAAAAGTAAAAGTTAGCAATAGTAAATATAAGTATTACGACCTAACTTCTTTTATATAATACTTTTATCTATACCGACTTTAAGTTAACAGTTAAGATTAAAGATTTATATAAACACTATCCTATACTCTTTAGTTCTATCTTATTATAGATAGATTATAAAGATCTAAATGCTAAAGATTTAAAAGCCGACTTTAAGTTTAATATTAAGGCTAGTAATAATTAAAGGTATTAGAAATCTATAGTTATTAATTAAGTAAATGTTAGTAAGGTCTGCTATACTATTAACGATAGTAAAGCCCTTTTAAAACAATAAACTTAAATATTTAAAGTATTTAAAAAGAAACTATAGAAGGTATATATCTATTATTATAGTTAATCTAAAATATATATCTTTAAGGGCATATTATAATAGGCTAATAAGTTTATATTTATAAATAAGTAAGTCTATTTTTTCCCTTAACCCTTTCTTTAATCCTCTTTTCTATCCTATATCTTTACTACCTTACTATAACTACTACTTAAAGTTAAGCAGCTTATAATAGCAGTTTAATAGTATTTTAAAAGGCCTTAAATAAGGCAATAAAGTATAATAATTTACTTTTAACTGTATTCTATATTATTAAATATAGTAATATTAATTAGCAATAACTTTAACTATTAAAATCTTAACTAATATAGTAAACTTTATTATAAAATTTATGATTTTAAATTATATTAATAATTTAAGTAAAAGTAGCTATTTTTCAGTATATTAATTGGTTAGTATAAAGTTAAAATAGAGAATATGTTAATCGATATTGTATTAGGAAAGATCTGGAAAATAAAAGGATTTTTAAACTATTTAAAATGTCTTTATATTTATATAAAAGCTTATATCCAGATAGTATATTAATATACTATTCCGAAATTAAAAATAAAGAAAAAACAACTTATATACTATCTATTAATACTTTTATTATAATAGAATTGCAATTATATATATTAATATCGATAATTCTTATAATCTCGACTTTACTTAAATGCCTTAAAATTATTATAAAAGCTATATAGAGTTTTTATTTTTATATAGTAACCTATATAGTTTTATACTATTGCTTTATATATATTTAACGACTTTTATAGTTAGTAGCTTTATTTAGCTTAGGTCTTAGTATTATTTAAGGATATATATCTTAGTATTACTTAAGGTTAAGTAAGGGCTAATTCCATTATTTACTTAAAAGCCTCTACCGATATGTCTTTATTTATAGCTACTATATCGAATATAAGGAAAAAGAGCTTAAGAATATTTAGCTTAGTAAGGTTAATTAAATCTTTATTTACCAGTATAATAATAGAGATTATATTTTTATTATCATCGTACCTGCCGGTATTCTTAATAATAGAAATAAAGACCCTATCTTTAAGCTATATAAGGTTAAGTACTACTTAAATAAGCTAATTATTATTAATATTATAAAGGTTTAGTATATTAAGCCTTACGTTATATTTATCGATATTAAAGAGACTACCTTTATTTATAATAACTAGAAGGTAGAGTATTTCTAAGTTAGGTCGTAAGTCTGTTTACTATTTAATATATCTATATTAATATACTGTCTTTTACTTTTACCTTACTTTCTACCTTACTTTAATATTTTTATACTGTTATTTTTTCTATCCTAACTTAACTAACCGTTAACTATCTTATAGGTTAAGCTAGGTATTAACTGTCTTTTCATTTCTTTCTCTATAAAAAAGTTTGTACTTACCTTATATAACTATCTTATACTTATCACTTCCGTTAAGACCCCTTAGAAGCTGCTTACTAAGAAATTTAAGGCTAACGCTTTAAAGGGCTTATAACTAAACTTATATCTTAGATAGCTTTATTAAGCAAGCTTCCGATAAGTCCTTTTTTAGATAGTTTAAAGCTAAGAACGGTATTGTCGATAAGAAGAAGCTTTCTAATGATAGTAACGTTAATATTAAAGGTAAAAGTAAGGATAAGTTTAAGGAGGAGGAACTTAAAGGTAAGGCTATAGAGATTGATAAAATAGAGGTCGATAAGCCTACTACTAATGGTAAAGCTGCCAGTATTGATAAGGATGCTACTATAGAGGGTGTCGAAGGTAAGAACGGTACTATTAATATTAAGTAAAGGTTAGAAGGTAGATATAAATTAAAGGACAGAAGTATAAATAGAATAGGTATTTTAAAACTTAAGGACTTAATACTAACTGTTTAGTAGGTTATTAGTATTAAATACTCTACTTAATTATATTATTATTGTCTTATAAGTATTTACTGCCCTACTTATTTAAATTATTACTAACTTCTATTTCTATAAATATTCTTTTATTTACTTATATATTTCTTTATTTTATAAGTATTTTCTTTAAATAGATATTATAGATTGCTACTGACTTTACTATTTTACAGCTCTTAACTACTAAGTCCTATATCTTTCTATCTTTAGTACCTTATTATAAATTACTATCTTTTCTTTCTATTGTATACCGCTATTATTAACACTTTATATAGGGTTTTCTATATGCCTTTTAAGTATAGTACCTTTAATTAAGTCTATCATTTTATCTTATTATTTTTATAATCGTAATTGATTGACAATATCTTTATAGGTTTTTAGATAGCGCCTACTACTTACTACTACTATTACTACTGTATATTACAGGATTTAGCATATTTTAAAAGGGGTTTGGTTAGAATTTAGGAATTTAAGGTATTATTTTATTGAAGAAATTGTAAAGGACTTAATTATAGGTAATAGGTAGTCTTATTATAGTATAGTAGGCTTAGTTATATATAAATAGAAGCGTATATAGCGTATAGTACTTAATTAACATTTAACGTAAGTTCGGTCTAAATAAATAAATGCATATATATCAACGCAAGTAAAGCGTAAATTCCTATAAGGCTAGACTCTAGTTATAAGTCTATAAGTCTATAAGTTTTCACTTCCTACAAGGCTTACACTCTAACTATAAGTCTGCAAGTCTGCAAGTTTTCACTTCCTACAAGGCTTGCAGTCTATTAAAGGCCTAAAAACAGAGCAAGCCTTGCAGCTCGAAAATCGGGCTGCAAGGCTTGCAGAAGACCATACACTCCCGCTAAGGTATAATATTATATAATACTATTACCTTATTTTAACCTTTTTTTATTAATATAGTAATTATATTTATTATCTCTTTTATATTATTTCTTATTTCTTTAATCTCTTTTTCTATTTTAATAATTTAACTATTCTACTATTTAATTATTTCTTTCTACTCTTTAAAATAACCTATTATTATTTTTATTTTCTTATTGTTAATACTTATAGTATTAACTATTATTAATAATTTATTAATAAATTTATATAGTTTATTTATAATTAACTTTATAAAGAAAATATTATTATCTATTACAGTATAGTAGTAAGGGATATAATAAATAGAATGCAGGGTTAGGGTTATGTATAGAGTGGGGCTGCAGCTAATAGAAAAAGAGTAAGGATGATAGATAAAAGGTAGGGCAGAGTTCCTACTTTAAATATATTATAGGACTATAAGCTTATAATTAAAATTTTCTTTTTTCTCTTTATCTTATAATTACTTAATAAATTGGAATATAATATTAACCTTAATCTATTTAAATTACTTTATTATAATAATTGTAAAATTAATAAAATTATAGTTTAAGAAGGTTTAAATATTTTATAATTATAAAAAATAATAAATCTGAAAATTTACAATTTAACTGATATATATTAAAGAGCAGTTATACTATTAATTAAAATAGGTTAAACTTTATATAATAAAATTTACTTATAGTAATTTAATTTAAATATAACCTCGGTATAATTTACCCTTTGGCCGGTAAGGTTAAAGTTTAAAGTAATAGTAAAGGTAAAATTATTAGTCCTTTAAATTAAAATTGTAAATAATTTTAAAAGGAAGTCTGTTTTTTTATTAATACCTTTTAATAGTACTTTCTAAATAAAAAACTTAAAATTACAATTAATAAAAAGGCTATATATATTTTTAAAGTAATTTTAAGCGGTCTTTATTAAAAAAATATAACTATATTAAGTATAATTATAGTCGATATTTCGATTAATAAATAAAATATCCTTACTATTAAAGTCTTTTATATAGTTTTTTAATATAATATTTTTAAATATTTTAATAATTTATAATACTATATAACCTATAATAAGTATTGTAACCTTCCGGTAAGAAGTTTAAGCAGAAGGTTCCTAAGGAGGCTTTAAAAGGAAGTTTTTAAAGGAAGTTTTTAAGGAAATTTTAAAGGAGGTTCTAGAAGAAGTTCTAGAGAAGGTTTTAAAGAAGGCTTTTAAAGGAGGTTTTAAGAAGGTTTTAACGGAGGCTTTTTAAAGAGATTCTAAAGAAGGTTTTAGTAGAGATTTTTTTAGAAAGTTTTTAAAAGAAGGTTTTAAAGGAAGTTTTAAAAGAAACTTTAAAAAAGTTCTATAGAAAGGTTTATAAAAAAGTTTAAAGGGAATTTTTAAAGAGTTTTTTTAAGGAGGTTCTTTATATAGGCTTTTATAATTAATATAGGAAGTATATAAATAGAAAATTTAATAAAAGTTTCTTTTATAAAAGAAGATATAGAGGTATCTTTTAAACCTAGATTTACTATAGGAAATTAAAGCTAAAAAGCTTATTAAGTATACTTATATATAGAAAAGAAGAAAAGAATAAGAAAAGAAATAAAAATATAATAATTATATTATATATAGGATATAACTTATAATAAAAGGTAAAAATAAAATAAGAAGCTTTTTTTAAAAGCTTTTAAACTATAAATCCTTTTAAGGAATTATATAAAGTAGACTATAATATTAGGTAAGTCCTATAAAGGTATAGAATTTTATAATAATATTTAATATAAAAAAAAGCTTTTTAATCTTTTAAAAAATTGTTACTTTTTTTATTATTCTCTTCTTTAAGATCCTATATTATTTCCTTTTAAATAAAAGCAGTGTAAAATTCTGTTTTAAAACTTAATTAATATTCTATACCTTTTATAATTATTTTAATTTATTATCTTCTCTTTTTATTATTTTTAAAAATATTTAAATATATAATATTAGTTACCTCTATTGCTTTATTTTTAACTGCGATTTTCTTTATAGTTATGTTTATATTAATTATAAATAGGAATATTTATAGTAATAATATAAAGATCTTTAAGGTTAGTTAATTAGTATAGATTAATAAAGCTGTTAATATTCTTTTTTTAAATATATAACGATCTTATCTTTTATATTTAATAATAATACCTTCTTTATTAAAAATAAAGATATAAAAGAAGGACCGACTTAGAAGGTTTAAAAAAGGAAAGTTCTTATAGTATAGTAAAGTAATAAGGTAATAGGTAATATCTTTTTAATCTATTATAATAAGTAAATTGTACTTAAAAGCTAATATAATAGGAATATTAATAAAAGGGCTAACTTTATAGTAAAGGATATATTTAATATCGACGTTCTTTATAAAATTCTAATTTATTTACTATTTAAATTAGGAATTACTTATTATTTTTAAAAGGAAAAATATACTTTCTTTAAATCCTTCGATTTTAACTATCTAGTAAAGCTCGATATTAAATTCTTTAAGGTTTTTAAAGAACGTACCGATCTTTAAAAAGGCTATTTATATATTGTAAAATTAGTAAAAAGCTTTCTTTTTATTATTAAAAGGCTCCTTCTTTTTTAAATAACTATAAAGTATAGTATATACCTTTATAATAACTTCCTTATTATAGATAATATCTATAAAGTTATTATTATAATAAAAGGGAGACTTTTAATAGTAAAGTTTTTTTTAAATAGTAAGAATAGTAAAGAGGTTAATCTCTATATAATAATCAGCTAACTATAGGTAAATATTTTAAAAGTCATTCTTTATAATTTTTTTAATAGCGATAGTTTAATAAAGGAACTTAGTTTTTAGTTAAAAGTAAAAGGGACTATATTAAACTTTTTTTTTAATAACTGGCTTTTCTTTTAAATCTTAAATTAACTATTTTTTAATTTTCTTGTGCTATTTTTATTAAAAGATAATATATAAGTTAAGGCTTTTAATAAGGTTGTAAATAATAAGGATATTATTAATAAGGAACTTAGTATAAAAATTCTTTACTTAAATACCTTAATCTTAACCTTCCTTTATTAAAAAGCTTTTAAAAAGGTACCATTTATCTTTCTTAATAAAAAGGCTTAGTTAAAACTTAACGGTAAAAAGGACCTTATTAAAAAAGGAATTATATACTTATTTAATAAACTTTTTATAATTATATACTTTAAAGTAGTATAGTTCTTTATTAGTAAAGATATTATAAATATCTTTATCTATAAAGTTAAGAAAGAAAGTTAGGTTATAGAATAAAAGGACCTTAATAAAAGTTTCTTTAATAATATAGTAATAAATAAGGAAATAAAGAAAGTATTAATAAACGATGAAATTAAAATTTACCTTTACTTTATTTTTAACTATCTCTTTAATTATAAAGTAAATAAATAAATCCTATTAAATAGTTCTAAAGGCTTTTCTTTTATAATATTTAAAAAGAAGATTACTTTAAATACGGTAATTTAAATAATAAAAGGCGCTAATGCTTTTTTTAAAAGTACTTATAATATAAGGTAAGTTAAAAGAAAAGTTATTAAATTTAAAAGTAAAATTATAAAAAATAAGTCTACTTATTTTACATTTTAAAAAGTTTAAATAAAAGCTTAAGGATTATTATAAATATAAAAATCTAAAAGATAAATCTAAAGAAGGCTAAAGTATAGCAGTTAATTATAAGGTTAATTAATAAAAAAAGGAAGTAAATAAGGATATAATAAAGGAGAAGGTAAAGTAATAAAGGTAAGGTAATAAAAGTAATAACCAGATTTAAAAGTTAGCTTATTAATTATTTAAAAAAAAAAGGAAGCCTTTATAAAAAAAGTAAAGGATTTTTATAATTATAAAAAAGGTCTTAAGCCTTACTTTTAATTAACTATTATAAACCAAAATAAAGTTTTAAAGTAAATTTTTAAAGTAATTACCTACTTTAATTAGCAGTTACCTTTAATTATAATAATGTATAGGAATAAAGTAAGGCTAATATAGTTAATAAAGGTATATATTATTTAAAGGTTTAAATAGGTTCTTTTTAATTAAAAAAAGCATTTAATAGCTTTAGTCTTAATCTTGAACTTTTATAGAGTTTAAATCTATTAATTAAGTATTTAATTAACGGTAAATACTTTATTAAGTAAAAAATATCTAAATACTTCCTTTTAATAACCGAAGTAAATGCTTAATTTAATTATAAAGATACTTTTATAATACCATCCTTTTTTTAATTAAAGTAAAGGCTATAGTTCTTTAATACTTTCTTTTTTAAAGAAAGATAGACTATTATAAAAGAGGCTTATAAAGAAAGTAATATAAGTAAAGAAAAGGTAAATGCTTAAAATAAAATAAAAGCTTAATTTTCTTTTACCTTTTAGTTTTAAAAAAGTATTTCTATTAGCGTCTTTATTAATATAGCTTTTCCTTACTTACCTTTACCTTTTAAAAAGAAAATCGGTATATACCGTTTGTAAATAAATAATAGTTATTGCTTAGAGTTTTTTTTTAAACTGCTCTTTATATAAAGTTGGATTTATTATAAGGATATATTAAACTAGTAGATCAGTCCTTCTAAGCTTTTAGAAATAACAGGACTAGTGGAACTTTTAACCAAAGGGCTTTATTCCTAGATGTTAGACTTAGAGGAAGGTTGTAGAAGTTTTATATAGATCTAGATTGTATAGCTTCTTTTAGCTTATTTCAGTTAATTAAATGTAAGAAGTTATTATTTTAGTAACTGTCGATTAAATAAAGGTATTTAGTATATTTTATATTAAGCCTGTTAAAAGTATATTTAATATAAGCTGAAAGTATTAGAGTAGTACTTTTATAGGATATAAGGTTTTTATATTAACTATCTATTTTAATAGGAGTAGATTACTATTATAGAGAATTATTGTAAGCTTTAGTAGAAGTATTTAGCCTTATTCTAGTTAAAGCTAATAAGACTTATCGGTATTTTATAAAAGGTTAAGTAGTTTTTAACATTTTAATAGATAAAAAGATAATCTTTTATAGGTTTTAAATCCTATTTTTAATTAACAGTATCGAGCTATAGTTTATATAAAGACGGTAATATCCTTTAATACCGTTACTTTATTGTTTATAATAAAGTAGTTTACTTTTATATTATTTATAATTCTTTCTATAGTATCCTATACTATAAACCTCTTTAGAAAATTAAGGTAATTTTAGTCTATTACTATAATTAAGGTAATAATAAACTATAATATCTTAGTTTATTTTAATAATAGGTTCTATATTAAATCCTAATGCTTTTATTTTTTATTATTCTATCCCTTTAATAGTAAATACTTTAATAAAAGATTAAATATTTTAAAGGTTAAATAAGTTTTAAAGGTATATATTTTCTTTTACTATTATTTTATTAGTCTTATAGGGTTTTAGATATTAAAGATAGTCCGGAAACCCTAATCTTTATTATTCTTCTGGACTTTATAGAAATAAGTCAATAGGATAAACTTTAAATAATCATCCTTCTTTAAAAATAGATTATTATTTAAATTATCTTTTAAAAGTAAGTAAGTTTATTTTATTAAATCCTTTTAACTTATTAATTAAATTAACGGTAAAATAAAAGGGATAATAACCTTTATTAATAGTTTAATTAAGTTATTATTAGTTAATATTTTAAGGAGATTTATTAAAAAGGTTAGTATTAAACAGTTAAATAGTAAAGCTTTATAATTATTAAGTAAAAATATTGTAAATAGTATCGAACTAATAGTTTAATAATATATATAAGGTAAATCTTTATTATTTATTATTTATAATAGCCTTTAATAAAAGTTAGTTAGTTAAAATAAGCTTTTAAAATATAACGGTATTAAATATTTTATAATATTAAAGATAGTTACTTTTAAAAGGTTATTTAATATCATTATTTTTAATAAAAAGCAGTAATAAATTAAGCTTTTTTAAAAAAAGGAAAGGATCTTTTATATTTATAAAGAAAAGAAGTTTAAGGATTTTAATAAGGTTTAAGTTAATTAGTAAATTAATAGATATTTTATAAAAGAGTATTTTAGCATTTTATAAAAAAATCGTAAAGCTTAATTTAGGGTTTTTTAAAGCTATTATTATAAGGAAAGTAAATAAGTTATTTTCTATACCCTTTATATTTCTATTTCTATTTACCGATACCTTTTTATATCTTACTTTTATTAACTTTTCTTTTAAATATTAAAGCTTTTTTTTAAAATTAATTTAATTTATTTCTATTAACATTTTAATCGGTAAAAAAGAAAGGACTTAAAAGGTCTTTATAGCTTTTATAAATAAAGAAGGCTTATCTTTTTAAAAGAATATTATAAGTTATTAGCAAAATTAAAGGAAGTTTTAAATATAAAAGAAGTTAAAGACCAGTGGATTTTTAAGTAAAGTAGTAAATTTTAAAAGCTTCTTTAAAGAAAATCCTAATTAAAATAAGTATTATATATTAAAGGAGAGGAATTCTTCTTTATTTTATAAAGAAAAAGCTAATAATTAATTTTTTTTAAAAGCCTTTAAGTTTAAGCCCTTTATTTAGTTTTTAAAAAGTATAGGAATTGTTTAAAGGTATTAAAAAGGCCGATTTATATATTTTAAGAATAGAATATATATAAGGTTTATATTAAGGAATTAAAGTTCGGAGGTCCTTTTTTATATAAAAAGTAAGTAAATAAGTTTATCGTTTTCTATTAGTTTTCACTTTAAAAGGGAAGTAAATTATAAAGTGCTTATAGAGGAAGAAAATCTTTAAAAATTAAAAGGAAGCTTTTAAATAGTCCTTTTTAATTATAAAGTAGAAAGTAATTATAAAAAGTATATTAATATTATATTAATAAAGTATTATAATAACGTTTAGTTTTAATTAGATATATTAATAATTTAACTAGTTAATTATAATTACTAATATTATAACCTTCCGGTAGGAAGTTTAAATAGAAGGTTTTTAAAAAGGCTTTAAAAGGAAGTTTTTAAAGGAAGTTTTTAAAGAGATTTTAAAGGAGGTTTTAAAGAAGGTTTTAAAGAAGGTTTTAAGGAAGGCTTTTAAAGAAAGTTTTAAGGAAGTTTTAGTAAAGGCTTTTTAAGGAGATTTTAAAGAAGGTTTTAATAAAGACTTTTTAAAAAAGTTTTTAAAAGAAGGTTTTAAAAGAGGTTTTAAAGGAAGCTTTAAAGAAGGTTCTATAAGAAGGTTTATAAAAAAGTTTAAACGGAATTTTTAAAGAGTCTTTTTAAAGAGGTTCTTTATATAAGCTTTTATAGTTAATATAGAAGGTATATAAATAGAAGACTTAATAAAAGTTTCCTTTATAAAGGAGGATATAGAGGTATCTTTTAAGGTTAGATTTATTATAGAAAATTAAAGCTAAGAAGGTTACTAAATATATTTATATATAGGAAAGAAGAAAAGAATAAAAAAAGAAATAAGAATATAATAATTATATTATATATAGGATATAACTTGTAATAAAAGGTAAGAATAAAATAGGGAGCTTCCTTTAGAAGCTTTTAAACTATAGATCCTTTTAAGGAATTGTATAAAGTAGACTATAACGTTAGGTAAGTCCTATAAAGGTATAGAATCTCATAATAATAAGATTTTTATTTGTTAAATTAAATATTTTAAATCCTTTATTAAATAATATATATTATATAAAGGCTTTAATATTTCCTTTTAATTGATTTATAAGTATAATAATAATAAAACTCTGATTAAATTTAAAAATATACTTTATAAAGTAAAATAAAATAAATTTATTAAAAAATACCTTTATAAAATATAGTAAAAATTTAAACGCTATATTTTAATAGTAATAGTTATAAATAAATAAATCCGTAACCTTTATTAGTACTATATAAGCTTTAACTATAATCTTTAAATTATTTATAATTAAATCTTTACTTTATACTTTAAAAATATAATCTTTAATAAGATAATTTAAAAGTATATTAAAGTAATAAACGTTATATTAAATATTAAAAATAAATAGGTTTTAAAATTAAATAAAGATATTGAGACTTATAATATTTAAATTATCGAATTTAAAAATAATATTAGTATAATAAAAAAGTAGTTAAACGTTATTAAAAATAAAATAATTGAAATATACGATTGTATTTAAAAGGTATATGAAGTTTTAACTTTTTTAATTATTTAAAATTAAAAGTTAATTTAAAAAATTACGGGGTTTAAAAAAAAGTAATAAAGTATATTTTTCCTTATTAAAAGTAATAAATAACTTTGCTTTTCTTCTTTAATTTAAAATAATAATTAAGTCTTATTAATATATACTTTTAAAAAAAACTAATCGGTTATATTTACTATCAATAAAGATAAATTATTTAAAAAAGATAAAAAAAGTATAAAATTCCCTCATTTACTAATTTTTATAAATAAAAAAAGTAATAAAGATTCCTTATCTTTTAATATATAACGTTGTTAAATAATTAATAAGGTTAAGGTTAATTATAATTACTTTATTAATAGTAAAACGTTCTTTATATATATTAAAAGCTATATTAATAGTAAAGCTTTTAAAATATTAGCTTTATATTTATATAATAAATACCTTAATTAAATTAATACCTTTAATTATTTAATAAAGTATATATAATATAAATATAACGATTATAATTTAAAGGAAAAAGCTTTAATAAATTTTAATAAATTTAAGTTAAAAAAACCTCTTAAATATTAAATATTTAAAAACGACTTTATATATTTAATTAATAAAGTTAACTGCTTTAAATTTCACTAAAAATATAAATTTAAATACTATATTTATAAGTCTTTATAAAAAACCTTAACTTTATAATATATTAACCCTTTAATAACTTTTAAAAACTATATTTATTTAAATACCGAAATTACCTTAATTAATAATTAAATTAAAGTAAAGGTTAAAAAAAAGAAAAAAATAAAGATATTAATAATAATAAAGGTTATTATAGAAGTTAATATCATAACCTTAATAGCAGTAGTAAATTTAATAATACCTTTAATAATTAATTAAGAAGCTAAATTTTAAAAGCTAATTAAACGCTTTTAAAAGAAAAGGTATATAAACATTATAATATTAATAAGTACTTTTTTTATAAAAAAAAGATTATATTAATAAAGATTATATTAAAAGCTTTTTTAATAAAAAAAAGAAGGACGATAATAAAGATTATAAAGTTTATATTATTAGCCTTTAAAAGATATAAATTAAAAATGATAAAGAAAATTAAAAAAAGTCTTCTTTATAGAAGTCTATAAAGGCAAAATTTAAGTTAGTTTTTAATAAGAAAAAGCTTAATTAATTTAACGATTCTTTTAAAGAAGAAAATTAAATACTTTAAATAATTTAAACTCCCTTTTAAAGAATATATTAATAATAATAGTAATAGAAAAAAATGCTTTTTAATTTATTAATAAAGTATTTAAAAGAAAAGCCTTTTATAATATTTATTTTAATAAGTATTAATAAAATTTCCTTCTTTAGTATTATTAAGAGTTTTATTAATATAAAAATAAATAAAAATATATTTATTAATATATTATTTATAAAAAAACTATAGAAAAAAAATTTAATTACTAAATATTTAAAGGATTTTAAATTTTAACTTATTAATAAGTTCGATAGTAAGTCTTTATAAATTATCGACATTATTTTAAAAGTAAAATTAATAGTTTAAAGAAAAACCTTTCTTTATTAATTATTATTAATTATTAACGCTAAATATAATATTATTTTAAGTTAAAAGTTCTTTAAAAAATATAATATCCTTATTAACTATTTAAAAAAAAGACTTTTATTTCAAAATAATTTACTATTAAAATAAAATATCTGTTAAGAAATAAAAAAGTAAAGAAAAAAAGATTAAATATAAAGATTACAATAATAAAGCTTAAATAAAAAAAGGAAAATTAATATAAAAAGAATATAATACTTATTAAAAAATATATTAAAAAGTTAAAATAATAGTTTAAAAAGAAACTACCTTTTTAATATTAATAGTTTATTTTAAAATTAAAACTTAATAATTTAATTAAAGAAGTAAATAAAATATAGTAGAATTTAAAAAAAGAAATAAAGATATTAAGTAAATATAAAAAAAAGGTATCTTTTAATAATAAAAGGTTAAAGCAGTTAAAAAAACCTAATATAATAATAATCGAAAAAGTAACTTATAATATGATAGTTAAAATAGAAAAAAAGAAATTAAAATTTATAACATTAAATATATTAAATACTATAATTAAATATAAAAGTTATTAGGAATAAGTATGGCCAATTACAGGCCTAAGGGCCCTGTAATTAGTACTTACACACTAGCTTACAGTGTAGCAGAAGTCTTACGCGTAATACCTATAGCTTAGTACTAGAGTATTAGAATACAGCACCTTGTAGGTACTATAGGATAGAAATATAGTGGGTAAATAATTGTATTATAATACTAGCCTTCTATAAATCTACTATAATATTCTCTATAGTAGGGTTTATACTTGACTTCTACTATATATTTACCGATTGACGTACGGTACCTCATATACCTTAGCGGGCAAATGGGCCAAAGTACAGCTTAGTTAATCCCGAGGTTTACTAAGCCTTGTAAACTATTTACTAAGCCCTTTGTAATTTTTAACTTATAAGGCCTATAGGCCTATAATTTAATATAGTAATAATATATCAATTTAACTATAGACTTACTAATCTTTAGCTAATTTAACTAGCTTAATAATTAAATACAGATTTTATAGGTAACTAAATTAGTATAGTTCACAACTCTCTAAAAATCGACTTACGGCTATATAAAAGAGCTATAAAACTAAATATCCCTAATTTAAAGTGCAAATTAATATAAGGTTAAGGTTAGGCTATTTATATTACTTACAATAATAAGCTTTAATAACCTAAATATAAAATTATAGATAATTTAGCCTACTAGTTAGTAAAACATAGACCTTTAAATAGCCCTATAGTAAAATAAAGTACTAAGTAAATACCAAATAGCTAATAAGTAAGCTTTTTAATTTAAGCTTCTACTATATAATATAATAGTAATTACCTACTATAAACTTAAACTTTATAAAATCCTAATTTAATATCCTTTCTCTATTTATAATAAATAATAAACCTAAATTTAAATCTAAAACTTACTATAATAAATTAAAATTAATAAACTAACTAACTAATTAAAAAACTAAAATATAAAGTATATAAGGCATTAAGGCCTATATTTTTAAACGTTAAGTAATTACTTTTTTAAAGTAATTTATAAAGGAAAATTAAATATAAAAAAGGTAATTTTCTAATCTATTCTTCTATTAACTTTTCCTTTATAAATTTATCCTTTAAGTTTAAAAGATTTATAAAAGTTTTAAATTTTTAACTAACTAATAATTTAATTAACTTATTAATTAATATTTATTTCATATTTAAATAATTAATAATAACTTATAATACTTTAACTTATTTCTTAATTTAATAATATTTTAATAATATATACTTAATATGATTATAAAAAGCTAAATTATAAATAGTAATTATAAAATTAATATTATTATTATATAATAAAGTAAAATTTATTACAATATACTTTAACTTTTTATAAACTCTTTTAATTTATAAAGCTTTATACATAATTTTATTAAGTATATCGGTTTTAACTTTTAAAATAAAAAAGCTTATAATATTAGTCTTTTTTAATTTCCAGTTTATAGGACCTTTAATTACTTTAAATATAAAGCCGTAAATAGATTTTAAGGTCTTTAAATCCCTTATAAAGTTTAAATCTATAAAACCTATAAATACTATAATACCTTTTTTTTTAATAAATCTAATAATATTATAATTATAAATAATTATTAAATTCTCTATACCGTTTAAATACTTTAAAAGGTTTTTAATAGTATTTAAATTTATTATAATAGACTATTATATATTCCTTAAAAGCTACTATATTATAAAAATAATATTAAACTTTATTTAAATTATTAAATATCTTATAATACTTATTATATATTAAAATTGATAATTATATTATTTCTACGTATTATATAGTGGTATATCTATATAATACTACTGCTTATATAATATTTGTCTTTAACAAATATAGTTTTATTTTAATAATAAAACTTCAAATTAGAATATTTAATTACTAATTTTAGCTAGTAAGCTGATATTTTAATATATAATAGTATATTACTTAAGCAATAATAATCTTAAATCAAATTAAAATTTGGTTAAGATTTGAAGAAGTTTTCTTTAATATACCGAAAAGCGGGATTCCGGCTCGGTACCGCTCGGCTAGCCTTTGACGAAGGCTTGGCACGGCTCGGAAGCCAGTCTTCCGGCACGGGAGCCTCGCCACTGATATTGTAGTGAGCTTTGTGAGCCATTGAGAGCTATTCAAGCTATTCAACTACCGAAAGGTCCACTGGAAGAAAGAATTACAGTGGGAAGAAGGACCGAATAGTGGAATAAAGGAAAAGGCTTTCAGTGGGAGGATTTGTGTATATATAGGGGTCTTCGCTCCCACCAAGACCTGCCTTGAACCTTCACCTTCATCACACACTTCAATACTTCTTCAATATATTACGTGCCCAACTAACCTACTTACCTACCACTTGACTACTTATCTACCTTACCTACCTACCTACCTTGACTATACGATACGTTCAAGGACGTATATTATATATATATATATTTAGTATTATATACTATTATATATATATATAAACGCCTACTTGTGACTATTGTAGACCGTTTCTTACTGAATTTTAGTACGAATTCAGGGAAAAAAGATCCGATATTACGTCTATTCCCTACTCTTTTTATATATATTTACATCCAAACAAAATGAATTTTTACCTTATTTTCCTACCGGACCAGTTTTCATACGAAATTACAGTTCGACTATTTCGAGCTGATAAAACTGGCCTTTTACAATTATTAAAAATAATATTATTAGAATAGGTACGGCTAATTACAGGCCTAAGGGCTCTGTAATTAGTACTTACATACTAGCGCATAGTGTAGCAGAAGTCTTATGTGTAATACCTATAGCTTAATACTAGAGTATTAGAATACAGTACTTTATAGGTACTGTAGGATAGAAATATAGTAAGTAAATAATTATATTATAGTACTAGCCTTCTATAAATTTACTGTAATATTTTCTATAGTAAGGTTTGTACTTGACCTCTACTATATACCTACTGACTGACGTATAGTGCCTTGCACACCCTAGCGGGCAGATAGGCTAGAGTACAGTTTAGTTAATCTTGAGGTTTGCTAAGCTCTGTAAACTACTTATTAAGCTTTCTGTAGTTCCTGACTTATAGGGCCTACAGGCCTGTAATTTAATATAGTAATAATATATTTATTTAATTATAGGCTTACTAATCCTGGGCTAATTTGGCCAGTTCAGTGGTTAGTTATAGGCCTTACAGGTAGTTAAGTTAGTGTAGTTTATAGCTTTTTAAAAATCGACTTACGGCTATATAAAAGAGCTGCGAAACCGAGTACCCCTAACCCAAAGTGCAGGTTAATGTAGGGTTAGGGTTAGGCTACTTATATTGCCTATAGTAGTAGGCCTTAGTAGTCTGAATATAAAATTATAGGCAGTTTAGCCTACTGGTTAGTGGGATGTAAGCCTTTGAATAGCCCTGCAGTGAAGTAAGGTGCTGGGTAAGTGCTGGGTAGCTGACGGGTAGGCTTCTTAACTTAAGCTTCCACTATGTAGTGTAATAGCAGCTACCCACTGTAAACTTAGGCCTTATAGGAACCTAGTTTAATAAATATATAATCTAATTTATTTATAAAACTTCCTTTTAATTTAAAGTCTTTATATTAAATTACTATTCTAAACTATAAAGGAATTAATATTTTATAATTATTTTTAAAACTAAAGGTCTTAATTACTTTTTATATATATTAAACTTAATTAAATTATAAAAAAAAACGATACTTATCTTTTATTATTTAAATATTTAAAAAAAAAAAACTAATCCTTTATTTTTTATAAAGTAAACCTTATTTAAGCTTTTTTAAACTGTTAAATATAAACCTTATTAAAACCTATAATTAAATAATTATTAATATAGATGTTAAACTAGATCTCTATGAGGCTTAAGTTTACAGTGGGTGGCTGCTATTATACTACGTGGTGGAAGCTTAAGTTGAAAAGCCTACCCGTTAGCTACCTGGTATTTGCCTGGCACCTTACTTCACTGTAGGACTATTCAAAGGCCAGCATTTTACTAACTAGTAGGCTAAACTACCTGTAATTTTATATTTAAGCTACTAAGGCCTATTATTGTTGATAGTATAAATAGCTTAACCCTAACTCTATATTAACCCGCATTTTAAGTTAAGAGTGTTCGATTTTATAGCCCTTTTATATAACTGTAAGTTAATTTTTAAAGAACTATAAACTATATTAATTTAACTATTTATAAAACCTATAACTAACTACTGGGTTAGCTAAATTAATTAAAAATTAATAGGCCTATAGTTAAATAGATATATTATTATTATATTAAATTATAGGCCTGTAAGCCTTATAAGTTGGAAACTATAAAGGACTTAGTAAGTAATTTATAGGGCTTAGTAAACTTTGGGATTAATTAAGCTATACTTTAGTCTATTTACTTGCTAAGGTATATAAAGTACTGTATATTAATCGGTAAATATATAATAGAAGTTAAGTATAAACCTTACTATAAAAAATATTATAGTAAATTTATAAAAGGTTAGTATTATAATATAATTATTTACTTACTATATTTTTATCTTATAGCACTTATTAAATACTATATTCTAATACCTTAATATTAAATTATAAACATTATATATAAAACTTCTGCTATATTATAAGTTAATATATAAGTATTAATTATAAAGTCCTTAAGTTTATAATTAACTATACTTATTTTAATAAATTATAAGCCTAAAAAATACCTAATTAAATTATAGGCTTATAAATTTAAACTTAAAGCCTTTTATAAATAATAGTTTAAACTTACTATAAACTATATTATAAATAGGCTATAAAATTATTAATTTTAAAGCCTACTTATTAAAGTAAGATTCTAAAGTAAAGATTAAGCTTACTTTACTTTTATTAGGTTGTTTAAAGGCTTATAAAGGTTTAAATTTATGCCTACTATTAAATTTATTATACTGTAAAGTACGTAAAAATTAAGCCTTATAAAGTATTAAAGGCCTATAAACTATAAACTTATAAGAATTAAAAATAGTATTTTTACTTTAATTTTAGTTAAATAAGTAATTCTATTAAATCTAAAGTAAATAAAAAGTAAAAAAGAAAAGACCTTTTTAATTATTATTATTATTAATAATTATAATACTTTACTATATAAAATAAAGCCTATTTTTTAAAGCTTTTAAATATTATAGACTTAATATCTCTTATTATATAAATAAACTATAATTAAAGCTTTAATTAAAATCGATATTAAATTAAACTTTTAAAGCTTTATAAAATGCTTTAGTAATAAATATATTCAGTCCTCTATAAATATAAAAATATAAAATATAAAGCTTAAATACAGGTCTTTTAAACAAAAGAAATTAATAGATTCTTATTATATATAGGCCTTTACTTTTTAACTTAAAAAGTAAAAGGCTTCAATTTAATAGTTATAAAATACTATAATTAAAGTAATAGAGTAAATTAAGCTTTTAATAATAGCTTAAAGTACTTTAAAATAACTTAAAACTATTATAACTACTCTTTTAATAGTAATTAAAACTATATATTGAAAAGTTACAATAGTCTATTAATTAAAGTTTAAAGTTAATAGTAATTCTATTAAAGTCCTTTATATTATTATAGTCATTAAAATAATTAAAAAGGTCTATAAATTTCTTGTTAACTAAAAGCTTATAGGCCTTAAGAATTTTAATTTATAAAAATAAGCCTTAAATATTATACTATATTAAAATGTATTGGAATAGGTATGGCCAATTACAGGCCTAAGGGCCCTGTAATTAATGCTTATACACTAGCTTACAGTACAGCGGAAGTCTTACGTATAATACCTATAGCTTAGTACTAGGGTACTGGAATACAGTACTTAGTAAGTACTACAGGATAGAAATATAGTAAGTAAACAATTGTATTATAATGCTAGCCTTTTATAAATTTACTATAATAATCTCTATAGTAGGGTTTGTACTTGACTTTTACTATATACTTACTGATTAATATACAGTGCCTTATATACCCTAGTAGGGAGATAGGCTAAAGTACGGCTTAGTAAACCCTAAGATTTGCCAAACCCTATAAACCATTTACTAAACCCTCTATAGCTCTAGATCTATAAGGCCTATAGGCTTATAATTTAGTATAGTAGTAATATACTTACTTAACTATAGGTTTACCAATTTTAAGTTAATTTAACTAATTTAGTAGTTAACTATAAGTCTTCCAGGCAGTTAAATTAATATAGTTTACAGCTTTTTAATAATCGACTTATGGCTATATAAAAGGGCCGTAAAACCCAACATCCTTAACTTAAAGTATAGGTCATTATAAGGTTAAGGTTAAGCTACTTATATTACCTACAGTAATAGGCCTTAGTAGTTTAAATATAAAATTATAGATAGTTTAGCCTATTAGTTAATAGGATATAGGCCTTTAAATAGCTCTATAATAAAGTAAGGTACTAGGAAATACCGGATAACTAATAGGTAGGCTTTCCTACTTAAGCTTCCACTATATAATATAATAGTAACTACTTACTATAAACTTAGGCCTTATAGGGACCTAATTTAACACCTCTTCTTTACTTATAGTAAGTAATAGGCCTAGATTTAAATCTAAAGCTTACTATAGTAAGCTAAAATTAATAAACTAACTAATTAAAAAACTAAAATATAAAGTATATAAGGTATTAAGGCCTATATATTTAAATGTTAGGTAATTACTTTTATAAGCTAATTTATAAAAGAAAATTAAATATAGAAAGGGTAATTTTCCAATCTATTCCTCTATTAACTTTTCTTCTATAGGCCTATTCTTTAAATCTAAAAGACCTATAAAGATTTTAAATTTTTAATGAACTAATAGTTTAATTAGCCTATTAGTTAGTATTTATTTAGTATTTAAGTAGTTAATAGTAACCTATAATGCCCTAACTTACTCCTTAACTTAATAGTATTTTAACAGTATATACTTAGTATAATTATAAAGAGCTAGGTTATAAATAGTAATTATAAAGCTAGTATTATTATTATATAATAAGGTAAAGCCTATTAAGGTATACCTTAGCTTTTTATAAACTCCTTTAATTTACAGAGCCTTATAAATAGCCTTAATAAGTACGTTAGTTTTAACCTTTAATATAAAAAGGCTTATAGTATTAGCCTTTTTTAATTTCCAACTTATAAAGCCTTTAATTACTTTAAATATAAAGCTATAAGTAGATTTTAAGTCCTTTAAGTCTTCTATAAAGTTTAAATCTATAAAGCCTATAAATATTATAGTACCTTTCTTTTTAATAAGTCCAGTAGTATTATAACCGTAAATAATTACTAAATTCTCTATACTATTTAAATACTTTTAAAGGTTTTTAATAGTATTTAAACTTATTATAATAGACTATTGTATACTCTTTAAAAGCCATTATACTATAAAAGCAATATTAAGCTTTATTTAGGTTATTAAATATATTATAGTACTTACTATATATTAAAATAGTATATAATCTAATTTACTTATAGGGCTTTCTTTTAATTGAAAGTCTTTATATTAAATTACTATTTTAAACTATAAAGGAACTAGTATTTTATAACTATTTTTAAAGCTAAAGGTCTTAATTACCTTTTATATATATTAAGCTTAACTAAACTATAAAAGGAAATAATGCCTATCCTTTATTATTTAAATACTTAAAAAAAAAGAAGCCGGCCTTTTATCTTTTATTAAATAGACTTTATTTAAACTTTTCTTAAACCGTTAAATATAGGCCTTATTAAAGCTTATAATTAAATAATTATTAATATAGGTTATTATAAAAATGCTAACTTTAAGATTATAAAAGACAGTAGAGTTAAAAATTAGCACTATAAAACCCTTTTCTTTTAATAGCTTAGTAAGTTTAGCTTATTAAAGTCTAAAGCTTTATTTTAAGCTATTTAAGGCTTTAAAAAGGTAAATTATTTAGTTAATTTTAAGTTTAAAGCCTTATCTATATAACTTTATTTTAATAGTTAAGTCGGCTTTTTAATAAAACTTATAAAAGCCCTTAAATATAGCTATATAATTCTTTTCTTTTAAATAGCCATTAAAAAATGCCTTTATAAAATCGATCTACTTTATTTTCTAATTTAATAAAGCTACTATAGTTAGTAGTATATACTAGGTAAGTAATATAGTATTAAAGGTAAAGGTCTTTATAAAATCCAAACCTTCCTTTTATTAGAATCCTTTAATAACTAGCTTAACTTTAAATTTTAAAAGCCTATTTTCTTTATCAGTCTTTTTATATAGTACTAACATACTAGTTAATAGTATACAGTCTTTAAAGAAAGTACTTTAAAGAAGGAACTTAATGGTTCTTTAATTAACTGTTTACTTAAATTTACTATATATAGCCTTTAATTAGTAGGATTTTTTAAAGTTCTTTAGTATTTATTTTAATATTTAAGGTAATAAATTAATACTAAAAAATCCTTTAAAGACCTTATAGTAATAGGCCTTAGCCCTAGTTAATATTAATTTAATAAATTAGCTAGTGCTTATTTTAATATCTTTATTTACATTTTAATATAGTTCTTTTACTTCTATTAATAAATGGTTTTTAATAGGAGGTTCTAAGTTAGCTTTAAGCTTATAATAGGCCTATTAAAAGGCTTTAAGCTACTATTAATTATAGCCTTTTAAATTATAGTAAGTTTACTAATTAACTTACTATTAGAGAATTTTTTAGGATTAGCCTGCCGGCGAATTTTTAAATTTAGCTGGCCGGGTAAGTTAGAATTTATAGGGTATAGGTTACTATCTTTATTTACTAATTATAATAGCTTTACCTTCCTTTAATTTAAATTCTCTTTTAAAATAGCAATAATACTTTAAATTATAGTAGGCTTATCTACTATATTAATAAAGGAAGATTTTACTACTGTCCTTTTAGCCGGTATATATATTTAATAGGTCTTACTTTTAAAGATAGCTAATAGCTTACTAAGCTTTATATAAACTTATAGCTTTAAAGCTTTAGACCTTTTTTTAATAGAAATAAAGAGCTCTATAGAAAAGCCTATAGCTTTAAATTAGCTTAAATCTGATTTATAGAAAAGGAAAGGCTTTAATTTATTATAAAGTATTTAATAAGAAGTAAGGTCCTTATTACTAACTATTATATAGTTAATTAATTTAAATACTAAAGGTACTATATAATACTATAAGTATTAGAAGAACTATAATAATACTATTATAGCCTATAACCAGTTTAAAAATACTCTAATAAAACGTTTAATTAGGCTATTTTACTTATAAATATAAGGCCTAAAAGTAGAAAATTTAATACCTTTAATAAAAAACTAAGCCTATAATTTATAGTTAATTTCTTTTTTACTATTATAATAAAAGCAAGTAGGATACCGGTTATAGCGATTCTTTAGGCCTTTAAAAAAGCCTTTTATAATACTTAATATAGTTAGTCCTTTAACGTTTAATAAGTAAAAGGCCTACTTAAACCGGAATTTTCAGTCTACTAAAATTAATACTATAGAGAGCTTATTATAGAGTATAGGCTTGATTTTAAAAGTATTGCTTTTAATAGAACCTAAGACTTTAAGAAGGTTTAAAATAGTAGAAAATTAAAGCCTTTTTACTACCTTAGCTTTATTATAGGCCGAATATTAAAAATTTACTTCTTTTATTTAGTTTAGATTTAAAAGCCTAATAGTAATTTTACTAGTCTTTTTTAACAATATTAAGCCTATATAACCTAACCTAATATACCATTTTAATACTATTTAAAGTAATTTACTATAATAGTCTATAGTAGTATTAAGGATATTTTTAATAACTTCCTTAAATATACAACCTTCTTAAGCTTTTTTTTAATTAAATAAGCCGAAATTACTTAAACTATTAGGACCTTCTATAAGCTTATAAAGCTTTTTAGCAGGTTTACTTTAATTAAATCCTCTAAAGCCGGAGTTACTTAAATTATTAAAGCCTTCTATAAACTAACAGAGCTTTATTTCTTTAAATATACCTTAATTACAGCCTTCTTTATAGCCTTACTTAAACTCTTTAAGTTTATAAAGCTTTACTGTTTAAACATTTAAATTAAAGTTAATAACGCTATTACTATTTAGCTCTATAGGCCTATTACTAAGCCTTTAAAGGTCTAAATCGACCTTTAAATAGCTTTCCTTTTAAAATAAAGGCCTATTAAAAAGCTTTACTATTAATTTTTACTTCTAATTAAAAATGTTAAAACTTACATTATAGTAAATAATAAACCTTTTAATCTCCTATAATTTTAAGAAAAAGCCTAAAGATATAAAATTAAATACTGCTATTAAAGCCTTATTAGGCCTATATAGTACTTTCTTTTTAACCTAACCACTAGCCTTATAGTATAGTATACTATTAAAAAGGTTAATATTAAACTATAGAATATATAAAGTATTTTTAAGCTTAAGCTTAATATGTTTAGAAGGTTCTTTTTAAGAAAGTACTATAAATATAGCGGTTTTAAAGCCTTTAAGCATTAAAGGACCCTTCTTTATATAAATTGTCTTTAATAAGCTATTATTAAGTTTATAATTAGTAAACTATTTTCGACTATTAATAATATAATCAGTAAACCTAATATTATATAGAAAGGTATCTTTTATAGAAAGTACTATTAAGGCCTTGTCTTTAGTACTTTTAATGCCTTTAATAAGCTTTATAAATACTATATAAATACTATTATTATTATCGTTACTATTAAAGTCTTTAAAGACCTTTAAAGCTAAATTATAAAAATTTACTATATAGGTAAACAAATCTTTAACCTTAAGCCTTTCTTTAACGCTTTTAAGCCTTTTAAAGCCTTTCTTTTTTTTTTAAGAAAAGCCATTAAGGCTATTAAGGCTACTATTACTATTACTTTTAGGCTTTTTACTTAAGAAACCCTTTTTCTTAATACCTTTAAAAGGGCCTTTTTTACTTCTATAAGCTATGCCTTTAATAGTAGTAAAGGCTAGAATATACTATTCTTTTAATAGGTTTACTATTAAAAAGCTTAGGTTAATAGCGCTTATATTTAAGCCTAATACTTTCGCAGTCTATATAGGACTTCGTTACCTTTTAACCTATTATAAAAAGCTCTTTTCTATAACTTATAAGTATTAATTTACCTAATTTATAGCTTAAAGGTTAATACTGGCTAGTATAAGCCAGCTAACTGTATTAAAGAACTTAACGTTAAAGTCTATTAAAAAGTTAGTAAATTAGTAAAAATTTAAAAAGTAGTATTCTCTATAGAGGTTCCCTTATTATAATTTAATACTATAGGAATATCTTTAAATAAGCAGTTTATAGGCTTTAATAGGGCTTATCTATTATAAAATAAAAGCCTAAAGGCCTAAGGCTATACTATTTTAAAGTAATATTAATAGTAAGGCCTATTTAATATTACTTTAATAGGCTACTATAGTAGGGTCTTTTATAAAAGTAGCTATATCGATAATATATTGTATAATATTTAGGCCTTATTTCTATAGATTAAAATTCTTAAGGCCTATAAGCCTTTAATTAATAGGAAATTTGTAAACCTTTTTAATCATTTTAGTAACTATAGTAATATAAAGGACCTTAATAAAACTACTATTAGCCTTAAGCCTTAATTAGTAGGCTGCTATAGCTTTTAAGTATATAGTCTTAATTACCATTAAAGGAGTAGTTATAGTAGCTTTAGGCTATTTTAAAATACTTTAAACTGCTATTAAAACCTTAATTTACTCTACTACATCGGTTATAGCACTTTATAACAATTAAATCTAAGCCTTTTACTTCCTTAGTTAAATAGTAAAGGCCTATATATAGTAAGAATCCACTAATTCTTTTCCTTTAAAAGGCCTCTACTTAGGCTTTATATTTTGTATTTTTAAATTTATAAAGGGCTTAGTACATTTACTACTAAAGTGTTCTATAGAGCTTTAAGACCTTAGCTTAATATCGATTTTAACTAGGGCTTTTAATTATAGTTTGTTTATATAGTAAGAAGGCTAGGTCTATAGTACTTAAAAGCCTTAAAGAATAGGCTCTATTTTATATAGTAAAATATTGTAATTACTAACAGTAATAGTAATTAAGAAGGTCTATTCTTTCTTACTTTTTACCTAGCCTAAGTTTTATAAAATTACCTACTTAGCTAAGGTTAAAGTAAAAGTGCTATTTCTAACTTTTATAAGCTTATAGTTTATAGGCCTTTAATACCTTATTAAGCCGAATTTTTATACACTTTACAGTATAATAAATTTAATAGCAAGTGTAAATTTAAACCTTTATAGGCTTTTAAAAAACCTAATAAAGGTAAGGCAAGCTTAGTCTTTACCTTAAAATCCTACTGCGATAGGTAAGCTTTAAAATCAGTGATTTTATAGCCTACTTATAGTATAGTCTATAGTAGCTTAAGCCGTTATTTATAAAAGGCTTTAAGCTTAAGCTTATAAGCTTATAACTTAGTTAAGTATCTTCTAGACTTATAATCTATAAAAATAGGTATAGTCAATTATAGGCCTAAGGGTTTTATAATTAGTACTTATATACTAGCTTATAGTATAGCGGAAGTCTTATATATAATACCTATAGCTTAATACTACAGTATTAGAATATAGTACTTAGTAAGTACTGTAGGATAGAAATATAGTAAGTAAATAATTGTATTATAGTACTAGCCTTCTATAAATTTACTATAATAATCTCTATAATAAGGTTTTATATTTAACCTTTACTATATACCTACCGACTAATATACAGTACCTTATATACTCTAGTAGGTAGATAGGCTAAAGTATAGTTTAGTTAACTCCGAGGTTTGCTAAGCCCTATAAACCATTTACCAAACCTTCTATAGCTCCAGACCTACAGGGCCTATAGGCCTATATTTTACTATAGTAGTAATATACCTACTTAACTATAAGTCTACCAATTTAGCCAGTCCAGTGGTTAGCTATAGGTCTTTTAGGCAGCTAAGTTAGCGTAGTTTACAGCTCTCTAATAATCGACTTACAGCTATATAAAAGGGCTGTAAAATCTAGTACCCTTAACCTAAAGTGCAGGTTATCGTAGGGTTAGGGTTAGGCTACTTATACTGCCTATAGTAGTAGGCTTTAGTAGCTTGAATATAAAATTACAGGCGGTTTAGCCTACTGGTTAGTAGGATGCAGGCCTTTGAATAGCCCTACAGTAAAGTAAGGTACTGGGCAAGTACCGGGTAGCTGACGGGTAGGCTTTCCCATTTAAGCTTCCACCACGTAGTATAATAGCAGCTACCTACTGTAAACTTAGGCCTCACAGGGACCTAGTTTAACAAAATAAATATTAAAGAACTTTAAAAAATCCTATTAATTAAAGGCTATATATAATAAATTTAAGTAAATAGTTAATTAAAGAACCTTTAAATTCCTTTTTTAAAGCGCTTTCTTTAAAAACTGTATATTATTAATTAATAAATTAATACTATATAAAAAAACTGATAAAGAAAATAAGCTTTCAAAGGTTAAAGTTAAGTTAATAATTAAAGGATTTTTATAAAAAAAAGGTTTAAATTTTATAAAAACTTTTACTTTTATTATTATACTATTTTTTAATATATACTATTAACTATAATAGCTTTATTAAATTAGGAAATAAAGTAAATCGATTTTATAAAAGTATTTTTTAATAATTATTTAAAAGGAGAAAATTATATAGTAATATTTAAAGGCTTTTATAAGTTTTATTAAAAGGCTGATTTAATTATTAAAATAAAGTTATATAAGTAAAGTTTTAAATTTGAAATTAATTAAATACTTTACTTTTTTAAAGCCTTATATAGCCTAAAATAAAGTCCTAAACTTTAATAAATTAAACTTACTAAATTATTAAAAGAAAAGGGTTTTATAACGTTAATTTCTAACTTTATTATTTTTTATAATTTTAAAATTAGAATTTTTATAATAACTTATATTAATACTTATTTAATTATAACCTTTAATAAAGCCTATATTTAATAGTTTAAGAAAAGTTTAAATAAGGTTTATTTAATAGAAAATAAAAAGCCAGTTTCCTTTTTTTTAAATATTTAAATAATAAAGGATAAACGTCGCTTCCTTTTATAACTTAACAAAATTTAATATATATAAAAGGTAATTAAAACCTTTAATTTTAAAAATAACTGTAAAATACAAATTCCTTTATAGTTTAAAATAGTAGTTTAATATAAAGACCCTAAATTAAAAAAAAGCCCTATAAGTAAATTAAATTATATACTATTTTAATATATAGTAGGTATTATAATATATTTAATAACTTAAATAAAGCTTAATTTTACTTTTATAGTATAGTAATTTTTAAAAGGTATATAGTAACCTCCTATAATAAACTTAAACGCTGTTAAAAACTTTCTAAAGTATTTAAATAATATAAAGAATTTAATAATCGCTTATAATTATAATATTATTAGATTTATTAAAAAAAAAGCACTATAGTATTTATAGACTTTATAAATTTAGACTTTATAGGAGATTTAAAGAACTTAAAATCTATCTATAGTTTTATATTTAAAGTAATTAAAGCTTTTATAAGTTAAAAATTAGAAAAAAGCTAATATTATAAACCTCTTTACTTTAAAGGTTAAAATTAATATATTTATTAAAGTTATTTATAAAGCTTTATAAATTAAAGGAGTTTATAAAAAGTTAAAATATACTTTAATAAACTTTAGCTTATTATATAATAACAATATTAACTTTATAATTACTATTTATAATTTAGCCTTTTATAACCGTATAAAGTATATATTATTAAAATACTATTAAGTTAAAAAGTAAATTAAAGTATTTTAAATTACTATTAATTACTTAAATATTAAATAAATATTAACTAATAGGTTAATTAAATTACTAGTTAGTTAAAAATTTAAGACCTTTATAGGTCTATTAGGCTTAAAGAATAGACTTATAGAGGAAAAGTTAATAAAAGAATAAATTAAAAAACTACCTTCTTTATATTTAATTTTCCTTTATAAATTAACTTAAAAAGTAGTTATTTAACGTTTTAAATATATAAACCTTGATACTTTATATACTTTATATTTTAATTTTTTAATTAATTAGTTAGTTTATTAATTTTAATTTACTATAATAGGCTTTAAATTTAAATCTAAACTTATTATTTACTATAAGTAAAGGAAAGGTATTAAATTAAATTTCTATAAAGTTTAAGTTTATAGTAAAGAGTTACTATTATATTATATAATAAAAGCTTAAATTAAAAAGCCTATTTATTAACTATTTAATATTTATTTAATACCTTACTTTACTATAGGGCTATTTAAAGGCCTATATTTTACTAATTAATAAATTAAATTGCCTATAATTTTATATTTAAGCTATTAAGGCCTATTATTATAAATAGTATAAGTAATTTAATCTTAACCCTATATTAACTTATACTTTAGGTTAGGGATATTTAGTTTTACAGCCCTTTTATATAGCTATAAGTCGATTTTTAAAAACCTATAAACTATATTAACTTAACTGTCTATAGAACCTATAGTTAACTATTAGGTTTCTTAAATTAGCTAAGAATTAGTAAGCTTATAGTTAAATAGGTATATGTTGAAATACAGTACTTAGTTGTAGACTTTACAGTGTATTTTGGCCTATAACTTATAGGGCTAATAACAACCAATAGCTTAGAACTACAGCGCTTATTAACACTTTACTATAGTAATTGTAGTAGTCTTTAGACCCCTAAAGCAGCCTAAAGCCCTAGGCAATTAGCGTACTATAACAGTAAAACATTAGCGCCCTATATCCTATAAATAGCTTCCGGCTAATGTACTTAACAGTTAGACTTAGCTGGCTGGTTAAGTCTATAGTTAGTAAACTTAATAGGCATTTAGGCCCTATAGTTAGTAGACTTAATAGGTATTTAGGCTTTATAGTTAGTAAACTTAATAAGCATTTAAGTCTTAAAATAAAAAGAGGTTTAGAAAGTAATATAAAGCTAAAGACCTATAATAAGTCTTATCCTTTATAACTATTTACTATAATATTTTCCTAATTAATAAGTTAATTTAATATATTAATTTACTATATCTTACAGTACTTTATAAGCCTATATTATAGTATCTACCTTTTATATATTATAAAGCATTGCCTTTATAATTTACATTTTTTTAATACTTAATTACTATTATATATTATAAATAAAACCCTCTTTACTTTTAATATTTTATACTATTTCTTATATAGGTCTATACTTATAGGCCTATAAGATACCTATTTTAATAGATTATAAGCCTAAGCTTATATTATTTAAATGAATTTCTTTATTTTATAAACTTTATAATAACATTTATCCTATAAGCCCTATTTATTTTAAACTACTGAAGACCTAAGAAATAGTATTCTAGTACTTTTAATAGTACTTTTACTTTCCTTTTAAACGCTAAAGACCTAAAAAACAATATTCTAATACTTTTAATAATACTTTTACTTTCCTTTTAAACCTTCAACTTCCTTTACTATAGAAAATAAAGATATATATAACCCCTCTATAAGCTTTAAAGCTTTAAGGACCTTTAACTTTTTATCGATTTTTAACCTTTTTAAAGGCCTTAACTTTACTTAATACTTTTAATAACTATAGAATAACCTTATAGTTACCTTTAATAGTAAGATTAAGGCTACTATAGTAGGTTTTATTAATTAAATTAAAGCTTTAAATGCTAAAATTAACCAGGTTAATACCTATATTGACAATTTTAACACTTACCTTCTATTAAAACATACTACTTTAAAGTCTTCTTTTAAACCTTTTATAAACCTACCTATACTATCTTTATCTTTAATTACTTTAACTTATATAAGTCTATCGGCCTTTATTACTATACTTATTATAGTACCTTTTTTAAATTAAACTGCTTAAAAGACCACTGTACTTTTAATAAAGGATTTTAATAAACAGGTCTTTTACTTTATTAAAAAATAAAAGCTTTTAAGTTTTAAAAACTAGCGCTCTTAATATTAAGCTTTTACTATTTAAATAAAGGTTTTAGGCCTTTTTAAATTTATAAATAAGCCTAAGTTAATTACTAATTTATTAAACAATAACTTAAAAGCCTTCCTTCTCTTTACTATTTAAAATACCCTATAGGTAAGTCTACTATTTACTATTAAAGCTAAAGACTTTTTAATAACCCTTTTTTAGTAATTACAAACTTAATATACCTTTGTTTAAGCTGTCCTTTAAAATAAGCTCTATAAGGCTTACTATACTATTAAATTCGATAGTTTATTAAAAGTAATTAAATATAATATTAAGTTTAATACCTTTATTATAAAGCTTTAAGGTTTAGATATTACAATTTAGTTTATGGACTAGATTAATTACTATTTAAGCTTATTAAAGGGTAGTTTTCTACTATAGTATAAACGCTTTAAAACTTTAATTTACTAAAATAAGTATAATTTTAACTATTCTTACTATTTTATACTAGAATTCTTATAAAGGGAGCTTTTAGTTAAGACTTATATTTTTAGTACTATAGTTGCTTAAGCTTTTTTTATACTTTATTTCTATACTACCTTTATTAAGGATTTTAAAGCTTTAAAGGCTTTAAATACCTTTATAAAAAACCCTATAAAGCTTAAGCTTATTAGAAAGAAAAAAAAGAAAAAGAAGGATAAGAAGAAAAAAGATACTAAAGACTTTAGAAATTCTAAGGAAATTTCTTTTATAGTAAGCTTCGACCTTAATATAGGCTTCTATAGTACTAAACCTTTAAAGCTAACTATATTTTATAAATACTATAGCTTTATTAAGTCTATAGTATTTTTACCTTTTAAAGTCTTACCTTTTATATCTATTAACTTAGCTAATTATACTAACTTAGCCTTAAAAAAAGCCTAGCTTTTTAATATTAAATCTACAGTCTATATTTATAATAATAAAAACCTTTTTATTAACTTTATTAAAATAAAGGTTAAACCTTTAACTATAGAAGGTAGCTTTATAAGAATTATCAGTAAAGGTATTATAAAAGTCTAATTCTTTATTAAAACTTATAATAATAGGGCCTATTTTTTAACTATTAGCCTTATTAAGACCTTTTTTATTTCTACTTTTTTATTAAATATTGTTAATAGAAATTGCCTATATAATATTAAAAAAGCCCTATATAGTTAAAAGCTTACTAATAATAACTATAATCTTATTATCCTTTTAAATTTTAAAAGATTAAAGTTTTACCTTAACCTTAAAGGCTAACTTTAGTTAGAAATATTCTATTAATAATACTTTAATAATTACTTTACTTTTATTAAAACCTTTAAAGCTTTTAAAATTTTAAAGAAGGTCTTTTTTAAAGCTTCTAACTTTTTAAAAAAAGGTAAGGCTTTTAAAGATTTTAATAAACCTTTATTAGCTTTAATTTAATTAACTATCCTTTAATATATATAACTTAAATATATAGGTTTTAACCTTTTAAAGAAGACCTCTTTTATTACTAAAGGTATACTTAATTTATAAAAAGTTAGGTTTAAGGATTTAGTTTATAAAAACTATAATACTGTAAAAATCCTTTAAAGGCCTTTTAAGAATCCTATTTAAGCCCCTTCTTTTACTTTAAGTTGTTTAAAAGAGGATATTATTATTATTAAGCCTATTCTACTATTAAAAAAGCCTTATAATTTAATTATAGTAAATTAAAAGACCTATTTCCTATTTCTTAAACTATTAACTATTAAAGATAATACTATTATAGCACTTTATTTACTATTTAAAGGCTTAAATAATACTTTCTAATAATACCCTACTTACTTTTATTATAATAGAGGAAAAGAAGTCCTTTCTTTAAATACTTACTTTATTAAAAAAGGTATCGGCTTTAATATATTAAGCCTTAGAACTTTTAATTAAAATGGCCTAATTAAGTGCTTTATTTAGGTTATTTTAAATTGTTTTAAGGCTACTATTTTAACTTCAAACCTCCTTATTACTTTTTAAAGATATATAACTATTCCTATAGTAAAAATTATTAACTATATAGCTTAAAGCTTTAAAGATCTTATACTTTACTAAACCTTCTATAATAAACTATTACCCTTTTAAATACTATATTAATTAAATCTTTTAAACTATAGGGCTATAGGTATTAAGGTTATAGTATATATCCCTATTAAAAATCAAACTATAAGTTTTAAACTTATCTTTTAAAGAACTAAAGAAAGACTTATAACTATTTTAAATTATCAGACTTACTTAATTTATTTAAATTTAAATAAAGTTATTAAAACTAGCTTTATTAAGTTCTATAAAGACTTATTAGCTTAGATTATAGGTCCTTTAAGCCTTATAGGTCCTTTAAAGGTCTTTAACTGCTTTAATAAATTAAAGGAAGATATTACTATTTAAACTTTTAAACTCTTTATTTATAGTCCTCCTATTCTATTAATTTCCAATTCCCTAATACTTAAATTATCCTTTATATTATTTACTTAATTACTACCTAAGCCTACAATTCCAATACTTACAGTACCTTCTATTACTATTAAAATCCCTCTATCCTAAACTTTATAAAAGCAATATAAAGAATTTATACCTATAGATAATATAAATTATAGTAAGCTTATTTCTTATTTAGTTTTTTACTATAAAAAATGCTATTTTATAAAGGCTTTAAAGCCTAATACTTTTAAATAAGCTTTAAAATATCTTAAAAAGGAGTAATAGTTATAGGCTATCTTTATTAAATTATACTAACTTCTTACTATTAAGACCTTCTATTTTATTTACTAATCTTAAATTAAAAAGAAGCCTATTATAAGTTACTAAGTCTTTAAAGATAAAGAAAATTTATAAAGTATTATAGTAAAGTTTAAAGCCTGATTAATTACCTGGAGTTTCCAATAAGCCTTTAGAATTAATTTTAAACAGACTTATACTTTTACTATAGGGCCTTTAACTTAAAGAATTATACTGGCCTTTATAGCTATATTTAATTAGGATTTAAAGTAAGTAGACTTTATAAAAGCCTTTTTAAACTTAAAAACTGATTTTAACATTTATATTGAAATTCTATAAAGACTATCTAAGTTTGCCTATAGTAATATTAATACTGTAATACTATTAAAGATAACCGAATAAGACCCTATTAAAGACTAAGTTATCCTATTAAAGAAATCCTTATATAGCCTAAAGTAAGCTTTTTACCTTTAATAATAAAAGGTCCTTATAATAACCTAGGCTTTAAGTTTTAAGCCCTTTATTTTTAATATAGTTCCCTATTTTTACTTAAACTATAAGATCTTTATTATTAATTATATTAACGACTACTTAATTATAGGCCTTAAGCCTTTATAGTTTCAAACTTTAAAAAACATTATAAGAAAGTATTACAATATCGAAGATTTAAATCCTACTTATTACTTCCTTAATATTTAAATTAAATATAATAGGCTTTAATAGTGCCTTTAAATTTACTAAAAAGCCTATATTATAAAGGCAATTAAGTACTTTAAAATTAGTACTAAGTTAACTTTCCTTTTACTAAGCTTTAAAATTATAAGTAAAGACAATAAGCTTAAAACCCCTATAAACTTCTTTAATTAATACCTATATCGATAACTAATTAGTACTTTAATATACGCTATAATTTAAACTAAGCCTAATATAGCCTTTAGCATTTAATAACTTTTACAATACCTAATATAGCCTACTAATACTTATTTAAAAGCTATAAAATTACTACTTTCCTACCTTTATTTTAATATTTATAGTGCTATTAATTATAGCTCTAATAGTAACTTAAAGCCTATTAACTTTATTAATAATAACTAAACTAAATGTAAAGAAAATGCTAAATCTACTTATAGTTAACTATTTACTTTAATTAAAAGACCTATTAACTAGAAATTTAAAAAAGCGTTTACTATATCCTTTAGCACTTTAAAGGCCAAATACACTAGGCTTATTAAAGGCTTTAAAAAAACTATATAGCTTAAAGGTCTTTTTTAAAGAATTTCTAAGCTTATTATAAACCTTACTTTCCTATTATATAATAATAAAGGCTCTATTACTACTACTTACAATAATAAGTACAATTACTAAATTAAATATACTTTAATTTAATTTTAGAAAGTTAAAGAAGCTATATTTACTAAAGTTATTACTATAACTTACCTTTTTATAAAGGAAATGCTTACTAATAGCCTTATTAAAGCCTTACTTATAGTACTATTTAATACCTTTATTTTACTATTAAACCTTTCCAAACCCTTTTAATTAATACTATATACTATAGTTATAAAGAAGGTATTAAAATATAGTACTTAATTATAAACTTTATAGTATATTTTAGCCTATAACCTATAAAGCTAATAATAACTAATAATTTAAAACTATAATATTTACTAACATTCTACTATAATAATTGCAATAGTCTTTAAATCTCTAAAGTAGTCTAAAGCCTTAAATAGTTAGTATACTATAATAGTAAAATGTTAATACCTTATATCCTATAAACAGCTTCTAATTAGTGCACTTAACAGTTAAACTTAACTAACTGGCTAAGTCTATAACTAATAAATTTAATAGACATTTAGACCTTATAATTAGCAAACTTAACAGATATTTAAGCCCTATAATTAACAGACTTAATAGGCATTTAAGTTTTAAAATAAAGAGAAGTTTAGAAAGTAATATAAAGCCGAAAACCTATAATAGATCTTATCCTTTATAATTATTTACTATAATATTTTCCTAACTAATAAGTTAATTTAATATATTGGTTTACTATATCTTACAATACCTTATAAGCCTATATTATAGTATCTACCTTCTATATATTATAGGGTATCGCCTTTATAATCTACATTCCTTCAGTATTTAGCTACTATCATATACTATAGATAAAACCCTCTTTGCTTTCAGTATTCTACACCGTTCCCTATATAGGTCTATACCTATAAGCCTGTAAGACACCTATCTTAACAGTATATTATTATTATATTAAATTATAAGCCTGTAAGCCCTATAGGTCAGGAATCATAGAGGGTTTAGTAAGTAGTTTATAGGGCTTAGCAAACTTTAGGATTAATTAAGTTATACTTTAACTTATTTACCTACTAGGGTATATAAAGTACCGTACATTAATTAGTAAGCATATAGTAAAGGTCGAGTATAAACCCTATTATAGAGAATATTATAGTAGATTTATAGAAGGTTAGTATTATAATACATTTATTTACCTACTATATTTCTCTCCTATAGTACCTATTAGATACTATATTCTAATACCCTAGCACTAAGCTATAAATATTATGCATAAGACTTCTACTATACTATGAGCTAATATATAAGCATTAATTACAAGGCCTTTAGGCTTATAATTGGCTATACTTATTCTAATAATAGATTATTATAAAAATCTTAACTTTAAAATTATAAAAAATAATAGAATTAAAAATTAATATTATAAAACCCTTTTCTTTTAATAACTTAATAAATTTAACTTACTAAAGTTTAAAGCTTTACTTTAAACTATATAGGGCTTTAAAAAAGTAAATTATTTAATTAATTTTAAACCTACAACCTTACTTATATCATTTTACTTTAATAATTAAATCGGCTATTTAATAGAATTTATTAAAACCTTTAACTATAACTATATAATTTTTCTTTTTTAAATAGCTATTAAAAAATACCTTGATAAAATTTATCTATTTTATTTTTTAATTTAATAAAGTTACTATAATTAATAGTATATATTAAGAAAATAATATAATAATAAAGGTAAAGATTTTTATAAAATTTAAAATTTTTTTTATAAAAATCCTTTAATAATTAACTTAATTTTAAATTTTAAAAGCCTATATTTTTTATTAATCTTTTTATATAATATTAACTTACTAATTAATAATATACAGTCTTTAAAAAAACGCTTTAAAGAAAAAACTTAAAAGTTCTTTAATTAATTATTTACTTAAATTTACTATATATAGCCTCTAATTAACAGAATTTTTTAAAGTTTTTTAATATTTATATTAATATTTAAAGTAATAAATTAATATTAAAAGGACCTTTAAAGACTTTATAATAATAAGCTTTAATTTTAATTAATATTAATTTAATAAATTAATTAATATTTATTTTAATATCTTTATTTATATTTAAATATAATTCTTTTACTTTTATTAATAAATATTGGAATGGGTATAGCCAATTACAGGCCTAAGGGCCCTGTAATTTGGTGCTCATACACTAGCTCACAGTGCAGCAGAAGTCTTACGCGTGATACCTATAGCTCAGTGCTGGGGTACTAGAATACAGCACCACGCAGGTACTGTAGGACAGAAATATAGTGGGTAAATAATTGTATTGTAGTGCTAGTCTTCTGTAAATCCACTGTAATAATCTCTATAGTAAAGTTTATACTCGACCTCTACCACATACCCTCCGACTGACGTACGGTGCCTTGTACATCCCAGCGGGCAGATGGGCTAGAGTACAGCTTGGTTAAACCTGAGGTTTGCCAAGCCCTATAAACTACTTGCTAAGCCTATAACTTCTGACCTATAGGGCCTATAGGCTTATGATTTAGTATAGCAGTAATATACCTATTTAACTATAGGCCTACTAATTTTTAGCCAATTTAGCCAGCTTAGTAGTTAGCTACAGGTCTTACAGGCAGTTAAGTTAGTATGGTTTACAGCTCTTTAAAAATCGACTTACAGCTATATAAAAGGGCTGCGAAACCAAGCACCCCTAACCTAAAGTCCGGGTTAACGTAGGGTTAGGGTTAGGCTACTTATATTGCTTACAATAGTAGGCCTTAGTAGCCTGAATATAAAATTACAGGCAGTTTGGTTCATTAGTTAGCGGGATGTAGGCCTTTGAATAGCCTTACAGTGAAGTAAGGTACTGGGCAAGTGCTAGGTAGCTAATAGGTAGGCTTTCTAACTTAAGATTCTACTATATAATATAATAGCAGCTACCTACTGTAAACTTAGGCCTTATAGGGACTTGGTTTAATACCCTTCCTTTACTTATAGTAAGTAGTAGGCTTAGATTTAAATTTAAGGCCTATTGTAGTAAGTTAAAATTAATGAACTAACTAGTTAATTAAAAAACTAAAATACAAAGTATATAAGGCGTTAAGGCCTATATATTTAATCGTTAAGCAACTACTTTTATAAGCTAAATTATAAAGGAAAATTAAATATAGGGAGGGTGGTTTTCCAATCTATTCTTTTATTAACTTTTCCTTTATAGGCATATTCCTTAAGCTTAAAATACCTATAAAGGTCTTGAATTTTTAGCTAGCTAGTGGTTTAATTAGCCTATTAGCCGGTATTTATTTAATATTTAAGTAATTAATAGTAACCTATAATACCTTAACTTACTTTCTAATCTAATAGTATTTTAGTAGTGTATATTTAGTATAATTGTAAAGGGTTAAGTTATAAGTAGTAGTTATAAAGCCAGTATTATTATTATATAGAGAGGTAGAGCTTATTAAAGTATACCTTAGTTCCTTATAAACCTCCCTAATCTATAGAGCTTTATAAATAGCCTTAATAAGTATGTCGATTTTAGCCATTAAAGTAAAGAGGCTTATAGTATTAGCCTTCTTTAATTTCTAGCTTATAGGGCCTCTAGCTATTTTAAATATAAAGCTATAGATAGATTTTAAGTCCTTTAAGGCCTTTATAAAGTCTGAATTTACAAAGCCTATAAGTACTATAGTGCCTTCTTTTTTAATAGGTCTAATAGTATAGTTATAAGCGATTATTAAATTCTCTATACCGTTTAGATATTTTAGAAGGTTTTTAACAGCGTTTAGGCTTACTATAGTAGGTTACTATATACTCTTTAAAAGCTATTATATTGTAAAAGTAATATTAGGCTTTATTTAAATTATTAAATATATTACAGTGCCTACAATATACTAAAATAGTATATAATCTGACTTATTTATAGGGCTTCCTTTTAATTTAAGGTCCTTATACTAGGCTACTATTCTAAACTATAAGGGAATTAGTATTTTATAGCTATTTTTAAAGCTAAAGGTCTTAATCGCTTTTTATATATATTAGGCTTAGCTAAACTATAGAAGGAAGCGATATTTATTCTTTATTATTTAGACCTTTAAAAAGAAGGAAGCCGGCCTTCTATTTTCTATTAAGTAGACCTTATTTAAGCTTTTTTTAAACTATTAACTATAGGCCTTATTAGAGTTAATAATTAAATAATCATTAACGTAAGTTACTATAAAAATCCTAGCCTTAAGATTATAAAAGACAGTAGAGTTAGAAATTAGCACTATAAAACCCTTTTCTTTTAATAGCTTAGTAAGTTTAGCTTACTAAAGTTTAAAGCTTTACTTTAGGCTATATAAGGCCTTAAAAAGGCAAATTATTTAACTGGTTTTAAGCCTAAAGCCTTACCTATATAGCTTGGCTTTAATAGCTAAGTCTACTTTTTAATAGAACTTATAGAAGTTTTTAAGTATTACTATATAATTTTCCTTTTTTAAATAGCTATTAAGAAATACCTTTATAAAATTAATCTACTCTATTTTCCAGTCTAATAAAGCCGCTATAACTAGCAATATATATTAAATAGATAATATAATAATAGAGGTAAAGGTCTTTATAAAATCTAGGCTTTCTTTTTATAAGAATCCTCTAATAACTAGCCTAGCCTTAAACTTTAAAAGCCTATTTTCTTTATCGGTCTTTTTATATAGTATTAACCTACTAGTTAATAGCGTATAGTCTTTAAGGAAAGTACTTTAAGGAAAGAACTTAAAAGTTTCTTAATTAACTATTTACTTAAATTTACTATATATAGCCTTTAGCTAGTAGGATTTTTCAAGGTTCTTTAGTACTTATTTTAATATTTAAGGTAATAAACTAATATTAAAAGGACCTTTAAAGACTCTATAGTAATAGGCTTTAGCCTTAGTTAATATTAATTTAACAAATTAGCTAATGCCTATTTTAATATCTTTACTTATATTTAAATATAGTTCTTTTATTTCTATTAATAAGTAATCTTTAATAGGAAGTTTTAAACCGACCTTAGAGCCTATAATAGGCCTATTAAGAGGTTTTAAGCTGCTATTAATTATAGCCTTCTAAATAGTAGGCCTACTGATTAGCTTATTATTAAAGAATTTTTCAGTATTAGCCTTTTAGTTAATTTCTAAACTTAGTTGGCTAATTAAGTTGTATTTAAAGTATAGGTTGCTATCTTTATCTACTAATTATAGTAGCTTTACCTTTCCTCGGCTTAAATCTCCTTTTAAAATAGTAGTAATACTTTGAATTATAGTAAGCTTATTTACTATATTAATAAAGGAAGATTTTACTACTGCCCTTCTAACCGGTATCTATACTTAATAAGTCTTACTTTTAAAGACAGCCAATAACTTACTAAGCTCTATACAGGCCTATAGCTTTAAAGCTTTAGACCTTTTTTTAATAAAAATAAGAAGCTTTATAAAAGAGCCTATAGCTTTAAACTGGCTTAAGTCTAGTTTATAAGAAAGGAAAGGCTCTAATTTATTATAAAGTATTTAATAAGGAGTTAGGTCCCTATTATTAACTACTATATAGTTAATTAATTTAAGTACTATAGGTACTATATAGCATTATAAGTATTAAGAGAGCTATAATAATACCATTATAGCCTATAAGCAGTCTAAAAATACTTTAATAGAACGTTTAATTAGGCTATTTTGCTTATAAATATAGGGCCTAAAAGTAGAAAATTCAACGCTTTTAGTAGAAAACCAAGCCTATAATTTGTAATTAATTTCTTTCTTACTATCGTAGTAAAAATAGATAGGGTATTAATTATAACGATTCTTTAGGCCTTTAAAAAAGCCTTTAATAGCACTTAATACAGTTAGTCCTTTAGCGTTTAATAAGTAAAAGGCCTACTTAAACCGGGATTTTCGGTCTATTAAAATCAATACTATAAAGAGCTTATTATAAAATATAGGCTTAATTTTAAAAGTATTGCCTTTAATAGAACCTAAGACTTTAGAAGGGTTTAAAATAGTAGAAAATTAAAGCCTTTTTACTACTTTAGCTTTATTATAAGCTGAATATTAAAAATCTACTTCTTTTATTTAATCTAAATTTAAAAGTCTAGTAGTAATTTTACTGGTCTTTTTTAGTAATATTAGGCCTATATAACCTAACTTAATATACCATTTTAATACTACTTAAAGTAATTTACTATAGTAGTCTATAGCAGTATTAAGGATATTTTTAGTAACCTCCTTAAATATATAGCCCCTTTAAGCCTCTTCTTAATTAAGTAGGCTAAGGTTACTTAAACTATTAAAGCCTTTTATAGGCTAACGGAGCTTTTTAATAGATTTGCCTTAATTAGATCTTTTAAAGCCGGGGTTACTTAAGCTATTAAGGCTTTCTATAAGCTAATAGAGCTCTATTCCTTTAAGTTTGCTTTAACTATAGCCTTCTTTATAGTTAGATTTAAACTCCCTAAGCTTATAGAGCTTTACTTTTTAAACATTTAAATTAAAGCTAATAATACTATCGCTATTTAGCTTTATAAGCCTATTATTAAGCCTTTAAAGGTTTAAATCGACCTTTAAATAGCTATCCTTCTAGGATAAAGGCCTATTAAAAAGCTTAACTATTAATTTTCGCTTTTAATTAATAACGTTAAAACTTATATTATAGTAAATAATAGGCTTTTCTACTTTCTATAATTTTAAAAAGAAGCCTAAAGCTTTAAAATTAAATACCGCTATTAAAGCCTTATTAAGCCTATATAGTACTTTCTTTTTAACCTAACCGCTAACTTTATAGTATAGTATACTATTAAAAAGGTTAATATTAAACTAAAGAATATATAAAGTATTTTTAAGTTTAAGCTTAGTATATTTAGGAGGTTCTTTTTATAAAAGTACTGTAAATATAGTAGTTTTAAAGCCTTTAGATATTAAAGGACCTCCTCTTATATAAATTGTCTTTAATAAGCTATTATTAAGCTTATAGTTAATAAATTATTTTCGACTATTAATAATATAGTCAATAAACTTAATATTGTATAAAAGGGTATCTTTTAAAGAAAGTACTATTAAGGCCTTACCTTTAGTGCTTTTAGTACCTTTAATAGGCCCTATAAATACTATATAAGTACCTTCATTACTATCGTTACTATTAAAGTCTTTCAAGACCTTTAAAGTTAGGTTATAAAAGCTTACTATATAAGTAAATAAATCTTTAGCCTTAAGCCTTTTTTTAAAGCCTTTAAGCCTTTTAAAGCCTTTTTCTTTTTCTTTTAAAGAAAGCTACTTAAGCTAATAGAGCTATTATTACTATTACTTTAAAGCTTTTTACTTAAAAAGACCTTTTTTTTAATGCCTTTATAAAGGCCTTCTCTATTTCTATAGGCTATACCTTTAATAGCAGTAAAGGCTACAATATACTATTCTTTTAATAGGTCTACTATTAGAAAGCTTAGGTTAATAGTATTTGTATTTTAGTCTAGTATTTTAACAGTCTATATAGCACTCCGTTACCTCTCAGTTTACTATAGAAAGCTCTTTTCTATAGCCTATAGATATTAATTTACTTAATCTATAGTCTAAAGGTTAATACCGGTTAATATAAGCCGGCTAACTATATTAAAGAACTTAACGTTAAAGTCTACTAAAAAGCCTATAAATTAGTAAAAGTTTAAGGAATGGTATTCCTTATAAAGGTTCCTTCGCTATAATTTAGCACTATAGAAATACCTCTATATAAGCAGTTTATAAGCTTTAATAGGACTTATTTACTATAAAATAGAAGCCTAAAGGCCTAAAGCTATACTATTTCGAAGTAATATTAACAATAAGGCCTATTTAGTATTACTCTAGTAGGCTACTATAGTAGGGTCCTCTATAAAAGTAGCTATATCGATAGTATACAGTATAATATTTAAGCCCTGTTTTTATAGATCGAAATTCTTAAGGCCTATAAGCCTTTAGTCAGTAAGGAATTTATAGACCTTTTTAATTATCTTAATAGCTATAGTAATATAAAGGACCTTAGCGGAATTACTATTAGCCTTAAGCCTTAACTAGTAGGCTGCTATAGCTTTTTAATATATAGCTTTAGCTATTATTAGAGAAGCGGTTATAGTAGCTTTAAGCTAATTTAAAGCGCTTTAAACTGCTATTAGGAACTTAATTTACTTTACTGTTTTAATTATAGCGCTTTATAACTGTTAAATCTAGGCCTTTTACTCCCTTAGTTAAATAGTAAAGGCCTATATATAGTAAGAATCCACTGATTCTTCCTCTCCAGAAGACTCCTGCCTAGGCCCTGTATTTTATATTTTTAAATTTATAAAGAGCTTAATATACTTACCACTAAAGCGTTCTATAGAGCTTTAAAACCTTAGCTTAATACTGTTTTTAATTAGGGCTTTAACTGTAGTTTGCTTATTTAACAAGAAAGCTAAGTCTATAGCATTTAAGAATTTTAAAAAATAGGCTTTATTTTATACAGTAAATTACTATAACTACTAATAGCAATAGTAATTAAAAAGGTTGCTTTACCTTCTTACTTTTTTATCTGCCTTTAGGATTTATAGAACTACCTACTTAACTATAGTTAAGGTAGGAGGCTATTTCTAACTTTTATAAACTTATAGTTTATAGGCCTTTAATACCCTATTAAGTCTAATTTTTACATACCTTATAGTGTAATAAATTTAGTAGCAGGTATAAATTTAAACCTTATAGGCCCTTAGAAAACCTAATAAGGTAAGGCAAGCTTAGTATTTACTTTAAAACCCTACTTTAATAGGTAGGCTTTAAAATCAGTGATTTTATAGCTTACTTATAATGCAGTTTACAGTAGCCTAAGCTGTTATTTATAGAGGGCTTTAAGCCTAAGCTTATAAGCCTATAACCTAACTAAGTATCTTCCAGGCTTATAACCTATTAGAATAAGTATAGCTAATTACAGGCCTAAAGGCTTTATAATTTAGTACTTATATACTAGCTTACAGTACAGCAGAAGTCTTATATATAATACTTATAGCTTAGTACTGGGATATTAGAATATAGCACTACGTAAGTACTATAGGACAGAAATATAGTAGGTAAATAATTGTATTATAGTACTAGCCTTCTATAAATCTACTATAATAATCTCTATAGTAGGGTTTGTACTTAACTTCTACTACATACCCTCCGACTAACGTCCGGTACCTTGTACACCCTAGCGGGCAGATAGGCTAAAGTACAGCTTAATTAACCCTGAGGTTTACTAAGCCCTATAAACTACTTACTAAGCCTTCTATAGCTCCCGACCTACAGGGCCTATAGGCCTATAATTTAGTATAGTAATAATATACCTACTTAACTATAGGCCTACTAATTCTTAGCCAATTTGGCCAGCCTAGCAGTTGGCTATAGGTTTTACAGATAGCTAAGTTAATATAGTTTACAGCTCTTTAAAAATCGACTTACAGCTATATAAAAAGGCTACAAAACCAAGCACCCCTAACCTAAAGTACAGGTTAATATAGAGTTAGGGTTAGGCCACTTATACTGCCTACAGTAGTAAGCCTTAATAGTCTGAATATAGAATTATAGGCAGTTTAGCCTACTGGTTAGTAGAATGCAGGCCTTTAAATAGCTCTACAGTAAAGTAAAGTACTCGGCAAGTGCCGGGTAGCTGATGGGTAGGCTATTCTTTCCCTCATACTTGGCCTGTAGGTCAAGTATTAGGAAGCTTCCACCACGTAGTATAATAGCAGCCATCCGCTATAAACTTAGGCCTTATAGGGACCTAGTTTAATAACTTTAACTATAGTTAAGTAGGTATTTCTGTAAATCCTAGAAGTAGGTAAAATAATAAGAAAGCAAAGCGACCTTTTTAGCTATTACTACTACTAGTAGTTATAGTACTTTACTATATAAAATAGAGCCTATTCTTTAAGGCTTTTAAGCACTATAGACTTAGCACCTTTTACTATATAAGCAACCTACAGCTAAAGCTCTAATTAAAAACAGTATTAGGCTAAGGTTTTAAAGCTTTATAGAATACTTTAGCGGTAAGTATACCAAATCCTCTATAGATTTAAAAATACAAAATATAAAACCCAAGCAGGGGTCTTTTAAGGAAAAAGAATCAGTAGATTCTTACTATATATAAGCCTTTACTATTTAATTAAAGGAGTAAAAAGCCTAAATTCAATAGTTATAAGGTACTATAACCAAAATAGTAAAGCAAATTAAGCTCCTAATAACAGCTTAGAACATTCTAATATAGCCTAAGGCCACTATAACTACTCCTTTAATAGTAGCTAAAGCTATATATTTAAAAGCCATAGCAGCCTACTAACTAAGGCTTAGAGTTAATAATGGTTCTATTAAGGTCTTTTATATTACTATAGCTACTGAAATAACTAAAAAGATCTATAAATTCCCTACTAACTAAAGGCTTATAAGCCTTAAAAATTTCGATCTATAGAAATTAGCTAAATATTATACTATATACTATCGATATAGTTACTTTTATAAAAGATCCTACTATAATAGCCTACTAAAGTAATATTAAATAGACCTTACTATTAATATTACTTTAAAATAATATAGCCTTAAGCCCCTAAGCTTCTATTTTATAATAAATAAGCCCTATTAAAGCCTATAAATTACTTATTTAAAGATATTCTTATAGTGTTAAATTATAATAAAGGAACCTTTATAGAAAATACTACTCTTTAAACTTTTACTAATTTATAAACTTTTTAACAAACTTTAACGTTAAGTTTTTTAATATAGTAAACCAGTTTATATTAACCAGTATCGACCTTTAAATTATAGATTAAATAAACTAATACCTATAGGCTATAGAAAAAAGCTTCCTACAGTAAATTAAAAGGTAATAAAGCGCTATATAAACTATTAAAGTACTAAGTTAAAATATAAATACTATTAACTTAAACTTTTTAATAGTAGACTTATTAAAAAAATAGTATATTTTAGCCTTTATTACCGTTAAAGGTATAGCCTATAAAAGTAAGGAAAGCCTCTTTAAAAGTATTAAAAAAAAGGTTTTCTTAAATAAAAAGCTTAAAAGTAATAACAATAGTAACCTAAATAACTTTAATAACTTTCCTTAAAAGAAAAAGAAAAAAGGCTTTAAAAGGCTTAAGAGTATTAAAAAAAAGCCTAAGGTTAAGGATTTATTTACCTATATAGTAAGCTTTTACAATCTAACTTTAAAGGTCTTTAAAGACTTTAATAATAATAATAGTAACTAAAGTATTTATATAGTACTTATAGAACTTATTAAAGATACTAAAAGTATTAAAAGAAAAGCCTTAATAGCACTCTCTTTAAAAGATACCTTTCTATATAATACTAGATCTATTAATTATATTATTAACAGTTAAAAATAGTTTACTAATTATAAGCCTAATAATAGCTTATTAAGGATAATTTATATAGAGGGAGGTCCCTTAATGCTTAAGGGCTTTAAAACCGTTATATTTATAATACTTTTTTAAAAAAAACCCCTTAAATATATTAAATTTAAACTTAAAAATACTTTATATATTTTACAGTTTAACATTAACCTTTTTAATAGTATATTATATTATAAAGTTAATAGTTAGGTTAAAAAGGAAGTACTATATAAGCTTAATAAAGTCCTACTAATAATATTCGATTTTAAAGCCTTAAGCTTCTTTTTAAAATTATAAAGAATTAAAAGGCTTATTATTTATTATAATATAAATTTTAATATTATTAATTAAAAGTAAAAATTAATAGTAGAGCTTTTTAATAGGCCCTTATTTTAAAAGGATAGCAATTTAAAGGTTAATTTAAACCTTCGAAGGCTTAAAAATAGGTCTATAGCGCTAAATTGTAATAATACTATTAACTTTAATTTAAATATCTAAAAGGTAAAGCTCTATAGGCTTAAAAGGTCTAAATAAGGCTATAAAGAAGGCTATAACCGAAGTATATTTAAAAAAATAGAGCTCTATTAGCCTATAGAAGGCCTTAATAGCTTAAATGACCCCGACTCTAGAAGATCTAATCGAAGTAGACCTACTAAAGAGCTCCGTTAGCTTATAAAAGGCCCTAATAGCTTAAGTAATTCTAGCTTAATTAATTAAAAAAAGGCTTAAAGGGGCTATATACTTAAAGAGGCTATTGAAAATATCCCCAATACCATTATAAACTACTATAATAAATTACTGTAGATAGTATTAAAATAGTATATTAGGTTAGATTATATAGGCTTAATACTATTAAAAAAGACTAATAAAATTATTATTAAGCTTTTAAATTTAAATTAAATAAAAGAAATAGATTTTTAATATTTAACTTATAATAAAGCTAAAGCAATAAAAAGGCTTTAATTTTCTACTATTCCAAACCTACCTAAGGTTTTAGATTTTATTAAAGGTAATACTTTTAAAATTAAGCCTATACCTTATAATAAATTTTCTATAATATTAATATTAATAGACTGAAAATCTCAGTTTAGGTAGGCTTTTTACTTACTAAAATATTAAAAGACTAACTATATTAAACGTTATAAAAGGCTTTTTTAAAGGCTTAAAGAATCGTTATAATTAATACCTTACCTACTTTTATTACAATAGTAAGAAAGAAATTAATAACGAATTATAAGCCTAGTTTTCTACTAAAGGTATTGAATTTTTTACTTTTAAGCCTTATATCTATAAATAAAATAGCCTAATTAAATGCTCTATTAAAGTATTTTTAAACTGATTATAGGCTATTATAGTATTATTAAAGCTTTCCTAATACTTATAGTATTATATAGCGCTTATAATATTTAAATTAATTAACTATATAGTAGTTAATAATAAGGACCTTACTTTCTACTAAACACTCTATAATAAATTAAAGCCTTCCCTTTTTTATAAGCTAAATTTAAGTCAGTTTAAGGCTATAGGCTCTTTTATAAAGCTCTTTATTTCCGTTAAAAAAAAGTCTAAAGCTTTAAAACTATAAGCTTATATAAAGCTTAATAAGTTATTAACTGTCTTTAAAAATAAGACTTACTAAGTATAAATACCGGTTAAAAGGGCAGTAGTAAAATCTTCTTTTATTAATATAGTAAACGAGCCTACTGTAATTTAAAATATTACTACCATTTTAAAAGGAGATTTAAACTGAAGGGAGATAAAGTTACTATAATTAGTAAATAAAAATAGCAACTTATACTTAGCTAGCCAGCTAAGTTTAAAAACTAACCGGCAAGCCAACTTTAAAAAATTCTCTAATAGTAAATTAATTAATAGACCTACTATAATTTAAAAGGCTATAATTAATAGTAACTTAAAACCTTTTAACAGGCCTATTATAAGCCCTAAAACCAGCTTAAAATCTCCTATTAAAAACCATTTACTAATAGAAGTAGAAAAACTATTGTTAAACTAGGTCCCTGTGAGGCCTAAGTTTATAGTGGGTAGCTGCTATTATACTACATGGTGGTAGTTTCCTGATACTTGACTTACAGGCCAAGTAAGAGGGAAAGGAAGGCCTACCTGTCAGCTACCCGGCACTTGCCGGCACCTTACTTTACTGCAGGGCTATTCAAAGGCCTGCATCCCGCTAACTAGTAGGCCAAACTGCGTATAATTTTATATTCAGGCTACTAAGGCCTACTACTATAGGTAGTATAAGTGGCCTGACCTTAACCCTACGTTGACCTGCACTTTAGGTTAAGGGTGCTAAGTTTCGCGGCCTCTTTTATATAGCTGTGAGTCGATTATTAAAGAGCTGTAAACTATACTAAACTTAGTTGCCTGTAAGACCTGTAGTTAACCACTGGGCTAGCTGAACTAGCCTAAGATTAGTAGGCCTATAGTTAAGTAAGTATATTATTACTATACTAAATTATAGGTCTGTAGGCCCTGTAGGTTAAGAGCTATAGAGGGCTTAGTAAGTGGTTTATAGGGCTTAGTAAACTTTGAGGTCAACCAAGCCGTTCTCTAGCCTATCTGCCCGCTAGGGTATACGAGGCACTGTATGTTAGTCGGTAAGTATGTAGTAGAGGTCGAGTATGAACCCTACTATAGAGAATATTATAGTGGATTTATAGAAGGCTAATACTACAATACAATTGTTTACCCACTATATTTCTATCCTGCAGCACCTGCTAAGTGCTATATTCTAGTACCCAAGCACTGAGCTATAGGTATCATGCGTAAGACTTCCGCTGCACTGTAAGCTAGTATGTGAGCACTAATTACAGGGCCCTTAGGCCTGTAATTGGCTATACCTATTCCAATAACTATATTAAAATATAAATAAAAATATTAAAATAGGTATTAGCTAATTTATTAAATCAATATTAATTAGAGCTAAGGCCAATTATTATAGGATCTTTAAGGGCTTTTTTAGTATTAATTTATTCCCTTAAACGCTAAAGTAAGTATTAAAAAACCTTAAAAAATTCTACTAGCTAAAGGCTATATATAGTAAATTTAAGTAAATAATTAATTAAAGAACCTTTAGGTTTCTTCCTTATAGTACTCTTCATAAAGACTATATACTATTAACTAATAAGTTAGTATTATATAAAACGACTAATAAAGAAAATAAGCTTTTAAAATTTAAGGTTATGCTAATAATTAGAGGATTCTTATAAAAGGAAGGTTTAGATTTTATAGAGACCTTTACTTTTATTATTATATTACTTACTTAATATATATTATTAACTATAGTAACTTGATTAAATTAAGAAATAAAATAGATCGATTTTATAAAGGCATTTTTTAATAACTATTTAAAAAAGAAGAATTATATAGCTATATTTAAAAGCTTCTATAAATTTTACTAAAAAGCTAACTCGGTTATTAAAGTAAAGCTATATAAGTAAGGCTTTAAGCTTAAAACTAACGAAATAATTTACCTCTTTAAAGCCTTATATAACCTAAAATAAAGCCTTAAACTTTAATAAACTAAACTTATTAAGCTATTAAAAGAAAAAGGTTTTATAGTATTAATTTTTAACTTTACTATCTTCTATAATCCTAAAGCTAAGATTTTTTTAATAACCTATATTAATAATTATTTAATTATAAACTTTAATAAAGCCTATATTTAATAGCTTAAAAAAAGCTTAAATAAAGTTTACCCTATAAAAAATAAAAAGCCAACTTCCTTCTTTTTAAAGGTTTAAATAATAAAGGATAAATATCGCTTCTTTTTATAACTTAACTAAGCCTAATATATATAAAAAGTAATTAAAAGCTTTAACTTAAAGAATAACTATAAAATACTAATTCCCTTATAGCTTAAAATAATAACCTAATATAAAGACCCTAAATTAAAAAAAAGCCCTATAAATAAATCAAACTATATACTATTCTAATATATAATAAGCACTATAATATATCCAATAATCTAAATAAAGCCTAATATTACTTTTATAATATAATAGCTTTTAAAAAGTATATAATAACCTACTATAATAAACCTAAATACTATTAAAAACCTTCTAAAATATTTAAACAATATAGAGAATTTAATAATCACTTACGGTTATAATATTATTAAATTTACTAAAAGAAAAGGTATTATAATACCTATAGACTTTATAAATTTAAATTTTATAAAGGATTTAAAAGATTTAAAATCTACCTATAGTTTTATATTTAAAGCCACTGGAAGCTTTATAAATTAGAAATTAAAAAAAGCCAATACTATAAATCTCTCTACTTTAAAAGCTAAAACTAATATACTTATTAAAACTATTTATAAAGTTCTATAAATTAAGGAAGTTTATAAAAAACTAAGGTAAACCTTAATAAACTTTACTTTACTATATAAAGATAATATAAGCTTTATAATTATTACCTATAATCTAGCCTTTTATAATCGTATTAAATATATATTATTAAAATACTATTAGGTTAGAAAGTAAATTAAAGCTTTTTAAATCGCTATTAACTACTTAAATACTAAATAAATACTAACTAATAAGTTAATTAAACTATTAGCTAATTAAAAATTTAAAACCTTTATAAGTCTATTAAACTTAAAAAATAAGCCTATAAAGGAAAAGTTAATAAAAGAATAAATTAAAAAACTACCCTCTTTATATTTAATTTTCCTTTATAAATTAACTTATAAAAGTAATTACTTAATATTTAAAATATATAGGCCTTAACGCTTTATATACCTTATATTTTAATTTTTTAATTAACTAATTAGTTTATTAATTTTAACTTACTACAGTATACTTTAAATATAAATCTAAACTTATTACTTACTATAAATAAAGAAGGGGTATTAAATTAAGTCCCTATAAAGCTTAAGTTTATAATAGGTAGTTACTATTATACTATATAGTAATTTCCTAATATTTAACCTATAGGTTAAGTATAAAGGAAAGGAAGGTCTATTTATTTACTATCCAGTATTTACCGGCACCTTACTTTACTATAAAGCTATTTAAAGGCCTATATTTTATTAACTAATAGGCTAAATTATTTATAATTTTATATTTAAGTTATTAAAGCCTACTATTATAAATAGTATAAATAGCCTAACTTTAACCTTAGATTAATCCGTACTTTAGGTTAAGGATGTTAAGTTTTACAACCTCTTTTATATTACCGTAAGTTAATTATTAAAAAGCTATAAACTATATTAAACTTAATTACTTATAAAATCTATAGTTAACTATTAGACTAGTTAAATTAGCTTAAAATTAGTAAGCTTGTAATTAAATAGGTATATTATTGTTATATTAAATTATAGATCTATAGGCTTTATAAATCAAGAGTTATAAAAGGCTTAGTAAATAGTTTATAGGGCTTAGTAAACCTCGGAGTTAATTAAGCTGTTTTCTGGCCTATCTGTCTGCTAGGGTATGCGAGGTACCGTATATTAGTTGGTAGGTATGTGGTAGAGGTCGAATACAAACCCTACTATAGAGAATATTACAGTAGATTTATAGAAGGTTAGTACTATAATATAATTATTTACCTACTATATTTCTGTCCTGCAGTACCTGCTAGGTGCTGTATTCTAGTACCCTAGCACTAAGCTATAGGTATTATATGTAAGACTTCCGCTGTACTGTAAGCTAGTGTGTGAGCACTAATTACAGGGCCCTTAGGCCTGTAATTGGCTATACCTATTCCAATAATAAGGTTTAAGTGTATAATAAATAATTATTATTATATTATATAGTAGAAGTTTAAATTAAAAAGCCTATTTATTAATTATTTAATATTTATTCGATACTTTATTTTACTATAAGGTTATTTAAAGGCTTATATTTTATTAATTAATAAATTAAACTATTTATAATTTTATATTTAGGTGATTAAGGTTTATTATTATAAATAATATAAATTGCTTAATTTTAACTTTACGTTAATTTACACTTTAAATTAAGGGTATTTGGTTTTACGGTTTTTTTATATAGCCGTAAGTTAATTTTTAAAAAGCTATAAATTATATTAATTTAACTCTTTATAAAATTTATAATTAATTATTAAGTTAATTAAATTAATTTAAAATTAATAGGCTTATAATTAAGTAAGTATATTATTATTATATTAAATTATAAGCTTATAAGCTTTATAAATTAGAAGTTATAAAGGGTTTAATAAGTAATTTATAAGGTTTAATAAATTTTGAAGTTACTTAAGTTATACTTTAGTTTATTTACTTATTAAGGTATATAAGGTACTGTATATTAGTTAGTAAGTATATAGTACAGGTCGAGTATAAACTTTACCATAGAGAATATTATAATAGATTTATAAAAGGCTAGTATTATAATATAATTATTTATTTACTATTTTTTTATCCTGCAGTACTTATAAGGTACTGTATTCTAGTACCCTAATACTAAGTTATAGGTATTATGTATAAGACTTTTGCTGTACTATGAGCTAGTGTATAAGCATTAATTACAGGGTCCTTAGGCCTGTAATTAGCTATACCTATTCCAATAATAAAGTAACTTAAGTATAATATTTATAGATATCTTAAGTAAAGTATTAAGTTAGTAAATTATTTTAAATTAAAAGTTAAAGTAATTAAGTTTTTTTGAAAATAGGAGATTTAAATGAAGTTTAGAAGTATATTTTAAAGGTTTTAGAAGTAAATAGTGATGTAATTAAGGTAAAAATTGTAATGGTTAATATAGTTTTTTTTAGTTAAGGCTATAGGTGCCAGTGTTGATTTAATAGTTAGGGCGTAGATTTAATAGATAATGTTAAACTAGGTCCCTGTGAGGCCTAAGTTTACAGTAGGTAGCTGCTATTATACTACGTGGTGGAAGCTTAAGTTGGAAAGCCTACCTATCAGCTACCCGGCACTTGCCCGGCACCTTACTTTACTGCAGGGCTATTCAAAGGCCTGCATCCCGCTAACCAGTAGGCCAAACTGCCTATAATTTTATATTCAGGCTACTAAGGCCCACTACTGTAAGCAGTATAAGTAGCCTAACCCTAACCCTACGTTAACCTGCACTTTAGGTTAGGGGTGCTTGGTTTCACGGCCCTTTTATATAGCCGTAAGTCGATTTTTAGAGAGCTGTAAACTACATTAACTTAGCTATCTATAAAACCTATAGCCAACTACTAGGCTAGCCAAATTGGCCAAGAATTAGTAGGCCTATAGTTAAGTAAGTATATTATTACTATACTAAATTATAGGCCTATAGGCCTTATAGGTCAGGAGCTACAGAAGGCTTAGCAAGTGGTTTACAGGGCTTAGCAAGCCTCGGGGTTAATTAAGCTGTACTCTGGCCTATCTGCCCGCTAGGGTGTACAAGGCACCGTACGTCAGTTAGTAGGTATATAGTAGAGGTCAAGTACAAACCCTACTATAGAAACTATTATAGTAGATTTATAAAAAGCTAGTACTATAATACAATTATTTACCTACTATATTTCTATTCTATAGTACCTATATAGTACTATATTCTAATACCCTAGCACTAAGCTATAGGTATTACACATAAGACTTCCGCTATACTATAAGCTAGTATGTAAGTACCAAATTACAGAGCCCTTAAGCCTATAATTGGCTATACCCATTCTAATAGATTATAAGCCTAGAAGATACTTAACTAAGTCATAAGCTTATAAGCTTAAGCTTAAAGCCCTCTATAAATAACAGCTTAAACTACTATAGACTACACTATAAGTAGGCTATAAAATCACTGATTTTAAAGCTTACTTATCGAGGTAGGGTTTTAAAGCAAATACTAGGCTTACCTTACCTTATTAGGTTTTCCGAGGGCCTATAAGGTTTAAATTTACGCCCGCTACCAAATTTATTATACTATAAGGCATATAAAAATTAGGCCTAATAAGGTATTAAAGGTCTATAAGTTATAAGCTTATAAAAGTTAGAAATAGCCTCCTACCTTAACTATAGCTAAGTAGGTAGTTCTATAAATCCTAAAGGCAGGTAAAAAAAGTAAGAAGGCAAAGCGACCTTTTTAACTACTACTGCTATTAGTAATTACAGTAATTTACTATATAAAATAGAGCCTATTCTTTAAGGCTTTTAAACGCTATAGACCTAGCCCTCTTATTATATAAAGTAAACTATAATTAAAGCCTTAGTTAAAAACGGTATTAGGCTAGGGTTTTAAAGCCCTATAGAACGCTTTAGCAGTAAGCATATTAAGCCCTCTATAGATTTAAAAATATAAAATATAAGGCTTAGGTAAGGGTCTTTTAAAGGGAAAGAATCAGTAGATTCTTACTATATATAGGCCTTTACTATTTAACTAAAGAATTAAAAGGCCTAAATTTAATAATTATAAGGCATTATAACCAAAGTAATAAAGTAAATTAAGCTTCTAATAATAGCTTAAAGTACTTTAAATCGGCCTAAAGTTACTATAACTGTTCCTTTAATAATAGCTAAAGCTATATATTAAAAAGCTATAGTAGCCTATTAATTAAGGCTTAGGGCTAATAGTAGTTCTATTAGGGTCCTTTATACTACTATTATTACTAAAATAACTAAAAAGGTCTACGAATTCCCTACTAATTAAAGGCTTATAGGCCCTAAGAATTTCGATCTATAAAAATAGGGCTTAAATATTATACTGTATGCTATTAATATAGCTACTTTTATAGAGAACCCTACTATAGTAGCTTACTAAAGTAATGCTAAATAGGCTTTATTATTAATATTACTTAAAAATAGTATAGCCTTAAGCTTTAGGCTTCTATTTTATAGTAAACAAGCCTTATTAAAGCCTATAAACTGCTTATTTAAAGGTATTTTTATAGTATTAAATTATAGTAAGGAAACCTCAATAGAGAATACCACTCCTTAAACTTCTATTAATTTACAGGCTTTTTAATAGACTTTAATATTAAGTTCTTTAATACAGTTAACTAACTTATATTAATTAGTATCAACCTTTAAGCTATAGATTAGGTAAATTAATACCTATAGGCTATAGAAAAGAGCTTTCTATAGTAGGCTAAAAGATAATAAAGTATTATATAGACCGTTAGAGCGTTAGGCTAAAATATAGGCACTATTGACCTAAGCTTTTTAATAGTAAACTTATTAAAAGAACAATGTATTTTAGCTTTTATTGCTATTAAAGGTATAGCCTATAGAAGTAGAAAAGGTCTTTATAAAGGTATTAAAAAAAAGGTCTTTTTAAATAAGAAGTTTAAAAGTAATAGTAATGGTAGCTTTAGTAGTTTAAGTGGCTTTCTTTAAAAGAAAAAGAAGAAAGGCTTTAAAAGGCTTAAAGGCCTTAAAAAAAGGCTTAAGGTTAAAGATTCGTTTATTTATATAGTAAGCTTTTATAATCTGGCTTTAAGGGTTTTTAAAGACTTTAATAGTAACGATAGTAACAAAGGCTTCTATATAGTATCTATAGGGCCTACTAAAGATATTAAAAGCACTAAAGGTAAGGCCTTAATAGCACTTTCTTTAAGAGATGCCCTTCTATATAATATTAGGTCTACTGACTATATTATTAATAGTCGAAAATGGTTTATTAACTATAAGCTTAATAATAGCTTATTAAAGATAATTTATATAGAAGGGGGTCCTCTAATATCTAAAGGCTTTAGAATTGCTATATTTATAGTACTTTTATAGAAGGAATCTCTAAATATACTAAGCTTAAGTTTAAAAATACTCTATATATTCTTTAATTTAATATTAACCTTTTTAATAGTATACTATACTATAAGGTTAGCGGTTAGGTTAAAAAGAAAGTACTGTATAGGCTTAATAAAGCTTCGATAGCGGTATTTGATTTTAAGGCTTTAGGCTTTTTTTTAAAATTATAAAGGGTAAAGAGGCCTATTATTTACTATAATATAAGTTTTAACGTTATTAATTGAAAGTAAAAATTAATGGTAGAGCTTTTTAATAGGCCTTTATTTTAAAAAGATAACTATTTGAAAGTCGATTTAAACCCTTAAAGGCCAAATAATAGGCCTATAGAGTTAAATAGCGATAGTACTATTAGCTCTGATTTAAATGTCTAAAAGGTAAAGCCCTATAAGCTTAGAGGGTTTAAGTCTAGTTATAAAAAAGGCTATAGCTAAAGTAGACCTAAAGGAATAAAGCTCTATTAGTCTACAAAAAGCTTAAATAACCCTGGCTTTAAAGGATCTAATCGGGGCAAACTTATAGAAGAGCTTTATTAGCCTATAGAATGTCTTAATAGCTTAGGTAACTTCGGTTTACTTAGTTAGGAAGACGCTTAAGGAGGCTATATACTTAGGAAGGTTATTAAAAATATCCTTAATACCGCTATAGACTATTATAGTAAATTACTTTAAATAGTATTAAAATGGTATATTAAGCTAGGTTATATAGGCTTAATACTATTAAAAAAGACTAATAAAATTACTACTAGGCTTTTAAACTTAGATTAAATTAAAGAAGTAAATTTTCAATACTTAGCCTATAATAAAGCTAAGGCAATAAGAAGGCTTTAATTTTCTACTATTCTAAACCCTTTTAAAGTTTTAAGTTCTATTAAAGGCGATACTTTTAAAATCAAGCCTATATTCTATAACAGGCTTTCTATAGTGTTAATTTTAGTAAACTGAAAATCCTAGTTTAAATAGGCCTTCTATTTACTAAATGCTAAAGGACTAACTATACTAAGCGCTATTAAAGGCTTTTTTAAAGGCCTAAAGAATTGCTATAATAAGTACCCTATCCGTTTCTATTATAATAGTAGGAAAGAAATTAATTATAAATTATAGGCTTGGTTTTCTATTAAAGGTATTGAATTTTTTACTTTTAAGCCCTATATTTATAAGTAAAATAGCCTAATTAAATATTCTATTAAAATATTTTTAGACCGATTATAGACTATAATGGTATTATTATAGCTCTTCTAATACTTATAATGCTATATAGCGTTTATAGTATTTAAATTAGTTAACTATATAGTAATTAGTAATAGGGACTTAACTCCTTATTAAATGCTTTATGATAAATTAAAGCCTTTCCTTTTCTATAAGCTAAACTTAAGCTGGTTTAAAGCTATAAGCTCTTTTATAAAGCTCTTTATTTTTATTAAAAAAAGGTCTAAAGTTTTAAAGCTATAGGCATATATAGAGCTTAGTAAGCTACTAGCTGTCTTTAAAAATAAGACTTACTAAGTATAGATACTGGTTAAAAGGGCAATAGTAAAATCTTCCTTTATTAATATAGTAGATAAGCCTATTGTAATTTAAAGTATTACTACTATTTTAAAAGAGGATTTAGGTTAAAGGAAGGTAGAGTTACTATAATTAGTAAATAAAGATAGCGACCTACGTTCTAAATACGATTTAGTCGGCCGATTAAGTTTGTAATTTAATTAATAAGCCAATATTAAACAATTCTCTAATAGTAAGCCAATCAGTAGGCCTACTATAGTTTAAAAAGCTATAATCAATAGTAGTTTAAAGCCTTTTAATAGGCCTATTATAGGCTTTAAAGCTGGCTTAAAACCTCCTATTAAAAACCATTTATTAATAGAAGTGGAAGAATTATACTTAAGTATAAGTAAAGATATTAAAATAAGTATTAGCTAATTTATTAAATCAATACTAATTAAGGCTAAGGCCTATTACTATAGGGTATTTAAGGGCCCTTTTAGTACTAGTTTATTACTTTAAATATTAAAATAAGTGCTAAAGAACCTTAAAAAATCCTACTAGTTAAAGGCTATATATAGTAAATTTAAGCAAATAGTTAATTAAAGAACCTTTAAGTTCCTTTTTTAAAGTGCTCTCTTTAAGGACCATACGTTATTAACTAATAGGTTAATACTATATAAAAAGACCAATAAAGAAAATAGGCTTTTAAAGTTTAAGGCTAGGCTAGTTATTAAAGGATTTTTATAAAAGAAAGGCCTAGATTTTATAGAAACCTTTACCTTTATTACTATACTACCTACTTAGTATATACTATTAACTATAATAGCTTTATTAGATTAGAAAATAGAGTAGATTAATTTTATAAAGGCATTTTTTAATAGTTATTTAAAAAAAAGAATTATATAGTAATACCTAAAGGCTTTTATAAATTCTACTAAAAAGCAGACTTAGCTATTAAAGCTAAGCTATATAGGTAAAGCTTTAGGCTTAAAACTAGCTAAATAATTTGCCTCTTTAAAGCCCTATATAGCTTAAAGTAGAGCTTTAGACTTTAATAAGCTAAACTTATTAAGCTATTAAAAGAAAAAGGTTTTATAACGCTAATTTCTAACTTTACTGTTTTCTATAATCTTAAAGCCAGGATTTTTATAGTAACCTATATTAATAATTGTTTAATTATAAGCTCTAATAAGGCCTATATTTAATAGCTTAAGAAAAGTTTAAATAAGGTCTACTTAATAGAAAATAAAGAGCCAGCTTCCTTCTTTTTAAAGATTTAAATAATAAAGGATAAGCGTCGCTCTCTTCTATAGCTTAACTAAGCCTAATATATATAGAAAGTAATTAAGACCTTTAGCTTTAAAAATAGCTATAAAATATTAGTTCCTTTATAGTTTAAAATAGTAGCCCAGTATAAGGACCCTAAACTAAAAGGAAGCTCTATAAGTAAGTTAAATTATATACTATTTTAATATATAGTAGGTATTATAATATATTTAATAACCTAAATAAGGCCTAATATTGCTTTTATAGTATAGTAGCTTTTAAGGAGTATATAGTAGCCTACTATAGTAAGCCTAAATACCGCTAAAAACCTTCTAAAGTATTTAAATAGTACAGAGAATTTAATAATCGCCTATAGCTATATTACTAGACCTATTAAAAAAGAAGGTACTATAGTATCTATAGACTTTATAGATTTAGACTTTATAAAGGACTTAAAGGACTTAAAATCTACCTATAGCTTTATATTTAAAGTAGCTAAAGGCCCTATAAACTGGAAATTAAAGAAGGCCAATACTATAAGCCTCTTTACTTTAAAGGCTAAAACCGACATGCTTATTAAGGCTATTTATAAGGCTTTATAGATTAGGAAGGTTTATAAAGAGTTAAAGTATACTTTAATAGGCTTTACCCTTTTATATAGTAACAATACTAGCTTTATAACTACTGTCTATAACCTAGCCCTTTACAATCGTACTAAGTATATATTATTAAAATGCTATTAGGTTAGGAAGTAAGTTAAGGTATTATAGGTTACTATCAATTACTTAAATACTAAATAAATACTAGCTAATAGGCTAATTAAACTACTAGTTAGCTAAAAATTTAAGACCTTTATTGGTCTTTTAGGCTTAAGGAATAGGCCTATAGAGAAAAAGTTAGTAAAGGAATAGATTAGAAAACTACCTTCCCTATATTTAATTTTCCTTTATAATTTAATTTATAAAAATAGTTACTTAATACTTAAATATATAGGCCTTAATACCTTATATACCTTATATTTTAGTTTTTTAGTTAGCTAGTTAGTTTATTAGTTTTAGCTTACTATAGTAGGCCTTAGATTTAAATCTAAGCCTACTACTTACTATAAGTAAAAGAGGGGTATTAAATTAGGTCCCTATAAGGCCTAAGTTTATAGTAAGTAGTTACTATTATATTATATAGTGGAAGCTTAAGTAGGAAAGCCTACCTATTAGTTATCCGGTATTTCCTAGTACCTTACTTTATTATAGAGCTATTTAAAGGCCTATATCCTATTAACTAATAGGCTAAACTATCTATAATTTTATATTTAAACTACTAAGGCCTATTACTGTAGGTAATATAAGTAGCTTAACCTTAACCTTATAATGACCTATACTTTAAGTTAAGGATGTTGGGTTTTACGGCCCTTTTATATAGCCATAAGTCGATTTTTAAAGAGCTGTAAACTATACTAACTTAACTGCCTATAAGACCTATAGCCAACTACTAGGCTAGCCAAATTGGCCAAGAATTAGTAGGCCTATAGTTAAGTAGGTATATTATTACTATACTAAATTATAGGCCTGTAGGCCCTGTAGGTCAGGAGCTACAGAGGGCTTGGCAAGTAGTTTATAGGGCTTGGCAAACCTCAGGGTCAATTAAGCTGTACTCTAGCCTATCTGCCCGCTAGGGTATGCAAGGCACCGCACGTTAGTCGGTAGGTATATGGTAGAGGTCGAGTACGATCCCTACTATAGAGACTATTATAGTGGATTTATAGAAGGCTAGCACTACAATACAATTGTTTACCTACTATATTTCTGTTCTACAGCACCTGCGTGGTGCTGTATTCTAGTACCCCAGCACTGAGCTATAGGTATCACATGTAAGACTTCTGCTGTACTGTAAGCTAGTGTGTGAGCACTAAATTACAGGGCCCTTAGGCCTGTAATTGGCTATACCCATTCCAATAGATAATAATAAGAAAAAATCGATCTTTAGCCTAGGTTAGGCTATTTAATTAAACCAGATTGTAATTACTATTATTGCGAGGTTATATAGTAGTATTCCGATATTGATTGTATGATAGTTGATTGAGAAGAAGTGTCTACTGTACGAGATGACTATATATATATATAGATCCTATATCCCTGTATCCTTCTATAATATAATATATTTAAATACTTTTATAAATAACTAGTTTAATATATTAAAAGTTAAGTTTTTAAATAAGATTAAGGTCTTATTTAAAAAATTAAATAAAGATTAATGTTTTATAAATTTAAAAGTTTAAAAAGATAAATAGAATAATAAGACTTTACCTCTTAAATAGTTATTAAAGTTAAGTTATTATATTAAAACTTAAAGATAGTTAATATAGAATTTTCTTTAATATAGTAATTATTAAGGTTATAGGTATAATAAAGCTAAGGTTATAGGTAGTAAATAAAATCTTAAAAAAAAGATAAGCCTTAGTAAATAATCTAATTTAAGGTAAATCGCTGAAAACTACAATTTAGCCCTGTTTAGGGCTTATTTACCTTGCTTACGTTAAATTATATTTGTTTTGTTTGCATTGGTTGGGGCCCTGCTTTCCACATCTTCGAAAAAGGCAAGAGTGGGGATGGAGCGTTGGAATCACCAAGCGGCATCAAACCCTCAGCCCGGAGCACTCATCCAAGTCAAAGCCTTCCCGACATTGGAAAGCTCGAGACGGAAACTGCTCCTCTAGTGGATAATTCTTCTCGGCCGTATAAAATGGATCCTCCTACGTGCAAACGCAGCCATTCCAATGTCGCAGGTGCTCCCATTCGTCAAAGGCCGCCGCCATGCTCCGATATCTGGCACGAGAAGTGACTTATGGACCACTAGAAACACAGATTGCTCCCAAGCACGGATATAAAAATCTTGCTCCCCCCTCCACCTGCTAGACTCGGATCTACCATCATCTGCCAAACAAATCCGGATTTTGATTTGTTGCCAACACCTTCTCATATCTCTCAACACTCAACTCAACAAGGGGCAGGTCCATACCGTAAACCCCATGAAGAGACTGCTTGTTGGTGTGGTGGCATTGGCCACTAGTGCCACCATCGCCGCCGTCTCCGCGGGCAAACCGGATGCTGACTGGAAAGGTGTGACCACTGGCTTGCGCCTTCAGAGCTTCCCGGCTGAGTTTCAGGAGACCCCCCACAGTCATCGGCTTACATGGTGGATAATACGGGTAACTTGCGAGGTGTTGCCCCCAGCAAAGGCAAGCATTAGTACCAGTCCCTTGACTGGAGATTATATCCATATAATACAACTTGAATGCTAACACGCTTTGCAGGCAAATACAATGGTGCTGTCTGGTCGGAGTCAGGCAGCTTCGAGGACTACATGAAGAAGTTGGCTGAGAAGAAGGCGGATGTTGGGAACACTCTCGCCAAGAGTGACGATAACAACACCTTTTGGTTGTCCTCTCTTGGACCTCGTGGAAAGGTAGGCCATCTCCTGTGACATGTCATTTGAAGGGGTAGTGACACCATTCATCCATAGGCTCCCCTTGCTGGAGACAATTATGTCTTTTACAGAAACGTCTTGGACTATGGAGCCGATAACACGGGGACAAACAACACCGAAGAAGCGATCAATGCGGCTATTATTGACGGGAACCGGTGCGGCGAAGACTGTGGAAGCACCAGTGTCCGCGGGGCGTTGATTTACTTCCCGCCTGGAACCTACAAGATCTGCACGCCTATCATCCAGTACTATTTTACACAGTTTGTGGGCGACCCGAACGATCGGCCCGTCATCAAGGGGTGTGACACGTTTACTGGAATAGCTTTGATGGATGTCAACCCATATATCCCCGGATCAGGCATCAACTGGTACATCCCACAAAACCAATTCTTCCGCCAAATTCGGAATTTCGTCTTCGACCTCACCTCCATGCCGGCGGCCACCGATGAAAATGGACAGCCCCTGGTGCCAACAGGAATTCACTGGCAAGTCAGCCAGGCTTGCACCTTACAGAATCTCTTGTTTCGCATGCCGACAGCTGACGACCTTGGTGGCAAATCTCCTACTCATGTGGGCATCTTCACCGAGAACGGCTCTGGTGGTTTTGTTTCGGATCTTGTGTTTGAGGGAGGTGCTATCGGCTGGCGTGTCGGCTCACAACAATACACGGCTACATCACTGCAGTTCCGAAACTGTTCCACTGCCGTGGACATGGTATGGGATTGGGGCTTTAACTGGCATAAGATTGAGATTGACGGCGGCAGTATTGGCTTCAACATTAGCGGAATTGGTGGTCTGAACGACCAGGGCATCGGCTCCGTGTCCATCATCGACTCGGTTGTTAAGAATGTGCCAATCGGGCTTCTCGCTGCACCCCGAGCTGCTAACGTTATTCTTGACAACACAGTGTTCACAAACGTCGGCACCATCATGGTCCTCACCGGGACAAATGATCCCATCATCGAGGGCACCACTGGCACCAAAGAGTTTGCGCTCTGGGAATACGGCAAGCATTATATTCACAACAGAGGCGAATCGACAATGGGTTCATCAATCGACGATCGCCCTCGACCTGCAGCCTTGCTGGATGGCACCGGTAATCTCTTCACCCGCCTGAGACCCCAGTACGAGAACCTTACGACTTCGTCCTTCCTCGTCGCCACAGACGAAGGTTGTTTCAATAATGGAACAGGCGATAACACGGATGCAATCAACGCGTTTCTGAAGAAAGCGCTCGATGCGAAACAGATTGCCTACTTCCCGGCTGGCATCTACTCCGTGCAGGGAACCGTCACATTCCCCACTGGATCCCAGATTCAAGGGTCTGGCTGGTCGCAGATCCAAGCAACTGGCACCTACTTTTCAGACATGACCAACCCCAAGGTCGTCGTGCGTGTTGGAGAGCCAGGCGATGTGGGCACAATGGAGATTGCAGACATGCTTTTTACGACCAAGGGGGCCACAGCCGGTGCGATCATGATGGAGTGGAACCTTCATGAGAGCTCACAGGGTGCCGCTGCGCTTTGGGACTCCCACATCAGGATAGGCGGTGCCAACGGCACGGACCTGGATAACACAGCCTGCCCCAAGTTTAGCCAGAACGAAGCCTGTATCGGCGCATCTCTCCTGCTGCATGTCACCAAGGACGCAACCGGATACTTTGAGAATTTCTGGGCCTGGGTTGCCGACCACGACATCGACATGAGTCTGCCGAGGGAGATGAACTCGACCAAGTCACAAATCTCGGTCTTTGGTGCTCGCGGCATTTTGATCGAATCACAGGGACCTGTGTGGCTCTACGGCTCTGGAAGTGAGCATTTGATGTTCTACCAGTACCAGCTCGTCGGTGCCAAGAATGTCTATCTGGGCCACCTCCAGACCGAATCCCCCTATTTCCAGCCTCAGCCGGTCGCGCCCTCCCCAATGGACAAGGCATTGGGAGTCCTGCCTGAAGATCCCAACTGGGGTGACTGTACAACCGACACTTGCAAGATGGCATGGGGTTTACGCATCCTGAATTCAGAAGCCGTCATGGTACACGGTGCGGGCCTGTACTCGTTCTTCAATAACTTCTCTCAGATATGCACCAGCTCCGAGAGCTGCCAGGAGCGTATCATGGAAGTCCGCGGATCCAAGGACATCTCTATCTACAACATCTTCACCAAGGCCGTGGTTGAGATTGCCACTGGTAGTAGCAACGAGAGTAGCATCGAATTCGCCGACAACAACCAGCACAGTTACACGAGTGAAATCAGCGTGTGGTTCCCAGAGGACGGTGGGCCTGAGGATGTTGCCAACATCGTATATGTAGGCCCTGAGGTGTACGAGAACCACACAGTTCAGTGCCCATCGCCACCTTGCATCCTTGTTATGCCACCCACCACTCTTGCTACCCCAACGACGATCTACATTGATCCGTACACAACCGAGCTCGAGGTCGGGCAATCGCAAAATGGAACGTTCACCGTCACAACAACCACAGTGACTATTACTATGGCTTCGATTGTCACCAGTGTAATTCCCGTGGCCAACTACAATTACACTGGTGAAGAGAGCGAGGGGGCTCCGTTGTGGATCACGCCAAGCATCGACCTTCCCCTAACACCGATAGTCCTCACTAAGCCCGACGGCGTCGTGACAACCCGTACACTCACCCTTCTGCCGTGGCCACAAATTACCTTTGCCAGTGATGATGCCAACTCTACCACGGGAACAGCAGTCGGGAGTGGCGCAGGCAACCAGACTGATAATGCAACTACAAGCACCAGTGATCGGACGGTTGTGCTACCGACGCCGACCGAGGTCCTTAACCTACCGCCAATGACTGCTCCATGCCCGTTCGAGGATCTGGTATGGATACCAGAGAAGCAAGTCTATCTTCGGCTGCCCTTTTCTTGTCCTGCTGGTGTCGAGTCTACAACCATCCCTTGGGACTGCTTGCCTACCACAACCACGTGGTTGTCTTACCCAACCAATGTCAGCTTCGACTTGGGTTGCATACACTGGACAGGCGTGGGGGAAGCGCTTCCCACATACAGCGAGTTCCCTGAAGACGTCTACATTCAGATGCTGGACCACAAGCCCGACGACAACAGCACTACTTACTGCGACGGCTTTTATATCTTCTGGGTGAGCCACCATTCCTATTTCCAGATTTTCTCTTTGAAACGGAGACGCTAACAAACCTGAATGTGACAGATCTGCATCCCTTTGCCGACACTGCACCTCGACTTTTCCTGGATACAGCTGCACTTTCCGATTCCAGGCCCGTTCGTCTTTATCGGTCCGCCACCCATTAGGTTTCCAGATATCCCTGGGCTTACAATCAACATTCCAAAACTGCCCGGACCCTGGCCGCCAATTACGTAAGTGACATATCTCAGCTGTCGCCATGCAGAGTCTGGCCGTCATCGGCGTCTACTAATTGCAAGATGAATGAACAGCATCGATCCAACTGGTAGGCCTATAGAGCCCCAGGAAAGTCCAACCAACTGCGAGACGCAAGAGGCTGAGGTATGCGCTACATCAACGTTCATTTCAACGACTGTGATCGGCAGCTCAACAAGCACCATTACTTCCTCGGCGACCACGGAATGCGACACAATCAGGGCTTGCGTGGTCACGGACGTTGACCAGGACACCACAAGCTCCACTGGTGAAGCCTGCCCTCTCCCAACCGAAGCTGCCGCCGAACTTCTGCGTCAAATCACCGGTAACACGACTGCTGCTCCTGAATCTCAAGATACCAATCAAGTAAACAAGCAGAAACGGAATAAAGCGGCATTGAGAGACCCACCAATCGACGGTTTTGATCATGTTATGATCTGGCCGAAGAACCCTGGTAACAGTGAAGAGGTAGCCAAGATCACTGACTGGCTCAAAAGCCACGGACCGGGTGGGCCGGAATGGGAGGATCGTCCAAACTATGGGGATTACACAGAAATCAAAGCTGAGGGGTTTGGCGACGATGGTAGCGACTGGAGCATGCTCCTTTTTGTGGAAGAAATGAGAAACTGTCATCAGGATGAGCTGAGGGCGAAAATGGCGGCGGAAATTACCGACATCTACGGCATTTACAAAGAGACTCAGCGGCTCATCGGCTACCCATCCTGGGCTGAGGATAGCGGCGAAGAGTTTATGGATTCCGGCAGCCCAATGTCCGAGGGCGACTTCTTCGCCAACATGGAAGCCAACGTCAACAAAAGCTCTACCGACTACGATCAGATGCAGCGACGTGAAGTGAAAACCATAGGTCCTGAGATTTACTGGGAGCTATCGCAGATGGCAGTAGCGCCCGCAGTCAAGTGGTCTGACACGTCAGAATGGGAAAAAATGTATTATACGGCTGATGACTCTTTTGGCAAGGGTCAGACGGTGTTTATTGTGGAGGAACTCCTCTGGGACAACCACCCGGAGCTTGTCAACACGTGGCAGGGCTACGAACGACCTGCCATTCGAAAACTTCCAGAGTTTGAGTGGAGCAAGAGTGATCGGTTTTACGCCTCTGAGAAGGCGAAAGAGGCCGGTTATCTTCACGGGACAGGGATCACAAGCAAAGTAGTAGGCTGGCAGCTTGGACTTGCCAAGAAAGCGCAAGTTATTCTGGTTCCAGGTCATTACTATCTAGCGACGGACTTGTGGAACACCATCTGGGAGCAATACCTGGAAAAGTTTATTCGCATCTATCACGAAGTCAAGAGACTCTATGCCGAGGACCCCAGCCAACGAGGCAAAGTGATTGTTTCCATGTCAGTGGCGTTTATGGATCACCAAAGTGCAGCGGTCATGAAGCCAATCTACATTAAAAGATGGCGTAAGTCTCAACATCTTCTATTTTTATTTTGAAGGGTACATGGCTAACTCTGGTCATTTTGCTAACAATCTACAGGGGAGTTGCTCACAAAGCTGATGAATGAGTTGGACGTTGTCGTGGTTCAGACAACACACAACAATCACCAGCAAGTAGGAGATGCCCTCAATGGCATCCCATATCACTTCTGCGACCCTCTTGCCGACGACGACACTAGACTTGACAATCTTATCTGCGTCGGCGGTGTGGATGCCATGGGGCGCATCGGAGGCCATTCTGCGTACAGAGACTGGCTCATTATGGCCCCAGCATACGCGGTGCATTCTGGATATAGCGAAACTGGTATTGTTTACGGTGCGGTTGGCAACTCATTCGGTAAGTCTCCAGCTTAAGGCTGGCTGGATACTCGTCTTGGACGGTGTATGTCGCTAACTAAGATTACATGTACACAGCGACGCCAACCATTGCCGGTCTTGTGGCCTACTGGCGCGGACTTCCGGATATCAAGAACGGCTGGGGCGAAGAGCTCAAAAAGCCTGCTAATGTGAAGAAGCTTCTTCAATTCATGCACCGCTCAATCGACCCCAAAAACCTCGCGAAAGGCCTTGACAGGTCCAAGGTGCCAATTTACCCAGAATATAACGGCCGAGGAGATGATCCTCCCTTTGTCCCGTTTATTTGGTCTGGAGAGTATGACGCGCAAAACTGCCTTACGAATCCAGACATCCACCCCAGTTGCCCCTGGGGGAGGCTTCAGGACCTGACACCTTTCGGCACCGGCTGTGACCAGTACACCTCGGGCACCTGCGTGATGAGCGTCAGCTACAACCCGCCGACGAACACGCCTGGGCCCGGTGCCTTTAGCGACCCCATCACCTTTCAGACAGGTCCAGCGAACGTGACCTGCACACCGGGATCTCCAGGATGCGGTTCCCTTTGCACGGGATATTATTGTGGCCCAGCCCCGTCGGCAAATGCATCAACGGACTTCCCACCAGACCACTATGATCCCGAGGATCCCAACCATTGGACAACGATAACACAAAACATAATTCAGACGGTCCAGATCGTTACTGCGACGGTACGACGAAATAATACCAGTAGCCCGAGCGTCAAAACAGTGACGGTTACGCAGGACCCCGCTCAGACCACGGTGGTGTATGTCACAAAAAGCCAGAGTCCCGTCACAGGGACCATAACGTCGGGTGCAACGCCAACTGTTAGCGCTGGGTCCCCATCCTCCACGGGAAATTCTTTGCTGTTTACTGGAACCGAATGTGACGGCTACACCTCGACCAAGATGTGTCCGGAGGCTAGTCTCTGCATAGATGGCGACTGGTGCTTGCCGACGCAACCGCCTTGTCCCCAATGGCACGAGCCTGGCGCGCCTTTGTGTGAAACCAATAAGCCAAGCTGCACATCTTCGTACCTAGCCAACTTCTGCACCGTCGCTCCCGCATTGAAGCAGGTCCGAGAGGTTGCGATGTCGTCTTCGATGCCCACACCTACTCCTCCTCCCGTCAATGCCAACCAGCAAGATACCAGATTGTCACGACCAAAAGGAAGAATAGTGGCTAGGGAAGAAGGGAGTATTGATGGTGGCGGCAGCGATTTCGTCTGCCCAGAGCCTTCCGATGGCTGCTTCGTGAAGCACGCATGCGACAAGGCCGACTGTGTTCTCCCGTCAACACAGGTGGCGTGTATCAATGCCCAGCTCGTATTCCAAATGCGCTCTACGGTCAAGGAGGTGTTTGTCACCATTATGGAGGACGACAAGTTGGCTTGCGCCTTTAGCCTATTCTGCCACACTACCGAGGGCGCGGACTGCCTGGAGAAGGAAATCCCCGAGGATGGGATCCAGTGCCTCACGGGTCGCATCACATCTTGGACCAATGGGTTCTCAGACATGGAGTTTGTGTCGAACACGGGCGGAAGCGACTACACCTACCACCTGTTCTTCGCCCAGAACGAGGGACGGCTGGGCTCGTGTCAGGCGCGACGGGACAAGACGGGGGAATATGCCATGTGCTACAGGACAGAGTGGCTAGCACTCGATGGCGCCTGTGGCGCATCGTTGGTCAACGCGTTGATGGCCCGGCCACGCAACAGGCTGGCGGATATGCCGTTTGGTTTCATGGAAGCCCCGTTGAACCAGACGCTCTTTTAGCTTGGAGGCTTCGATTGGTCCAAAATACCACTGGCATTGTTTTGGGGATGGGGAAGGCTCTAAGAGGTCACTAGATCAGAAAGACAGAAATGAAGAAGGTTATTGACCCATGTGCATCTGCGTATCCTATTTCCGATTTTGTAGCAACGTGGAGGTGAGTGTTGAAGCTTGATATGCCAAGTGCTCGGCGTGTGTGAGGCTTAATGTTGGGTTCACTGCACGGACTAACAGCATGTTCTCCTGAACACCCGAGTTGGGCCTGGGTTATGTCACCACAAAAGAAACCAGGCCAAGGTAGTGTTTCACTATATTCCCGCCAGCCTTTGCAAGACTGGTTATCTCGGTTCTTCTGTCATAGATTCCATGCTAGAAGTTCAAGAGGTATGGGTCAATTCCATCACTTGCTGCGAAACGACGCGCCTCGCCGCAAGCTCAATCAACATGTTCAACTCTGAGGCGGGGGTGAAGAACGCATTTAATTCTGCGACCACAGGCCTATCAGGAGGTTGCAGAGATGACTCGGAACCTTCTTCAGCTATCTAGACCCGCCCTCTCTGCTATTCTCCCCACCAAGTCCTCCTCCTTCCCCCTCGTTACCAGGCTAGCCCCAGAAGCTGCCTAGTTCACGCACTGCGAATACCACTGGTTGCTAACCTTGCAGGTTCCCGCCGCACAGCGAGTAGGACCCGTGTAGCCCTCTCCACCGCACTGTCCCCACAAAGGCACCGTGCCGCCGTTGCCAGGGTTACTAGTAGGAGAGGGAGCGGGAGCGGTGCCACCGCCGCCGCCGTATTGTCCACCGCTCCAGACAGCGTGCTGTCCGACGCGTGTGTAGGGGTAGGATGCGGCGCCGTAGATGAAGAAGCGGAGGGCCGGGTCGTTGGAGTTGTACAAGCCGGGGATCTTGACCAAGGGGCCGGGGCGGCCGTTACCGTTGCCAGTGACTTCGATTTGGGCGCAGGTGACTGTTGGGAATTTGTTAGCATACTGGCCACTGAACAAGAGTTACAAAAGAATTTTGGCGTACAGTAGAACTCGGTGTCGCCGCTCTGGGCGCCGTGCATGGCGATGTGTTCGACGCGGACGAGATACTGGCCAGGAGGAGTGTCACGAGGGAGGGTGAAGGTCTGATCGGGCTGGTCCCAAGAGCACCAGTCGGTGTCGGCAAGGTAGCGGTTCGGAGCTCTACAGATTAGTGTCTCCTGCACCTTGAACCAGTCACCGTCGCCCCGGTACTGGCGCACGTCGCCGGGGGCCCTGGACATGTGGATCGTGGTAGGTCCGGGGTGGAGAATCTTGCCGTTGTTCCACAGCCGGAAACCAATGCTGTCGCCGGGGTTGACCTGGTGGACCTTGGTTCGGCCCGCGTTGGCAAAGGTGCCCGAGTTGCAGCGGAAGTCATCGCTGGGCGTCAGGAACTGCTTGGTGGGGTTGATGAAGTTGCTGTTCTCGCGGATGTATTCCCAGTCGTTTGTAACTTTGCCGTTGACGATGAGCTTGCTGTAGCGGTAGTGAGCTTCTACGCCTTGCGTGGCTGCGAGAGCCCAGAGAGCGATCCCAGCAATGCTGAAATGCATGGCGATGGTGGGAGAGAGTCTGAAGGACCGGGAGTGATCTGGGGCTTGGACTGGGGTTCTGGCTGATGGCTGGCTGATTCTTCAAAGGCAAATTGTTTGGTAGAACTCTATGCCTTTATACTTTTCTTCTTCTCTCCTCCATGTCGCGATAACACTTGATTGGAAATTATCTTTGTTCATATCTCCGTGGCCAGCTCTCATCGTCAAGTTTCACAACTCATGACCCTAGACTTTGCCTGTCGGTATTGTCTTGGAAAAAAGCCTGGATAGGTGCGCATCTCGAAAAAGTGATCCACTGCTTATTAGCGGAGGTTGTTGATTCCTGGAAGATATCGCCCATGCCCAGTCCATAGGTATTCTCAGGGGCTCGCAGTCCACTTCCCAAAAGCCACAAAACTTGAGTGTTCCTCCGCAAACCACAAAACTGGAATGTCAGCTTCTTCTGCCAAGCCCTTTGCCAATCGGGAAGCGAGGCAGAACCGCGGAGACGTAGACGAGAATGATGCCCAACTTGGTACCGACTTAAGCCAAGACCCGAATCGAGAGGATGGAGATCGGAACCAAATTCCTGAAATGAGCTGCCCGGCACTTGGGTCTCCTTCCGAGAATCTGTTCGAGGAAGAGACAGACCCACATTCCCCGGAATACACCACCTCTTACCTGCATGACTTGCAGACAGTGGTGGGAGCAGGTCGCCATGCCCAGCCGTTCCAACGGGCCTAACGGGCCTAACGGTGGTCTTGGCCCTTGTATCATGCTTCGGCCTTACCACAGTCTCGGTTACAGCTGCATTCAAATTGCACCGAGCTTGACGCGCGCCTATCATATCACCGAGTGATAAACGACTTACAGTTGCTATCATAACCATGGGTCAGCCTGGGGGGCTCAAAGCCCACCTGACCGCCTTGCCACTACCTCAGGCTTACTTGGGCTTGCTGTAGATACACAAACCCATTAAGAAATCAAATGAGTAAGATACCTTAAGCTAAGGGGGCGCTAGGGAGACAAGAGGGGGGGCTCCAACTCATATGTCTCTTTTGTATTGCGACAGTTAGCCTGGCCTTTGCTGATTAAGTCCGAATTTATGCTACGAACTTATTAGGACGTATCGTTGATCCTGATCCATGAAATTCCTCCCATGTGTAAGTATTCAGGTCGATTTCTACGCTCGCACCCTTCAACGCTTAGGATAGTTGACGCGAGCAGGTATGTAGCGGCGAAAAGAACCCGAAATGTATCGCCTTCGCAGCGTTCCTAGATCCTCTTGACCCAATCTTAGTTTTCGAGAAGCTCATTCAATCTAAGTGGTGCGCAACTGGTCCTGAGGCCAAACAGAACGGATGTCCACCCGCCGGTCCCGTGGAAGATATTGATGTTGGTTCACAATTTCTCCGTCTCCTGGCCGGAGAAATGCCCTGGCAAGCCGCAATAAGGATTACTCTGGTGATGTGATCAAAGGCCTGAGATCAAAGCTTTATCAGGGCAATGCTGTGTGGGTGTCTTTTCTCTTTTCGGGTTACTTGTGGGTCACTGTGTGCAGCATACCTAGAGATATGGTCGCCACGAGTCTGCGTTTGCAAAAAGTGATGCGCCATATTTTGACTAGGTGGTTAGTAAATGCTGGCACTGGGGTTGGGCCAAGACAAGATGGAGGTTGGTTCAGCACGCACTTGAACCAAGCTTGCACATGTGACGCTCTGGTACTCTAAATTGGGCACGCCGACGGACAGAAGATCGCCCACCTTTCACTGGGAGGAGCAGAGTGTCGCCACACGGAATGACAAGCTGCCGGATGTATCATGGATGGACATGAAAGGCCCCAGTTGGCTTCCACAATACTTACTAACACCGCCATATTTGTCTTGGAGAACACCGGGCGGTGTTGGGGCATGATGTGTAGAGCGTTCAGACAGTTAGAAATGAATGGGTGAGCGTGACGGAGGCCAATGTGGGGGTATTGCTCTGCCATTACAGTTGGGCAGACCGAGGTCTGGCGGTGTTTGACGTTGGACTCACTGTGATCCCCCTTATTGGCTATACCGGGCAATTAGGAGCGCAATGGCTTGCCCGTTCCTCTTCTCTTTACCTTCAGATTTATATCCCATCTCAGTACATGTCTTTGTCCTACGCTTCTTTATTCTCTAAACCTGACAGTATTGTCAAAAGATACCTTATGGCCTCAAACCCGTCATCGAAAGATTCTTCAAGGACATTGGCCTTGATAATGAGTTTTCCCGATGCCCCCGATAACAACGACGACGAGAACAGATAGAGTTTGCCAGTTTTTAGTAGGTAGCAGCCGTCCGAGAAGTCAGTACCTTACCATATGCTGGTAAAAGAGTGTCCAGCATTGCCGACAACAATGATAAACAACTGCCGGTCGAACTCCAATTTGGAGACCTCGTCCTGTCTTCCGAGTGTTCAACAATACTAGTCACACACTTGTCCCCTTGTGCAACATGTTATCCAATTTCGTCAAGCAAATGACAATTATAAGTAAAGCTTTAGTTACTCACCTACGTTACTCCGCTTGCTTACAATCATTTGTCTTACAATTCGGGTAAAGTCTAGTAAAAGCTAAAATGAAGATGCATTATATTAAAGAGGGTGTTTAGAATTTAAAATGGAGGAACTGGACCGATTTTTATTACAATATCGCCAAACCTATAAGACTTAGCACCTTGCTTATGGCGTCTTTTGCTAAAGCTCGGATAAAGTTTAGAGAAAGTTACTTTGATGAGGAATTTCCTGCTCTTGCGCAGGCTTGGCTCGCTCCTTTATCCCACTGCGATCAGGCCTAGACGCGCGTCTTGGTCCTGCCGGAGCGGGACAGCCTGCTTGCCCGCAGGTGCACCACCCATTTCGGGACGACTGAGATGAATAGGTATTGTCGAGTCCTGGGTCACGGATCACGGCTTCGAGTCCCCTCTAAAGCTAAGCGATGACGAAACCCAAGAAGCAGCACGCCGGGTACATTTGGCCGTGGAGTAGGCAATCGCTCGTGCCGAGGTCAGCGATGGGTATTGGCAAGAGACCAATAGCACCGCTATCTCTTTGGGGAAGAGGTGAGGACCATAGTACTCCGGGGCGATGTCCTCCTGGTAGTGTGGGCCTTTAAATTTGCTGCGGCCTGGCAGTTCTCTTGCGAGTTCAATTTGTTTTTGAACTTGCTTAGGATCGTTGTAGTCGATAGGGAGTATCGCCGAGACCAATCCTAGCGGTCAGCGTCTTCCGGTTGTTCGTAGTCTTTTGAGAAGAGGCATTTATAACATAACCCCATCGGTAGGTTAAGGTTCTTCATGCTGATCGTCATGATTTCTCTCCACCAGAAGGTAGAGAGTTGTACCCCTCCCTAAGATCATATCGGCATTTGTTAAAGCTCGGATGAAGTCGGGACGCGCCGGGGAAAGGAACAAGGGGCTCTGGCACGCATCTCTCAAAAGTATCGCTAGATTCAGCTCCATTTGCTCACGAAACCTTTTATTTAAGCTCGGATGAAGTCTAGAAAAAGCTAAGATGAGAATAAGTTGAGGGATGAGGGGATCGTTGGGGAGACAAGAAGTATAATAGTTATCAAGATCATGTGTCATTTTCCACCCTATATAGTACATACAATACGTCTATCTTGTACAGCCACCAGTCTCCTTCTCTCCTTTCTTCCATGCCGCGGTTTACGACACTGGAGATGACCTCTCCAACCCCTTCCCCGGTGACTTCACCACCTCGGCCTTCGAACCCCCAGCCCGCCTGGCATTTCTGCGGGCAACTCTCCTTTTCATCCTGGCCGGCCTGAACGCTCTTGGCCTTGTGCGTTCTCTTTGACGCTTTATCTCGCCTCTGTTGCATATCTCGTCAGTATTCGTCATTCTAGTGGTGGAATATCTGAGTAGAAAAGTGGGCAACAACGTACAGCTTCAGCCTGATAATCTCGCTATCGATGTCGAGCTCGTCATCTTCGGCATCATCATCTACAGCGGTAGACAGGGAACAGACAGTCGAAGTGCTACTCCACGACGGTGATGACAGGACTAATTCTTGAGGCTGGTAAGACGAGCCAGGTAATGTCGCTGCCCGTTCTGTCAAGGAGGCCAAGAGGTCATTCTGCTGTCTGCCGTCCCAAAGCCCGCTAGCAACAGGCGGTGATTGTTGGGTTTGTAGGAGTTGTTGATTATGGGCAGAGAATGCCACCAATGAAGCTTGCGACCTGGTATCGATGGACAGAGAAACTATCTCGTGGCGCTGAGGGATATGGACATATCGCTCCACTGGTGTTGCATTGTTGGTCGGCGCCGTTAGGAATGATGGTACTGGGGATCGGCCGAGCGAGGAGGTCTCCCAATTCCAGCCAATCTCCTCGGGGGATAGGTTGGCGAGTGAGTATGTCGATGGTAACTGTGGCGCTTGGAATAGTAGCCCAGAAGGTGGGGATGGTGGCGATGGTGGATTTGGGCTTGGGCAGGATGATGATGGCCTAGTCACAGTTAGTTAGTGCCAGAAACAACATGGCTGATCGAGAATGGTGTCTTACCTTCGACTGGCATTAGCAGAAAAGAGGGTCTGGTCCGAGGACGGAGAAGAAAAACGAGTCGACATTCTGTCCCCAATTTGGTGATGATTCGACTCTGCCGGTGGTCTTGGAGTGGTCATTGTGGGTTGCTGTCGCTGAAGTGGTCGATTACGGATGGGATAGAAAACAAAAGATCGACGAGGTTGTGTGGAAGAGAAGCGTGGGCATTTTGTACGCAGTTGATTACCGGGTTGTTGACCCCGGTCATCAGATGCCTTGAGCCAAAGAAACGGAAGGCTCCGGAAGACTCCCCTGGGCGCCGAGATGGATTTGATGGGCACACTGATCTGACCTATGAGTGGCCTTTCAGGGCGTGAGGATGCCCACAACAGATGACAGTAACAGCAGACTCTCCTGTGGCCCATAACCCAAGCTATCAGTCCTTCAAAGCCCAAAGGAGATGGGACACAACCAACAGAGCCCGACAGGCTGGATCAGTGCGGGTCGTATGCGAGCAAGCCGATGAAAGCACAGCCACGATCCAAGTCCTCGGGACCATCCATATCACATTCGAATCCGTTTTTTGGACTTCGATGCGAACCACAGAATGGTTCGCATTCCGCCCACGATGTGCCGAGAAAAGGCGTTCTCCCCCTCAATTTCCCCCTTCCCCTGGCACTGTGCTCATTGTTGAGCGGGAAGGAAGTGAAAGCGACCAAAAGCCAAGGCCGTCACCTTGCCATCGAATGCACGACACACCCTGCTGAAGATGTCCCGTCCAATCGCTTTCAAGCATGTCAGCGGCACAAGTAGGCGCTATATTGCTAGCGCCTGGGAGCGTGCGTCAACTCCTTCAGTGCGGCACCAGTGCCACGCTGCTGGGTCGATTCGGGACCCAAGGGGATGGATCGCTGACGACTTGTGACAACTGCCATGTTCTATACGCATTGTGCATCTTCCGGCATCATTGTTCCCTCGAAAGATGGCCATTACCAACTAATCCCATTTCCCTGCGTTTAAACTAGACACGCACATTTTCTTCCGCTCGAGGTGAGGTGTGGTCGGTAAGCCCGAGCTCAACAGGCTGAACATCCTAGTTCATCAAATGTTTTCCACCCCTGTGGCGCGCACCCCCTGGCGGCGCAGACCATGACAAGGGTCTCTCGAAGATAAACAAAGGGTCGGACTTTGTCTTCGCAGAACAGACCCATTTGAACACATTCTGTAGCTTAGTCGACATCAGCAACTGCAAGTCTAGGTATGAGAGCGGTTCTGCTTGACAAGTACAGGAATTTTGACCAGATTTGTTGGCTCCATGGTGGCAACCTAACAAAACAACATGGCACCAGGGGCTGCACAGGTCACACAAGACAACCACAATTGGCAAATGCGGCGAGCGAGCTGCCTAACCCTCTTCAGAGCCCAGAGTTCGGCGAGGCGCGAGGCAAGAAAGACCTTGTTCAAGCATTCACAACTGATGGAGCCATCTTTCAAATTGAACCAAAGAAGAGCCAAACAATAAGCAGACCAAGAAACAAAGCTTGTGCAAAAAGCTCATACACACTTGACTCGCCGCAAATACGAACGGCCGCCGCACCCTCCACCTCCTCATCCTCCCCCGCAACCTCCCCCACCACCACCACCACCACCGTCGCCGCCCCCTCCTCCACCACCGCCTCCCCCTCCGCAACCACCTCCTCCCCCACCACCACCACTTCCTCCATCACACCCCCCGCTTCCTCCACAATTCCCCGAAAACCCACCATCCCCAGTCCCAGCAGCCGCGCACCCTCCCCAACTCCCACCACCACCACCACACCCCCCAGCCATCATCGCAGCCGGAGCCCAAGCAAAATACATACCTGTTGTCCACCACAAAGGATACCCATACGGCCCGGCATGCGCAACAGGATAACCCCAATGGTCATACAAGTACGCCTCCCTCGGCGGGATCTTCCTCCCCTTCTTCTCCGCCCTAGCCTTGGCTTTTGCATACGCAGCATCTAGTCGCTTCTGGTGTAGCGCCACCAATCGTCTGTGGACCGTCTGTCTCGTGTCTTCGACTGGCATGACGGCGTTGTGAGCAGAGATGTGCGCTGATTTATCTGGCGGGCACAACGAGGCCTGCCCGGAAGCGTGGAAGTCGTCTGCTAGTCTTTCCTGTTTTGAGACGCCGAGGACGCCTGACAGGCCGGATATGTGGGAAGAGCGGATGGCTTTAGGCTGTTGTCAGTTTCGTCTCACATATAAATTGCAAAAGAAGAAAGGTTACGAACCTTCACAATACCAACAAGTACACTCGCTATACACCTCACCATACTTTTCCTGATATTTCTGGCTCGTCCACTCAAACTGTGCGCTCAACAACCCCTCCTCAATCTTGTCGTCGTGATCCACAAACTTTGCCGTCAGTGCCACAGAGTGTTGATAATACATCCCCGGACTCAACTGGTGGGTGTGCCACGCCAAATCCACATCCAGCGTCGGCACCACCACCGTGCCGGTGTTTTCGGCCATAATCGCAAAGAAGCGATTGTACTTCACCAGTACCCTCTCCATTGTCTGGCGAGCAGAAGGGCTATGCAGCAGCCAGTCAAGCTTGACCATCTTCTCGATAAAGATGCCCTGCCTCATCACCGCCCCTGAGAGGTCAAGCCCAAAGATGGAGAAATTCTGCCAATAGGTGTTCATCATCTTGCGGATGGCGGTTCGAGCTGCCGGCCTGAGGGTGTATGTCCCGGTGGTGCCTCTCAACCCGTTGATCTCCTTGAGATACGACTGCTTGGATAACACGGCTTCAATCTTGACACGCACGTCCTCCATTGTCGGGTCGGGCAGGTAGGGGTTGTTGAGGAGACCCGTGATGTCGGTGCGGATGGACCGGCAGCCAGACTTGAGCATTCTGTTGGGAAATGCACGAGCGAACCGGATTCTCAGGTTGGGGGCTGTTGGCTCGGTTTGATACTCGGGTGTTCCCTTGAGGGTATCGAGTACCGTGCCAGGCATGGGCTTATTCGAGGGGCCGAGGAGTGCCTTGACATCCTTCACAAACCTGGCAACGGATAAGAGTTCTTTTTTGATGGCGATGCCGCATTGTGGACAGTTCGAGTTGAGGTTCCCGTCACCGTAGCCTCCGCCGATGAGATCAACTTCGGAATTTGGATCCTGGTGATGGTTCTCCGGTCCACCGCAAGTTGTCCAAAGAATCTCGAGAGAGGCAGTGCATCGTGGACAGCGAAGAGTCTTTCTCATGGAATCGTCTGCATTATCCCACGCGAGACCTGTTTGGTTTGTCCAGTTGGCTTTGCACTGATCTGAGACGCAGTAGGAAAATGCATCAGAGTCGATGGCTTGATTGACGAGTTCCCAAGGCATGCCATTCGACCAGAACGATCTCAAGCCCACGAGCATGGCGTCTTCAAGGAAGGCGCGAGGGTTCAGCATGTGGGTATGCCATACCATAAGCACATCTGTTCTCGTCAGTCTTGATCATATCGCCTTTGAACCATCATGCATCCAAGTCAAAAACTCACCCAATGGAGGCAACATGTCTTCTCTCCATCCAAACTTCAACTCTGGATCGACGGGAAACCTGCCATATACATCTTGGTCCCTTTCCAGCTCATCCATATCCCGCTCGCTCAGAATCCTCTGGCCAGGCAACGACTTCCACCAGACCTCATAACGTTCCGCTGCCCTGGCTACAAACAGCGCCCACCGCTTCTCTCGAATCTTGCTCAACGTTGCCAAGATCTTGTCGTACTGCGCGCCGGCCAACCGTCTCTTTTCTTCATCAACGATAACGGGCCCAGCAAGGCAGTCCCAGAGGCCAAAAAGGCCATCAGTATATCCGACATCTTCCTTTAGTGTTTGGATGGCGAACAAGAGCTTGAGATGGGCAAGGCAGGTGTCGACGGTAGGATGAGAGCCACCATCGGAGAGACTGAGCCCCGCAAATGCAGCTGTGAGATCTGCTTCTTCTTCTGTAGCTGGTGTCTGGCCTTGCTGTTGTTGCTGAGACGATTGTGATGAGGCAGCTGTCAAGGGGCCATCGTATGCTGGTGGCGGGGCGTCATCGTCGTTTGGTCTCCCACGCAACCCAAGACGACCAAAAATAGACGATCGCTTGGACATCACGATTTTGGGACGGGTGGCGTGTTGGTGGGGGAGGGGAGGCTTGGTAAAGCTTAATGAGCTTGGCGTCCGGTAATGCGGGGTACTGACTCCGTTGAAACTGCCCGTGAGCGAGTTGTGATTGCTATTAGCTTAAGTGCCAGAACAGTGTTTATATCAAGACAAGACAGATCCAGTTCTTATGACCTTTGAAACAAAGAATCGCAGACGGGGAAGCCGGATTTAAGCATCAGAGCTGGCATCTCCTAAAATGCTGCGCCTTCTGATCTGTCTGACCCCGTGCTTATGACCCCAACTTCCCTCGGCCGCTAACCTCTTTCGGACAGCTCTTCGCCAAGATGGACATCGCCTCTCGGTCAACATTCGGGAACCGCCATGATGATTTTCACGACGACCTACCACTTCTCTTGATATTGCATACCGGTGCTCATGGGCACTGAATTCGATCTAAAAATTTGAGGCTGAGCCAGCTGAATGAACTGAATTGATGACGCGGTCTTTGATGCCATACTGCCCCTCGGTGTCGAATCTGGTCAAGCTCCTGGGTAAGGCCTCTTTCTAGTGCTAGGTCCATGTTTCTTGTGCTACCTAAAGTGGTGAGTGGGTGTGGTGAGAGGCTGTTGAGATTCGGAATTGGGTTATCGGTGACGCGTCAAGTCTGACCAGGACATGATGCGGGCTTCGAAAGTCAACCCACCACCTTTTCTATCACGTCGGACTGCGCTGTCTTTTTCTTCTTGCTCGAGCTTGGCTATCAAGCCTAGGTAATGTCTTCCTCACAGCTGAGCGAATACAAGCCATGCCACGTATGTGTTTCCACATGCAGCTGGATTCGAAAATGAGGCTGGACTGCAGTGTTCTTGGTGGCAACCACTCTGAATACATAGATGAAGAAGGTGACGCGTCCAATGCATCAAGAAATACCAAAAGAAGAGAGACATTTTACGAACCATATCACCTGGGTGATGACTACCTAGCTGCCGATAGAGCTTCAGCGCGCAGCAGCGCGCTGTGAATTCTTGCAAAGGGCTGGTGTAATACGCCCCAGTCTTAAAGCATCAACACTGCAGTCTGCACATGGCTGTCTTCAAGCTACATTCCACGAAGTCCGTGACCGCATTGACCCAGAAACGACTATCCAGGGGTCCTGGCGCCCGGGAGCCTCGACGTCCACCGCCACATTGGGAGTGATAGTTTGAGAGAACAGCAGCCCCCTCTGTACCACCACGATGTGATCGTTGTGAGCGAATGTTAAAGTGACCTCCCCGAGAAAGACCTTGTCCACGCCGTCTCCAACCGAGAAACTTTTGGAGGTCACCACACAATTGATTTCACCACGTGCCCCGCGCCACTCACCAAGAGCGAAGAAATGTCTGCGGATTTGGGGTTCTGGTGTGTGTGCAACAGTGGCTTCACCCGACTCGGCTGGGGTGATGGAATCCTTCCTATCATCATGCTCCCTACACTTCCTGCCTGACTCTAGATCAAGGGTGCAGATCCACAGATTGACGTCTAAGAACAATAGAGTGGAGCGCCCAAGTACGCCCAAGACCGAGCGGATAGTGTGCTTGACAGTGCCGAGTAAAGGCTCCATTTCAGGTTCCGCAGTTGAAGTCAGCGCAGGGTCAAGTAAAGCTGCGGACCATAGATAGAGGTCTGGTAAAGATGTAGGTATGTGACGAACTTCTTCAATGACAAATTCTCGCCCTTGGTGGTAGGTTATGGTCCCGGTCGCACCTAAAAGCGAGCTCGACGCTAAAGGCTGGAGTTCTTTCACGCTGACGCTATCGCGATTTGAACGCCGCCTTTGCAGCTGAATTCCAGAAACCGGGGTAGTCTCCGAACAGCTGGACCATGAATAAAGCCTGGCAACATCATTATCGACAATGACGAACTGATCTAGCTTCTTGGGATGTTGAAAGGCTACTGGCCGCAGTGATGATACCGGACGGTCAACTTTCATTGGAAACATGATCGGTGTAACAGTTCTCGTGGAGATGTTCAACATGCCCTGCGAAGACTGCCCGCCAACAAGGAGTTTATCTCCTAGTGGGCTAAAGAGCAGGTTCTTGACGATGAAGGTGAAGTTGTGGCGGAAGAGAACAGTAGCTTCCTGCGGAGTTGAGCGCAATTCGGACGGTAATTGGACAAGCAGCACGTTGGCTGCATCATCAGCCGATGCGACGAGCGTCCCATTCGTGTGAATCGCAACCATATTAACAGAAGCCCCTCTTTTGTGCTGATAGGCAACTCCGATCTCACGTGCTGTAGGTACCTCGAACATCATAACATCGCCATTGGCCTTTCCTGCCAGGACGAGCTTTCCATTCGGATGAGCAACCAAGGGAGCAGTGATATCCGAACCACCCACAATCCTGTGATAAGCTGATTGTCTCGGGGCCTGGAGGTCGGTGTGATATGGCTGAAGGCTGGCAACGGTGCTGTCAATACCACTGGGACCTTTCCTCACCAATGCCGCGGGTGCCCAAATGCGAGTCTTCCGTGGCTGGATGTTAAGGAGGCGAAGCCCGTCCTGGCTAAATGCAACCCCACGGACTGGCCCCTCCAAGGCAGCTGTGTAATGATATATCATTTCCAGAGTGGCCGTCCCATCGCGTGGAGAATACTCCAACTCAAAAACTTCAGTTGTCCCTTGCGCGGTCCCAGTTGCGAGATATCGTCCATCAGGGGAGATTGCCATGGCCACGGCGAAAGCGTCGGAACGATGGTAGATTTGCGGCGCCTCGGGGGATGACGCGTAACAGAAAATACACAGACTCCCATCGGAGTATGACACTGCCAGCAATGGAATCTCCAGGTGCGGGTTGAAAACCATGGCCTCAATGCCCTGGTTGTGGACTCCACTGCTGTGTTGGCATATTGTCGCATCTCCCACAACAATGTCGGAAGTGAGTTCCCAAATCAAGACCGGGCGATGAGCGTATCCGATGGCTACGAGACAGCTTTCACGGTCCAAGGTTAAGAAAGCGGCCCGAGATGGCTTGTTCAGAAGATGAGCCGTGTGCAAAGGGTTGCCCTCCTCATGGTCATGGGCGAGGTGGTATTCCCAAGAGTTGGATGTTGCGTTGCCCGTCGAGATATCCCTATTAAGGTGGTGGACTTGTTAGAAATACAGTTACTTGATCCTCAAGTTCAGAATAGGAAGTTCAAAACTTACCAACGACTACAAAAGCCTGACTGAAGTGCACAGAAGATGGCTTCGAGGCCGTCGAAGACGAGAGATAGGGGTAGAGATTGTAACATAAAACTGCGGATCATTGCTCCTTGCCCCGCGTTCCAGAGCGCAAGATGTTTCTTGCCGCAAGAGGCAAGATACATATCATCCAAGCTGAACAGAAGCATAGCAACACGCTCTGGGTGATTCACTTGTTGAACCCGCTGTAAGGAGGTGTTACTGTAGAGATTTATCACCCCAGTTGAAAGGCCAACGGCAAAAATGCGACGTCCATATGCAACAGCTGTCTCTAGACCTTTCCGGGCCTCGACGGTAAGGAGACAATCATCCCAGAACGTTTCGGACAAACCGGTGACCCGAAGGTACGGCGAGGATCTGTAGCCGAGTGACGATATTGCAGAGTTTTCGGGGCAGAGAGATGGAATCAAATGGTGAATGGAGGATGGACAGGTTAGAAGTTGAGCGTTGAACTTGGCAGGGACACGAATGAGATCATTCACCCAGTTGTCCAGGAGCCTGACCGAGGAATTGAGCGGCGCGCAATATTTTAATCGCCGCAGACGATAGTCGCGCAGGTTCATAGCAGACCTGGTGAGGATGGCCAAGTTGCCTTCAGCTGCAATCTGCTCAATCCAGTCAAGAACAGGATGTCGCTGGAGTGCATCATTCCGTTGCAAAAAGCGCGTCAGACATTCCATCAAGTCATCACTTTTCGCGGCGGCTTTGTAGATGTGCAGTGTGAAGTTTTGGGCAGCATAGGCCCCCAGCGATGCAGATCTTGGCTTGTCTGGTCTTGCTGTCGTCGCCCTAGACTTTGGCCATGTCTCGTGGCCCTGATGTGACGGCTTCTGTAAGCCCCGTGAAAGATATCTGAGAAGAGCAACTCCGATCCCTGTGTGTCCTGTTTGCTTGTTCACGGCAAGCGGAGTCGGGGCCTTCTCAGACATTAAAAACTCCCGGACCGTTTCATGAATCAGGCACGCTTTGTTTTCGTGGTTTATATACACCAATTGGGCGCAGATTTCCGGGATAGCCTTCGCGGGATTCTGAAGTCTCTGTCCAGAACTTAGCTCGACTGCATCACAGAGCTCATCCACAGTCAAGGGCCGAATAGACAATGCCACCCATGTGAAGATTGATGGGGCAAGCATCATTTTGTCTTTATCAGCCACAATGGACTGAATCATGCGGGTGTACATTTCGAACAGATCCGTTGGGATCTCTTGGAGAGCGGTACGCATGGCCTCTTCGGTCCAGCACCGTCGAAGTTCTTGCAGAACAAGACTCACCCACAGGAATGACCCGCGGGACCTAGCAAGGATCTCTGAAGAGATGTGTTGCCGGGCTTCAGGTTCCTCGGGGCGGCCAAGCTCGTTGAGTTGCGTGGTAATGTACAGTCGCATATCCGGATATGTGTCAAATTCTGAAAAGGCGTCAACTACCACCTTGTTAGGGCCAAGGCCAGCAAGGCCACGTCCAATTTCATCGAGGCCGCGGCTTGTGCCAAAGACCCGAAGCCCGGGCGGGAGAGTAGATAAAATGCGTTGCGAGAAAAGTGAACGAAAAGAGGCACACTCATCGACGCCGTCGATAACCCAGGCGTGTGAGGAAAGGGAGGGTGACTCCAAAATACCACCCTTGAACACCTGGCGCCAGACGCTACCTTCGTTCAATTTGTCCCAGCACAAATCCTCATCTATGAGCCTCAGCAATAGGTCACGCACCACTTTGTCCTGCAATGCCATCTGAAGCGCCAGTGACCGAAGGCAGGTGGCCAGGTCAGAGTTGCTACTTTCGTTGGCCTGGAAAAAGAAGTAGCTGCAATGGATCGAGGCCGCCTGAAGGCATTCAGTGACATGGCTGGAAAGTACCGACTTGCCGATTCCTGGCCTTCCCAGTAGCCACAAGACTTGCGGGCCTGAACCTTCTATCCACGAGGAGAAACAAGGCTTCTGGGTGAACCATTGACATGTTCCCGGTTGTTTAAGAAGCTGGAGCTTCACCAAACTCTCCTCATTAGAGTTGTGAACGCCTAGCCAAGACCGCAGAACTGAAGACTGGTTCCGGAACTGTTGGGAGTCGGCGAAGGTGCCACCACTTTGGAGACTGCCAGTTGGGTTTGATGCCGTCACTATACCTCTTGCTTCTTCGATTGCAGTTGTTAAAGCATTTCGTAGCATCTGATAGTTTGGTTCCGATGGCGAGCGAAACTTGCAGGCTTGGCGATGGTTTGCGTCCATGGGCGCAATCTGCTCGTTGTGATACCCAAGCGTTGCAGAGTGCTTGTCAACAACCATCCGGCTGAGGCCAAGTGTCGACGTGGGTAGTGTTTCGTAGAAAGACCACAGCCGAAGATTGGGTGCAATGTGTCGAAAGGCATCATTGATGGAAGCCAGGGCTGCTGAGTTCGGCCCCAAGTCCATGACAAATGGCTTTTTGCCCCAGATTCCCAAACTGGCAGATAATACGCCATCCAGAAGGCTCGCCATGTCAGAGCCGCGATGAGGAGTTGCGAGGAAGAAGATCGAGTGTATCCGTTCAGCAATGTTCGCGGCACTTGGGTCTTCTCGCGCGAGAATGCATGTCTTCTTCGCAACACAGCCGCCCATGCTGTGGCCAACCAAAATAATCCTTGTTTGCGAACGGCGAACCCCGGGATGGTTGCGCAAGGCATTCAGGAGTGACTGGGCGAAGGCTGCAATATCAAGAATACTCTCCCTCCGTTGGCTCCAGTCGGCTCTGTAACCAAATGTATGGACCCTAACATCGCAGAACTCCTTGTCGGTCGATAGCCAGGCCTGGGGCCAATAGTGTTTAGGGTCTGGCGAATAAGACCATGTTTTCCGACTTCCTCCGCCCAGCCCATGAATGAAGACAATGTCAGCAACCGGCGTCGTCGAAGAAGGAGGGTCGTAGAGAGTCGTCAGGCCAAGTGGGCCCTTCTCATCGTTCAACGTTGACGTCGCGGAGCGCGTGCATGGTGTGATCTCGGGGCCGGTCGTGTTCTCATAGCTTCGTTCCGATTTCGAGCGGGACAAGAATGCCACCAGCGGTTTATTGTGGATCTAAATAACAAGTGGTGTAAGGTGGTTTGGTTAGTCGAAAGTCAAACGCCACCAGCGGACCGGACCGCTCCCCAGCTGTTCGTACATACCTGATCCATTGGCCAACATCCGCAAAACGCAGCGTCTAGTTGCCAGCATTCCTTTCTTCCAAGAAAAGATCCTCTAAATCTCGTCTGGTCCTTCGTGCTTGCATTTAGCCAAGTCGTTCTGTTGCTACCCCGCCATCTAACCGCCCAGAGAGACGCGGTTGTCAAGCCCCGCGTCTGCGGTCTCCTAGTGGGCCAGACCAATCTCCAACGGCTCGCTGTGCCGCAGATGGCCTTGTGTGCCGGAATGCTATATATCTCATGTTGCTACTGCGTATTTGCGGTAATGCGGAGTCAGTACTCGGGAGTTGTTGTCGAAGGTGGATACATAATCCTGTGCAATGCTTGTGGTGAAAGAGCGAAGTGGGCAGACTCAAGTTTGGGCCGCTCGCTGATGGCATGGGTATTGACAAATTATTAACCCTAACCCGCGTTCTCAGACCTCCTTCAGGATTCCAGGTATGGCACCTCGCATCGCCCGAAACAGATACCCGTCAGAAGTAGTCCTCTTTACCTTTCTGAATGGTTTCATTCTGCATTCATTTGGTACTTCTCGGTCAGATACCTAAGTGTCCTCAAAACCCTGCGTGCAACACCGCATGGGATTAGCAGTCATCCAAAAATAACATCAAGGGAAGAACAGCATGCTTACAGCTCAAGAAACTCCACCTTATCTGGAAACAGCGTCGCAGCGTGGAGATTAAATCGCCTGTTACATGTTACGGCTATGTCAGTCCTTGGGCTGACCTCTCAACCTTTGAAGAAGTAGGTCGATAAAGCTGATGCTTACAAGCCGTACAAGACGTTCCTGTCGTCGTAATCCTCTACTGGGTCGGACTTCGGAATGTGTCGGTGATATTCCTGGTAGAACTCTTTCCCAAATCTGTTGCGCTCGGGATGCCAGTTGCCAAGTTCGTCTGTAACACTATTAAAATTTGAACATGCAACTTTGTAGCAAAAGGATAATGCCATAGAGGTGTGCTGAAAGGAAATCTCACACTCATTATGCGCCCAGAAGCACGCAGGGTCGTATATAACCGGATCTCCAGTCTTCCTAATAACGGAAGCATTTCCGTACCACAAATCGCCATGAATCAACGAGGGCTTTATTTTACGCCCATCAGACTCCAAGGCCCGAAGGAGCCTTGGGATCACCTTGTCAAAAAGATTTGGCAAGAGTGCTTCGAGCTCCGGATTCGGCCCGGCCCTTGTTTCTCGAACCCTCAAAACATGACGCATACCTCGACTGAAGAATTGTTCCCAGCTGGGGCACCATGTGTTGTCCTGCGGTAGATCACCGTTGTAGGTTGTGCAGTGAAAGCCAAAGTTATCTACCAAGCCACACGAACGACTGTGAAGCCTAGCCAGCTTTTCGCAGAATGGTGAGGGAGACGGAATTCCCTCCGCAAACTCGAAATATTTGCATAAGTAGAAGTGTGTATCCGGCTGGCTGGTAAAGGTCCCCCAAGCGATGGGCCTGGGACAGAACTCCGGTGTTATAGCGTGAATAGCTGAGGTCCCTTCGAACTCCCCCCTCAAGGCCTCACGCCCATGGTGGCCATATGAGGTCTTCATGAAGTACTTGTGTTCAAGACCTTGAGAATCGAGGATGCGAACCTGAAATGCCTCGGCCCATGCTGACTTCGCTTGCTCTCTGACCTCAATGACCTGATGCGCATGGGGAAGTGCTGCAAAATTGTCAACGGATTGATTCACACTGTTGGCTTTAATAACAAACCAGCAAGTATTTGTGAATGGTGCCCAGAGGAACCGAACTTGTCGGCTGAGGAATTGGATGTCATTGTCGCGTTGACTTCAGCGTTGATAGCTGGGTAGTGTACTGCGGGGTTTGTGGGTGCGAAGGTGAAAAGAGCGAAATTCGGGCCCCTGTTTCTTGAGGAGGTCATATTTTCCGGCAATGATGTTCGACCAACCAGAAATCATTGGCAGGCTGGAAGGCGAAAGCCCCTCTTTTTCGGTTCCCCTCCAGGAAGTGAAGTCGCGAGCCCTCCGTCCACATGAAGTTTATTTCATTTTTCTAAGATTCATCATTTACCCTACCTACCGACCTGGTATTTACCCGCCTTGCTCACAATTCACGAGGACAAAAATGTCACTCCCACTCACGTTCATACTCAATACTGGGGCTCACGTCCCTGTTGTTTGACTCGGCACCTTCCAAGGTCAAAGCGGAAACTCCCGGGTACGCATTTTCCGGTCTGTCGAGCTCCAGTCGGTCATTGACACAGCCTTGAAACAAAGGTCAAAGATACCGTCAAGCTTGCCCTTCAACTTGGCTATCGTAACATTGACGGTGCCCACGCCTATGGCAATGAGAAAGAAATTAGGGAAAGAATCAAGGAGAGCGGAATCCCGCGACAGGAAATATTCGTCACGTCAAAACTGTAAGCCAGCGGGAACATGTCACCTTAATTCAGGTTGATGGTCTTGCGAGCTAGGACTAATCATCGCGAAGTGCTCAAACCTGGCACGATCCGGCTGATGTAGAGCGAGCCCTCGATCTCTCATTGAAGAAATTCGCAACAAGAATACGGTAAACACTCTTCCGTCTTCTCCGAAGTGCAACCATGCTGATTGTTCATCACAGTTGATTTGTACCTCATGCATTGTACGATTGTCCCTTGATGTGTCCAAGCTTCTTCCGCGTTTACTGACATCTGGCGGCCAAGTTCCCCATGCTTACCAGCCTGGACCCAATATCGAAAAGATTCGTCACCCCAGCGGAAATGGGAAGGTAAGAGATCGGGATGAGCTATCTCGCATGTCAACCTGGACCTGACGTGCCTCGCCTGCAGCCCGTGATCGATTATGATATGTCAAGGAGATATCCCGAAACATGGAAGGCAATGGAGAAGCTGGTGCACAGCGGGAAAGCACGTGCAATTGGTGAGGACCAAGCCCATCATGATCTGTCATTCAACAAACTCTGGCATTAAACAAGGACTTTCCAGCTTCAACATTCTCAAGACAGGGAGAATTCTTGATGTGGCTCGAATCATTTCTGCTGTCAATCAGGTTGAACTTCATCCGTACCTACCACAGCATGACCTGGTCGAGTTCTCGGCGAAACACGGCATTTTGATCATGGCTCACCAGCCTCTGTTCGGGCTCACCCGGATGAACCGTTTCCAACCGAGAACCCAAAGGTCAGTCTTTCCTTGCTGCAATATCCCGTATCCACCCCTTGCTAACCTGACGTGACAGATAGTTGAGGTCGCGAAACAGGCAGGGATAACCCCCGCACAGGTTTGCCTGTCGTGGGCCGTCCAAAGGGGAATACCAGTTGTTCCCAAGTCTGTCCAACGGGCCCATCTGGAACAAAATCTCCATCTGACGAGGCTGCCCGAGGATCTGTTCGCAGCCGTGGATTCCGTCTCATCTGAAAAAGGTCCGATTCGATTCTTGGACCCGAGTCACCACATCTGCTTCGACATCTTTGACGAAGAGAATGACCAACCAGTAGACAACAAGGCGCCCTGGGACCAAACCCATGACTGATCAGATTGGTGCCAGAGATGAGGTCTATGGACAGACATCAAGTACGTGGATGGAATCAGGCTGCCCAATCCTGATTGCTATTTTATCTGAAGCCGGGATGATGCAGTTCGTCGATGGAGCTGCTCCCGGGTGGAACTCGACGCCTCATGCTTGAATTCTGAGACTCGAATGATCAACACCATGTTGGTGGTGTCCCGAGCTACCTGCGGTGGTTAAGGTACACTGTTTCTGTGAACCCATCGCGGATCAACCGGCATCACGGGAAGCTACATATTTGCAGGCGCCACTTTCTATTTGGCAGCTCCTCATTGATGCGCTCCCTCCGGGTTCGATCTCGATCCACCATTCACGTCTCTTGTTCTGCTTTTTTGGAAGATGATAAACGATCTCTCGTCATTCTCCCCGCTCTCTTCCTCACATTTGGCAAGAGTCCTCGGAAACATGCAGTCTCCTTCGCTCCTATCATAGCCGGCTTCCCAAGGCATGATTGTGTACTACCGTCTAGCGGGTACAGCAGCATCAAAATCCGGTACCCTGCGCCAGAAAATTGTTTTCGTCGTTACATATTACTTCAAGTTGCCTATCTTTGTGGGTGCGAACAAGGGTCTGGTGGAAGAGGTGAAGCCACCCCTGTCGCGGCTTGTCGCAGTTAAGCACAAATCGCCTCATGCATAACGCCTCAAGACATCCACTGATAGTAGGAATTGGTCAATCATGAATATATGTTTTCTTCACTGCGTTCCACAGACCGCAGCTCTTCTCCCGACTCGCTGACGCCCAATGTCTCACCGCTTCTAGGCCCTCTTGGCCCCTGCTGCTGCTCGCCCAAAACGGACAATCACCACGTCGAACCCCTCAAGGCTTGGCTATGAACACATGCGCTGGCAAGCAAAAGAGGAAGGAAATCTCCACCGGGCAAAATAATTGATACCAAATCAGTTTTCCAGCCGACACGCACGCCAACTAATGCAGACCACCCTGTAACCGTAACTGTACGATTCTTCACGATCCGATCCGATGTGGCGCCATGGGGCGGGAGCACGTAGTAGCCGGATGTCGAAAGGCGGGACGTTTTCCGGGACCGCTGCATGGCCTGGACCTCTTCAGTGGGTTTCTGGGATGAATCCGATGGGTTTTTGGGCGTTATTGGTGGGTAGATGTTGCCTCCAGTGCCTCTTTTTTTCTGTTATCCAGACGTTCTCCTGTCAACGGTTTTAGCGGTGTCGATTCGTGTCTCCACTCGCCTACTATAAACCCCTGAACCCCTGAACAAAGACCCACAGTTTCCATCACAGCTCAGACCAAGTTCGACGTTAGGTCAACAGATAATAGAGGGGTGGTTTGGCTTCGACTGTTGAAAGAGAATATCGATATCGTTCATCCTCATTTCAAAATGTATCTCGACAGAAACCCCGCAGAAAACCTCTCCCCATCAAGAACCCGTCGGTCACCCACCGTCCCTCCAGATCCTCAGCCCATCAACTCTGCCCAAACCGCCGCCCTCATCGTCTTTGGCGTCCTTCTTGGTCTCATCATAACCGGCGTCACAATATGGTGCTGTTGCTGCCGTACTCCAGGCTGGCGCCGTCGACCGAGTTCGAAACCCAAAGTCAAAATCATCCGCATGTCTGGGCCCAGAGGTGAGAAGGGGGAAAGAGGACCACCAGGACCGATGGGAATGCAAGGAGTTCCCGGCCTCCCAGGGCCACCTGTTTTCCTGCCTCTTCCTGCTCCGGCTGCTCCAGTTCCCATCAGACCTCTCGGGCCGAGGGGCATGCTACCCGGTGCTCTGTCTGGCCTGAATGGGGGTGCGGGTGCCGGTGCCGGTGAGGGTAGCAACGATAGCAGCAGAGACTGCTCCATTGACCGCCAGAGGCAACCTCCGTTTCTGTATCAACATCAACATCAACATCAGCATCACCGTCCACCATCAAACGCGTTAGCAACCATACCCCCAGCTCGCTATGCCCTCCCTTCCCTACTGCAGAGCTTTGCGCAGCCTCAGACCCCAATCCCACCACCGGTACCAATGCCACCCGCAGCCAACCCAACACCACAACCACAGCCACAACCACAACCACCACGTCCTCAACCACAACCACAACCCCAACCCCAACCACAACCAATCCGCATCCCCCCACCAGTAATCTTCCACGCCCGACACCACTACCCCCACGACAGAGTCCCCATCGCAAAACTGATCAACGACCACGCAGCAGCAGGAGTGGGCACCAAGCCGCTGCCATTATCCCTGCCGATAGGACGGCACGGGATGGTGAACCTAGCGTTGAAATATCAGGTCCACAGCAGCAGTAGCACTTGCAGCGAAAAGGGGGGACTGGAAACAACGACAACCTGCCCGGCGGCGGGGGGAACGGAGAGGGGGTATCAGAGTGCGTATTGTGAGAGTAGTGCTGAGAGTGATGGGGGGTATGAGGCTGGGTATGAGTCGATGGAGAATTTTGGGGGTGGGATGGGGGTGGGGGGGTGGGCTACGGTGGGAATGGGAATGGGAATGGGGGGCCGAGGTGGGGGTGAGATTGAGGAGGGATGAACGGATGGATGCATATATCATGACATTGGGTTAGGAGTTTGGGTTTGGGTTTATCTTTCTGTAATCGAATACGATTGCATAGTGGCATTTGGGTCAGGTTTGGCATTGGGAGGTAGATCAGAATGAGAAGTATGGGAAACGGAAGGACTTGGTATTTTTAGCTGCTCAACTCAAAGACAGAGAATGTACGTATGTAACTGTTATGAACTCAATAAATAAACGGTCTTGTGTCGGATTGACAGACACAGGCCACTGCCATCAGTGACGGTCATCTCTGTCCTCCATCTCCATCATGTTGTGATTGTGGAGTGATGGGGAACAACGGGATCGAATCGAGACCGGCTTCTTCGACTGGGAGACTGTCTGAGGCGACGTTGCCTGTTGCCACAGTGTTGGAAGCGGCTGGGTCGGGGCGGTCTGCATCAGACGGGGGTACTGGTTCGCCCACAGGAGATTTCGAGTTTGGAGACGTTGCTTCGGCCGCCCTTTCTCCAGAAGGTTCCTCCTCTTCGTCGCCAAACGTGTTACTCATCAAAACTGGTAGAATGCACATGAGGCCTTCGTCCTCTGTTCCAATGCCACATTCGACAAAGATCTTCACCAGGTCTTTGACATGCTTATTGGTAACGTTAGGTAATTCATCCCTTGAGGATGCCTAATGGCTTCCCTGTCCTGCGACGACTTCCCATTCCCCGAGAATGCTAGCCAGGCTTGCGAAGAAAATGACGAAAATATCCTGAGCGGTTCTTGAGAAAGTCCCTTGGTCAGGAGCCGACAGTGAAATGATAGGCCTATGGGTTATTGCATCGTCAGGGTGATAGAACTTGAAGCCATCGGTTATGAGGTTATGTGGTCTTCGCCTGGGATCCAGGGACCATGTGGATGTGTACTTGTGCCAATTGTACAAACTCCCCGTGTGTTGAGACTGTAGCTTTTCCGGTGGAATCAGGCTGTTAAGAGCCGTGAGAATAAACGGGAACTGAGACGGGGATACCAGAACAGTCCTTGTAGCTGTACCAAGCATCAGTCTGTGTGGGCTCCACAGACCTAGGATTGCCTCGAGATGATACAGGTTTGTGAGCCAACCTTCCACATACCGGATCATGACGAGTGCAGTATTGCCCCGTCCCAGGCTGGATGTGTATGCCCTTGTGAGCCACAGAAAACTATCAACATTCTTCCACCTCGCATCCAGTGGCGCAGAAGAAAAAATGTACTCAGCTGTCCTCTGGATTAGCTGTTGCAGCTGGACAGCTTTGGAATGTAACTCTGGCTCCCAGTGAGGCCGAGCATTTAACACGGCCGTTTTATCAACTATATGCGCTATACTGGCGCGAAATAACATGGCCAAAGTTGCTGGAATCTCTTTACACAGATTGTGAGAAAGCTGACATGCAGCGTTTGCGCTGGCATACTGCACACCCCAAGTCCTGTGTCTTGCATTCTCTTTGCGGGTGAATGCCACGATCCTGATTCGTCGCCCACTTCGTAACTGAGGTACAAGAAGCACCAAATGATCTGGGACATGGAAAGCATTGAGTGTGTCCAAATCCGAGGCATCAGAGGTACGAACATAATCAAGAAGCCCCCAAGTTGGGGGTTTATCAACTTCAAGCGTCTGTTCAGCCGCAAGCCTCATTGCCAGCTGGCTGAGTTCTCTCCCTTCCACCCGCAGGTTGTCAAACTCGTTATCTTGCGGTTTTGTTGTCCGGAGCCTCATCATTGCACGAACAATGGACATAAAAAGAGCAGCAGCGATCTGATAAAGAGCCACAGACCCATGCATACTGCGTAAACCGACAAACTGCAATACAAAGCCGGCCAACGTAGACGCCAGAACGGCCCCCAGCAAAAGAGTTTGATGAACACCTGCCGGTCTTGTCTCCCGCCGTTTCCAGGACCTCACATAACGCGTGATCTTCTTCTGACAAAAAAAAGCGCTGAATTGCTGGTCGCCGACTCGTTGACCCCCTGGTTGCAGCCAAAGAGCATATGTCTCATTTGAAGTCTCGGATCCCGGCCCCTTTGTTGATTGTTCGAACCAGAGTTCCTCAGATTGCTCGTCGATGACACGAGCACAGGATATCATCCCCACGGATACCATCACTGTACCTATGACGGCAAGGTGGAAACCCCAAGTCGGCGGCGGATCATCACCCTCATACAAATCTGGTTGAGCGAAGGTGACCCACGACGCAAAGACAAAAAAGCCCGCCTGGATCGTAACAGCAAGTACCGTGACAAAAAGTTGCTCCCACCTTCTCGGTAGGCGAAACCCAAGATTAAGTGTTAAGTTTGGGTATGGCGCAAATCCATCATGAAACCTTTCGCCGGCAGTTTGTCGCCATTTTAGATTGCTTGGGATGATTTTGCAACGCGAGTCTCCGTGTAAACACGGCGAATTGTAAGATCCAAAAGAAAAAATGCAACGCGGAGAGAATAAGCCGCAGTGCCCGGGACTGGATAAGTCCACTTCAGGTTCTTCGCCTGAATAAGTTGGATAGAGCTCCTTTCTACCTGGCAGGAAGAACAGCTCGAGAATTTTTGGCTGACCAAAAACTCGACAGATACCACCGTTGGACCACAGCTCGCAAACATCGTGGCTTGTTGACGAGCATAGCTCCATCTCTGCTTGGCCATGGGGCTCCTGAGCCCTACCGATGATGGATTTCAAGGCCGAAGTACCTCGAACTCTGATCACAGAGACAACAGCTGTGATAATACCGAGTGGTGCCATGCCGAAGATGATGCTATCCAAGAAGCTGGTCGATTCGCTGAGAAATTGTTTGGTGACTTGCTCACCAAAGAGTGTGATCAGAGGGGCGAGGTCTGTTGCAAACTTGTCGGTGAAGTCGCTCCATTGAGCTGCTGAACTATCGGATGAGGCTTTGGCAAACCCCACGAGTTGAAAGAGCGTAAAACACCCGAGTGCTCTGGGTAGCATATTGCGAAGGCGGCCCATCTTTTGCGAACGGCCTCTTGAGAGAGTCTGGGTTGCTATTCTGGTGACAAATGTCGGCGTCGATTCGATAAAAACTTGGTTTGGGTGCTTGAACTCACTGAAATTCAGACTGGAAATGACCCGGCATGCATGAAGGATAACAGGAAGAGATGACAGTGCAGCCAACTTCAAAATAATCACCCTCACCCTCCTTCACAACATCAGTGACCAAAATGGCCAAGAGGGCTGGGTACCAGTGCAGCGGCTCGTGGCACCAATCATTCATGACTGAGCGACTAGACCCGGCGCTTATCGTCCTCATCAGGGATAGCACGTCCCTCCCCATCATCCCTACTACTCACCTACACGGTGGACAAAAAGACCGGTACTGCAACTGTTCAACAGGCAGCAAAACACAGTTAACAGACCATATAAGATAGCTGTTAGGCCTTGAAAGATAGTCGGGGGACTTTTAAAAATGGTCGGTAGACCTTTAAAGATAGTCGATAGACTTTTAAAGACAGTCGGTAAACCTTTAAAGATAGTCGGTAGACCTTTAAAGATAGTCAACAGGCCTTGAAAATAGTGTCATATGTATGTAAATGAATTCAAAACGCTTAGGCGTATTTAATAGTGCGTATGGTAGGTCGTATAAGTCGCGGTGCTAGTTTTTTTGTCCAGGGCGTCTCACCTCAGACATACCACAAGTTCACGGCCTTCGTTCAATGGCGATCACTAGCACGAACCTATAATTTATGCCTATCTGGTAGAGGGTTCTTTTTAAGAGAAGACACCCATCGGGCAGTTTGCGTCCGGGCAATCAACACCAAGCATGTTCGACGAAAACTTCCGAGCCAGGGCCTGGCTCGCTCGAAGCCATCACCGGCTCGTCTCGATATCGCCGTCTCACTAAGACGAGACGGTCAATTGAAAGCTGTATTTCCGTTCCGGACCGGAGGGTCCCCAGGGTTCCGGAATTACCGGCTTCTGGCCTTCGATTAGGATGGTCTCTCACATCTACTCCTAACCCTAACTAGTAAGGGTTAAGGCTAGGGTTACTGCCAGTCTCATTGAACCAGTGAGACCAGACAATAGGAAGGCTCGACTTGGCTCAGGGAAAAATGATAATCACTTCTCGGCTCGCTCGCTCGGCTCACCCCATGAGACAAGATGGGCTCAGCCCACTGCTCACGCTGGACAAAATCATGGGCCTGCAGTCGACTTTACCTTGTCGGCCAAGAACCCTTGGGCGCTTACTCTTAAAGCTGACTGCCCCCTGCATCTTGACTCACAAGGCTCTGTCTGCTGTGCGACGGCTAGCTGAAAAAATCTGAAACAGGCCTCACCGAGAAGACAGCTGCACCCCTAGGAAATCCACGACCGCAACAGATGACTGGCTGCATCAGCCATGTAGCCTGCGCCAATGCTGCTGATCCCACACTACGGGCGGCTGTGTGCGGCCACTTGGTCGTGCCTGGGTCGGTAGCAACGCAATCGCAATATACACCTATGTAGCGGGGAGCCTGGTCTCAACCACAGTCGGATACTTTTATTTGTACTCGTAAGTCCCACAAATCCCACAAGTGCCGTCAAAGAGAATATCTGACTCAAGGTCGGCAAACATAGGTAATCGAAAAGCCCTTGCCTCTGCCTTTCTTTTCTTCTCAGCGACCTACGCACCCAGTCACAGGGAGGAGTATCCTCTACCAATGCCATTTTCTAAACTTCTGGCGGTTCTTGCATCACTTCAACATACATATCAACCGCCATGTCTGGGAGAGGCAGGTCAGCATCAGCAAATGTGGAACATTATCCACAAGATGGACCAGCACAGACACCATCTCCAGTATCTCCACTCAGCCAAACAAGTTCACGAACCTCGCTAAGCACTACCGGGCCGGTTTCTCCTGTACCCCGGACATCGTCCACGGGTGACAGAGATTGTAGTCACACAGATGAAGCCGCCGTCGTCCCCGACCTTCCAGCAAACGCCAGTACATCTAATTCGCCCTCCCACGGCTCACCTGAACCACGATCGCCTCAGGTTCAGCCAGAACCCATACCAACCGTGACGTCGAGACAGCAAGTGCATCCCTCTAGTCTCACACAATCTGCATCCTCTCCGCGAATAACGCCGGAACCGACCTTGTCTGATGCAACAACACCCACACCCGCTTCACCTGCAACGATAGCATCGACTGCCAGTTCGAGCCCATTGCCAACACCATCACTCCCCATCATTCCATATGGCGAATGGCGGCCGGTATACCTCCGAAAGACCGTTCTGCTGGCTTTTGTTCTGTTATTCCTATTTCTTGGAGGAATGGTTCAGCTCATCTATTGGCTATCATACAACCGAAATGGTCTCCAGACAGCAAAAGAGTCGCTGTCCTGGCTTTGGATATTTTCTCCAACGATCAGTGAGTTGTCTTGGCTGCATCTTTGTCGTGATATACAAGTCTAACAAGTTTTCCCGTACAGTTTTGACAATTATCAACTCCTGTTGGGCCCGGGTGGCCTACCAATCCATGAGATATAGCCCTTGGATCCGACTGGCATCTTGGGGGTCAGGCCAACCGGCCGAGAAAAGCGTCCAAAGGAAAGCAGCTCAGACCCTTGTTGTCGATTATCTCAACATGTTTCCGCCAAAGGCAGTATGGCGAGCCCTGCGGTACGGTGACCCGCTTGTGGCTGCAGCAATCGTGGTCACCCTTGTGATCTGGATCCAAATCACCATCTCGACTGGTCTGATCAATTTGGAGCCCACGATTATGGGAGAATTCCTGGTTCCGATTCTGGTGCGGGATGAATTCATCCCGGTGCCTACCCTGAGCCCCAATGAATCCGTTCAGAGCATTCCCCTGACAACCATCAATGGAATGATAACACTCAACGTTACCCTTCCGAGTGGGCACGCCCCGGGCTATGCTTTTCAACAGTTCTCGCCCACCGGTGGCATCGCAAGAGACTCGATGTGGCTCATGACAGCGAATGTCAAAGCGGCATCAGTTGAGGTTCAGTGCGACACTCCCTCACTCGAACAGCCGTTAACGAAGCCAGACGTGCCTGATACGCTTTTTATTCAGTTCAACAGTACACGCTACTGCAGGTCTCGTCAATACTTCCTCCAAATAAACGCTCAAAACTCGCTTCCCATTCCGGAGGGCAAGAGCTACTTTTGGATGTATGATGACAGAGCAGCATGCGCTCCTGGATGGGCAGGACAGGAAGGGAAAGATATCATCCTTGCAGCTGTGATTGCGGTGGAGCGGCAAGGGGAAACCCTGAGATACTTGTCCTCGTCACAGATCATGTGCAAGTCTAGCCTGGTTGTGGGTGATATCACAGTCAAGCAGGAGAAGGGCCTGCAGCCCATGGTTAGCCCCGCTGGAGAAACGGAGGCGATGACCGGCACCAATATCGTGTCACAAATTCACTACCATCGCCTGGATAATATACGGTATGGGTCAGACATGCAGGCGAATTCAGGTAGTGACTACATAAAGGAACTACAACTAAGTCCCTTTCGGGTTGGAGCCAGTCTTATCCGGGGTGGCCAACCGCCAGATGTACGAGAGTTTCTGGAGTCCTCGGCCTTGGAGGAAGTGATCAAAGCCTGGATTCAACAGTTTGGCGCTCTGATTGCCCATTATAATTACCGATCGGCTATCTCGCAGCCGGCAAATGCAACAGCCTCTATGACGCAAGACCGCCTCATTGTCAATAACAACGTCGCTCACGGAATGGCTGGCGGATTTGTTTTGATGGCTTTCTTGGCTGCATTGATGGTATATTGGGCACCCAGCGCTGCAGGGTTCGTCCCACGGGATCCAGACACAATCGCTGGCAGCTTGGTCCTGTTCTCCAAGAGCTCGGAATTTCTCGAGGTGCTACACGGGACTGGCTCGTCGAGGCTTGAGGAAGTTGAGCCCCTGCTGGAGGGATCATACCGCGCAGTGCTGAGAGAATCGGCTGAGAGTTCTCTTTCCCCAACTTTTCACATCGAGAAAGACCAGAGTCCTTCAACCACTGGCCCATCGCCAACAATCCACCCTCAAAGCTTCCATCCTTGGTCACCGGTTGGTCTCCGCTTTTGGTCTCGCCTTCTTGGCCTTTTATGCACGGTGGCCATGTTGGCTACTATTGTCGGACTCCTAGACCACTCCAACAGAAATAGTGGGTTTTTGAGCGTCAGCAATGATTCTCATATCCAGTACCTATGGACTGTCCTACCCACTTTATTCATGGAAGCCTTGACAATCTATGTCAGGGGCTGCGACTTTAGCCTTCGTGCTCTAGCCCCTTTCATGGCACTGCAGTCTCGCCGAGACACCTTTGATAGAGCCTTATCAGTGTCATACACGAATGAGCTGGGCATTCTCACACTGATCAAAGCACTAAGACAACGCAACCTTTCTGTGTTGGTCTCGAAGCTGATTGCTATCCTAGCAACACTTCTTCCGATCGTCAGCAACGCCCTATTCGCTGTGGAGCAGCTGGGGACGACTGTTGACGTACGATTACAGCAGATGACTCGCTTTGCCTCTGCAGATTACCAGGCACAATCGTGGCAGGCCCCTTCTGCAGTTGGCAGTCTGCTCCTGCGGAAGGACTTCAACTCCAGTTTTCCACAGTGGTCTTATGAAGAGTGGGCTTTCCATACACAGCGTCTCATTGTGGATAACGGAGAGGAATCACTCAACGTGACGGGCTTGACAGTTGAAGCTCGCATTCCCGCCGTCTCTGTCGATTTGGACTGCCGTCTTGATATCACTGAAACGTCCGAAGGTATACCATCCGATAGAGGTATTTTGGTGCCACACAAAGGAATCAACCTCACTTGCTTCACTGAGCTTAACTGCCAAAAGCACGAGCATTTTGCCGGATCACTTGGTGGATCTTACTTATCCTCCTCATGTTGGAAAGGTCTCCCTGGCCCCCTCCCGGATGTGACCAACTATATTTGGGGTCGTTGCGCGAACCGCAAGATTGTCTTTTTAGCTAGGCTCTCCTGCACGGAAGCCGCGGTCGAGCAGGACTTTGACCTCACCCTTCACGGTCCAAGTCTCATGATGGACGGCACCGGCAACTCTCCACCAATTCCTGTAGCTCAGACCCGTTGTCCTTACAACTTCACCGGCAAGACCGCGCGGTTGTACGACTCTCTCGATCCCCTGAATCCCTCCCCTCTAGTCGACACCAACCCACCCGGCGCTCTCCTCGATCGCTTCTTTGGCAGTCTCGTCAACGGGAAGCTGTCCCTTCCCCTCTCGGATCTCTCCAGCAGCGCCACCGTCGACAGCGTCATCCAAGCCATCAAGAAGCAACACGGCATCATACGCGCCCAGACGTTGAACTACGACGGTCGGTCAGTAATGGCTAATACTGCCGCGATCCGTGTCCCTTTGACCCCTGCTCCCGAGAGCACAGCAGCTAAAGCTACCACACCGAAAGAATCACAGAACCGGCTTTAGCAATCCGCAACGGCAACATGGATTCTCGTCGCTGTCCTCGCTTTGATGATTATTCTGACTGTTTCTTCCATGATCATCACGACGAAGGTGCAAATCCCAAAGTCACCGGGAAGTATAGCCTCCATCGCTAGCTTGCTGGCCGATTCGACTGTTTTCTCACATCTGCCCCCAATGGCAGGTGGTGGGGTACAGTGGATGAAAAAGAAGGAGCTAGGATCCTGGTTTCAGACGAAGGGAGTTACCTTTCAGATGGGCTGGTTTGGGCGGGATCCGCCGGGAGGGAGAGGCAGGTATTACACTATTGGGGTTGTGGAGGATGAAGAGATTGCTATGGGGAACATGACAATAAGCCAGACACCAGGTAATGGAGGACAGAGGCAGGGTAACGGAAATGGGAATGCGAATGGTGTTGTACCGAGTTCTCCTGGCACCCCAGCGGCCAGAGTTGGGAGTCAGACCCGGTTGGTTGGGGGTGCTGCTCCAATGGGGGTCGCCGGGCCACCTCCCACTAGGCCTGGGGCGGTAGTCTAGGAGGCCCAAGGAGCTGGAACTGACAGAACTATCTTTTCATTGCCTCTCCGGTGGCGAAGCCGTCGATTATGAAGATGGTGGGTTTTGAGGTGGCGGACATGATGAATCGAGATAAGTTATACTCGACAAGATAAACTTTGTGCAACAGGAATAACCTGAGTGGGTTCGATTGACGTATCCGGGATGCTGTTGAGGTGTTACACAAGAGCAGCTTAACGGCCGTCGACCGTTCGTTGTTTGTGTACCGTGTTTAGGGGCGCTGTCTCCCCATGTTGACCAGGGGCAAGGCTGGCGTTGATCAGTCATCGTGGGCAATAGGAGGTAGATGTGTGCGATTAAGTCATCGCGTATCACATTTAAGTCAAAGGTAAACAATGTCCCCGTTGCCAAGTCTCCCCAAGAAACAACTCGTGATAAGGAATACTTGACTTCTCAAGAGAGAAACAAGCGACCAAAACTGCCAGGGAGCTCTGTGGCAGCTCAATGCGTCCATCCTGATCCATCCCCTTTTCGCCGTCGACTCACCCCTGACTCTGGCTAACCCCAGGACGCGTTGCTCAACGCATAGACTGGCAGCTCCTCTCCCGCAGCATAATGTTCCTCCAGACTTTTCGCAATATCGGTGGCAAGCAAAACCGCGATTCGAACCCCAGTCGACACTCCGATGCTTCTCAGCTTCTCGACAGCAAACTTTCGGGTGTTCAGTGGAGCAAGGTTTTGGATAGCGACAATGTGTAACGGCTGGACGAGGGAGAGAGCAACTGTAGATCCATGTGATCAGAATAAGAGAGCCCCCGAAAACTCTTCTTGTGTGGGTACTCACATGCGTCCTCCCCGAAACTCGAAGCCGAGATGCACACCTCAGCCATCAGCTCATGCATCCATCCTAGTGTCTTAGCCTTGAGATCAACCTCGCACGCTTCATTTTGCACCAGAATCCTCCCAACCAGGATACACAGCGTCCTCCAATTATTCCACACCTTTGCCATCGACAGGCTGCGATACTCGTGGCGCTTTCCGTTGAAACCGGCCGTGTCGTCAGAGGTGATGTACTCCCACGCAGAAGGCAGACCCTCCCTCCATGTTCTGAGATCGGCTTCGATATCCAAGGCCCTGTCACGGATAATCTCCTGACTCAACGTCCCATGCTTCACCGCTGCTCGAAGGTTGACCACGCGAAAGGAAATCTCGCATATCGAAGCTGGACTGCGGGTCTCCCGCTGATGCAACTGCTCCCTGATACCACTCGACTGAAAGTTGTATGTTGCTGTCACAAGAGCAGGTGGAACAGTGCTGCGCTGCTTCATGCATGCCAGGAGCTGGCCAACTGGAATGTTAGAAGATGCACGGAACTTGCAAAAGTGATAAGGATGGGTGGGGGGGGATCACACAATTTGAGGTCGGATCTGCACATAGAGTTGCCCTCCGCGCTCCCGCGTAAATTGCTCTTGACCGCGCAGATCCAGCAAGGCTGTGGCACCCTGGATGTGAGTTGTCCAGTTGTGATATCGATCCCAAGTGTCAAAGTTGATCATCTCGTAGAGTCCGAGCAGGATGACGGCCATCAAGGTTGCGTCGTCAGCTGCTTGGGATGGGTTACTCAGGGCCTCCTTGACGGCGGTGAGGGCATCTCGATACTGCTGTTTGGATTGGATGGATAGCTGAGGTGAAGGATTGATGTTGGAAAGACCTGCGAGGCCTGCAGCCTCGATGGCTGCTCGGAGGGGTGCACAACGACGGTCATTATGACGGTATGCTGTGGCTAGCCAGTCTTCATAGCCCGAACTCATTGAGAAGGGATCTTGGTGAAAGACGTATTTCGCAAAGAAGAAGTTTGCTCCAACCTCGCCGGCAGGTGATGAAAGTGAGGCCGGCAGGCTGTTGGTCGCCGACGGAGATAAGGAGGGTGCCAGGGGAGGATTGCCACCGGGTAGCACAGAAACGGTTTGTTTTTTCCCCTGCTTATGGGATATCCGGATAATCCGACTGGACTCGTCTCGAAAAATTACCTCGTTCAGGTCTCGGTAGCCGGGACACGGAAGACCGGACTTATGGCATCTTGTACACCCCGGCTTCCGCTGATCGCACTACGACCGAGCATTTCTGTTAGCTCCTGCTGCATATACGGTACGTGGGACAGCATGATAAGAGAGTCATAGCAGGGCAGGGGGTCGGGACTGGGAGCAAGATGACAAATTGGTTTTCGAGGCCATACCTTGATCTTACGCTGCCGGCAACGTTGGCAGCCTTTGCTCACAACGCCGTAATACACCATGGCCGCGAGTTAAGGAGTAATAATGTGAAAGAGAGTGGGAGACCAGAAGAAAAAGTTCCAGGGTGACATCAATCCATCAAGAGAGGCTTTTGAGGTAAGACGTTGCTTGCTTGCGTCAACCTTTGAGCGCTGCCACTGCCCCTGTCTTACCTGTGGGTCCTCCCGTCCCCTGCTGTCATCCAGCAACCGCAGTCTTACCATGAATTCGGACTAGCGCGGACTTCACAGATGATTTCATTGGTCGTTTCGCTTTATCAATCTCAACATATGAAACCCTATAAGGCTAGTGGGTCTGGCGATCTCGAACGACCAGCCGCGTGTGTGATCCTCAGATCCGGACCTTGAAGAGAGATCACGACATTGAAGTTGGGAGATATAAAGCTTAAGGAAACGTTCTCTTACCTTCTGTTAGGATGTCGACAAACACAAAGGCTTTTTACAGCCACGACGCTTTTCTCCAGAAGATTTCCCTTCAAATTGAACTTTTTGACCGAGTCCCTTCTCGGCAATTCTAAATTTTGACAACAAACCCCCTTTCTGACAACTAAACAACGAACCCAGCCAACATGCCCCACCAAGAGGAAGAGCAGACCTTCAGGTCCTACGGCAAAGAGGAGGGTGAACACTACGCCAAACGCCGGCCCGACTACCACCCCTCCGTCTACAAAGCCATCATCAACCACCACACGTATACCGGCGGGAAGCTCGACACCCTCCTCGACGTCGGCTGCGGCCCCGGCTCCCATGCCGTCCGCGCCCTCGCTCCCCAGTTCTCCCACGCCATCGGTATCGACCCCGGCGAGGGGATGATCGCAGCCGCCAAAACCCTCCTCGCCACCGAGCCCATCCTCACCAAAACCTCCGAGTCCATCCGCTTCCAAGTCGGCTCCGCCGAACACCTCGAAAAGATCGTCCCCCCCAACAGCGTCGACCTCCTCACCGCCTCCCACGCAGCCCACTGGTTCGACATGCCCGTCTTCTGGAAGTCAGCCGCCAACGTCCTCCGCCCCGGCGGCAGCGTGGCCATCTGGGCGAGCGGTGAGATCCGCATCAACCCCAACATCCCCGCCGGCCGGGCCATCCAGCAGACCATTGACGTCTTTTGGGACCGCTACTTCAAGGAGTTTATTGTGCCTGGCAACGAGATGATCAAGCACAGCTATGCTGACCTGCTGCTGCCCTGGACGATCCCGGAGCCGGTCGAGGAGTTTGAGAAGGATACGTTCTACCGGAGAGAGTGGAGCCCCAGTGAGAGCTTCTTTGATGTGGAGAACTCGGAGGTGGACTTGGATAGGTGGGAGAAGATGATGGGCACGGGCACGCCGGTGACACGCTGGCGGGAGGCCCATCCTGAGGATGCGGGGACGGAGAGAGATCCGCTGAGGATGTGCAGACGGGAGATTGAGAAGCTGCTGCACGAGGCTGGTGTTGAGAAGGGCAACGAGACTGTCAAGGGGTACACCAAGGGTGTTCTTTTGATCTTTAAGAGGAAGTAGAGCAGTCTTCTTAGTACCTGACTGGTCTTCCAGGGCGATTTCCTGTGTTGATATCAACTATCAATGGCTTGACTAGATATAGACATGCTTAGTATAGACAGCTAGAGATAACAAGGATAGATACTTGCCTTTCAGGGGCCTGCGAGGGGTGAACACCCGTATGAACTTCATGTTGAATATGCTGTGCTAAACTGACAAAAGAAAATGATTACGTTGTGCTAGACAAATACAGATTATAACAAAGAAATTACTCTGTCAAAGCCGGGTATTCATTTTGGACTCCTTCTCAACATCATACCAGCATGGCCCTAAAATGCTTCAGAAGACCTCTTTACCATCCCCACAGATCTCACCTCAGTAGTTCCTGTAGCCCAAAGCGCCCTCCAAATCCAGCCCCTTGACAGCATCCTCCAAAGCATCCAACTCATCGAGTCTTGCCACCGACTTGCGCGCATCACACTCATGAGTATCAAAGTAACCACCACCATTCCTCAGCACCGGCTCAGGAGAGGCCTCAGGGGTCAAAGGACCGCGACCTCCCCTGCCATTCCCATTCGCATACGCATTTCCATTCGGCTTGGCAGTAACCCCGTTGCACACATTCCACAGGTCGCCACACACAGCTGAGCCTCTGGAGTGGCTCGGGCTGGTAAAGACACCCTCAACAGCGCTGACAACAAACAAGAAGCTGATTCCAGCAAACGGTCTGTCCGGGCGAGGCCAGACAAGCTTGTTCTTTGTGAGGGTCTTGACGAGCTCTCCCAACAGGAAAGAGTCGCAGTGGTATTTGTTGCAGGACGCCCTCCCAGCCACCAAGTTCTCGAGTGTCGAGGTCACGGTTTCAATGGCGGACGAAACGAGGGATTGACGTTGCTCGTCGATGTGTTCTTTTCAGTGTTAGCAACGATCCATAGTCTAGATGTAAGCAAAGGTAAGCTCACTAATCAGCTTCTCCCTGATGGGCAGGCCCAAAGTCTTGATTGGCCCGTCGCTTCCAACAATCGCCGTCTTTGTCACGGCTCTAAGAACCTCGGCGTTTCTAAACACGTAACTGATGTACAGCCAGAGGATCAGATCCCTGTTGTAGGCATCTGGGATCTTATCTTCAAGTCTGGAGATCCACCGCTCGCCGTACACCTCGACCGCGTCAAACAATTGGAACTTGTCCACAAACAGCGCAATCTGCCCGAGGGTGTCCAAGTCGACCTGTTTTGGTATCTTGGAGCCCTTGCCATGGAGGGCATTGAGGACAATGGCTACAGCCTTGCTGTCGAATTGCTCCTCGGGAGCAAGCTGCAGGTGAATGCGACCATCGGATTGCTTGGATTTTTGACTGGCATATTTCAGCTTGCTCTTGAAGATCTTGGACGCGAGAGACAGGTGCTTGGAAGAGACCTTGATCCGGAGACCAGGGCGAGAAGCAGGTGGTGCCGCCTTTGTGGACGATGTCTTCGTTTGCCCCTGTGTTGTTTCCTCCCATGGCGCGAATTGTCGTGTCTGGGGAGGCACGATCACAAGCGCATCGGCATCGGGATCGACTTCGTAGAGGGGCGCCAAGCCTGCAAAGGGCGAGGCTACCACGACGACTTGGAGGGAGTCTGACATTGTGTGAGACGACGATGTTGGTGTCTACAATTACAAGATCGCAAAGCACAAACAAAGCAAGAGAAGGGACAGAAAGACAAAGTCAGAACCAGACACGTCGTGGTTACCCTCCAAATTTACCTCAATCTCATTTCCGATTTTCGGGTGGCAGGAGCAGACAGTGAGTGTCCCGTGGTGGTGGGTGATGTGCCATGCATCGCGTGCGGGGCTCAGTCGATCACGCAATCCCGCCAATCCTGGCCTGGACATCCCGCGGGGGGGCATCAAAGAAAAATGTAAGCGATTTTCCACGTTTTTCCTCGCCAATGGAACAATGTCTTTCCCCCATCTTCCCCAGCCCTCCAATCCCGCGGGTCAATTGCTAATTGTCTTCTTGGTACCAGCGGCTTGGCTGGATTGGTCACGGCAGGGCGAGAGCTTTTTTACGCGCCAGTCTTTGTTGCCACTTCGTTTATTGAGGGGAGAAGTCCGCGGGGTAGCTGTTTTTTTATCGCGCTCTGGTTGTTGCTTTTCAGAGGGGACCGTCTTCGGGAGTTTGCCCCTTTTTAACAAAAAGGGGCAGCGTGGGTCATTGGTGTCGAGCTCTCCACTTTGGTGTTGGCACGGCGACCTTGAGAGTCTCAAGGTCTGATGGAAGGGGTGACCGAGGCGACAGTTGTGCTCTGTTCTGGTCAAAAGGTCCCTGAGGTATAAAGTGTCATGGTGGAGGTGGCTGGCAGCGTCTTGCCATTGAAAGAGTTCCCATAGGAAAACTGATCAACCAAGTGTTTGAAGCAATCCGCGAGCTCATTCGCTGAGCTGGGCTCTCATCATGCCCACGGTTCCATGAATGATAGCGTACGTCTCATGACTCCAATAGTATGCCCATAGTTATAGTTCGCTTTTTTCGAGACAGAGGTATTTATATAAGGTAGGGTATCGACCATTAATAGAGAAAAATTATTTTCCTACATTATCAGGGTATCGCTCGTCATCATTCATCCCAGCCGTTATCATTCCAAGATGCTTCTCATCTATTACAGCCTCAATACCATCAAAAACATCGATTTCGGTTTCCTTCTCGGTCTGGTAATCACTGAGGCGTGGATCTGTCGCTTCACGGGTCACACATCCAACAGCCCTGGTTTGTACTTCGAGTACGCAGGTGGCGGCTCCGCGAAAACCGACTCTCGAGCTTCGGCTGCTGTTCTCTCGGTAGTGGAAACAGCCTTCCCAGTAGAAGGATTTGGTTCTACCATCAAGGGTTGCGTGGGCGATGCCCGTCAAGGCAACGGGGTGGTGTTATCCAACAACCCAAGATTTCTCGGCCGGTCCCCTCCAATCCCGCCCCCCCGTCCAGACTTCGATCCTAATCCTGGTGAGACTGTGGACGGTCGACTAGCAGAAACTGACGGCCCCCTCGTCTCCGCCATCCCCCTGGCCCCTAAGCGCGGAAGCCGAGTCTTCAGTTCAGCGGTCAAAATATCCTCCTCGACTTGGTCCTCCTCCCTCTTTTTCTTCTTCTTCCGCTCTTGCTTCCAATAAAGAATGATGAGCGCGACCAAGATGGGGATGCCTATGCCCAGTCCGACTCCTAAGGCGATCGGGTTGACCGGTCCGCCATTGCCGCCACCAACGCCAGCGCCCGAAACATATTTGCGAGGTTGGAGATTTGGTGTTTGTGTCGATTGTGACGCTGGGGTGATGGAATCCCAGAACCAGAGTAAAATTGGGGCCATAGATGTTGGTTGTTTCGTCTTGTGATGACTGAAGGGGAAAAGTCAAGCCGTGGTGTTTCGACGAGTAACAGCACAAAGAGACGCAATTTCGTAACCTGCAGAAGTTGGTAAAGTCATTATCTTTAAGAGATCTGTCTTCGTCCGTCATCCGGCCGTTCGAAAAAACAGCCTTCATGTCAACCTGATGATGCTGTTGGGCCGAAAGGGGGCGCAGCATGATCGATGCCAAGGCAGTGATACTTAGTAGCGTGGTTGTCCAAAAGCCACAGCTATTTAAGTCATAGATAATGTACCAAAGTGGACAGAAAAAAAGTACCCATTGATAGTTTAACTTGGAATTCGGGATGCTCTTTGCTGTCATTGGAAAAAATGACATGTGCCAGCGGTGCGGTTGGCTGATATCCCTTGGTAGGTATTGTTGTTCTCATCGCGAAGCAGTCATTGTGAGGGCTCTTGGCGTTGCGTTTCCCGACCCGGAGCAATATACTTCAAGTTTGTCTCATACCCCCTTGGTCCTTTTCCAATACGTAGAAACCGCCACCTCAGAATCGAGTATCTCCCAGATATTATTCTAACCCAACTCCCAGAAGACATCACACCCACAGGTAATGCCAAACATCCTTTTCATTGGATGTCCAGCAAGCCCGTTCACGCCCTGGACAAAAAAGCTGGCACCGCTACCTGCATAACCTACCACATAGACTACTAGATACAGGCGTTCCGATTACATTTATAGGCTTATTACACCATTTCAAAGCCTGTCAGCTATCTTTAAAGGTCTACCGACTGTCTTTCAAAGCCTGACGGCTATCTTGTATAGTCTGTCAATTGTGTTTTGATGTATGTTGAGTATTTGCAATACCAGTTTTTTTGTCTACAGCGTACCGTTCTAGCAAGCCCGTACATTCGTAAAACAATCTTCTCCAACTCCATCCCCCAAAAAACAGTATCGACTTCATACCCTTCACCAAGCCTTCCCATCCCCATCTCCCGTCTTTTCCCTCTTCCTATTCCTCTCCATCCTCTCCTCTTCCTTCTACTCCTCAATCGCCAAGTTAAATTCACTCTTTCTCCTCAAGAACCTATCTCTAAAAAACACAAAATAAAACACCACCGAAATGATACACAGTACCAAGACCGTTATCCCAACCGTGATACCGAGAATGACAGGCTTTTCCAGCTCGCCGGCTTGTTTCACTCTTGCTCGGGGGGTGAGGAGGTGCATCGCTGTTGGACTTTTTGCCTCGGCAGGCTGCTGCACCTGTTTGAATGGGTATGTGTTGTCGTAGTTCTGTCTGATGGGTGAATGCGTTGGTGAGAGTATCAGATGATCTTGATGGTGATGATGAGACGTGGAAGACGCTGGAAAGAAACTGCAAAGATATTGAACTGGCGTCACGTCTCTTTTCTTGAAAGTCAGTCGCCTCCTTTTTCGTCCCATATGGTATGGCGCATGACTGTTCACCACCCCCAACCCAGTTAGCTCTCCTCTCCCGCCAAACATCCTCAACTTTTTCCCAAACAACGACGAGCTTCACTCGCTTACACCCGACAGGCACTTCAACCCTTGGAGCGCGCCATAACCCCAGACACCTTCTCGCACAGATCACCATCTTCGTCAACCTCCTTTCTTGACACTGGCACCAGCAGAGTTGATAGTCATCTTGATCATTAAAATACTAAAATATGGTGGTATATATCGTGTTCATATCTCGTTCATTCCTTGTTTCTCTCCAAGTATTTACCACTTGAGAACAGCCTTGATGGCATTACCAGTCTTGCTGTCCTCAATGGCCTTCTCGTAGTCCTTGAAGTCGTAGTACTTGATGAACTTGTCGAGCGGGAACAGACCCTTCTGGTGCATCTCGATGAGATATGGCACGAACTGTGTTGTTACGTCATGTCAGTCAAAGTTCAGTTACAAAGTAGGGACGAAAAGGGAACTGACCTCCTTGGGCAAGCTGTCACCCTCGCAGCATCCCACATACTCCTTGCCGTAGGTCAAGTGATCCATGACATCCACAGCAACGCTGTGACCGGGTCCAGGAGCTCCCACAGTTGACGCTCTACCCAGAGTGCCCAATGACTCAATCATGGTCTTGATCACAAACGGCACACCAGTGGCGTCAACGGCATAGTCGCAGCCGTTGGACTGGCAGATATCCCGGATCTGTTGCACGACATCCTCGGCGTTACCAAGAACGCCGTGAGTGGCACCCAGCTCCTTGGCCAGGTCAAGTCTCGACTGCTGCAAGTCAACGGCGATGACAATTCTCGCCTTTCTGATCTTGGCGGCAGCCATAACCGCAGCCATACCCACCGACCCAACACCGAACACAGCAACCGTGCTGCCCTCCTTCACGTTGAGCGAGTTCAGCACGGCGCCGGCGCCAGTCTGCATGCCGCAACCCAACGGGGCATAAAGGGCAAGGTCGGTCTCGGCGGGCACCTTGACAACAGATGACCGGTGGACCAGAGAGTGTCTGGCAAAAGAAGACTGTCCGAAGAACGTGCTGTAGATGGACTCGCCACCGGGCTTGGTCAGCATGGCAGAGGAGCCATCTGGGCGGGCGCCGCCAAAGTTGCGGTCGTTGAAGGTGTGGCAGTAAGCTGGGTGGCCCGAGGTGCACGCAGCGCAAGTCTCGCAGTGGCTGAAGGAGAGGAGGACTTTGTCACCGGGCTGGACGTGGGAGACGGCAGAGCCGGTCTGGACGACGACACCACCACCTGCAAGTCTGATCGTTAGACAGTCGGACTAGAGAGCTGGCTACACGAATTGAACAAACCCTCATGACCGAGAACAGCATTGGGGCGGCATGGCAGAATGCCAACAGCGCATGAGAGGTCGGTGTGGCAGAGGCCGGAAGTCTGGATCTCTACGAGAACCTCATCGGCCTGGATGGCATCAAGGTAGACTTCGCGAAGCTCAAACTTGCCGTTGAGCTCAGGGGCGACGAGGGCGGTGGTAGTGCGGGACATGTTGGCTGGATGTGTGGACTTGGTAGATTTATGGGGTATCGCTATCTTTCGGAAGGGGGTTGGGTTGGTGTTCGTCTGACGTGGGCGGTGATGACGACGAGATGATGGGGTGGATGAGATGAACTAGATTTCCTGCCTGGGACTGGGAGAGAAGACATTATCGCGTGGGTAGCCCCATCTCTCGTCGGCTTCAGTTCGCGTCCGGGGTGTCGATGGCCTCCCCCCGTCCCCCGCATAAACCGCCAAACCCTACCCCTCTTTCCATTACGTTCATCTCAAATCCATGCTGTTCCCCACGAGCTATTCGGCAACGTGATGCGGTCCGGCAAGGGGCGCGCTGTCTGTTTGGCTGTAATTTCGGTGGAGTAACGGCGTCGTGTTCTGACAGCGCTCTCGATTTTTTTCTTGCGCAGCATCGTGGTCGGGGTGGTGGTGGGAGAAAGTTTGGGCGGCTTAGAATGGCTGGATGTGTCACGTTGGTTAGCTGCTTTTAGTGGGCATGCAGCTCGGACCATCCCCGCGAAATGAGAGCCAAATCACGAGACCAGAACCTTAAAAAGGATAAGGTCTTCCACATGAGCTAGCCGGTTTCAGTATGGCACGCTAAATTTAAAGAATATTTTCTTCTGTTGATATGAAACGGATATGTCTTGGCACGTTCTCTCGACTCAATATCCTCGATCTTTCTTCTGATGTGCCTCCAACGTCGATCAATGCTGAGCATGGATGTATCTTCTGTTTGCCAACGTGCGATGAAAAGGGCAATCTGAATATTCTGATTGGCTGTTCAGGCCAAGGTGGCCCGAGTTGCACAACACCAGCGCATACTCCGTACATACAACACGGCTCAACCAAACGACTGGAAGCGCTAACCCGGGAGTTCGGATGACACCCCACGCGGCTCCGCCGTTGACAGTTGAAAATGAGTGGAACAGCCGCGGCGTACACTAGACGGGCACTTCGCCGGTGTTGGACCGATCACCGCTTCTTTCCGGCCGGCTGAGCCGCGGGCTGGACGATTTCTACGTGGCTCCCTAGTTTGCACCGTCGTGAAGAGAGAGCGAGCTTTGTGCTCTTGTGTGTTTACAAGGAAGGGTCTTTCGGCTGATTTTGTTTGCCTCCTTGTACTGTAGGAAGTTGGGATGACACCTTGTGACGTTTGTTTTGCATTTTCTTGACAGGCCACGTGCCCGCCTCATCATCTCAGCATTTTCCCAGCTTCATGCATCCTCCCCATGAAATCGCCACGGCAGAGGAAACTGGAAGAAGGGGAGACGGTGGGGATGCCACGGATGCCCAGAAACGAGTAAAGGGCCGAGCGACATTTTGGCTCTTTGGGGATCTCGGGGCCGATGATATCGCGCTCTTTTTCTCCACACCGGAGTTGACTTCTAGAAATAGGCTTCTCCAATGAACCGCCCGCGATTACTGAGAGGCGGAGCCCTACGTCACAGGGCCCTGGCGAGAACACCGCGCGCCCTGCATCTGCCGGCCTTTTAGCGCAGCTGGACGGGCGCCGCAAACTGGGGAAGTCTGGGGACCCCTTGCCAACTCAATATCAACCATCGTCGGGGATTGAGTGGGAGGGCTGTACAGCCGCGGTGAGGACTTTGTTGGTGTCGCATGCCGAACACCGATTATTGCTTTGTGAATGGGCAAATTGGGTGAAGCGAGACGAGGGCTAGGCACTAGCAGCACACCAAAGCTTTATGCTGTGGGAGGTAGGGGAAAGTGAAAATTGTGATCAAGTCAAGCGAGGGTATTGAAGTAGTGCAAAGAAGCGATCATTCTAAGATATCTTGGGATGCATTTTAAAAAGCTTTGCCGCACAAAAGCCTAATTCACTAGTAAAAGTGCAGTACAAGGATTCTCTCAATCTTGGAGAAATTCAATTTTAGATACTGCATCTCGATTTTTTGAACTTGTCAAGAGAAAATCAACCCAAGACTGAAGACCAACTCAAGACTGAAGATAATTCAAGACAGAAGATCCACTCAAGACGACCAAACCTATTAGAAGATCAACGCAAGACTGAAGGTCAACTTAAGACTGAAGCCAACAATTGTGTGGAGGGAAATATTTCCATAAGGTAGTCGAAGAACCAGAGATTTGTCAAGTCAAGTCACGATGCAAAAGCAACAACTCGAAATAACAAAGTCACAATGCAAAAAGTACAAGTCAAAATAACGTAAAAATGTTAATTCGAGTTCAATGCCGCCTTCATAGACGCCCAGGACTCCGTACCCTAACTTCCAAACTTGGCTATACAAAAAGGGATTTTTCCAAATCCATGCTCGCTTCCCTAACTGCGAAACATACCCTGATGATGATGCTGATGTTGATGATCGACTCCCCCGCCTGATTGTTCCCATACTCATGAAAAGAGGAAAAAAGAAAAGGTTCATTAATCTACAAACACAAAGCTTTACGCCTTGTGAGACCTGGCAGGGCCAAGAGGGTTGACCTTCCACTGCTTGGTGACAGGGTCAATGCACTCAGCCTCAGCCTGCTTCCACTCGTTGATGACAATCTGCGCGCGGGCCTCGGAGCGTGGGGTGATGGTGCACTTGAACTCCTCAGGCTGGCAGACGAAACCCTGGGTGAGCCTCTCCTGGTCGGGAAGGATGGTGTTGCCCTGAGCGTCAACGAAAGGCTTGATGTCGAAAGCCCAGAGGATGCGAGAGATACCAAGGAACAAACTGCGCTCGGCGACGTGAATACCAGGGCAGATGCGACGGCCGGCACCAAAGGTGAACTGGTCACGCTTGGTATAATCGGGGTTGGCAGCAGCGTCACCGAGAGATTGGAAGTCGTTCTCGTACCGGTCGGGGTTGAACCTGCGGGGCTCGGGGTAGCGAGCAGGGTCCATGTGGATAGCCCAGACGTTGTTGACAACACCGGCGTTGGCGGGGATCAGGTAGCCGTCATAGTAGTCATCCTTGGTAACAGCGTGGGGGACGGCACCCATGATGGTGGTGGGCATCCAACGGATAGTCTCCTTCATGATCTGGCGAACGTACTGCAGGTCACCCTCGTCCTCCATGGTGGGCAGGCGCTTGTCACCAATGACACGGTCAATGAGCTCCTGGGCGCGGGTTTGAACCTCGGGGTAGAGAACCATAGCCTGGATGAAAGCGTAGAGGGTACTGGAGGTGGTATCAGAGCCGGCCTCAAGGAGGGTGCCAGAGATGTAAGCAGCCTGGTCGTCGTCGAAACCCTCAGTCTTCTGAGCCTCAACCAAGTCCTCCGAGAAGCAGCGAGTGATGGTGCCGTTGAGGGTGTCCTGCTTGGCCTTGAGCCAGTGGCTGAGATACAGAGCCTTCTCCTTCTTGTGCAACTCCTTGGCCTTAACGCGAGCGGGGAGCAGGAAATCGGGGAGGTAGCGAATGATGGGGAAGAAGTCCATGAGGCCGGCAGCACCAGTCTGGTTGAGCTCAGCAAATTCACCGAAGCCGTCGAAGAGCTGCTGCATCTTGGGGTCCTCGTAGGTATCAGTGCGCCAGCCGAAGACCATGGTGGTGGTAAGAGAGTTGGTGTAGCGGCGAACGTGGTACATGGCGAGCTCAGGACTGTTGAGCATATCGAACAGCATCTTCTTGTTCTCGAGCATCTGGTAGGGGACGTAGGACTTGGCGGCAGCGACGTTGAGAAGGGTGTGCACCATCTTGCGGCACATGCGCCAACGAGGAGTGTAGCCCATCATGAGAATGCGGAGGTCACCACTGCAGAGAGTCTGGCCGAGGTACATCTCCTGACGATGCGAGTACATGTTGCTCCTCTTGTCCAAAAGCTCCTTGACAGCCTTGTCGCTGGAGAGAACGATCATGACCTTGGTACCGAGAATCAAGCTGTAGACCGGGCCATATTCACGCGCCCATTTCTCGAACTGAAGATGGGAATCGCGGGTGGGCATCTGTCATGGAGTGTTAGGACGCTAGAAGCTCCCAGGTCTGATAAAGGAGCTCATACCAAGTGAAGATTGCCCAGGATGGGAAGGGTGGGCGGTCCAGGAGGAAGGTTCTTTGGCCGGCGACCAATGGTCAGAAGTTTGGCAAACAGAACCACCGCCACAATGACGGGGAGGATATTGTAAATGACGGTCATGGCGGCCGACAAGCGTACGAGCAGAGCAAAGACGCAAGTGACAAGAATGTAAAGAATTGTTGTTGTTCGTCACCTACGCAATGCGCTGGTTCCTGTCGAATGAAGAACTGAGAAAGAATCCAGGTGATGGGACGGGAGGATTCAAGTACTCGTTCGTCTGGTGTTGGTGTCGGGGATGCCTCGTCCTCTACCTTACCATACCAAAACCCCTGGAGAGCCCCACAATCCTAAAGTCATTGATCATTGTCGGAACCGAATGGGATTGACAGGGGGCCGGGATATCGGGATTGGGGATACATTAGCGCGCGGGTGCGGAGGTGGGATAGTGTTTTGCGGGGTGAAGCCGAGATCCATGGGGATCCACCGCGGAGATAGCGGTGGTGGTGTGGGAGGACCGGATCGGGATGCTCATCATCCCGAAAGCCCAAACGGACCCAGTGACGCCCCTCAATCCGACGTGGCATTGAAAAGGGCAATCTGTCCTTCGTGATTGTTCTGACCAGCCCGGATCTGCCCGCAAACCCTTTGTCTTCGACCGAGGTGCGCTCGAGTCAGCACTCGAGAAGTGCAAGGCCACGGGAGGACTCGCGAACTTGTGCCCGCCAGTCCTTTACGTCTACACAACGTTGAACTTCTGGAAATCCGTGATCAGGTCATTCACCTGCCGCATGCTTGTTTGGTCGTACTTGTCCAGAATCGGCTCAATCCTTGCCGGCTTGGTGACAACTGCCTGGTCCCCGTAGTGCTCAGAGGGAGACGAACCCATGTGAGGATGATGACCCAGAGGTTTGGGCATCGCAGACGAGATGCGGTTTGTGAGGAGGCTCCCGAGAAGCCAGTACTCGGCCGAACATCGGATAAAGCCAATCCGCTTCCAGAGCAACTCGGGAGGAAGATTTTGATCTTGCAGGATGCCGTGGGGCCAGCAAGTGGTTGACATATCAAAGCATTTCTCCCAGATAATAATCCAGTTGTCCAAAGCATTGCGGATGGGGATCAACTGGCCTTCCACTCCAAAGAGATTTTGATGCTGGAAAATCATGTAGTGGATCGCTGGTCACACTGCAATCAGCAAATAATCACCAGGTGTAAGATGGGAGTGGAGCCATATTCTTACCTGAAACCATTGCGAACAGGTTGACTGGACCCAAGTGAGAAAATTGCCGATGCATCTCAGGAGCCATGGGGCCGAGACAAAGCTGCTCAATTCCATCGCGAAGGAGCATGCCTCCGAATGGGCTCGACGGTGTCATCCATCGGTGGATCTCTGCGAGACACTCCTCTGCGCTTCCTGCCTGAAAACAGACCTCGGGGCTCGCCATGTGCATTTTCATCTCCTTGATCACCATACGATGGGGCAGATTGTTGAAGATGACGAACGCGGTGTCAATCAAGAATACCCACAAGAATGTTCTGCCACAGGTCAGCGATTGTTCGGATTCTAAGCAGGCGAGGGTCAAAACTTACCGAATGAGCTCCTCACGCACCACAAACTCCATCCAGTTGAAGTCATGCTTGAACTTTCTGCTGTAGTCGGGGTGTCGGGCAGTATCGATGCCCAAGTCTCGGGCAACCTATTTCATGTCAGCACACACATCACATCAACCCCGAGGAGAAAGTAAGGTATGTAACTTACAGACACAACTGTGCTAAACCGATGACGTCGAATCCTCCGCTTCCCGGCATCAGTTCCTTCCCAGTTCTGGTACAGACACACAATGTACGCTGCTTGCAGTGCCTGAAGCTTGCGTCGACTGGCAAGAACGCTTGTTGGGGAGGTAGCCTCAGTGGTAGGGTCGATGTCCCTACAGAAGTCGTCGTCTGTAAAGACCATCTCTTCGACGCAGTTGAACCACATTTTGGCCTCCTCATTGTCCACTGGGTCCGGAGAAACACATGCTCCTGTTTTCATGTGTCAGACAACAGATGGTCGTTCCCAGGATTGAAAGTGAACTAACCGATGAGAGCCATAGCCGCCAGCAGGATTGACTTGCATGTGGTCGGATCAAACGTTGGGCGATGGAGAATGTTCACATTCGGATGCCAGACAGACCAGTATAGCTCGATGAATTTTGCGAACCTCGAAGGTGAGAAAAACTGAAGGCATTGCTGTTCAAGGGCCGCGCACCACGTGAGTGGGATGGTACTGTTGTTGGGTTTGACGGCAACGACATTTTTGATTAGTAGGACAACCTGCTGTAGTTTGATTACAATAGGATTATGGAGCCACAAAGACCAAGAAGAAAGGGTGTTGCTTCCTTGTACGCCACTAGCAGCTAGTGCGACGGCAGCTGGGTCGTCTAGTGGCGTGAAGAGAGGTGGAACGGCACCCAAGAATTCGGGATGTTGCCGTTCCAGATAAGAGTTGTGAAAAGCTGCGACGATCTGCTGTCGTTGAGCCAGAGTAGCACATTCGAATGATGAGACCAAACCAGTCCGGCTGGTGAAGTCGTACAGGAATCCGAAAGAGTAACCTCTGTACTCTGAAATGGTTGAGCTTGGGCTCAGCTCCCGTTGGGAAGATTCTGCTTGGCGATCTGGCTCTGGAGGGTGAGGCTGTCCGTGATTCGGTTGGTGGTGAGAAAAGTCGAGATCCAGCCAGCCAGGCATTGAATGATGACCGTCAAGAATGGGAAAGTTGGTGACAGCTTGGTGAATCAAGGCACCGAGCTCGTCGTATTGCACATCGTCAAAGGTGGAGGCCGTGCCGTCATCCATGCTGCCGTGAGTCGAGACGATGGCTGAGGAAGCATCATCAAAGGTTTGATGGTGGTGAGTGGGTGCTGGAGGTGGCGGAGGGGCTGGCATAGGGGGAGGGGGTGCCGAGGACGACTCGCCCAGTAAGGGACCTGGGGCGGAGACAGGAACAGGGACGGGGGCCGCGCTAGAACCTGAATAGGTACACTCGAAGCCTCTCTTTTCGCAGTTGAGACATGGCTGTCCGGAGTTGCAGGCCTTCTTCTGGCGAACACAGCGGTCACAGGCCCTCCGGCGGCCAGAGGCGGCGTTGGTGGCGCCGTCACAGGTCTGGAGATGGCGCTTCAACACATCGGTCCGCTGGAAGGCAGCATTGCAGAGGATGCAACGGTGGGGTCGCTCCGACGTGTGTGTGCCGCGATGGCGCTGGAGGTGCTCTCGACGTTTGTAGGTCTTGAAGCACACGGAGCAGTGGTGGAGTCCTGAGGTGTCGGCCATTGCTGACATGAGACAGTAGCATTCCCTTGGAGCCCTGAGATGCCGATGACAGACGACATGGGGAATTTGGGAAGAAAAGGTCGATAGCCGAAACCAAGATACTGGATCTTTCAAAAATGCGGGGGGTGGATCGAGGTGGATGATTTTTGCCCGTGGGAAGTGGAGGTCACTTGCCTAGAACAGGCATCGCCCTCTTCTGCCAGCCAATCAACGCCTGAGGATATCTCCGTTCAGAGGACCCGCGCTCGACCGAAGCTCAAATTCCACGAACCAAAGGCGGTGAGGTCAACGTCATGTCACTTAATGTCTGAGCGTTGTTATTCCCATCACATACAACCACTTATACTATTCTATGCAATCTGACGATGATGCCTCATTTTGTTATTACCGCCGCTTGTCGCTATATGAGAGTATTTTGGTAAAGCGATGACCGACAGTTGCTGCACGGTCTTGACTGCCTCGACAACACATGACTCAAAAGAGCAACCTCAGTGGATGGAATCGGCAGATATCAAGGAGCATCATGTAGTATAGAATGGGTATAGGAGCAGAAATAACAGCAACACATCCCCGTTGCGAGTTTGTATTCAATAGCTTCCACTTCACTTATTTTACATAGAAATTAGCCCATCTTCGTTCACCATCTCTGAATGCTGAACGACTACCTTTTGAAGTTCTAAGACACCGTCAGTTAACAAACCTTGGAAGATAATTGACAGGCCTGTCTGATGCGCTCTTTGGTATTGTCGAAGATTCGTGGTTGCTCCATCACCCGTGGTTGGCTCTTCGTGCCTTCTCTCAAGATTCGCTCTCTTCATCCCATTTTCACTTTCTGGAGCAATCGGTGGTTTGTTGTTCGGGAGCATCTCCTCATCTCATCTCATCTCAAAACCTATTCACTGCGGTACCTTGCTCCCATAGTTCACCACCTCAGACAATAGCAAAGTATTCACTATGGCGGGTACCCAGAATGGTGACTGGGAGCAAGTCGTGGCATCTTCGTAGTATAAATTAAATTCTTCTTCCTGTCACCCAGCTTGCATACTTCACTTCATCAACAACCTGGAATCTCCTACACTGCCTCCTTAGCATCACACTGAACAGAGAGCCACCGCCCAACAAAGCAAGCCACACGTACCACGACGCCCGCCACATCCAGCCTTCGATAAAGAAACCCCTCGGCTCGATCTTATCCCGACAACAATATCATTGTCTCTCGGACAGATCGACAGCTCCCAATCTCGATCACGACAATCTCGTTGTCCCCCAAACAGAAGTGTCTAATCTCCGAATAGAGCACAAGTTCCAGGTTCAAACCTTGCTACATTCGACTTATTTAAACAAATGGCCGCCTCGCTCCAGCATTCTTACCCTTCCATCACTCATTCATTCGGCATCTCACCTGTTGATCAGCTGAACATCGCCATGAATACCCAGAGCGCTACCGCCATGAACACCCCGAAGAGGCTTTCCCTGTGGGACCAGGCCGCTTTGCGAGGCTACATGTCTGTTGCCCTCTGCTTCCCCACCAATCCGACCGCCAGCCCTCCCGCTTTTTACATCACCCATCACATCAAGCAGTCGCTGAAGCGTCTTGCCTTGGAGCGACCGGAGTTTGCGGGCCATCTGACAGTCAACAACACAAATATCTACCTTCAGCAGGCCCAGTCGGACTTCATCCCCTTGGAGGTGCTTAACACCACGTTCGAGGCTTCCTATGACCAGCTGGCGACTCAAGGTTTCCCTGCCAAAGCATTTGTCAACCCTGAGTTCACTCTCAATCTTCCACTCGAAGAAGGCAGCGAGCCAGTCCCGGTTTCACTTCTGAGAGTCCTCTTCATCAAGGGTGGGTTCGTTCTTTTCGTTCACCTTCACCATTCCTTTGGAGATGGATCCAACTTGGCCACTTTCCTGGAGCTCCTCGGCACGGCCACCGTCGCTGAGACGGAAGATTTGCCCATTGCCAGCCGTCAGCCAACAAACTGCTGGCTGGACCTTCCTCACCAGAAGAACAGTGGGTCATTCTCGAGTCTGCTGGCCAAGTGCCCAGAATACGCTCTGCTGGATCAGCCTACCGGGCCCACAAAGCCCATTCTAACGACCCTCAGCAATGCCCCCGAAACCAATGATATCGGCAAGACTTTCATCATTGATATCACCAAGGTTACTAACATCTTTGACAAGTCGCTCAAGATCTCGGCCTTCTTCGGCTTCTCAGCCTTGGCCTGGTCTCACATTGCTCGGGCCCGCCTCTCCGGCACTGAACCTGTTCAGCGGGAGGCCTTCAGGCACCAACTCCCCTCTTTCTGGAACCCTGCTGACTGGTCCAACCCCTTCAAGAAGCTCTTCACGGAGGGTGAGTATGCCACCAAGGTCCACTTCAACGCCATCCAGAATTATTATGGCAACTCTGTGGCTCTCCCCATCACCCGCGGCCCCGTCCGGATCAACGATCTTGTCGCTGCTTGCTACTGGGACACCAACGCTTCAGCTCGCGGGAGCCTCACCAAAATTGCCACCGCCATCAAGACCGCCAACAAGTCTGTCAACGAGGACTTCATCCTCACCCGCACAGCTCGATTCAACTGCATCCCGGATATCCGCAAGCTGGGTATGAACCTCGACTCTCGCGGCCCTCAACACTTGTCGGTCAACACCTGGGGCTTCTTGGGCACCAACGCCAAGTTCCTCTTCCCCGACCTCAAGAACACTGTGGCTGGTGGTTTGCGAGCTGAGGCTGTCTGCCGTGTCCAGGGCGCCTGGGCTAAGGCTCCTCACTGCCTTATCCTTCCTCACCGACCTACCATTGACCCCAAACAGGAGTGGGAGGTCGTCATCACCCTGCCTGAGAAGTCGATGAAGGCTTTGCTGGCGGACAAGACTTTTATGACGATTGTCAAGAAGGTTGTTGAGTAGGTACCGATAAGTACACCTCTTTCATAAATCAATCAATACATATTCCCCCCCCCTCCCCATAGCTTTAACATTGCCTTTTACTTACTAATTAATGCCGCTGTGAAACGTGTTGTGTCTTGACCAACTGTGACAATGAGGAGCGTGCTTCGAGGGATATCCCGGGTTAGGGTTCCCCTATTTTCGCCAAGAAATGACATCCATGAGAAATGTGTGAGATAACCGCACCATGAAAATGCAGCAACTGGTATCCATGAACATGGGAAGATTTATTGATCGTGGCTCAGCAGTGAGTGAATGTTACTGACAGAACCAACAGCACTTTTGTCGGGGCATGTCGGGTTACCACCGACCAGATCAACCCCACAAAGAGACTGCCTGGGCAGGCGCAGCAGCGGTGTAAAGTGGAGTGACGTAGGTAGTCTAACCAGGGCACAATCCGAGAGCCGACCAACGGCGGCCCGCGACACTGGCACGCGGTGGACAAAAAAACCGGTACTGTAAGTGTTTAACAGGCATCAAAACACAGTTAACAGACCACACAAGCTAGCCGTTAGGCCTCGAAAAGATAGTCGATAGACCTTTAAAGATAGTCGACAGGCCTTAAAATGGTATAATAGGCCTTCGATTGCAATCGGAACGCCTATGTTTAATAGTTTATATGGTAGGCTATGCAGGTAGCGGTGCCAGTTTTTTTGTCCAGGGCGTGACTGGGCAGGCGGGTTGCCTCAATCTTTCATCCACAACATGGCAGGCAACGTCATTCATGCCGTTGTAAGGCACATTCCTTTCTTCCAGGTTGGCCTCACTTAACAAAATATAAGGACACTGCATGTCTTCTCGTTTCTATTATTTTGCGACGTGAACCTCTTTTTGAACATCGTGAGATCATTCCAATATTTTCGACCCATCATCGCACACAACCCAGATTTCCACCACTTCACCTTTAAGACTTCATCAAGAACCTGGAAATGGCTGACGAAGTCCGCACCAAAATCACCGCAGCCTCCGCCAAAAACAGAGAGCTCCTCACCATCCTCCAGCAAACCGACCACGCCCTCCCCTCACTAATCCAACAACGCCGCCTCGTCACCGACCTCGAAACTGAAGTCAAAGCTTCCGACCAGCGCGTCGCAGCCGTAGACCGCAAGCGCAAAAAGGAATATCAGGAGCACGAAAAATACCGTGACTCTGTTCTCAAGCGCTTCGCCTACAAGGCCACTGGCAAGCGTGAGAAGTTTGAGCAGAGAGCCGCCAAGGAGGAGCAGGAGTACTTTGAGGCGCTGCAGGAAGAGCACCGAGAAACCCAAATCAACAAGGATGTAAAATCCCAGCTTGAGCAAGCCAGGCAGGTCGCGGCTGATTTGGAGAGGGAGGTATCGCGGCATAATGATGTGCAGAGGCAGCTGGATGAGCTGTACGGCAGGATCTTTGGCGGGCCGACACCGGGCTTTCCGCAGGAGGATGAGCAGGAGAGGGTCGCCAATGCAAAGACGCAGGCGTATCAGGCCACGAGGGGGAAAGCAGAGGCGGAGAGTCAGGCTCTGAGATTGCTGGGTGAGGGACAGCTGAGGATGAAGAGGGCGTTGGGTTTTATGGAGGAGGCTTTGATGCACTCGAGACGGGATATGTATGGTGGCGGGACATTTACAGACATGATGGAGAGGAATGCGCTTTCGCAGGCCGAGAGAGAGGCCACGTTGGCGAAGATGCTGGTGGCGCAGGCTCAGCGGATGAGTCCCATGGTGGCGGATCTGCCTCCGATAAATATCGATCAGGGAAACTTGATGATGGATGTGTTTTTTGATAATATTTTCACGGACATGGCGTTTCATGATAAGATTAAGGCCTCGAGAGCGAGTGTGATACGAGCAGCCATGGCCATGGATGGGCAGGTTTCTGCTGCAAGACAAAGGCTGAGTGGGTTGGAGGGGGAATTGAGAATGAGAGAGCAGGAGATGAGGGAGGCTCGTGAGAAGTTGCAGAAGGTCAGAGAGAGGGTGTTTGAGAGTGTTGAGGGTGGTCCGCCGGCATACGAACCTTAGACTTTTTTGTTTCCATTTCTTTGTACATACATAGATATCTTCATGGTCAATTCAAATCTCTGAGGTATGGCTGGCAGCTGTCGCTTGTCTTTATCCCCACTCTGCATGACGGAAATATGCTTTGAGCTACTGCACAAGTGTCGACAGCCGGTCAGATGATTGCATGCAGGCCCAGGTGGGCCCTTTCCGACATCGATTTTCTCTCCTTCTTCGTAGGTAGCATGCCACGGTGGTAGCCTTGTTACAAATCTGGTCCCCTGTCCCAGAAGGGCTTAGTGACTCCGCTGTCTCCGAGGGTCCGCCTCGTGCGTGCCGTGCCTTCTCTTACCTAGGTATCGAGCTCTACTGCGCTGTCAGTTGAGGGAAAGAAACGCGCAAACCTGGCGGGGTGTGCAAACCAAAGTCTCAATTTTCTAGGTATCTTGTCATTCTCCCCTTCTCTATCGCCCGTCATCCCACCAAACACATCGGCATTTACCCCTATGACTGGAGGCTATCACTGCCCAGCGTCACATAGCCGGGGTCACACTCTCTGATGCTTATTTTTATCCTGCACATAGAAACCTTAATTTCACTTGCTCTGATATCCCAGACGCGTAGCGTCACGGGCGGGATCGGGCGCCAAGGTCAAGCAGCCTCTATGAGCAGTTGCTGTCAGCATATATAGCATCATATCATCGCTCAAATGTCGAGAGAAACAAGGCGAAACATGAAACGGAGTACGATATCACATCTTCTCTTTGTAGGTCCATGTTTTCTAACAGCACTTTCCACATAGAGGCGGAAGAGAAGCCAGCAAAAAATGTAACAAGAACCGCCACAAGCCAACCGTTGCCGCAAAACCCAGAATCCGGACAGGCTTCCGAGGTGATCGCCAGGTACTTTGGATTTCAAGGCGTTCCGCGACGCTTCACCAAGCCCAGTAGTGATAAGGGATCTACCTCCAGCTTGCAAAGCTGCCCCGCCAGCTCCGAGGACGAATATGAGAATGAGGAGGCTGTCGTGGACAAACCTTCCGAGCCGGTACCGCAAAGACAAGAAAGTACAGATTCTTCGTCGCTGGGCACTGAGAGGTTAACCACTACACTTGAACCCAAGCAGAAGGAAGATTCCTCACCTCCAACACCTAGAAAAAGGCGCAGGACGATTTCTGAGGCAGGTTCAATGACATTCACAGAATCACAACATGATTCCCCACCACAAAACGAAGACAGAGAAGTTGAGGCCATGGCATTGGACTCAGAACCATCACCGGCAAGGTTGCGGTTCAACCTCAAACCTATTAACCAGTCGTCATCCGATCTGCAGTGCCAGACGCAATCCAACACAATGCTGGGCGCGAAGCCTTTGGCGCGTTCACTGTCACCAGACGTCAGCGGTCGCCCTCAAGCCCATATATCGCAGCCTATTCAACGATCTCATTCAACGCCACCAGATCAGGCCAAATCAAGCTCAGCTCCCGACCCAGCGCCACCTCGTTCCTACTTACCTGATGAGGCGGATACTTCAATTCCAAGAGTCAGCGTCAACGAGTCTTTGAAGGAGGATGTATCCCAGGCCCCGACTTTGTCAAATAATCGGACACTGAGTACCGAATATGATGATTCAACGCTGATTACCACAGTTCCACATGGTTCAAGCCCTTTGTCATCAGCGCCCGACTCACTACTGGAGTCAGGCGACCTCGTGACGCCTCCGCTAGCCTTGGAAAGCCCTGGCCCTCCGAACCCAGAATCCGTCCCCCCTACCGAGCTTCTAACAACAGAGGCCTACTTTGAGCCTCGAACCAGCCCAGTTGGTGAGATGGACATTCAAGCTCCGGATCCATCGCAGGCCGCCATGTCATTCGAACCACCAGAAGACATACCCGTTCAACAGGGCTCGGAATCCAGTGTACCAGGGAGAGTCTCCAGGGTGAGATCTCGAGTCGTAAGGAAACAGAAACTAATTGCAGACTCCAAAGAAGAACGTGCGGCGCTCGTGGCACTTTACGTTCAGAAATCGGGGAACCTGAAAGTGATACAGAATACCTTGCATGATCTGTCTAACAGCAAGTTTAGTAAGGGGCTGCAGGAGACGGAGAGACTGTTGAGGATATTGGGCCAGGCGGAAGACGATGGCGAGGTGACGCTGACAACTCTGCACAGGAGGAGGGTGAAGAAGTTGAGAGAGCAGGATGCGGAAGTTGGCGATGGGGGTGAAAAGCAACATCTCGAGGAGGATAATGATGCTGAGCATAATGATGGGGACGGGGCCGGTGCCGCTGAGCTTCAACCCATGGATGACAATGGTAGTACCGACGTATCCATGACGGATGTGGGAGACGAGGCCGCTATGGGCAGTGGCGTCAGGCATCAGCATCAAAAGGCTACCAGGCGCCAGATTGCGGAAGACGAAGAGCATACGGAGGATATTATCTACGTACGAGAGGGACTTCGCCCAAGCCGGCATCCGCTGACGAGAGTGAAAGAGGCAGCTGCAAAGAAGGTGAAGAAGAAAAAGGCAGAGAACATCTCAAAGCGATGGGCGTTTCACAGCTGTGTTAGGTGCCGTGTTGGCTTGCTCGACGAAATATATGAGGAATGAATGGAGGAGGTGATGGCGGAGTAGTGTATGTTAACTCTTAGTTTCTCCAGGGATAGAATATTGACACAGAAAGATTGCGATTACGGAAAGCGTTGCAGAAGCGCTGAATAGAGCATTTCTATCTTGACACACGATGAAGCTTTGAAGAACTATTATTAAATCATGTATAGACGAGTTGAAAGTAATGTCCTTTCATCTCAAATTCCTTCATAACCTCAGTTTGCTGATGGCTACTTACCCAGCCACGGGGCTATTTAGTAGACAACCTCCTCGACCGACTCCACATATCTCAAAACAACCTCGTACTTGGCGGACGATGTACCGCCGGTCGACTGCTGGAACGCGGCAACGTTGCCGACGGGGTAGATTCTCCCCCCGATGCGCCACATGGAGATAGCAGCGACTTTTGGTCACACAAATATGCAGTTAGTCGTCATTTCTTCAATTTTTTAATCGATAGATGGCAGAAGGGTTGAAGCTTACCGTTTCCATTGGGAATGACCCAGTTCCAGGTAATGGCCTTGGTTTCGGTGTTGATGGCCCACTGTGGTTGATGTTAGCATGGATTAATCAGTGAGAATAGGAGCAAGGTTTGGGGATGACATACGATATCAGACGCCCAGATGTTGGCTCCCTCGACGACGTAAGGGGCGTGGGGGGTTGCTGTTTCACACTGTTAGCTACCTAGATGCTTCCACATTTCCCAACATATGGGGGGTCAGTCATGGAAGATAAGGTAGGGCTGGACTTACTCAGACCAACGTTGCTCACCGACCCACTAGATTAGTTCAAACATGAGATTAGCATCGTGCCTTGGACCTGAAAATAAGGGAACTAAGTAAAGACGAGACAGGACAGGACATACTAATAAGTCTCCAACGGCCGCGTAGCATACGCCGAGAACCCCACCGCCGAAGAGGAACTCCCACCGACGATGCTGATCCTCGCCCCGGAACCACCTTCGACACCATCAAACTCAGGAATGCCAATGTCGTACTTGGCTGCTTGCTGCTTGCTGGATGCAACCGCGGGGCCGTTGCTTTCGTAGAGCCAGCCGACCGAGGCGCCGTTGTCTTTCCTCAGGACTTCAATGTTGATATTCCTCAGGGTGGTGGGAGTAGGGCCGGGAGGGGTAAGGGTTTCCGTAGCGGTGACGGTGGAGAGGAGGGTGGAGGTTACGGTGGAGGTGGCTGGGACGGTGACGCTGATGATGTAGTCCGGGTCGAGGTGGGTGAGGGTGGTGGTGGAGAGGGGGATGGCGCTGGACTTGTCGAGGCAGTGGCAGGCGGAGGAGATGCGGGCGTCTGGGTAGGCTGAGGGGCCCGAGGGGAGCCAGGTGGGGGAGGAGGCGATGGTGGTGTCTCCTCTGCGGCGGCGCTTCTTGTCGGGGGTTTGCATGGAGAGGGTGGTGGTGGTAACCTCGGCGGGAGCTGAGACGGTGACGGTGACGGAGGAGATGTCGGAGATGACTTCGGTGACGGTGGTTGCTACGGTCACGGTGGTGACTCTGGGGTTTGGGTTAGTTATCTACCCCGGCAGTGTTGTGGGAGGGGAAGGGTGAACTGACATTTCCTCAGTTGCGGTCACTTCAACAGTTGACACCGGGAGACCCAGCACACTGCTGCAGAATGGCAGGGCCTCGGCGTTGACATCCTCAGAGCGCAGGAGCACGAGAAGCTCATCACTCGCCTTGCATCCATTGCACCGAGCAGATGCTCCAGAAAAGAGTGTGGTTGCGGCTTGGAGCAGCAAAAGCCAGCCACTTTTGGTGATAGGAGCCATCATGGGTAAGGTACGTAAATCTAAACGAACGACAGAGGGATCAAACGAACGACTTGAAGGCGATCGCCTTCATGAAATAATAGAAAAAAAACCAAATCGCGGGAGTGGCGCGCCGTCACGTTAAAAACAAGGACACAGGGCTGAAAGGGGTTCAGGGGTGCGAGCCTGCTAGCGCTTCTATTCCAGGGCCTGGACCGCTGCGGCGGGTCAGGAAAAACACCGAATCTGGCAAGAGGATTCCCATAATTCTGTCAATAGCGCCGTGGAGAACAGCTGAGAGGCCCATAATAAAAAGCTTGAGTTCCCTGAAATTGTTTGTGCGCCGAGATGGATACAGCATCTTCCCTGTCTCACGGATATATTTACACGCGTCTGCTCCACACCCCGTTGATCTCTGCAAGACATCTTTACACCATGATCAAGCCACCAAAAACGACCGCGAGGGCAGTCATTCCCAGGACGTAAACAGAAGAAGCCCTGATGTCGGCAGCACCGTTGGTGTTGTTGTTGTTACCACCTTGGCCACCAGCGTTGTTGTTGCCACCATTGCCGCCCTGGTTGTTGTTGTTACCGAGACCTTGGGGAGCACTTGTTCCATTGCCCCCGTTGGCACCGGTGTCAATCACAAAGTAGGTCGCTCCGATGGCAGGGCCGAGGCCGAGCTGAGTCCTCCAGCGGGACAACTGTTTGCATTGTCAGTCTCATCGTCAATCACAATGCATGAGGAAAAAACTGTGAGGGGGGACATACATTCCAGTTGGCAACCTCCCTCTCCATCCCCACGCTCTCAAACCCGGCGTTATTGAACCTCGCCGGCTGGGTATACAGCGCCATGATGTATCGATGCACACCGGAATTTGCGTCTGGCCTCGGCGCGGTAAAGTTGGTAAACGGCGGCCCGGCATTTGTTGGCCTAGCCAACCTCTGCGCGGTGCTCAAGACAGTAGAATTCTGACCGTTCAGAGTGAAATTGCCCGCCAACCAATGTCTCAGGTTGCGGGCGGTGGGGTTGCTCCTCGCGGGTGCATCAGCATCAAGAAGATAAATCAGATACCGGGTCTGGGCGGTGATGTTGGTGGCGTTGTTGAGGTTCTCGACGGAGAACTCGATGGGGAGGGTGCTGATCTCGTTGACTGTCAAGGATGAGCCCGGGATGAGCAGCTCGCTGTGGTTGGAGTCGCCTTCGGTTTTGTAGGTTGCGTAGAAGGAGACGGCCGGGTCGAGGGCGGGGATGACTTCGGGGACGATGCCCGAGTTGACAAAGGCGTTTTTGAAGGAGAGGGTCGAGACGGACTCGGCGTTGTCGTCTGCGAGGGAGACGCTGGCGAGGGCCAGGAGGGAGAGGGGGAGGGTTTTGGTGAGTGCGGGATACATTTTTGTTGTGTATTTGTGATTAAACTGATCAACAGTGGTGTAGTCGTGAGAATAATAATACAATGCTACCTAGTGTCCGGCACTGCCAGAATGAATCCTTTCAAAAGACTGAAAAGGGGATGGTGCTGGAATTGCCAGATGAAGAGAGAAAGAAAACCTCCGACAGACTCAAAGACAGGAAGACATATTCATATAGATTCCAGAAGTCGCTCGGACAATTGATTCAGCACACAACACGGGGTAAAAACATCCGGTGGTGATCGTGAACTGTTTCTGAGGGGCGCAAGAGGAAGATCATACACGCCGTAGCAGTCTTGGCAACACTACCCCTGACTCCTTTTGTGTGTGTGCTCGTGTTTTATCCGAACTCTGCAGCACAGCGACCATGTTTCAGGTCTCTGTATACCACCAAATCCCACGTCAAAGGCACACCTCCTTGTGCTACCAACAAAAAGAAACGTCAGGTCACTAGGGGGATTTGTTTCCACTTGAGTGCCAAGTTCCTGAAGGCCGCGCCACGGGTAAAACGGCGGCCTCATTGAAGAGATCAGAGTTGAAGAAGAGGAATAAGAAACTAAATTACACATAGTAAAACAAAGCGGTATCTTCTTTGAAACGGATTGGGTGACCAAAACAACTCTAACACCTGATTCTTTCTTCCTTTTCTCTACATCTACCTCTTTCGCTGTCAGTCAACAGTATCTTTGCCCTCTATCTGGCAGGTCTCTTGGGTGGGCGGGATAAGGAATGGCGATGCCTGGCTCGCTGTAGGAAACAGTCTGTTTGGGTTTGTTCTATTAGCACATGTCAACAGAGTGGAATGACTCGGACAAATGACGGAAGGAAACTCACAACATCATGTTGGACCAAAATCTCCTCCTGCGACTCCATCGCATCCATAGAGCCTTGCATCGACTTCTTCTCTTTGGAAATTGACCCCATCCGTACGCTCTTGCTGATGGATTGTTTGCCGGTGAGCTTGCTTCCTCTTGCTGAATGTTGGTTTGACCGGTTTGCTGAATTGCGGGAATGAACGGTGATGAGGACCTTCAGAGCGGGTAATGTGCCGACGATAACGGCTAGGAGAATTGTCAGTTTGCTTCTAGGTTGAAAAATGGGGGACGAGACGAAAAAAGACTTACAGATGGAAGCAGCAAGCGTAGACCAGATCATCAACAGTGTCAGGTTGACAAACATCTTCTCCACCAGCACTTGCTTTGCTCTGATGATGGCAAAAGCAATCATGACAAAACCCAGTCCAAAGACCGCAATCAAACCGACTTTCTGTCTCAGAGTGACCTTGACGTCGTAGATCAACTGCAGGGGCATAGCCATAACTGTTTCCCAAGACTTGTCAGCTTCTTTGTCTTGTTTCCTCCTCGCTTCGATTGATTGTGGAAACTTACTGCAAAGATCGGTAAAAACATCCACCGCAGTGCTGAACCAAACACTGAAGTTCGACGCCCACACATGCTCCGGCTTCGCGCATGTCGCAAACCCAAAGAAGTTCTTGACATCACCGCCACATGACACCGTCAAGGTGACCAAGCACCCCCCATACGCCAGCAAGCAAAACAGCGCCAGAAAATACCACACCTGGCGGTACCCCGGCAAATCACGGAAAATCTTCCAGTAGAGCGCCAGAAACGCGGCCTTGACGCTCCAGAGTGTCGACCAGAAGAGAATAACGATGGGAAACTGAAAGAGAAGGTACCGCTCCGTTTCTTCAATGATGCCCACTATTGGGGCTGTGCCGGCCAAGACTCCGGCGATGTAGTATAACGAGGGAAGTTGTATCGTTTCGAGGACACATAGTGATAGTAAGCATGTCAATGCAAAGAAGATGCAGTAGTCGTCGACTGTGGGCGCAGAGGTTCTCGCTCGGACGGCTGTTCGGAGAGCCACCAGCACAAAAGCGGTGGAGAAGCAGGTCCAGATGATGGCGCGGAGGGACTCTTCCGGGACGGTGGCCGCGTCGATGGTGTCCATCTTGCTAAGAGATAGCTAAGGTATGTTAGGTGGGTATCAAGCGAAGGGACGGTCCGGTGCATCAGTCAGGTGTTTCGGTGGCACGGGGACTCAGACAAGAGGACAGAGGGTGGTAAGACAAGGCCATTGGGGCCCGTGCCGTATATGAAGATCGGGACTCTATTCTGATATTGAGAGGGATTTCTTGATGGGCAGCCTGGAAATACATATGGGCTGATTGGGAGCAGTGACGGACTGAGAGGATGGCGAGGGGTGACATTGTTGGCCTTGAGCAAAGGAGAATATGCAGGCCAAGACCGCGGCCTCTTCCAACAAACTCGGTATAACGCCTCTCGTTCGTCCAACGGCAATAGGGCTGTCACACGGTCTGGTGTTTGCTACTGGTCGGTTGATTTCAATACTTTGGCGCGCTGGGCGAAGACATCGAGGCTCTGCGCTGTGAGTGGTTGCCACGCTTCGGCACTGGGATTCAATCCCCCGGCTGGACCTGCAGAGTGGTGCAGGGGAGAAGCAACACAGCGACCAGTCAGTTGGAAACTTCCCCGCGTTGTGTTATCAGCACCCGTCTATCGCGTGTTGCGATTGGTCAACAAATCTTTCTAGCTGCAGGAGAATTTCACCCCAAAAGGGAAACAGCTCCAACGAAGCGCGCACAACCTGGACTTTGTGACTCTGTGACTCTGTGACTCTGGATTCTGGAACTCTGGATTCCTTGGAACCCAATGCGCGCGAGATCACGGGGTCAGTCATGAGGTGGATTATATCATCAGTCCATGTCCCCCCCAACTCGGCGTGCAATTCGTTCCCCTCAATTTCTGCTTTTGATGAGTCTGCTGATGGATCAAACAAATCCTCGGCAGGCCTTATCGTTCGGCCCAGCCACCGAAAAGCCCCGCCCTCAATCACACCTTATCACCCGGTTCCCGACCACTCCATCACCCACCCACTCACTCACCTCTGCCTCACCTCACTCACACACGCGTCACCTTTTGGGTATGGTGTGTGCTGGCACGGCTCGCGAGCATGAACACCTCCCAGCCCAACAAAGATTTCCAGGGTCTTCCCAGAGGGCCGGGTATCAATTGTTTTTATTTTTCTGGTTCCTGTCGTCGTCGTATTCGCTTCAATGCTAACAATTGCTGAATGATGTCAGGTTCCCCACTGATCTGGCAGACAGCCAAATCCCGAAAAGCCGGAATGCGGCGCATTTTGGTTCGCTGCACTCTGAACCACGTCACTCGGGCGCTCGACCATGCGGGCTCTGCATGCTCTTTTCTCTTGGACTCGAAGCCATTGGATCCAATATTTGATGCACCGTCTCGGTGGCACAAAGGCGCGAATGCCATTTTGACACGACACCGCCGTATTCGATCACTGCATGCACCTCCCTTCTCGAAGTCGTTGCCCTCTGAGCCTAGCGTCAACACCGCGAGCAGGGAACGACGGAGCTGAGCGGAGACGCGCCCCATGTCTTGACCGCCACGTCGCCGAGCCCGACCTTAATCCATCGGGATTAAGACCAAAAAAGCAAGGTAAAAGCCTCAGAAAATTCCACGAGGTTGGGGGGGGAAAAAAAAAAAACCTTGACGCCATCATCATACTTATTCATGCCGTCCCCATCCCTTCCACTTCGAGCCCGGGTTTTTCTTCTCGAGCCGAGGAGGAGGGAATGATGGATTATATCTTTTAGATTAAAACGCCATGTTGATACTCTAACGATCACGACCACAAAATTCTTCCACGATCACGATAACGATACGATAACGATAACGATGTTACGACTCAACTTTCTCATCCTCTGGGCGGCAGCAACGTCACTGTTCGCGTCTGCTTTTCCCGTCTCAGTCGAAGAAATCAACACACCAGAACCAGAACCAAAAAAGACTTTCTGGAAGAGCTTCAATCCCAACACCGACTTCCGCAACCGCAACTTCAACACCATCTCCCGCATCTACAACCTGACCGTCTACCCCAACCAAGTTCCCATCCTGACCTTTGGCGGCGCAGCGTTTGTACCACCAGGGCTCTTCAGTAAAAATGTCGTCGGCCGCGTCGATCCAGTAGGCAACTTTACTGGTTTTGAGCACTCGATCGAGTACTTTTTTGCGCTCTCTCCCTTGCCTCAGGCCAATCCCTCTTCTGCCGCCATCACCAGCTACAAGATTGTCGAGTTCTCGTCAGAATGCAAAGACATCGCCGCCAGCGTGGTGTACCTCTACACCAGCGTCGTCAACCCAGGCTCACCTGACCACGGCAAGCCACTTCCTCCGCTGAAGCAGGTGGCCTTCTGGAAGTTCAACAAGGAGGGCGAGGTGGAAAAGTACGATGCCTGGATCCCAAACTTGAACAGCTGGGTGACGAGGACGACGGCGGGGAATCTGGGGGATCCCGAGTTTCAGCTTGAGAGTATTCGCCAGATTTGCTACGGGACGCAGGCGAGATGCTACGGGCCCAATCAGCAGTGGGACAGCATCGAGGACTGCGTGGTGGGGCTGGCGAAGAAGAATTACGGGACGTATGATGAGGCTTGGGGGGACAATGTGGTCTGCAGGACGATTCATTTGGTGTTGACGCAGACGAGGCCTGATGTGAGCTCTTCTCCCGTCCAAAAAAGACTGGTACACAGATGACTGACCAAGTACAACAGGTTCATTGTCCACACGTTGGCTCGACAGGAGGAGGCAAATGTGTCGATGTTGACTACCCCGAGAATTACTTCTCGGACCAGTGGCTCTACGGAGAGCAGACTGCGGAGACGTTCATGTGTAAATGATGTGCTTTTAGATGTATATGACGGGGCCACCTGGATGATGACGACAAAAAAGAGTATGGGACGGATGATTTGATGATTTACGACAACTACCTACTACGACGAGCATACGAAAACAGGAGCAGCTATTGTAATAATGTGTATTTAGACGGACTAGTACATTCTCACTGATGGATATATATGGCGGCGGTAGCGTAGTGCTTTTTCAAGGGAATAATAGATGGTTGTGGGCTTGCAGTGGTTGTGTCTTTAGGTGATGTGAAAAAGTTGAAAGGTACTTCGAACGTGTTGTCTCTGAAATCGTCTTTCTACTTCTAGGTTGCAGCCAGACCGGTTCCTCCTGCTTCCAGGTTCGCTCCTTCCCAACCTTCGTGGCCCGATGCCTGAGCGCCTTCTCCCCGCCAACCATTTCTACTCTTCCAAGTTCCAACCTCGGACCTGCGAGCCGCACTGGCGGTTCGCCTTTTAGCCAGCATTCTCATCTTCACAACAATATCCATCTTCGTGGTGTAAGATTCAATCACTTCCGGGCACCAACTGAACGACAGAGATGAGCAACTTTCGGTAGCATGACCCCAATGTAGCCTCCACACACCATCTTCAACTTCCCTGGCAATCTGGCAAAATTCATCAGCATCCCACGTTTCAACACGGCGCTTGCAACGAGAAGAACCATCGACATTGCAGTCTCCTAGCCGGATGAATTCCATGATCTTGTTATTCAGAAGTTCTTCATCCCACCATCCGTCTTCTCATTTTACCCTGCCGACCTCAAGGATCAAGGCATGTGACCTGCTTACGACACTTAATGAAGCCACCCGGAGTACGAGCTACAAGAAAACACAGGGGTAGTTTTGATGACAACACACACACGGAAGCAACCGACTGACAACAAAGAGTGTTGCAGCGAGAAATTTGCCTAAAAGAACCTGGAGGCGGACATAAGCTTTTTCTGGGGATTCCCTGCTACGGCCGATCGCTGGTCAAGAGAAGGGGTGGTCAGCAGCAACGTTGGTCCACAAATTCTCATCTCTAACCGCCACTCGGAAAGCATTTGGGGTCTAGAAACCACAAGTAAAGCACATAGAGGATCCTCATAATATCTGTCCTACCCAGCAACCCGGACTGCCTCCCGGATCTGCCTGCCCTCCAACCGACCCGCTCGGCAGAACCCCATGATGATCATCATCGTCCATGTTCACCAGCCGTCAAAAACTTGACCGAGCACTTCAGCCTGAAGATACCATCAACATGTCGCATTGAGCTAACGGTCATCGCCGGTACTTTTCACGGCAGAGAGAGCGCCAACCGAGCCCGTCGTTACATCGAGCAAGCTTGTCTCTTCATTCCGACACCCGGCCCCCGCCCATGAACAGCAGTCGTAATCCCCTACAGGGGTTTTGGCCTCGTCTACGCAATAAAACCCAAAAAACACGGAACAACCCAATTCTGCTTTGGAAGTGCGGCCAATCTACTCTAAACAAGAGGCGTTGTGGGGTACATGGAATTCATGCGGATCCAAACCGGGGTTTCAACCCAACACGGCGCGAGATTGGCGGGAATGACTTGCCCTTTCTAGAAATCCCGGGTCTACGTCCGGTTTTCTCTCACAACGTTACGTACTTGAGCAGAGTAAAGCGCTGTATGCAGCATCAATTATCGCGGGGCCCCGCGCGGCACAACGAGGGAGATCGGCATGGACGCCGCTCGGGAGATGGCGCTTTAGGCTAAAGAGGAGGTGGTTCTTGACTGGGACTACCACAATATGAGGAGGATGGTGATGGAAGGGGCGGTATGGTATATCCGATATTGACTAGGGAATAGGTGGGTGCTGTGTTACCGAGGTTTTCGGAATTGATTGAGGTTGCTGGGGTGTTGATACGTGCGCTTGAGCTAGGGTTGCGGACAACGACATGCCATTTTTCGTGAATGGGGCAAGGGCAGGGTAAGATGGCGAAAACAAGATCATACAAGTGTCTCAAGCCTGTTGGAGTAGGATGGTGGTACTGGCCTCAAGGAGAGACATGGCTAGACTAGACCCTCGGAGATAGACCTCCATCCTTGGCCCCTTTAGTCTCCAGGTCGTGTATATAAGTCTAGGTAGTCTCTTCCCTGATTCCAGATCACAGCTTCTCTCCCTCACCACCAGTCTCATCACCTCCAAGACAAGACACCTCCATCACAATGGTCTCTTTCAAGTCCCTCTTCACGGCCACTCTGGCTACCGGCACCGCCCTCGCCGTCCCCTTCAACGCCACCGAGGTCTTTGAGTCCCTCCAGGCCCGCGCCGGCACCCCCTCCTCCACCGGCACCCACAACGGCTACTACTACTCCTTCTGGACCGACAACGGCGGCACCGTCAACTACCAGAACGGCAACGGCGGCTCCTACTCTGTCAACTGGCAAAACTGCGGCAACTTTGTCGGCGGCAAGGGCTGGAACCCGGGCAACTCGAACCGCGTGATCAACTACTCTGGCCAGTTCAACCCCTCGGGCAACGGCTACCTCGCCATTTACGGCTGGACGCGCAATCCTCTCATTGAGTACTACATTATCGAGAGCTACGGGACGTACGACCCCAGCTCGGGGGCGTCGAGGCTGGGCACTTTCCAATCTGATGGGGGCACCTACACTATTGCCAAGAGCACGCGGGTCAACCAGCCTAGTATTGAGGGCACCAGGACGTTTGATCAGTTCTGGAGTGTCAGGACTTCGAAGAGGGTGGGCGGGAGCGTGAATGTCGGGAACCACTTCAAGGCGTGGGCGGACAAGGGGTTGAGGTTGGGGAGCCATGATTATCAGATTGTGGCTACTGAGGGGTATCAGAGCTCCGGGTCGGCTTCGATTACTGTTTCGTAAGGGAGTGGATGTTGAGGTTGAGCTGAGTAGGTGAAGATGGATTGTTGGATGAAGAGTTGATAGGAAAGAGATGGGAGGGAGCCGGAAAAGGCTGATGGAATATGGGCATGGTTGCTGAAAGAGTTGTGAGGCTCAAAAGTACAAAGCTGTTCCTATGTAAATATGTCGATTTTTATTCTTCTCTCACACTCCTTTATACAAACTTTTTAGGCCGGTATATGACTTTCTCTTCATTTCTGTTGCCACAATAGGTATTGTGTCCGTGCAAGTCAAAGGGTTAGGGTTTAAGCGAGGCTGAAGGGGAGTGAAGAGCCACAATGGACAATGACGAGGGTCTGCACATACACTAGTACGTTAATTTAAACGAATTAAAGACTGATAAAAACAGGCCTCCAAGAGCAGGGCATCCCATGGAATGTCCACGACTTGGCTTGAGTTCTTGCCTGTTGTTCCTGCCCACTTGGTATTCTTGCCTCCAAGGCAGAAAAGTGTGGGTCCATCTTCGCTGTTGCCTGGCACGTGCACCAGCATCGCGTCTGCCGTTGACGTTGACGTTGACATCACCAATTCCAATCATTTCTGAGCCTCAAAGATTTCTGCGCTTGAACTGCCAGTAGAAAGTCCTGGGTCAATATCGCTATATTGTTTGTTTTAACTCTCCTCCATCTTCCACAGCTTTCTTTCACCCCAAAGCTGCCCGTCCTGTGGCATTTCGTCAAGGGCACCCGTCGTGGCCAAGCTCACTCCACTTTCAACGTCCACTGTCCACCAGCACACAACACCACCACTGTCGCTTTTCACCATCACCACCCTCGGTGGCTTCTCGGAACTGTCTATTACTCCAGTTACACTAGTATTTCCCCGTTGGCTTCAGAATCTGCGCGCATCGGCTGGTGAACAAAGGCCGTCACATTCTGTGACCAAATGAGTTCTGGCACTCGCGTGGCAGTCGTGAAACCCTGATCGGTCAGTTGCCGCACACCCCCTGACACAGAACACCCTCTAACTCTGGTTTAGGAAAACTGGAAAGCGGCTCTTTGCTAGCCTCTGTCGTCCCAGTTCCTCCTTGGGCACCTTCGCCGGGCCCCTGCCTATTCTGAAGCTGCATCGGGCGGGAAAGAGGCCAGGTGCAGCGGCCACTGCGTCATCCATCACGGCATTGAGGCGCGTATCCATAGAGCCTCGAGCCGCAGGACGGACGCCGTCTACCGTCTTTTAGTCTCACATTGCGTTTTTTGTCCGCCTCTTCTCAGACCACCATGTCGAACCACCCATCATGGCGGCTTCTCCCCGTCGCCGCCCCGGACATCCCCAACTTGTTGGTCTCGCCTGCCTTCACAAAAGACTCATACCAGTTTCGTCTCACTGATCTTGCCAATGTCTGGGTCGAGAACATGGAGAGAAAACCAATTATCAAGCGTGGCCTCATGGAGGATACGAGCATCGACCCCAGTGATGGACCCGACCAGATCCGCCGCATGCTCGAGCTGCTCCGAGCTGCCTTTGACCACAATGACCCCGAACACGCGAAAACATCCCTGACTCTGGCAAGAGATGACGACCATGATTCGCTTGTGCTCCATGTCACCTGCGTTCTGCCCCAACCACTGAAGCCCTTCAAGTGGCCGATGCAACTAAAGAAATGTCCGCAATCCAACCTTGCAACCGAACTCGTGCTACCCATGGTTCAGGCGCACGAAGCGAGACTGCGCGAGATTGACCAGCTGATGTCAGCCCTGCGGGAGAAGGACAGCATCATCACAAGACTTGTTGACAAGCTTGAGGCTACTGGCACCGGGCTTGAGCACGTGTTCAACTCGCTGTCCGGGAAGCGCAGAGTCACGAGAACAGCGGCCGAAGCGAAAGTGAAAGGTCTCGCTCCCTTCTCAGCGTCAGAGTTCAGGAATAGCACTTCGGAGCTACGTTCTGTCGCTCAGCCCTCTGACGTGTCAACCCTCTTGGAGGACGTTTTCGGTGCCACCGGCCTGACGTACAAGTCGGACCTTGATCTTGAAGCTTCCACCACGCTGAACGATTGGTGGACCAAAATCGGAAAGGGGAAACACGTTGCCTTGATCGGCAAGCCTAGCAGCAAAAAGGCCCGGACACCCTCGCCCCCACCGGCCGCAGAGCCCAAGGTGAAGAATGAGGATGATGACGACTTCCAGGTTCAAGTTACTCCTTCCGGCGCTCGGAAGCGTGACACCCGCGCGCGAGCCCAGCCCGAGACGGCCAATGATGACGAGACCTCCTCCGGCGAAGACCAAGACCAACCAGCTGTGTCCTCTGCTCGGAAGCAGCAAACCCCGTCCCCGAGCAAGCCAGCAGGATCTCGAATCGGTGCTTTGGGTCGGCACAAAGCTCAGTCAACCTCGCCAGCGCCCCGCCAGACACCCCCGAGGAAAGCTGCTGCCAAAGTGGCAGCGGGATCCTACAATGACGGCTCGGAGACGGCCTCGGATGATGACCGGGAGAATGATCAAAGCCCTCCTCCCCCACCTCCCCCGAAGCAGCTTCCAAACCGGGGAGGATTGGGACGCATCGGAGGAAAGGCCAAGCCAGACCCGCCATCACCAGAACCCAAACGCTCCACCTCGCCGGCAGACGTGGGTAATGAACCTAGCCCAGTACCAAAAAGACACAAGCTCGGTATCATTGGGAAACATTCCTCAACTCCGGACGCTGAAGCATCGGCCCCAAGTGAGGATGGTAGAGGGCGGAGCAAGAGCAAGACACCAGCTTCTGCACACAAGGAACAGCATCGCGAAACTTCTCAGGAACGAGCTGACCGGAAGCGGGCCGAACTACAGAGAGACCTGGAGAAGCGAGCAGCAGCGGGCCCCGCGAAGAAGAAGCGCAAGTTCTAGCCACTTTTCCTATTTCTCAACTGTCGAGATATACCGTTCGTCCATACAATCACAACAAGTCCACAGTCTGCAATATTTGTCATCACTCCTCTGTCTTGTAAATGACCCAATGCAATGCGAAAGCTGCTCCCTAGCTTTGGTGATGTCGATGCTCGGACTTTTCCTCACGTCAAACTCATCAATTTACAGTACGGAACAGGAACATGTCAACGGCATTCCTCGAGTAACACGGCGTCTGGAACACCTGTTCAACCTTTCGGTTGTGGTTGTGTTACCATGTCTCAAGTCCCATGCGTTGTGTTGACGCCGGTCACTGGCTTCGGTGTCACACAGAGCAGAAGGCTGTGACACAAGAGGCTGCGCCTAGAGAACAAGGTCCGAAAGAAAGGAACGCTGGGCCGTCGGAATTAAAAAGCTTGATGCGGATAATTTGAGGTTGGCGACTTTGTGAACCTGAAAGGCATCAACCAGACGGAGAATTGACGTCGACAGCAGAACGGTAACCCTCGCCTGGCTGAGTGGATATGTTGTACAGCGATGATGTGGGCAGTCCACTGCTGAGAAGGCCCCTGAAAAGGCCCGATCTTAGTCGAGCAGCATTACGGCCGGGAGACCACTTTCATCGCTGGTAGTACCAGTGTCACAAGCTTTGCATCTACGGCTGCTTGTTGCTTACCTTGGGGCATTTCATGGTAGCTTGGGATGAGCTAACTCTTTCTCGACGTATCGACATTTATGAATCGACTTCTGATTTTCGTGAGACATCGCCCTCAAGATTTGGCTGGCTGGTCACAGACACCCCTCAGCCACACGCAACGTTGCTCTTGTCACTGAAGCCCGGGCCGTTTCTTGAGAAACAGTATGGGTAGGGAAGTACCTCTGGCCGCACACAATGCTTGGTGAGTTGAACAGACGACACAATGCTCCGATGCGGACTCTGTAGGTTTTCCCCGGACGAGCACATGGTCACGTCTGTCGCAAAGAAAGGCCCAGAAGGGAGACACTGGCACCTGGAGCCAGTCAAAACCTCCGTCGGCTCCAGAATGCGCACCCGGTGGTTCAGGAAGGACAGCGCACCATCGCCGGCAGCTGCGTTGATGCAGCTATCTGGAGGGAACGCCCAGATACACTTCTGCACAGCAACAGCAACCTTGCACCACGGATCTGGGATGGCCGGTCACTCTTTGCCTCCGGTTTCGCGGCGCAAGTCTTTTTCTTCGCTGTCTACTCAATAGGACTGCGATGTCTACGAGCCTCATGGGCCATCCATTCACCGCTCTGGCGCACGCGCTCCCCCAACAACTGCTGCGTAACACCAGCATGGCTTTCGGTAACCCCCTGCTTCACACTCGAGAGGACCCAAGACCTTTGCCTACGCGTGCGCTTTCTGTCACGTAAAACACAACGTCGAATTTGGCATCCCGGTTGACATGACTGTGGGTTGTTTGCATCATGAGACGATCAAGTTACGGTTCTTTACAGAGAACATGTCAGCTCTATTGACGCCTCACCGCGCATGATGCGATTGGGAAGCCACTGATCAGCATGGATGCGCCATGAAGCACCGGAACCAAGTTCCGGTTCGTACCGCAGGCAATATCATTGGGGTTCTGTTGAACTCGGAGACATCTCCGGATCTCCCTTCTCGAGTCAACACCCGGCCTCCAAGACGAGAAACTTCCATGTCATCCTGTTCCTTGTCGGGGATCCGCTCATCTGTCAAATATCATCTCTCAATTCTCGCGGCTTCTTCCCTTCTCAGACTCGAAGGGGGGTGGGTTGCAAACGCACGTCCGTCTTGCTTGCGCACTGATATCCGACCTCGGTGCTTTTCCTAGCTCCTGCCGAAGGGACCAAACACTTCGTTTCCATGGCTCGGGGCCGATGGGGATCGACGAGCTCAAGTTGGTGTGCGTCATTTAGGTTTGACAACCCCACGCGGGAAGTTGCGGTCAAATCAGCGTTTGACACCTGCCGTACGCATGCACCTAAACCACGATAATCGTGCGTTCGTTATTACTGCGCGTATCTCGGGCTGTGAGGTCTGAAAAGGGGGTGGGGGGGGGGGGGGAGGGGGACATGATGGTCTTGATCTCGTCTTTGGTGACCATCCCTCCGGTTGAAGTTGAAGCGAGGTTACTTATCCACGGTGGGTTTTTGATGGCGACGGAACGGGACGCCCGCAGGAGCGCTACTGCACCGGCTTCTCGGGTTTGGGCGCGCGCACTTTCGTCCCTACTCAACCCCCGGTCCTCCATGGTTCGGATTGGCTTCCTTCACAGTTGCCCGCCTAGTGACGGAGCGCCTCGAATGCCGCTTGCCGTAGTGGCAGGCGTCTTCAGCCAATTCGCGACGGCGCTATGTCGGGTGTGCCATTGCCTCTGCAGAATGACAAGGTCAGGTATTCCTGACTTGTTGAGGATTCCAGGCGCGAGAATGCGCCACCGCCATGAAATGCCAAATGGAGAAGTTTTGATCCAGAATCTCCGAGGGACTTTCGCTCCCCTCCTCTTGAACCTTTCGAGGATGACGGTCAAGTCCGTCGTTTTGACGCTTTTCTTTTGCAAACAACCATCAGGCATCCGGCAGTTGGGCCTCGAGCTAGTCACGTCAATGATCCTTTGCATGTCAAGGCTACGAGGCAAAAAAAAAAAAAAAACCGAATTGTTAAACGGCAACTCAAATCGCATCAAAAATGCCATGATCGGCACCGCTTCGCTGGCGTGGCGTTTAGTCAGAGCACGGAGGTGAAGCGGGCCACTGACATGACGAACTGCTGAGACCACTGAGACACGCCAGTTGACAGGCTGTGAAACAGGACCCGCCTACCCGGTTTGGCAACAAATCCAATCTCGATCAAGCGGGACCCTCCGCCGATCGACTCGGAAACCCCAGGCTATCAAAGGGTTCCAAAAACCCGGTCGGATCAATGAGAGCAAGGCTTGAAGCAAGCGAGGGCACGCCATCATTGCTTCTTGCTGTTAGCACGCCCAGAGGTGTGACCACATGAGCCCCCGTTATCCTCACTACTACACAACAATACAGCTCCCAGACGACCAACAACTCTTATTCGTTATTTTACTCTGCCAGGTCATCGGCCCCAGCCAACCGCCTTCCAGTTATGGCGCTTGTTGCGCACACACTGAGACAAGAGCAGCTGAGACCGCGCCCAGACGAGGGTTACTTGCAGGAGACTATTGTATGCTTGGGGAGGCGGGTTGGAGGGCACACTTGCCCAGCGGTCGGGTTTCCGTTTTCCATTCTCGTGGTTCCAGGCGAAATGGCGGGGCTCTACACAAGGGTGGTGATAGGGCTCGAATTGTTCCACCTGGGAAGGTTCAAGCCGGCAGGGTAGAAAGCCTTGGCTTTGATAAGAAAAAGCAACCTCAGTGACCAAAGGAGACCGGCCTCTGGCGCAGGTGTCCACACCGCAGCTGTCAGAATGTTGAGGCTGCCGTACCCCCGTGGCGGCATCTGTACGTCGGTATTTCAGGAAGGTCGAACGAATTGTGGTTTAGGGCTGTGGCCAACCAGCAAGCACATGAACACCGGAATTACCACAATGGATTTGTGTTGAGTAACCAAAAGGCTCGACTTTGATTGCCTCCGCACTACAACCCGGGGATGTCACTCTGACCTCCGAGACGCCAACACGTTCTTGGCTGATGCAATGCACGCAGGACTGCTGTTTTCCTTCTCTAGTGAGTTACTCTCACCAAGTCCCCTCATCTTCCCGTCTACTTTGAGAACATCCAACGAAGGCGTTTTCTGTGCCATGGAGAAGTTACCTTGGACCAGGTCTCGAATACCTCTGGTTGACAACGGTCACTGATTGTCAGCCACCCTCCCCGCATGCAGTCTTCTTGGCGGACCCCCAACCCCGAAGTCCACCCATCGCCTGGTTGCATGGGCCAGACATGGCAAGGACTCGTTCAAGGCCTTGGATCAAGAATGAAGCTATTGACAGGTCACATCCTGAGGATTGTTTTCTTCTTTGTTGCGCGGACGCTATTCCGTTTTCTCTCTGCGCTGCATCCTGAAGCCGGCGACAAGCAACCCCCAACACGGGGGTGTGGTTAGAAACGGGGGGGGGCCATGCATATCAAGCCGGTCAAGGACGATGCTTTCTTCCGCGGGAAACCACCTGCCACACCATCTATGACATTCCCACTTTGAGATGCCTTGGTCGTGGGAAGGAGAAAAGCAATGCGGGGGTATCCATCCGGCGCCCAGTCCCTGTTGCAAATCCCGCTGTCCGTTCCGCTGCCAACCTGCTGTCCCACCATTACACAAAGGGACTACGGGGCACATAGTGAGGGGTAGCTCGGGTTTGGATAGGGCGGTGATCATCACAAGTACCTTGCCTTTTTTCCTCGCTGCGAAACCAAGGCATCTGGACACTGAGGTCGTCAGAGAGGCTTTCGACCACCTTCGGCTCACGAACTGCGATGATCGGATATGAGGTTGGCTCTTTTCGGAGTGGCTCGTCTCAACCAAGACTCACAGTGCAGCTTGAAGTTTCTGAAGAGATGATGGTAGCACAACCGCACATTGTCGACGGTGGTTCCAGGACGGAATTAGGCATCGGCCCCCAACAATGCTCAGCCTGCGTCTTACCCGCATTCTTCCAGTGATGCGATCCCAGGAACAGATCGTCTTAACACAGCTGTTAAGATCAGACACGTCATGTGTTCGATCACACGCACAATTTCTGCTGCGAGCCCTGGCAGGCTTTGTGCCATCCGGGCGCTTAACTTGGTGATGGGTCTGGTTAAGGTTATCGGCGAGGCATGCCAAGCCCCTGGATATTGATTACCCCACCATCACTTCAACTACACGGCATCCCGACTGAAGTGCCAGACGGCAGCCCCTCCCTCGATCGCTAAACATAAGCCGATTGATGCCGTCTTGTTTCGAGGGAGAAACATGGAATTGAACCCTCAATGGAGTCCCTTCCAGTACGATGGTATCGGAGATCAGGTCAGGACTCGGCCTGTAAGAGGCCTGTAAGAGGCCCAAGAACGAGGCTTTTCCAACTAATCTTCTTTCATTGACCGAGTTCCATTCCTCTCTCGAGTCTGAAGTCAAAGATGGCCTCAGCGTTGAGCCTGAATCCGGCGGTAACGACCAACTGGCTGTATTCCAGCACATGCGTCTTGCACAGTCTTCGGTTCTCGGTTGCGAACTGCGACCGCCAACAACCGCCGCCACACCATCTCCAGCTTCACGCACGGACGGTCCCGAGTAGCTGGTACCAATCATATCAGAGAGCCGAATGAGACAGGTGAGCATCACGATGGAGATGGAGCTACACCCCACCACCACCACGAGGGCGTCAGGGATGCACTGAACATCAACCATCCTTGCTAGATGGGTCTGTGATGAGAAAGTCTAGACAAAGGCCATAGTTCAAGGCCTTAGTGGCTATGGTATATCGACAGCTGAATGCCGACCGAGGAATGCCATTGTCGTTTGACGTCTTTGCCCTCGTTTCGAACGGATATCGACGGGGCTGAAGGAGAGCAGTGTCATCGGAATAAAGCAGCCTGAGCAACGTCGCAACACAGCACGCGCAGCACACATGGCGGCGTCTCTGGCGCTTAATTTCCTAGTAGCGAGATGACAGACGCGACATGCGCATCCGATGATGATGTCGATACTACTCCGGATATTCCATCAATGCAATGGAACAGTGGCATTTCACTGAGGTCGGTAAGCCGGCTGAAGCTACTGCCGTGCTTGTTGGTTCGAGGCTTCATCAAGATCGGAATGGCGCCAAGGGTCTACAGAGAACGATAGTTGCCGCAACCACCGTGCTGGTTAATCTTCAGTTGGCCTACATCGCGGTACTCGGTACCTCTTGTGGTGATTCACTGCCGACAGTAGAAAGGCGCAACGCAGTTGTAGGATGTTTCAGACCTTCTTTCATCTGCACTCCTCGCCTTTTCAGGCATGCGCTGCCGAAAACCTAGAATATGCATGCATTTTGATGCGATGCACAACCTCCTTCTCACAGGTTGCACAACATGGATGATCTTTGTAGCCATCATCGCAGATGTCCGCGCAAGTTACGGTAGGAACTGCCGGCCACTTCCGCCCTTGTCCAGGCTCGGAGCCGAACCTCACCCTCCCCGCACCATCCTCACCGGCTTCAGTTCACATATATAAAAACGGATGGGAACACAGCATCACAAGGGATACCCGGGACAGGAAAAACGCACCCCCAACGGCATTTTTGCAGATTTCTGAAATCGGTCGCTTCCTGCATCTTGGGGGCCGTTGTGTGGCTTTCTCGGTGTGGCACACGAGCATCTGGCACACCCTACACTGAACTGCTCCTCCAGTAAGACGGCCCGGATATGCCGGGCGGCAAGAATCTGAACCTCTCGAGAATGGTTCCAGATACCCGGAACCGAAAAGGATTCTCATATGTGCGGTTTGTGTCGTTACTCTTTGGTGTTGACGACCAACAGGCGTTGCATTGAGGGCTTCGGGATACTTGTTTCGATGGGGCTCTGCGGAGGAGACGGATGAATTGGAACTACCCAGGAATGCACAGCCTCTCTGATGTTTCTGGGGCAGTACGAAGAGAAGGATGGATGGTATTGGGTGGATAGATGGGTGATGGGATAACTATCGGTGGATTATGGGGATACAAGGCTGCAATAAAAGGCTTGGTCGAGTGAAAAGGAATGTTGAGATGGTCGCCAATTGCGGCCTATCCAATGTGGAGGGAGAGAATATCGCTGCCTCTTGGTCGTTTGCAGTTGTTGGGGTAAGGTGGTCGCTGCTTTGGCCAGTGAGTGATGGTGGTGGCTGGTTGGACACACCCCGACGACCGTTGTTCGGGTATCGGAGTTTGATCTTGAGCATCTTCAGAGGGATGGCATACACTCTTCTTGATGCAGCAAACCCAGGAAAGTTTTCTGCAACAATCAGTTCACACAGCGTCTTTTTTCCCCCATGTCCCACTCACATGGCAATACAGGTTATGTCCTGCAGTCGACATGTCTCTAGGCTGAAAGGTCACATTGCATTCCTGCTGATGTTGCCTCCCGTTCCCCGTATGCCTGCGACTGGCATCTTGAATCTCTCCTTCCAAGACCCCAAACACCACGTTTCACAAACATTACAGGATCTAAAACACTGCATAAGTATTTTGCATTTGGACTTCACCTCCTTGCACTGCCTTCTTGAATAGGTAGTCGTCTGCCCTGAAGGAAATAAGCAAAAAGTCGGCAGCCTGGAGCTTCACTGCCGATGCAGGTCTGAGGCAATGGTCGAGCGCGTGGCGACATGGTTTTGGGGGTGAAAATGAAACCAGGTGAGGGGTGCACTCAGGTCGAGACAGGAGGTTGCAGGCGGCACGGTACTGCACGGTTCAGGGCAAGGTCTTTGGAGTGCCCGTACCCCGCCATCATTACCTTATTGAAGATTACCGCATGAAATTGTTGAGTGAAGCTGTAATAAGCTTGACCCACGGGTCAGCAACTTGCCTGGGAGGGAACAAGAAAAAAGGTTCTTACAGAGTGAGATGTTTCCTTTCCGATCGGTCCTTACCTTACCCTGTTCTATCTTAATTTTTTGTAAGTTATACCGACTGCCAAGCGCACTCCCTCCGGTGGTGAAAGCAAACTACCTGTAACTGTATATCCCAACTACAGTCAGCCTCAACTGAGACAGGAAGGGTAGCTCGTATCTATCACTACAGTATAGCTTAATATACCTACTTGGGGAGCAAGTCTCCGTTGTTCACTAATCTATCTCCCTTGACACCACCACCAAAATAACAAGAAAATATGGAAGATGCCGTGGATTGGCGTCCAGGGCTGAGACAACTGACACCTTGCCTCGTGGTTGACAGGCCTGGAGCAACCCCATGGTTGCAGTGACAGCCCTGAGATGCACGACCTCGGGAGGTTGACGCCTTTCAATACCAGGTATCTCGTTTTTGTCAGGCGCCATCGGAGTTCTGGGAAGGTATCGAGATTAAGAAGATAGAGAGGTGCAGCAGGTTTATGTCTTGCAAACATCAGACTGGTTTGGCAATCGTGTAGATGATGCAGTGATTCTGGAGTAAATTGCAAAATAAAAGAAGAAAACAAAACAAATACCAACATCTCCAAACAATGTCAGCTGGTCCGGAGGTTGTTGGGTGTGACTCGACCCTGAAAGTCAACGGCGATAGCCGGCCCCACACCTCTTCCCCGGTGCGGATTTCGAGTTTGCCATCCTCACTGCGCAAAAAAAGCACCATCACTTTTCACTTTTAGAGAGGAAAGCCCTCGCCGTTTCTCTTCAAGCGGTCTGGCTGCACCAGGACGCGATCAAATCGTACGATGGTGACGATGGGGGCTTGCATAACCCTGCCTACAGGTTCGATGCCCAACGCCGCCTGAGGAGGTTGTTTGGCGGGCGCCGCCACGGGTAGAGTTGACTACCACAAGGGTTCAGCTAGGGAAGAGGTGGAAGGCGGGTGATCCCTAGGTTGTCTTGGATTCGGGTAAAGGTAGACGCCATCACGAAGACATTGCCGTATACTGTCTAGCTCTGATTGATCTGTCTGCGGGGAATGCCGTCCCATCTTGTCAGTTTGTTCAAGTTGCACGAGCATAGCTCTTCAGGCCAGAGGAAGATCCAGACACTGCAAGTGTAGATCACGCGGACTTTTGGTTCTCATGAAAAATTATTCTCTAGTTCTTCATCCATGACGAGATGCAAGACACTGGCAACAAAAACCACAAGAGCCCCTCCATCCAAAAGGACCACTTGCATCCGGTTGAATCTCCAAAATTCAACCCCAGCCACAAACCCCCCTGGACCACTCATCACTCACCACTCACTGATCGCTACCCCTCCACCAAACCCCCCTGTGATTCCCTGCAGAAGCAAAAGTGACAAGCATCCCTTCCCTTCCCTTCCCTTCCACTGACACTGACACTGACACTGACAAGTGCCACCTGCATCTCCCAGGACCAGGTTCTGGAGCAGCTTGCGACGACCATCCCCACCATTTTGCAATCCTACCTTACTTTGAGGCCTTTTCCCCAACATCAGATGGCAGTTTTGGACATGGAATCGATGTCATTTTTGTCTTTCCTTCTAGCAACAACTACCTTGAAACAGCCTAACAATACCTGAACTGCAAAGACAACCGCAGGAAAATAACAGGATACGGTAATAGCAATAATAATAATACAATCTCAACTCTTTTCTCTTTCTTTCTCTTTCCAATCAACACCCAAAAAAAGACTATGGTAGATAGGTATAATTGTACAAAATCCAAGCCCCAGGTTGTTATCCATGATGAATGATGCCTGCCATTACATGCCCTCCCTAGCGTACCTAGGTAGGTATCCATGCTGAACACTGAGATAATTACTCCCAACCCCTGTACTGTGTAGCGTAAAAGCAAGTAACCACCACCGCCACCAGCTCTCTTCCATCACAACTTTTTACCACCATGTATGTATGTACATCAAAACACCAACAAAAACAAACAAAAGAAAGGTAAGCTAATACTGATGATACCCCACCACTCCCACCCCGACTCCCACCCCTATCCCCGGCCCATGAGGATGATGTTGCCCATCATCCATAATCGCCGTACTGGCTGCTCCCCAACTAGTGTGATGTCCATGGTGGGGATGTGTGTCATACACCACCGCCGTCCCCGGGTGTTGCTGGTGATGCACCACCGCACCATGATAATCCCCATTACTCGCACTGCTGCTCGTAGTTCTCAAGTCTGGCAGCAGCAACCCCCCATCAGATGACGGGGGTTGTCCATACGCCGCCAACCCGACATTCACCGGCTCGGGGGTGACCGGCTCGTCGCTGGGTGCTCTGGTGGAGGAGGCAGACCGAGGGTGGCTGTGACTGTGGAGGTAATAACCATCTTGTTGGGCTTGGTGGTGATGGTGATGGTACTCCAGCGGCTGCTCCGACATCATAGCAGGCGGCATGTCCACTTGCACCAGCGGACCAGCTGGGTAAAACCCGGTGGTGTTGCCTGGTGAGTACTGCGACGGTGGTGGTGGTGGTGGAGGGGGGTAGTAACTCATGGCGGCGGCGACTTGAGCCTGCGCTTGAGCCTGCGCCATGGCGTGCGCGATACTAGCCGCGGTGTTGTTGTGCCTCATGGTGTGGTGGCCGCGGATTCTACCGGTGTAAGTGACGCCGCCGGGTTTGTTCCCGTTGCGATGGTACCCCGAAGAAGAGACGGACCGCCGGCCAAAGTCGTCGTATCGAGTGTGATAGGACGACCCCCCTCTGGAGGAAGGGAGGGAAGAAGAAAGGGCGCCGCTTCGACGGGCTTGGTTACCTTTTCGGTAGCGGGTTGTGGATTGGACGCCTTCGTGGATGGCCCAGGGTTCGAGGTACCATTCTGTGGACTTTTTTTGTTGGTCGGCGGCTGAGGTGGATGCGGTGATGGTGTTGGGGGAGGAGGAAGAGGACAAGATAATAGATTTGGGCTCTTCTTGATTGCTGGGGGTGGTGGCAGTAGTAGTAGTGTTTTCAGACTTTTCATCTGTGGTTGTAGTAGTAGTGTTGGAAGAGGGGTCGGTCTGGCTGGCGGTGCTGCATTTTCGTTCACGTTTGGTGAAGGCCTGCCAAGAAGAAAACGAGCATCAGTTAGTAAAAGCTGTCCCAGAGAGGAAAGCCAGTGACAGGGAGGGTAAGATAGTGTACACACCATGTTCATGCTCAGATTGTGCCGGATGCTGTTCTGCCACCCTTTCGTCTCATCCTTGCCCTTGTCCGTGTTCTCCCGGAACCACTGGTAGATCTCCTGCAGGGTCATGGCGTGGCTCGGCTTGCTCATAAAGGCGCGGTAAATGAGCTTTGCGTAGGGCTCCTCGTTCTTGTTGTTGCTGCCAGGGTTGCTGCTGCCCGCCAGACCCGAGGGTGCGCCACCCCCGCCGCCGGCTGCTGCTGCTGGGCTCGGCGCGCTGCTGTTGATTCGACTTCCGTTACCCGTTCCGATCGGGGACGGCGTGTGAGGGCCGCCACCACCACCACCACCACCCATCAAGTCCTCAATCGTTCCCGGTAATGGTTGTGAGGCGGGTGTCGGACTTAACAGACCCTCATCGCAATCTACTTTCAATCCGAGAGTGGTGCTGCAAGGCGACAACGTGCGAAGGCTTTCTGGTGTTGACACGGCATGGCTGTTGGTCTGATACTGACGAGGGCATGGTTCCGTCTGGCTTCTTTGAAGAAAGCTGCCCTCGGACCCGTCAAAGCTCTGTAGTGAATGATGATAAGGAATACCGTCAGTAGGGAAGGAGGTCAACTCAGCGCCCTGGGCGAAATTGTCCCGTAATGGAAAAGAGGGAACCATGTGGGCGTGCTGTCTTGGGTAGTGGTCCCACGATACCGAGCGGACGTGTTCTGGAGGAGTCCAGCTACGCGAAGACTGAGGGAGTTCATCGGTTACAGGGTCAGGTCGAGAGCTGTGCAGAGCGTAGTTGTCAAAGTCGTCGCTTCCAGTCTGCGACCCTCCCATGCAAGCGTTCCACATCGAGGAGCCTCCTCCCTGGTGAGGAACAGGCGAAGGCATGTAAGCCCTCTGGCATTCGCCGTCACGGATAGCCATTCCCACCGCTAGCTGCCCGTCGGCGTTGGTTGGATCGGGGGTTGTAGAGTTCGTCCGTGTTACTAGCTGCGGTGACGCTGTGTACATGGCTTCTACACTCGTCAGTGGCGACATGCGGGGAGGCGACTGCGATACCGATGAATCTCTTGTTACGATAGTGGACGGAACGGTGGACGAAGAAGAAGGTATGCTGTTGTTGCAAAGCTCTGGATCCATTCCCAGGAGTTCTGGTGGTGTTGGAATGTCCGACGACGAGGAAGACTTTGAGTCTTCGGTTCGAAATAGTGCGTACAATGTCATGTGAGCCGGAAAAGAGGTCGAGGAAGATGGTTGCGGGGGGAAAGGGGGACAATAAACGAGTTTGATATGGCAAAGGATTCGTAGGGCTGGAATGGACAAGCGCGAGGAATGGCGAGAGACGGCCAGAGAGAGAGAAGATCAGTCTGGTGTTTGAGAAAGAGAGCAAGGTCGGGCAGTTGGTCCGCGATCAACCGGAGGTGAGCCTGGGTATTATGTGACCGTGGACGGTTGAAGTGGCTGGCCGGGATGAAGAGATCAAAGACAAGGGACCCAGAGCAGAGGACTACACTGCACTGTCTTCAGAATGTATCTCGGTACCTCTGAGAGACAGTATCCCGGATGGTGGAGACAAGATCTAGAAGACCAAGGCGGGCAAGATCTAATAGTCAGGAAGAAAGAACGGGGAGGGGGGGGGGGGGGGGGTGTGGAGGTAGAAAACAATGACTTGACTACTAGAAAGTAACCAGGAAGCGGGTGCAAGGTAGGGGGGCCTTGCCAGCACACATTGTTTGGTAGACTAGACCCTCTACATCAGCATCCTCTTGAGCAGGCAGGGTGTGTGTACCCAGGTACTGTACGTGGGGTGAAGGGGTATGCGGCTAGGTAGGTACCATGCACGGCATGTTTTCTCTCCCTCTCTCTCTCACTCCTCAGACTCTGTGTGTGTGTACTTCGGGGAAAAGGTGTGTGTGGGGGAGGAGTGGGTGTAACCAGAGAATGCTTGTGTGCCCTGATGATGTGGGTGTGTGGGTAAGTTGTATGCTAAAAAGAGGAGCAACGATGCAAACGACGAGAAGTGTGGCTGTCTAGTAGAATTCCAAGCTATATCGTACTGTACAATACGAATACAGGCACAAGTACTCCCGTGGGGAGAGAGGCGTTGCTCGAGAAAGACCGGGCCAAGCAGCCTCATGGCCGTCGTCTGCGAAGACCCATGCCGCATGGAGTCCAAAAAGACGGCAGCCAAAAAAGTGACAGAATATCCGACAGGGGATCGACATGGCCGACCCTGGGAAAAAACGGCCCACCAAAAAGCTCAGAAAGAGGGCGACATGCTCCGTTAGCGGGACAAGCAGCAAGCCGTAGACAAGACTCAAGGGCGGTGACGGGTGACGGGGGCAAAAAAGAAAGCTCACACAAACTCATTGTCTTTTTCTTGTTCCCTTGCTGCAGCTTGTCGAGGTCGACAGATGCGCATGATCCGGATGCCATTCTGTCTTCCCCCGCTCGTCATGGAGTGAAGTGAGTGAGCAATCCCAAGCTCAAACCGAAAAGCCTTCCATGCCCGCCAGTCTGCCAAACGATGCCCAGACAACCTGACGGACGAGAGCAGTGGAATGGCGGGAACATGAAAAAGGACGGCTCCCCGGAAGGGTGCAGAGGTCACCGGCCCTCTCGCCATGGAGGGACCAATCAACAGCCATGGCTCAAAACGGCTCTGGGCCTGTTGGTTGAGCATGTCCAATGGCAAACCCGGCCACTGCCTCACCAAAAGGCATTCTGCACCGTGCGATGGACTGGACCTGGCACAATTTGTGGTTATGCAACGCGCGTTTCATTCTTCTAGAAGCTCTGGAGAAAGAGATGCAGGTTCATTTGCGCTGCCGTGCTGATGCTTGTCAGTCAGGGCAAGCAGCCGCTCTTCTCACAACTCCCCATGGAGTCAACAGAGTCAACAAGGACCTTCCTGGGAGCCATCACGTCCTCACCATCCCAGCTCACCTGTCGGTCTCCTCCGATGCTCTCTATCTCTGACGTCCGTCTCCACACACACGTGCGAAAGACCCAAAGGCCCATCCATCCCGGGCGCAAGAGACCTGCCAAGATGCAGTCGCTGTCAAGTCTCGGTAGCGCAGGCGAGGATTTCCGAAAGGCGATCTGCTGAAGCGAGCAAATGAGTGGCGCGATCATGTTCCACGCTCCGGAGTCGGGAGGCGGCATCCTCAGACGTGACGGGGCAGGCCCCATGTCGGCGGAGATAATGGATGTGATGACCTGGCCAGGTAGTGGTGTCACAAGACTCAAGGGAGGGTGGGAAGCGAATTCCTAACGTTTGAGCTCCTGCTGGGCTCTTTTCTCGTGACTCTGATGAACTTGCTCTGAAATCGGCCGGTATTTCGGGTCTTGTGCTGCAACATCGGCGGTGGATCATACACGTCCGTCTGTCTGGTGGCCGACCCCACGGCGCCGGGGAATAGGGGGTCTCCTTACGGGGCCGATGTCGCCCATCGCCGCGACCGCTGTACCTTACGTTATGTTGATACTGTTTCCAAGAGAAATACCCATCCTCAACATTGTTCGATAATCTCCAAGATGCGGCGGCAGGTAAGGAATGACCGAGATTTGGTGTCCTCTATTTCCTATAATAAATCTTTGGTGGAACGTTAGTTGACCAAACAACCTGAACACAACAACGGCTCCTTCTGACATACCTTCTTGAACTGAAAGTGGAGCTGGAGAATGCCCTGTCAACACACCATAGATGTCAGCATTGCATTCGTGACACAAAGGAGAACGCATAAAGGAGATCAAAATGAAGCCTGGACGGATTGGTTAGGGAGGCTGACTATGACGGAGGGCGTGTCTAACGTCAACTGTAGTTGCGCGGCGCACATTTGCCTTCTCAGGCAGATGATTACCCAGTTGGGCCGTCGAGACCCGGGTCGCGCCACACACAACATATCACAGCACACACACCCCAATCACTCCCACCAGGTGCGGCACAGCAACCCCCCGCCGAGCATGTTGGAAAACCGTGTGTAGCACAGATAGATACATACCTTATCAAAGCTGCTCTTGAAACCGCGCTCCTTTTTGGCGCTGTAGTCCCATTCTCGGTCGACGATGCGGAAGGCGATATCCTCATAGGGCGGGCCGGCGATGAAACGAATGAGACAGGTGTCTTCGGACCCTGCGGGGGCTAAAGACTCTCCCTTTCTACGGCCATGCTCCCGGATGATCTTGAACGTGGGTGCTTTGGTCTTGTCGATGAGGTCGGGGTAAAAGATGTTGAACTTGTAGCCCTGAACCACTTTGGGCGGGGGATGGTCGTGGTCGTAGTGTGTCTGGTTGTACTTGTTCCATTCGTATCCCATCTGCACGCGGTTGAAGTAGCGCGGCTTTCGGGGACGATACTTGTCAGCCCAGAGAGGCTTCGAGACTCCAGGAACCTCTTCCTCCGCCGTGAAGATCTCCTCGCCCTCGCTGATCCCCTTGGCAACCTCGCGGTCATACAGGGCCTTGGTCGCCTGGGAAAAGTCTTCGGTGCCGACAGCAGCAAAGCGGGCAGTCCCCGGCGGTGGAGCACTGGACAAACTTGCGCTGGCCATCATCGATGCTGAGGGCCTAGATGCCGGCTTGGAGGAAGAACCGGCCGATCCAAGTGCCGGCGCCGCACCGGCGTAGCCATCGGAAGCCTCTAATGCCTTGGCCTTCTCCGGGTCACGGGCCCTCAGCAGGTCGACCCGGGCCGACTTGATTTCCTCGCATATGCTCTTGAGGGTTGCCTTTGCCTTGTAGACCAAGAGGCTCTTGAGAAGCTGCTCCCAGTAATCCGTGTCGATGGGCTCGTTGGACTGCAGCTTGGCCCTGATCTGCTTCTCAAGCGCCTCCAGCTGGACGAGCGACTTCGGACTCAGGATTCGGTCCACATCCGACGCCACCGAGGTCACAGCTCTTCCCTCGGGGCCCTGTGGCTTCAGCTTCTGACGGCGGTCGGCGCACAAAGCGAGCAGTGCTGTCCAGTATTCCTTGTTCTTCTTGTTGCACTCGAGAGTGTGGTAGGACCTGATGTCTTCGTCGAGCTCCCTGAGCTGTGCCTCAGCCAGGCTTTCGAGCAGGGCTTCGGGACCGAGAATGGTGATTTCGGCATCGGCATCATCATCGTCAAACACATCGCGGTCCGAGTCGATGAAGCGGAGGTTGAAGGCGAGGTAGTCGATGGGCTTGGCTCGGTGCTCCCGCACGCGAATGTCGGCCTTCTTCTTTGCCTGCTTGAGGACGAACTTGTCCTCGTCTGCTACGAACTGCTCGGACTGCTGGTCCTGGGTCAGGTATCTTCCAGCAGCATTGTTTGCTCCAGTGCTCTTTGGAGGTGGCGGGCGCTGTGTTTTGGAAATACGGTTGGTCGAGTCGAATCGAGGACCCGTGATGTCTCTGTCCCTCTCCCTGTCTCTGTCTCTGTCTCTTCCTCTACCACCACCACCGAGCGGCGACTTCCAGCCGTTGATCATTGCTTGTCTTCCGGGATCCATGTTTGCGGGCCGCCGTGGTGTGGTGGTTCAGTGTTTCTTTTTTTGTAAAATAACGTGCTCGTATGGTCCCTGGCAGCGGGTATCTGCTGTGATACCAATGGAAGATGAAGGGAATCTCGTGGTGCAACACACAGAGGGATGACAGCTCTGGGGATCGCCGGCCTGAATCGGGCGCTGTTGAAAAGAATCGGGCAGATGGGGAAATGGGAGATGTCAGGAGGCTGCACTTGGCTGCGGCACGGTTCAGCGCGCTGCGAGTCTGCGACAGGTGAAACCTTGCAGTTTGCAGTGGTGTTGGGCTGCCAAGAGCCTATCGTCAGTTCGCCTTTGCCCAGTGTTATCGATAAGACATTCTGCTAGGAACTCCTGTCAGCCCGCTGTCTCAGCTGCCGTGGTGGGGCACATCTGCAGCGGGGGGGTAGGTAATTGGCAGCCGAACTGCCAGATGCCCCACCAGGAAGCTTTGCAAGAGGTCATGTCCCTCTTGTCCGTCTTGTGCTGCATTCCTCTGCCTTACAAACCACCTGAAGCTGTCGCAACAGTCAGACGGGAGCACCACCAGCGCGACTGGACGCGCCAACGCCGAGCTCAAGCACAGCATCTTCAACGTCATCAGAATCGATACCGTGTCTCTCCACCCCCTCGAGTATCTACGAGTAACTGCCATCGAATGCGATTCCATATTGAACAACCAAACCTCCCCTGATCCAATCACCATGCCACCGTGAACTCGAGGAAAGAAGCTATTGCCATGTACCACCAGGGCAAGATAATGCGCAAACTTCTCGGCAAGCATGCGACCGACTCGCACGAATCCACGGCTTCGGCGACTGTCACAAGCTCGCCCTCCAACAACTATCGACCAATCGCCCCTCAAGATGTCAGGTACAAGACCAGCGTCCCCCTCACCTGCCTGGACCAGTCACCCGACGGCAAGTCTGCAGTCCTGGCTAGTCACCATGTCTTAAAGATCATCAAGCTCGACGGTGGACTTCATGTACAAGAGGATGTCGACTTGCGCGCAATCCTATCTCAGCAACCTGCACATCGGAATAAGGCGCCCAGTGCAGTGGCCGACCAGCTGTCAATTCAAGATGTCAAATGGGGGAATGTTGTCAACAGGGAAGTTCTCTTCACGGCTTGTACCAGTGGCAAGATCTTTCAATATGATGTCCTCCGGGCTAGGGCTACCATGGTGGGAAACCCTCTAGAATTCATCCAGATGCGCGAAGACTCCCGGCAGGTCAACTCTCTGGACTTGAATCCCCACCACTCTTCATGGCTCTTATCAGGAAGTCAAGATGGTTTGTTGCGCTGCTTCGACGTGCGTACGCCAGTAAGCACCAGGACATGGCCAACGTATCGCGCCCTCCAGTCTTTCAAGTCCCATGCGGATGGTGTCAGACAAGTCCGGTGGTCTCCCAAGGATGGCTTTCTCTTCGCGTGTGGGACCGAGCAAGGGATGGTGCTAAAGTGGGATATGCGGAAGCCAAGCTCCCCCATTCTGAGGATCAACGCCCATGAAAAAGCATGCACGTCGATCGCATGGCATCAGGATGGTGACCATCTCGTCAGTGCTGGGCTCGATAGCAGGTGCAATATCTGGGACATGTCCAGGACAGACAAGAGGCAGAAGCCAAAATATGTCATATCGACACCTGCCCCGGTTGGCTCACTGGCATGGCGACCTGGCCAATGGTCAGCAACAGCCCAGGGCAAGCGTGCCTCGCAGCTCGCAGTGTCCTATGATGAAAGTGGGATAAAGCGGTTTGGTATGAATTCGGTTCACATCTGGGATCTCGCTCGCCCTACTATGCCCTACAAAGAAATCCAGAGGTTCGACTACGCACCCAACTCCATCCTCTGGCACGACCAATATCTGCTCTGGACCGCTGGTCGTGAGGGCTTCAACCAGTGTGACATTTCTTTTGCTCCCAAAGTCATGGACCGCCAAACCATGTCGACTTTCGCCTTTTCTTCTCAGGGCGAGGTCGCCATGTGCCTGGATGAGCGACCTGCTCCCACTCGCCCTCGACCCAAGATTGTCCACCATGATAATGCTTCTGCTCGTGGAACACCATCTTACAGCTCGAGCCCTACTACTCCCAGATTCAGCGTCAGTCGCAGTGACTCTGAGGATGACGCGGTTGGCAGTTTTCTGGGCCCAAGGCAGCAGGGCAACCGCAACCGCCGAGCCAGTATGCGGTCTGCAAATACCCTCAGTACTACGCCCCCAGTTGGCCCTGCTATGGGGGAGACATTGTCACTGGAAGACACCATCAAAGTGACTGGTACTTACAAGCCACAGCAAGGGATGGCCATCGGAACCTATTTGGGGCCTACCAATGCTGAAGTCGACGTCTATCTGAGCGTCAACTATCTTCAAGCTATTTATCTAGAGCTGCCCTACACACCAGGTGGGCCCTCTATGCCGGAGCGGATCACCACCATCCTGCATCATTTTGCCAAAGCCGCCGCAAGAGTCAGGCTTTCTCGACTGTCACACACCTGGATGAACATCATGTTCTTGGTGAAGCTCCTCCTCCATCGGCGGGCACAGTACCACCTCGAGTTCCGCATGGACAAGTACCAGAACTCGACATTGAAGAAGAAGAATGAACCGAAGAACAGGTCGCTGGCTCAGCTGTTTGCCGACCCGCCTAACTTTGGGATCGACGGAGAAGTTACCCCACGCAAAATGGCCTCGATGGCAAGCTTCGACAGGGCCCTTCATCCAAGATCACTTCTGTCTGAGGAGCTCGAGAGCACTTCCAATGTGCCTACTCCTGTGGCTCGTCCGGTCCCCGATGCTGGGGCGATTCGGATTGATGACAGTGGCCGTAAGAAGCTCACTCCCATTATAGAACCGGAGAGCTTCACCCTCCCCCCAGCTGCCCATCCTCGCCCGCTCGAGACACGCCAACGTCTTGATTCGGTGCCCCTGTCCGTCACCAGTCATGACAGCGAGGCGACCAATGCCAGCACCGAGGGTTACGACTTTTATGACACAGAGGCCCTCAGCAAGGCCATCGACGTGCCCGCCAGACCCAGGCTGACCAAAGTCCTGGACTTTCGCGAGCTCGGCTCTCCTAGTCGCGTTCGGAAGCCGCCCGTTTTGCGCCACGATTCGGAGGATAGTTTTACCCGACTCTTCTCCGTCTCGGACGAAAGCCGAGAGGCGAGTGGCCTGGTCGAACCCTCGGACAGCAATGCTTCGTCGCAGGTCATGAGGGAGGCCATTGTGGCCGCCATTCGGCAGGGCCAACCAAACGCGAGCGGGAGCGGAAGCGAAGATGGCGAATACGAAAGCCGCATTCGTGGGAAGCAGATCGCCGCCGGCAGCTCCCCAAGCCGTCATCCGGGCCGGCAGATGCTCCAGCGTACCGAGACCGACATGACGTCGTACACTGCCTTTACTGATGAGCACCATGCCATCACCCAAACCACTACCGATAGCTTCGAATCGCGCTTTCCATCGCAGATGACAGATGGTGGCTTCGGCATGGACTCTCCGGTGCGGCAGTCTGGTATTGAGTCACCACAGCAGCAGCAGCCGCTGTCGATGGAAGCCGAGATGTTGCCCGAGGACGATTTGACACCTCACATTGTAGAGACTGACTATCTCCACTGGCCCGGAGACCCTGACTACCCCCACCCACTCTGGTCGTCTGCTGGGTTTGGGACTGGTAACATCCCAATCCAGCCAGAGAAGCAGATTGCAGACACTCTAGCCTACGAGGTCCGCAAAACAGCCCGTGATGCTACAGCCATCGTCTTGCTCCTCAAGCCGCTGTTGTCGCCAGATGTCATTGACTCTTTCCAAGCGGCAGCTATCCTCAAGCAGCATCACCAGCGCCTGATGAGGCTCCAGGCCTTTACCGAGGCCACCCTCATGCGAAAGATGTGCATGAAGGGATGGCCCGGCGGAGTCCTGTCAAGCTGGGGTGACGATTATCCTAATATTGTTAGCCTGGCTCAACAAGGTGTCCAAGCCGGTATCTTTTGCTCCAACTGCCGCAAGCCGAGAGAGATTGACCGATCTAAGGGGTCGACCGAGTCCGTCTGGACGTGCGCACGTTGCAAGGCGGCCATGGCGCCTTGCGCTGTCTGCTTGCAGCGTGATGTTCCTCCCACTCCGAAGTTTGAGAGCAATAATAAGGAAGGAGAGAACGAAGAGCCGGTGTTGGCTACCTGGTGGATTTGTCCTGGGTGCGGTCACGGCGGGCACTCGACCTGCATGCAAACCTGGCATGCAGGCTTCGAAAATGAATGCAATTCTACGGATACCGAGGTCCTATCTGAGTTTCACAGTGATGGCTATTGTCCCATGGATGGGTGCGGGCACGCATGCTTACCTGGTAAGGGAAGATTCGAGACCGCCGCGGCCAGAACGGAGGAGGTCGGCCGTGCGGCGGCTAGGGAAGCTACGCGGAATGCGGCGAACATGAAGGCTTCGGTTGAGTTCGAAGGTATAGCGGGTGGTCTTCAGGGGCATTATCATCACCACCCTCCTCACCAGTACCGGACTGCTGGAAGTGGTAGGATTTTGGACGACCAGCACCATTACCCTCATTTCCCTTCTCACGGGAGTACCGGTGGCCACGGGATCAACATTCGGAACGATGAGTATAACGTCCCGCAGAGTAGAGCAGTCGAGAGCGTTAGGGAGGCTCTGGCTAATGGGGGGATCTCTTCTCATTCTCACGGGGGTAGTACGAGACACAGCACGCCTGGAGCTAGTATTTTGAGCTCCAGCCCGGGAAGCAGATCGGCAATGATGGCTGCTGCTGATAGGGCCAGTGGTCATGGCAGTGGGGAGGGAAGAGAGCGAAGGAAGAGCGTCAAGTTTGTTGCGCAGGAGGATACTAGGTACTGGTGATTCAGGATGAGATCAGAGGATTATCAGGAGTTATTTGGGTGGCTTCATTGGTTGATTTTTACGAGAGGAGGTGAAGCAGGAGGGGCTGTGCAACTTGAGATTTCCACCATGGCCTCGCTTAGGGGAGATAACGGACGGTGTGGCTTTCTCGGGGTTCCCATCATCACAAACCAAGAACTTTGTATGTACTGTATATAAGCGACCTTTGTAAGATACGACCAGCCATCTAAGCACAGCTGTCAATTGGCCTCCTTTCGTGTCATATTTCGACATTGCTGCGGTCTACCGAACTAACATCGGTTCCGCTTTCCGGTCTCCGAACTGGCAGCACACCCTCTTGCATCTTCAAGCTTCCATGTCAAGCCAATGGCCATGATGACGACCGTCGCATTACACACACGATCGGCACATCTTGCGGGTGAGCATTCGATGTGAGGGGGGTGGGATGAGTAAGTCGGCATTGGCGAGGTCGTTGGCGCTAGGAGAGTAGTGTACCCAGTATCATGCTCGAGCTTTGCCTGAATGGGGATGTGAAGGGGAACTCTTGTAGGTAGCATCTAAGTGGGCTTTGCCAGGGGAACTTGCATATCGTGGGGTTGGGGCTTATGTGTGATGGTACTGTTGCTGTATATGTGAAAGCCAGCAGTAAAATGCCGCAGGGATGGTCCGCTTTGGGGTGAATGGTGATGAGATGTATAAGAGGGTCGTTGCTCTGACCCTTAATGTCCAGTGTCTTTTCAAGGAGCATGCAAACTCAAACACTGGACTCCGCCACATTACCTACCATGTCTGGACCTACTGTCTTTTTGTATGTAATCATCAAGTTCCCTCAAGCAAACACTGTTTAACATGAGCCCAGCATTAAAGCTTCGGGGCACATTGGTGCTGCTGTCCTTCAAGCTTTGCACAATGCTCAACCTGTGCTGTCAATCCGTGCTCTTGTCCGTCTGCAAGAAGATGTCGAGCACCTGCAGTCCTTCTATCAGGGTGCTGTAACAACGGTGTTGGGATCTCTCGAGGACGTCGACATTGTCGCAGAAGAGGCGGCAATGGCTCTGTTGGTTATCAGTGGGGTCATCCCTTTATACCTTTTCACTATTACACCATTACCCCATTACACCATTACCCCATTACACCATTACCCCATTACACCATTATCCGTTTTTACCTCATATCTAACACCCAAACCAGACTACGCCCCAGACTTTGCCCTCCCCCTCCCTCCCCTCCTCGCCTCCCTGGCCTCCAACCCCTCCCCCCTCAAATTCTGATCCAAACCTCCGGCGCGGCCCGCATCTGGCCCTTCCCCCAACCTTCCGGTTTGACCCCCCACCCCAAAGTCTGGGACGACATCGCCGACCTCGACTCCTTTCCCACCGACACAACCCACGCCTCGCAAGACATCGCAGTCTCCTCCACCTTCCCCGGCATCAACACCGCCATCGTCTCCCCCACTTTTGTGGTGGGCAAGTTCCCCAGTGTCAGACACAAGCATCCAATCATCTTTCCCGACTTGATGCACGTCACGAGGCAGTCGTCGAGGAGGGGAGAAACGTGACCACGTTTGTGGATACGGAAGAGCTCGCGGGGTTGGGTTTTTAAATTCTAAGGAAATAATGACATGTTTATAACCTAGCAGTCATGGGTCATCAGCTTGATGCCGTCTCTGATGATTGTGTCCTAGTCTTTTGATAGCAATTAACGAATGTTTTCGCCTGTTTACCAACGTGTCTTGTGCCTCGAGTTCTCGGTGAATAGGTGAAGTTAGTTCGGCGTAACAGTGACCCATTGCTCAGTCCCCCTATTAAGTCGTGATAAGCAATCATCACGGCACTTTGTGGACAAAAGAATCAAATGGAAACCGCGACTTTAAAAAAAGGCCCTGAAAGATGGTGAACCGGCTTTGAAACATAGTCGACAGGCCTTGAAAGATAGTGGATAAGCCTTAAAAGATGGTCGATAGGCTTTAAAGATTATATAATAAGTATTTTAATTATATTTAAATGTATAATTAAACTATATTTAAGACCTATTAACTATCTTTCAATGCCTGATAATTATCTTCAAAGACGTTTATTTCAAGTAGCAGTCCATATTATTTTATCCACAACGTACGCGGTAGGATCTTGACTTACATATACACTATACGATATTACGTGCGACACGCGCTCCGGCAGGCACGTCAAGCCTTCTTAGGGCTGGCACTAGACATCTCAAGTTAGACAATGTCAGGTTCGGGCTTTTCTTACCCCTGTTACGCTTTTCCCCGACGGGGAGATCCCACAAGAACAGCTTCACAAGGGACAGGGACTGGACGTAAGGGCGAAGAGTAGGCTAGCCCCCGAGTTCTTCCCCATTTCATTACCTTACCTCGTGTCATCACCCAACTTTTTGAAACTAAAAGATCAGGTTCTCGGGACAAGTCGTGATCGCGAAGCCGTCAGAGACAGGCTACCAGACTGTGGTCCACAAAGGGGAGCAGAATGGGGATGTAACCATATAATATCCCTTTGGGTTCACAGTCTAGACATGATGTTGTCAACTTGATGTCTGTAACCGCTCATTACGTATGTACAACTCCCAACAACCCATCGGGAGGGGCTGTTGATGCTCTGATCACACTCGTTCCTCCTACCACCGGGGACATCACCACCTCCTGGGGGCAAATCCTACACATCTACACCTAGTCTGGCGTTCAAGATGAACTACAAATCACAGTCTCGTACCAAGCTTCAGCATGAAATGGTTGCAATCCTGCCCCAAACACCAAACCAGTGATGTCTCGCTTGCCTGCCTGCCACCTGGATAGCCTTATGCAACGTACTTATAAAGAAACGTCCTCACATGGCACTATTGAAATTGTCCTCAGAGCATCAACATACCGAGCAAGCAAGTTTCGAACGGGGACCAACACCTCTGATACTTCAAGGTCCAGTGTCACGGAGGCGCGTCGTCTATAAAAGGACCTTGCTCCCTTCATCAAACGTTCTTTTTGTATCTCCATCCTCCTCCTCATCCAACACATAACCACACTCAACAACCCCTCAAACAACTCCCAAAATGAAGTTCACCACCCTCCTCACCAGCACCACCGCGGCCCTCCTCACCACCCTCACCACCGCCTCCCCCGTCGCCGCCCCGGCCCCTGCCCCCGCCGCCATCGAGCGCCGCCACTCCACCTCGGCCGTCTTCTCCAAATTCACCGCAACTTGCGGCAGCACCTCTTGCTCGTCAGTTCCCCCCCCCCCCCCCCATTTGTCACAACCCAACTAACATCTTGACCCGAATGATAGCTACACCGCCACCCTGACCCTCCTCCCGGAAAACATCCTCGTCAACCTCTCCCACACCACCTCAGGCAGCACCATCCCCGCCAACTCGGGCACCTTCACCACCACCAGCGACCCCGCGGTGTACCTCCGGTGGAACAAGACCCCCTTCAACGAGTACCGGATCATCGTATCGGACGTGCACGTCGTCGGGACCCCCGTGCATTTGGATTTCTTCAGCCCGGCGGCGGACTGGGTCGCGCAGCCGAGTCCTACTTCTTATGTGGGGAGTCAGAACTTTGTTGCTTCTTAAGTGGCTGAGGCATGATGCGGGCTGGGGGTCTGGATGATTTGGTACTTAGCTTGGAATCGGTGGGTTGGAAATGGAAGGGTAGGGATTTGATAGTTGATAGAAATAGAAAAAGAAAAGAAACATTTGTTTCGGCTGACTATGGTTCTGATGTGTCCAAGTAAAGGGGTATCTCAATTTTTGAAGCTCACAACCAATAGCCTACCTAACAATAACCAACCACCCTTGCAGCAACATGAATTGCGTTTTATCACTCCCTCCTCAACAGCAACCCCCCTATTGAGCAGCATTCTCCCTCATCCCCTTAGTCCTCAACGTCATCTTCACCCCCCCCTCTTCCAAGCCCCCGATCAAACTCCCATTACCCTTCCCATCACCCCCACCCATAATCTTCCCCCTCAGCTCCTCCCCCCTCCTCTGCCCACCAGCACCCCCAACAACACTACTAGCATCGCTCCCCCTCCTGCTTCCCCCAAAACTACTCGCCCCATCGTCCATCGGATTGGCCATGCCGGCCACGGTCAGGTTCCGATATCTCCCCGCCCACAACCCCCTCACCCCACCTCTTTTCCGCTCTGGTATCTCCTCGGTCCCCGCGCTGCAAACATACAGCAAGTACTTCAAATTTGGGAGTGTATGCCTGATGTCCACCACTTTTAACCCCTGACCGACACAGAGTGTCTCAATGTCCTTGTTGAGCAAGAACCATCCATAGTCAAATCGATACTGTGCGCTTGATCCCCCCCTGGGGACATAGAGCGGGAAGTTTCTTTGCGTATCAGGCAGCTGGGAGATATCATCCCGGATAGTGGACCGAGAACCATACGGGCGGATGGGATACGGCAGCGGAACACCGAGGTAACATTGAAGGTTGTCCGTCAACTGGGCTACATACCCCAACGCGGCGCTGAGTGTGTCGCTTCGGTTTCCCTTCAGCATGGAGTCATCGTATATCGTGTTGGGAAGCGGCAAATCGCAGATGGTAAATGTCAGGGGTGGGGTTCCTGGTGTAGAAACCGAGTTGATTCGCCAGATCCGGTCGAGATCCTCACAGATGCGGCGGCGCTGGCCGTGGATCTGGTCTTTGGTTTTTGCGAGGAGGGTTTTGGAGTGGGTAAGCTGCTCCGTGGCGTTGTTAACGTCGGTTTCAGCTTTTTGTTGGAGGGCGCGGCCTTCTGCGATGGCGGTTCGTCGCGCTTCGATCGAGGCGCGGAGTTCTTCGTTGCGCTTTTGGGATGCTTCGACGGTGCGTTTCTGAGCGGTAAGGTACTTTTCGGCGAGAGCGAGGGAGTCTTCGGCAGCGGGGACTTGGTTAGGAGTCTCCTTGGCTAGAAGATCGTTGATTTGTTGAGTGAGGGACTCGCGGGTGGCTAAAGCGTCTTGGATCGAGTTGTCGAGCGTTGCCAAGCGCATGAGGGCATTGTAAGAGGACGTGGGCGTTGTAGGCATCTTCTTCGGTGGGGGGTATTTATTGGAGAGCTCGAGGGAGTAGATGCCGTCAACCATGTGGAAGACGAGACTGTTGGGCGGGAAATGGACATTCTGCAGGGTCCCCAGCCAGTTGAGCGCCCTCAAATCGACATCGTCCTCCAACAACAAACACCACGTGTCGTGCCTTTTGGTCCATATTTTGATCGTGACTCTTGGGGTTTGGGTGATAGTCGAGTCCAGCTCGGATAGTTCGAAGAAACTAAAGTTGAAATTCTGACCACATTAACGATCTACCCCTCCTTCGAATGTCCAAAGCTGAGCAACAAACATACCGTGGCCCTCTCGGCAACCTCGCTGATATAAATGGGATCCTCCTCCCCTTCTACATGTAACGAAAAAAATGCGTCGGCCAGCTTGTTGTCAAATGCATCCTCGATCCGCTTCTGCCTTGTCACTGGACTGGCGTTGGTCAGATTGGTGCTTCTCCTCCGCCCAGGGGTAGGTCGAAGCTGTTCCGAAGAGAGGGCATGGTGTATCTGAGGTGTATTTCGCAGGGACTCGAGTTTGGCGGGGCTCTTGTTAAGACCAGCATCGTCAATGGTTCGGCCGCGCGGTCGTGTGAAGGCGAGGTTCCTCAGCGAGATGCCGCGTACATGTCGGAGTTTGCGATTCTGTGGCAGCAGCAGGGGGCGGGTGGACTCGGCGGACATGGTTTCATATCGAAAAGAAGCAGGGGAAATTAGAAAATCTGGTACCTCTAAATAAATTACTCTTCAACAAGACACGCGTTCGTTTTCTGTCGCATTTCCGCCATTGACGATGGGATGGATGCTTGGGCTTTCCATTTGGGAGCTCTCTGTATGTTGCTGGCGCTGCCTCTTGGCACCCACTGGCGATGACGCACGTGCGGGAGGTGGTCCGTGCAGCGCCTGCATTTCCGTCTTGGCAACGGTTCAGGGCACACCAATGACGCCGTGATTTTTGTTCTTTTATACGAATATTGCTCTGTTTCAGAAACCACAACGCGCTTTTGTTCTTTTGTTTACTTCGCTTCTTACAAATTGTTCCATTCCTGAGTTTGTTGGGAGATGTCATGATGAGATCAAGGGGACCAGGACGGCAACATTGACCATCACAACCAATTGCAGTACAATTTGGGAGCTACGACACATGCCTCGCCCCTATTATACACGATAACCTGGGTCCCTAAAATATGGCGACCCCCCTTGTTGAAATGGCTCTGCCGGCATCCTCATTTCTCGCAGACTCTCCCTGAAGAATGGTTCCTTATTGCTCGGCGTTGTCAACCTCTGCCCTCGATACCATCCTGGGATCTCATTGCTCCTCGTCAAATCACTCGTCGAACCTGTGGCAGTCTTTTGCCCATACAGCCGATCAAGTTCTTGCTCTTCCTCGGCATTCTTCTTCCTCCTCCAGCACCAGAATAACCCGATCACAAACGCCAAGAGAACCACCGAAGCTCCCACCACACCAAGCCCAACCTTTACATTCGATGACAAGCCTTCGCTATTTTCGCTGGAGCTGGCACCAGCTGGATCCGAAGACGACCCTGGAGCATCTAACGTTCCTGTCGGTACCCCCCTTGTCCCTGTCGCTTGGGAATCATTATCTAGCACAAGCGTTTCTTCGCCAGATTCGTCTTCTGTGTCGATGACTTTTGTCCCGGATGCAGAGACCAGTGGGCTGGAAGTTGTTGTTCTGGTGGATGGAGTTGTTGGTCCTGTGCCAGTGGACGACGAAGTGGTGGCGGCGGCGGGCCGATCACTGCTTTGCCAGTTGATCTGAATCATGGGGGCGAACAGGCTGAACGCCGTGATGGAAGCCTCACGGTCTGGGACAGTTTGAAAGCCAAAGTTACCGCTTGTGGCCCCGTCACAGGTGACTGTCGGTATGGTCGACGACCTAACTACCAAGGTGCAAGTTTGCCCGTTGATATTTGCACAACCATATCCACTATCTCAAGTCAGTCATGCCTTGTTCCCAATTTTTCGTCTGCAAATGCTAACCTTGGACAACAGCCAACTGCAGTCTCCCCGGCTAAGAGTCTGAACTGGACCGGCCACTCAGACCCCCCACCACTTCCACCAGTTGCCGCACAAGCAGTCGCATATCCCCCAGGGCAGTGTAAGCCCGGGGAGTAAAAGCCCCATCCGCTCAAGGACGCCTCTTTCGACTCAGCGCCCGAGCTAGTTGTCGGCCAACATGATGTGTTGTCGATGGCTCTATTTTGAGAGCATGCTTGGCCCAGATATGCGATGCTCTGGCCATCACCTCCTCCAAACAAATCTCCAAGGAATCCACCCCTCCCTGCGCCAACTGCTACCGTGCATGCCGGTGGTGGTGTGAATGTTGTAATCAACGGGCCAAGATTGGTGGGCGCCTGCCCGATAAGAGCTGTTGCCGACATTGTCGTTCCTTTGCCCGAGGTCCTGTGGTGGTTTCTGACCAAGAGAACAGAGATTCAAGCAGATGCACTCTTGTGGGCATATCGGTTTTTTCTCTTCGATGGGAACCCCCCGAGCCGGCATGCGATCAGCCCTGCGTGCGTCCAACACCGACCCCACGGCGAGGCTCCCTGGCTTCGGTCCCTAGGAATGACCTCATTTGTCTGGGCAAGAGAGGGCCATCACGTTTCATCTCCCTGGCGTAACCATTCCCAAGGGCACACAGTGACACCCAAACACGCTCTTCACTCGCTGGGCCGTTGCCGAGAAACGATCACCGGGCTGATCTCAGGGACCTGGTGCAGGCAGATCGTTGCCCAGCACAATTCTGTCCCCGCATTTTCAGCCCCTGAAGATCTGTGCATATTCACATAACACGCGTAACACCGAAAACATCAGTGTTGGCCTTTGGTCGACCAAGAGTCAGCTCAGCGCATTGATGGGGCTGTCAATCTTCGCCCAGCAAAGGAACTATTTTCATGGACGAATTGATCTTGAGAGAATGCGCGTAAAAGATCGTTTTGCTTGTCGATGTTTCCGTGTTACAATGCGGATGAAACATGGCGTCGGCACTTCGAGATGGGTCCCACAGATTTGGGAACGGTTCCCGAAGGGTACTGTAGATACAGAGCCCGGTGTTGAGATTTTTTCTAGTGTAAAAAAGCCTCTGTTTTGAACAAGATACTGCTATCTAGCGAAAGCAAAGAAGAACTAAGCATGAGATTCCGGATTTCCGCCTTACCTCCGACGTTAATATCAGGACATTTACACGATTCTCTGCCGACCATTCTAGGTGGATGCGGGGCGCGGCCGATTTCTCCCGATACAACCCCGGCAGTGGACGACAGCTGTTTTCATATCGAAAATGCTCGGCTTCATAACCAGATCATGGTGACATGGTGCCGACAAAAAACGACCGAGCCGCACAGACGACGTTGCCGGGGATTGGTTGAGCCCTCTGTAAAGTCGACGTCACGGCATGCAGCCCCGCGCTCACATGGCCAGACAAAGCAGTCCAACATCTTGACAGGCAAATGGTACATACATGAAAGCCAAGGGACCTCGTGAAACGAACGACGTTTTTCTTTCTTGTTCAACAGCCAACTACTCATCGGATAAACTTAACATATTTAATGTCATGCATGCCGCCATTAGAATGAAGCCAGCCGTTTCGAGAACTATGACCATGGGTCTAAGGCCATATGCCTCTCGCGCCAAAGCGGCTCGCCAGGGTGCCAAAACTGTCGCCTCATCTTTGGGTCGGACCAGGGATCACCAAGGTCAGCACATGGAGTTCACTTCCAACAGATCCACCTTTGGCCCATCGTCACACACATCCGGAACAACGGCAAACCGCCATTTCCCTCCATCTGCTGCCTCTCCCATCGACGAACGAGCGCGCTCCTTCTACTCCACTGTCATCTACCACGGTCAGACCCCCAATAGCGACTATGAATTTGACGAGTCCCAAGTGTTTGGTCGCGAGGTCAAGGTCAACCCCACACAAAGCGAGGCCAACGTTGCTGCGGACAGAGGCGATATCGATCCTCTTCCACAGGGGATGCACCACACCATTCTGATGGGAGCGGGAGATGCAGGACCACGGCCGACTGAGGCTGAGGAGGATGTCCATGCGGACTTGTACATGGAGGATCCGCTGCGTGGAAGAAGATACTAAACTGGGGACTGGTCATGATCTTTTCTGCGATTTGATTTGTCCATAGGTCTGAATAGGCTATGAAACTGATGACCACTGTGATCGATGACAGGTGTTTGAGGCGTTCGGAGATCACGACGTGTCATCCGTGAGCATGACTGCGTAGCAATCTTGACTCAGTTGTATTTTCAGACTGTGTCGACTCATAATCCCAACGACAGCCGCATCTCAGCGCAGCTTGCAAGCTATATTAGGCAGGTACGCCCTCATATCAGCCTTTAAAACACCGTTAACAGATCACACAAGATAGCCGTTAGGCCTTAAAAGATAGTCGACAGACCTTTAAAGACAGTCGGTAAACTTTTAAAAATAGTCGGTAGACCTTTAAAGATAGTTAGTAGACCTTTAAAGATAGTCAGTAGACCTTTAAAGATAGTCGATAGGCTTTAAAAATGGCATAGTATGCATTTGAAGGAATTCAGAACGCCTATATTTAATAGTGTTTATGGTAGGTTGTGTAGGTAGCAGTGCCAGCTCTTTTCTCCAGGGCGTGATAAGGTAGGTAGGTATAAAGAGACAGCGAGCTTTCAGTCCCTATCAACTCATTACATGCTATTCCATGCTCCGGCTGCCAAAAGCCTCGCAAGGAAGGGGTATTTTTGCAATACGGACCTGCCCTGAATACCATGCTGTTGCCGTGGATCTTTGAGAGAATATGCGCGTGATTGGCATTTTATCTAGGCCAGCTAACAAGAATATCATCTGACCCCAACCGAAACTGGGTTGAGGTCTTGGCCATTGCCACACCAGGGCTCAGATTTTAAGTTTTTCCATGACACCTCCTCGCCCTTCACAGTGCACCGGCCCTTCTTTTTACTTTTTTCCCGAACTCAGCTTCCCAGCAGCCTGAGCACTCATGTAACACCACGCCAGGAGAAGACAGCCCTGCCTACGATCGGTCACACACAACACACCAAGAAATACTTCATATACGATCGCAATGCGTCTTGTCTCAATCACTCTTCTCTTCATCTTACTCCTCTCGTTCACTGGTCTCGGAGTCAAAACGCAGGTCAACCAATGCACCCGCGACTGCATCATCGAATGGTGCCAGCCGATTTGCGGCGACGATAAACTTGAATGCCGTCTCCCCTGCATGGACGATTGCGAGGACACGTGCAAGCAGTGCGCAAAAGAAAAGAACTGCCCTGCTGATCTACTCGGCGACAACCATATCGCGATCTCGAAATCTCATGGGGCACCAGATAAGGGCTTGTTGGTCACGGGAACGAACGTGACAGTTGGCGATGATCAAAGTGGCGTGATAAGGGCGGCGGTGGTTCCAAGGTTTACGAGGCTGAACGAGGCTTTGTTGAGGGCGTGTCAGGAGGGGCAGTTGACGCAAGATGAGAATGATATGGTAACCAAGAGATGGGTTGGAAGGTAAACTGCTGAGGTTTTCTCAAAGATGTTGTATGCAATCATGGCTAGACTATCTCGGCTCTTTAGTGATAGTAACCCGAGTGTCAACTCTCACTCTGCCGTCTGGCACTGAAGTCCCCGGTGGTATTCTCGCCGTCCGCAACATATAATCCCTCCTGGCATCCTCCCCAGGCCCACTCCTACTAACAGGAGACCTCGGACTGACAGGACTTGAACTCGAACTCTTCGCTTTTTCCGCCAGCTCAACATCAATCCCCCACCCAGAATCTGCCCTATCCTCAATCTCCATATACCGATCGTGGTTTCCCCTGACCCCAATCGCGCCTCCATCCACCACTCCCAGCCAATGTTTACTATTCCTCCTACTTCCCCCTTTTTCTTGAAATGTCTCTGACTCCTCCCCCGATGAGCCCAACCCCTGAAACCGTGACCCATACTGCAAATCCGTCGGACTAGCCAACGACCCTACATCATTCCCTGCCCCACCCCCAAGCACGCCCTTTGACGGCCTACTCCCAATGGTAGGCGGGCCCCTTCCATTAACACCGCCCCCATCAGCATAATGATACTGGTTCCTGTCCGCCGTGCCACTTTGCCCATTCGACGATCCCGTCGCCCTTGAACTGAGCAGGCGAGGAAAGAATCTGACAATAAAGGGCTTGAGAGTCATGACGCAAGCGCAGACAATCGCTCCGTTGACTTCTACCGCGGTCAGGTAGCTGAGTTCAGCGGCAGCGTAGGTGAAGTCGGGGTCGGTCTGAACCTTAATGAGTTGCAGTAGTCTCAGAATAGAGATGAAGCAGACAAGAAAGCCGAAGCCGAACACCCCTGATAATGCCAGCTTTTGGCGGCGGGGGAGGCGGATAGACCAGACTACTGGCATGGGGAGTAGAAAGATTAAGAAGTCCGTCACTATTATCGTTTTGTTGTCAGCCTTTGTCATCCCATCAAAAACTGGCAAAAGGTAAAACAAACCCATGTGCAAGCCAGTATTACTCCACCACACACTCTGCGCGTGGCAGTACTTCTTCTCCACGGTAAAGTCCCAGTAGCTATTCAGCGGTATGCACGCCGTAAACGTCGCCAGCGCCATAAACAAATGCGTAATAATCACCACCCCGAGCAAGATCTGCCCTGCCAACCTCGCCCACTTGAAAGTAAACAAATGAATATACAACAGCAAAATGCTGATTTTGGAGAAACAAAGCGTGATAAGGTAAAACAAGATGCCGTACCAGGCCGCTCGGCCCCAGGCGATGGCAGAGGGAGTATCGTTCGGGTCAAGGTCCCAGACGTGTTGGCCTGCGCCGTGTGTTGCTTGCTCTATTACACCTCCGCATGTTGCGCCGGCAAATATCTAACGGTTGTTTGTTAGTATCAGGGGAGAAAGGGCAGAAAAGGCGAGGGGGGAAAATACCAAAGCAACAAGAATACTCCAATCCGACCCGCCGATAACTTTGATCAACACTCCTCTGGTGTAAAACCGGAGCGCGACAAAAAGCGCTGCGATAAACCAGCATATCGAAGCTGAAGCAATGATATTGACCACCAAAGAGTCGTGGGGTAGACTGGCAAAGTCGATCACTGGTGCCCCTTCCGGTGGAGGTGGTGGAGGCGGTGAATCCGATGAGGGGCTGGGCGGCTGTGTGGTGGTGGTGGTAGTCTCACTCATGGTGATGGACGACTATGATAACAATAAATCCGACTTTGTCCTGGACCGTCCAACATTCTGGTGCAACCATACACACTAAGAAACGTCCAAGTCCCAGCGGAGTGGTTTGACAGCTTCTTAGTTGACCTTAGCTAGTGGGGTAAGGTAGCTAGGAAAAACAAACGATTGTCAACTAAAAAAGAATGGAAGAAAAAAGGGTCTGAGCCGGGGTATACTTGGCTGCTATCTTAGCTGCCTATATATTAGGGACGGACAGACGGGTAGCAGATCCAACACGGCCAAACAAGGACACGGCGCGGGCTGGGAACTTGTGCATCTGGGGTAATTAAAAAGACGAGATGGAGGGTTGGGTATCCAAATGCAGCTGCAAAATGGAAGTCTGGGGTCGAGCAAGCAGAAGCGGGGCAGGGAGAGGCATCTGTCAAATGGCAGAGACGGGAGCGGATGTGACGTTATCTTGGGCCAAGAAAGTCTTGAACCTTCTGGGGGACGAAGCTGAACTTCGGTTCCGCCCAAATAGCTTCGGCAATTCTTATGCTTGGACACGTTGGGCAATAACGAAGGTGCGCACGGACAGGGACGGCAACAAGATGGTGGGTTGGCATGGGCAGCAGTTTGGTACTGTTGGTGCTTGTCAGCGCTGTCAGCAAGCCCCGAACCAAGTTCCCAAAGACGTTGGGGGACCGGGCATACGAGATCGGCGGAGACAAAAGCATGCAGAGATGCTTGGATCAGATCATGAGTTCGAAGACATCGTGAGATTGCGAAAGTTCGGATGACACTGAAGCCAGCGCAGAGCTGCAGCCTGGATCATGCGGCTAAGACATGACGTTTCAACTCTTCAGGGCTGGGGAATGGCGGGGGATCTGAAGGTCCGTTGCACGATCGACATTGCGAGGATCTTGTGTCTGAGAGCGTGGGAAAACTGGGAGGAGATGCTGTGCGCAATTCGGGTTTGGTGCATGAGCAGCAGAAGGTGACGAAGCTGTTTGAAAGGGAAGAAGCGAATGCAGAGGAAAATTCCCTCGCGATTCCCAAGCCTTCATTCGAACGTGCTTCTCGTCCCGCAAATGCTCGTGCGTGCAGAATGCAACCCTGCAAGCGGTCCAAAGAAAGGACACCATCAACGCTGTGCAACTGCCATTAGCAAACAGCTTATTATGTGGGGAACTTCCATGAGAGGGTCTTTCATCATGGTACGACATGGAAGCCGCCATTTACATCAAAAGGAAGGAACATTGGATGTCGGCTTCATGATGCCGACTGAGAACGACGTGGAAGGTACCCCTCCATGACAAGTGCAGATGCAGGAGGCAAGACCTGACACACTCCAGGTCTTTCTGTGTGGCCGACCGGATAAATCAACAGAGGAAAGACGTGTCCCGGTAACCAAACCTGGAAGCTGTTGGTTGGTGGCTTCATGATATTGGACTCTTCATGCAGTCACGGCCAGTGAGGAGGGGCACGGTATTTTCCGGAGCTTTAATATCAGCCGCCGGCAGGCACTTTTTCAGTTTTGATTGCCCGAAGGGAGACTACCGGTCTGGTAGCGAGGACAACACGATATTAACTGAAGGAAACCTCAACCGACAACTGGTGAGCACCAGTCGTGCCAGTTTACTCACAAGGAATTTACACGAAGGGATCTGCAATATTGGTGAAAGAGGTACATGATTATTGTTCTCTAGCTGCCGAAGGTCTCACTCTATCAACCAGAAGACCCAAATGCACCTCTCTCGGCCGAAACCAACATTAGGCCCAATGGAAGACCCGCGTCCTCACGCCCTCCCTCGCGCTCGCCAGCGCTTGCTAGCGTGACGTTCTTCCGTCAAGTTGGCACCCTGATCTCCGCCACATTCTCATGCCCTGAACCCATATCAACAAGCGCTCGCTTGTTCGTGCTATCGTAGGACTCTTCGCTCCGGTCCTCAATCTTCACCTCCATGTCTCCGTTATCGGGGCCGTTTTGGCAATTGTTGATTACAGTTCCAATGCCGGGATTGTTAGCATTGTTGACCGGATTGCCATTGTTGACCGGATTGGCATTGTTGACCTGATTGCCATTGTTGGCCTGGTTGCCATTGTTGGCCTGATGATTGCCCTTGGTGATGTTTCCAGAAGCAGTGATGATGCCGTCTCTAAGCATGTCGCGCAAGGCAACTGATTAGATGTCAGAGGGACATTCTTTGTGTGTGACAGATAGTTGGTAGAACGGAGCTGTACATACCTGCGGTGCGATATCTGAACTCAAAAACAGTGAACGGACGTTGGAGCGGATCACTAAAGTTTCCGCTGTCCTGATATCCGTTCCCTCCCCGCATATGGAAGAACTCTGCCTTGAGTGTCCCAGAGTGCCTTGCCGCAACAGTAGAGTCAAACACATGGGCCTCTCCAAAAATCCCGGCTATGGAACCAATTCATGAGTGTCAGCATTGTAGCATCTCCATGAGTCACGGAGTGCAAAACGTACCGTTGTCATGCTGAGGCTCGGCGGCAAATCGAAAAGGACACTGGATTGACCCTCCCAAGCCAGCATTGCCAGGGTAGAGGACACACCAGTATTCGTATACATATTGGTTGCCGTAATACCAAGCCAAACCAATATCCTTCGGCGTAAGGTGGAAAAACGCCGGCAAGTGACCGTCAATAGAAAGCCTCAGCCCAACATGGTCGCTTCTCTTGCCATGAATTGCAAACGAGGGGTGAATGACCACCGCGAACTTGAACAGCTTTCCCGGCATGGCTTGGATATACGAGACAACGTGAGGAGCGGTCCGGGCTGGAGGCACGCCAGTGTCCGACCGCAGATCGTAAAGGTTGAAAGACAGATTGTCAATGGGAAGCTGATGCGTGCCATACTCGCTGGCCAAATAGTTGTTAACCAGAAGCCAAACTGACAGACCACCCAGCTTTGGCGCGGGAGGGTGGAACCTGTTGAAAATGCTGGCGGCCATGTTGATGATATTATGTACCTTAGGTAGGTAGGTAAGTCCGGAGGGAGGCGGCAGACTTGAACTCAGATACAATGTGGAACAAGAGCAAAATATTGTGCCACCAAGATAACAAGAACAAAAATCCATTGGCAAGTGAAATCGTCAGGTAGCGAGGCGGCGCAAAGGTGCCCTCAATTCTAGCTGCACTGTGCTGACCGCCGAGATTAGCGTGGTCAGCGGGTCGACGACGGGAGGGATGGGTACGTAGGTAACCACATCGTAGACAAAAGAATGGAGCCTGTTACTTAAAATAACAGTCTTTAAAGATTACGATGAAGTATTGAAAGACAGTCAATAGGTTTTACATATATTTTGATAAGCATTTAAATAGTACAGTTAGAACGCCTATTAAGCATCTTTCAACGCATATTCACTATCGATTGAGGCTTCTTATTAAATAGTAATCTCCATTCTTTTCTCCACAGCGTGGTAACCTCAGGTCTATGCCCTACTTTCACCTGCTATGTGCTGGCATTTACCACTCCAGATCTGTTGGTCACCTCTTGAATAGGCTCCAGTCTACTCACAATCGTGATCTGATTCTCTTACTAACAGTTCACCCTGGGTGGTTTTGTTCAGCGATTGCGATCATCCTTCACATCGCACAGAGCCAACAAGCACAAAGATAATATCTTTTTGTAGGTATCAAGGGTCTTATGCTCTCAAGTGCTACAAACGCAAAGCTTGATTCAACCAGTCTCTGAAAGCCTAGCTCTGGAGCCTAGGCAGGTACTTGGTAGGCGATCAACACGTTCGGATATCAGATGGTCGACTTCCATGGTATCGTTTTTACCAGATAATCCTCTTTTCACCCTCATTCATGGGGTAAAACGGGCCAGCCTGTCCCCCAGGATTGAACTCCAACCCCTCGAGCGCCATGATATTAACAAACTCTTTGTCAAAGTTGTCCAAGCAATATCTCGCAATCATATCCATACCTAATCACCACGACAGTCAGTATTGCATCTCTCAACCATTTGAATCCATAAATTGAAGAAGACTCACCAGCCCCAGCACCCCCCGCCGTCCAAAGTTCACCCTTCCCCCCTCCCCCCTCATACTCCTTCTCATCCACGACCCACCTCTGATACTTCCACTCAGTCCCCGGAAACCCCGCCCTCGCCACCCCCAAAAACTCCTTGTTGGTTGTCACCTTCTTCCCCTCCAACAATCCCGTAGAAGCCAGCCACAAACTCCCAATACAAGTCGTCATCCACACCCTCGTCTTCCCCCACGCCTCCTTCATGAACCGATCCGCTGCCTCTGGTCTATGCGTAGGCAGCGGACCACCAATGAGGACAATGTCCAGATCCCTGGGACATTCATCATAGGTGGTATTGGGCAGGAACTTGAACCCACCAATGGAGTTCGGGAGGGAGGCATTGGGGGGCGTAGTGCTTGCCGGTTCGAGGGAGGAGGAGATGTAAAAGAACTCAATGTCCATTGCGTGGGGGAGGAAGTCGGCAAACTTGGGGTCGAGAGGGAGGACCTGGTTCAGGTAGCCGGTGGAGAGGTTGCCGAAGAGGTCGATGCCCATAATATCGGAGAGTTGCACTTGCTCGAGGAGGACGCCGATGCGGAGGGATTTGGGGGCCATCTTTGCCGGCTGTTTGTCGTTGGACTTGGACTGAAAATAAGGGGTGAAGCTGGTGTTGACTGAAGAAACTGGAGTTTGATGAAGAACGTTGGAGTCAAAAACAAAAGACATAGAGGACTTACTTATACTATCCTGAATTCAAATTCCTCCGTTGCTGACCGGAGCCAAACCACCCTCGGCGACGAAGCTGTCGTGCTATGGAAAGACTAAACAGAGACCGTTACACTGGGGACTGGAGTCCGGTGGAATGTGTAGATGTCGTACCGAGCGCACTCGGAACCAGTGGTTTGGCCCCGAGCCCAGTCGGAGGTTAGCCGAAGCGTAACGTAAGAAGTGAACGCCGCTGGCTCCAGTCCGATCCCTATTTAGGGGCTGGTCGTTCAACCCTAACCCAATAGCAGCTGAAAACCAAGAGAGATGCAAGTTCAACCCTTTCGGAAACAAGACTCCACCACGCACAAAATGGAGATGGAGTCAAAAATGGAGTCCAAAAGCAAATCCAAATGCCCACAGCCAGAATTGAACTGACGACCTTGTCATTACTAGTGACACGCTCTACCACTGAGCCATGCGGGCTGATGATTGGTTGCTGTTGAAGGCTGGGTGGGATCAAGGGTTTCTGAAGGTGATGAAATGGGTGTATCCAGCGAGTGGGGGATCATCGAAATGAAGACAGAAGAATCGAGGGAGTGCGGTTTGCTGGGTCGGGGTGGAATTGCAGGTTCTGGGGCAAGGTGTCAGGAAAGAGCCAAGGGATCCCGTCAGAGTCCGTGCACTGTTCCTTCCAGCCTCAATTCCTCAACCTCGTGTTAAAATGATGAAAATGGTGGACGCGGGAGCACGTGATCTCGCGACAAGGCGTTAGTTCAGCAGCGCGCTAAAGCTTAATTGGGAATTGGATTTCTTTTGCTGTTTGCATCAGCTCCAAACAACATCCATCCTTCTGCTTCCTCATCAAACACAAAGTGCATAAGATTGGACGCAATGGCCATACTTCCGTCCGTTCCTGGCCTCACTGTGACCATTGAGGTTACCGAAAAGCCCACCAAGGAGTATGATGATCCCGAAGCTCATTCGCTGCAAGTCGAAATGCAGCCTGAAGACTTCGACCTCCCACCGAACCTTCCGCCCAACGACATTCCCTACGTGGTCAAGTACATTGAAGCCAAGCCCGGGGCGTTCTATCGGTTCAAGGTGACCCTTCTTCCCAGATTTTCACAAAAGGCCCATCACGTGGCTTACACGGTGTCCAATGACGGGTCACGAGCTTTACCGTCGCATATCACCAAGAGGTACCGCGTCGAGAGGCATGGCTTAAGTGTCTTGGAGCATACGGCTGCGTCCACCGTCCGCAAAACGCGGGGTGGTAATTTCATTAGGCGGTATTTTTGCTTTGCTGCTCTCAACGTTGGTGTGTGCCTACCAAAGATTGTCAACACAATCCAAAGGGAAAACGCTAATCACGGTCCATTTGCAGTTGAGTCCGACAACTTCACGACTGAGGAAGTCAAGGAACAGATTTCCAAGGCAAAAGATTGCGGAGTTCTCAAGGTTGAGTTGTATCATATGGAGGAGTCCGGGCTCGAGCCTTGGAGATGGAGTTGTAGCGATGTGTCTGAATCCAACACGACCATGGCCGAGAAGGCTTTGAAAGGCAAAGCCATCGACTGCATTGCAGGGTTAGTAACTCTTTCTACCGATATTATCTTAATCTCTCCCGCTCACCACTATCAGCTCGGTTTCTCGCCCCTCAAAGGACCCCGGAATGTTTTATGTGGACAAGTACCATGACCCCAAAAAGCGTCCCTTTGCTATTTTTGAGTTTCGATATCGTTCAAAGGGTATGTTGAAACTAGCACCCCCAGTCTTACATCAGCACCTTACTCACCTATCTTTTCCATGCAGAAGGACTCATCAAAGAGGGCATCATTCCACGGCCGACCATTTCAGATGAGGTCGAGGAGATGAGTGAGTCCGAGGTTCGGCGAAAGCTGGCGGAGCTGTTGGAGAAGCAAAACGTACGGATCAGGAAACCATTTGACAAATTTCTTACAGCTGACAACGAGATAGTCTGGACAAGGGCAGGACGTCAAACCTGCCAGGCTCAAGCGTGAAGCTGACCGGATGGAGGTCGACGACTGGGCTCCCAATCCCGCGTTTGAGACTCGCTACAAGACACGAAGATTGTCGCATGGAAAAATGGAGATTGATCTTACCGACGATTGATGCGTTGGGCGAAAAGGGCGTCGGAGTTGATAGTTTGATGGATTGTGAGTTATTGCTTTATTTGGGAACGTTATTTGACGATATAGACCTACAGATGGCGTTGAGGGCCCCGGACCAGTCTGCATGACGGTATCGAGAGCAGTGTGTTTGCTTTGCACTTCGGAAGGAAATATCGGGTATTATCATTTGTCGGGAGCTTGCTAAATTGCACATGGGTTCATGTTGAACATTCTTAATGTAATTACTGGGCTGTCATTTCTAGAGGCTTTTATTTTAATTTGCAGACGGTGTTTGAGACGTTTTTGGGGTGGCTACCTAACCTATCTAGCGACGATAGCAAAGAGAAGGCCCCGTAGGTAATCATTGCCATGATTCTTGTTATTCACATGCTGTGCCAAAAGGCTACCTCGATGATATCATCCCTGCCCCTGAATTCGAATCAATCCGAGTCACATGTCAGATCAATTACCGCCCCTTCATCTTCACCATGCCCATTCTGGCCTGAAGGACCCATTGCCCCTGACTTAGATCTCTGTCCTCTATCCGTCTCACTCTTATGCTCATTCCTGATGCCCCACTATGCATGAGCACCACTCGAGGAAAGAACTGCCCATGCCAAACTCTCAACCACCAGTCAGTGAAAATGGCGCCTAACTTGAGTTTTACCTCAAAAACCAGGACATAAACTGAGATTGACGACCAAAACCAGGAACACGATTTGACAGTTGCAACTAAAAAACACATCGTCTCCAGGGATTTGACCTGCAATAATTTATTTTCAACGCATTGGATCCTTATTTTGGTGCAACTTTTAGAACAAAAAGATGGCGAAAGACAACATCAGAACCCTCATCATAATGGCATGTGAGGGCGCAGGCACGCAGTCGACCTGGAACCTACAGGTACCCGAATCAGTACGGTCTTTTACACAGAGTGAAAGAATGAAGAATTAGAACTGGCACCGCTACATACACAACCTACCACATAACTGATAGTACAGACGTTTCGATTGCATTTAAAGGCCTTTTGACTATCTGAAAGGTCAATCGACTATCTTCAAAGGTCTGCCGACTATCTTTAATGGTCTGCCGCCTGTCTTTCAAGGCCTAACGGCTGTCTTGTGTGGTCTGTCAACCTTCACAACAGATCCGCCATTTCAGGGCCAAGTATTGGAAGCCGCCACTGTCAAAGTTGGCAGGCTCATCAACCAGAAAAGGTTTTAGCAAGAGCTGCCGCCCTCGCGCTTGAAGTTGAAGACATGGCTATGAGTCATGGACGGTTTGGTATCCTCCGGGCTGGCGAACATCCAAGAAGTTGCCGGAGTAGCTCCCTCAGACTTTATAGCCGGGCCGGAGGTGGAGAGAGGGCGAACGTTGAAGGTCACACCCGACTCGATCACCACCGCTCCATAGCTAGAAGAGTTATGGTGCTGGATGATGTTCTTGATCTCCTCTCCAAGTTTTCCGCGATCGGCCGGAACTGCCTCGACCTCGAAGCGGGCACGGCGCAATTTGGAGAAGATGACCTGCTCAACCGAGAGCCAGTCCACCGTCTTCTGGTCCTTGATCCAGTTCTCGGGGTTGAACGGATTGATGGCCGAGATCGACATCTTGACTTGCTGAAGGCTCTTGTGATACACAGCTCGCATGCGAAAATTGCCCGCGGAATAGGCGATATGGTTGAAGTAGCAATAGCGACCCTTGCGACGACGGCTTGCAGCCGATTTGCGGTCGGAATTTTGGCCCACAGCCGGCTTGTGGTCGGGAAGGGCTGAGAGGGTCTGCTCCTGAGGTCAGATAAAATCACAACGTAAAAGATAGAAGACGCAAAGGGAAATGAAGAAAACAAGGGTTGTGCTCACCATCTTGGGCTCTTGCTTCACAGCCTTGGACTCTCGCTTGACGACCTTCGAGCTTGTGTTGGCCTTGGGGGGAGCCATCGGAATTTTCGACATGTCAAACCCGCCACCGGGCTCGTCTTTGACAAAGCCCTCTTCTTTCTTGATGAATGACATCGTGGGTACCTATGAGTCGTGGCTCAGCGGAGGCTTCCAATGGGGAGGTTCGACGACTAAGCGATGCCGAGAGAGAGATGCCGAGAGAGAGACGCCGAGAGAGAGAGGGGAGCTGCCAGAGACGAGGAGGTCGAGACCAAAACAAGCACCCCGCCATCCAGTCAGCGGTGGAAGGTGCACCCGGTGGAAGGTGGCAGCCTGCCTGGGGCAAGATAGGTCGTTCCTTCCTGCGATGTGTTCCTGCGATGTGTGAAATCCTGGATGGCAGGCGAACAGCAAATAACATGGTTACCTACCTGATCTTAGGTACCCTCAGCTGGGTGGGGGATTTGGCACATGCGAGGACACTCGAGAGACGCAATCCCTTTGGCAACAGTGCATTTTTGTGACAGTCAGAGGCCGAGGATGACGCCTCAGAGACCACTGTCTATTCCCCTCTTATACGCAGCAAGCGTCCTTTCTCTCGCACCCTTATGCTCGACAATGGGCTTGGGATACCCTGCCTTGCTTGCCAGCGCGCCGGCCCCTCGTCCATATGGTTCGTGGATTGCCTTGCCCTTGACATCCTTCAGTTCTGGAACCCACTTGCGAATGTACTCGCCATCAGGATCAAACTTTTCGCTCTGAAGTAGAGGGTTGAAGATACGGAAGTACGGCTGTGGATCTACGCCCACTGACGCTGAGAACCCCCATCCTCCATTGTTACTTGCGAAATCGCCGTCGACGAGATGCTCCATGAAGTACTTCTCTCCCATCCTCCAGTCAAGAAGCAGGTCCTTGCACAGGAATGAGGCAACAATCATTCGACAGCGGTTATGCATCCAGCCCATGCTACGGAGCTGGCGCATGGCGGCGTCAACAATAGGGAATCCGGTGCGTCCTTCTTTCCAAGCGTTGAAGTGCTCCATGTCGTAGGACCACTCGATATTGGAGTACTCGGGCTTGAAGGGTTTGTTCATACTGAATTGCACTGTCAGAAACGGAATGGGCACTAACAGGGAAGACCTACCAGATATACGGCCATTGCACCAAGACATGCTTGTAAAAGTCCCTCCACGCAACCTCGCTAATCCATGTCTGAATCCCCTCGTTCCCTCCGTCCAACTTCTTTGTGTTGTTACGACTACGGGCTGTCCGGACAGCAGTTCTCGCGCTGAGAGTACCACTCGCAAAGTGGACGGAGAGGTTGGAAGTGCCAGGGTGGGAAGGGATATTTCGGTTTTGTTGGTACTTGCCAATGGCTTGGTCGGCAAACTTGGAGAGCCGCTTCATGGCCTCGTGTTCCCCAGCTGGCCATAAAGCTCGATACCTTTCCCGATCCTCCTTGCTCAGGCTCTTGTTTTTTGGCGCCGTTGGTATTGGACACGCAAAAAGATGCGCAAACTTCGTTCTCGTGGACTCGGGATTCCTTGCTGGGGATTCCACCAGCTCCAACAGGTCTAGATTCTCATGAACATGGCGAACCCACGTCCTGAACCACGGTGTATACACGGCATACTGCCCACCGCTTCCACTTGTCAGCCTACCCGGCGGCACAACGCAAGTATCGTGCAGCATATCCATGACAAGCCCCTTCTCTCCGAGCAGTCTCGTCATCTTGGCATCCCTCCTCAACTCATCTACTTCATACTCCATATTGGCAAAAAGGTGACTGGCACCCCATTCACCCATCAGCTCCATGATCCTACTCGGTATCTCCCTCCTCTTCTCCACAGTCTCAACCCAGAGAGGGACATCCAACTCCGCCAGGCCCTTCTTGAGCACCTCCAGCGTCCTCAGCATAAAGTCCACCCTGGCAGGGGCAGTCAAGTGCGCCTCAAGGTCTTGCGGACTGAGGATATACAGCGCGATGAGCGGCACACCAGCAGCCTGAGCCTTCTGGCTGGCACAAAACAAGGCAGTGTTGTCTGTTGTCCTCAAGTCCATCTTGAACCAGTGCACCACCGCCCCTGTGACAGGCGTGTTGGCCTTATGTTCTGCTGTGTCCGCCTGTGCGGCCTTGAGTAGCTCGATAGGGCGGGGCAGCTCATTGTTGTTATAGGCTCTGGCTCGAGCGTTGGACATTTCGTGCGGGTAATACTTCCGGAGGACGATGCCGTGTTCTTCGGCATCTTGGTGGAAGGGGTGGGGAGCTCGCAGGGGGTCTGAGGAAAGAGATGGATTGGAAGGGGGGTCGGCGAGGGTGGTCTTGCGCTTCTTTTCTGGAGGGGGTGGTCAAGATTGGATTTAGAGACCCCGTTGGTGCCATTGGTGCTTTGCACACCGCTTACGGAGGGCTTTCGTTTGGGATATCTATTGGCTGGCATGGTGGTGAGGTTGAGCGTTCTGCAAGAACGGTAAAAGTGTGGATGGAGAGTGGACGATGATGCAATAATTTGCGATAGTCTACGAGGACGAAGTATGAAGAACATGGAGATTGAGAAAAAAGAGAAGAAGGGGTGCCGAAAGACCTTGCTTTCAGCGTTTGCCCGTTTGTTTTGAGGGGCGGCAGGTCCAATGTTCCAGCGATCGCCAATCGGACCATGCGCGGCTGGCGATTGCTCGATCGCGGTGGACGTCATGGTGTCTCTGACATCGCGCCCCGATCCGATCCGTTTCCCAGCTTCTTTGTTAGCGCGGCATCAACATGTGCCAGGGGAATTCGGCGACAGGAATTTTGGGGTGATTTGCTCAGACTCCTGGGCAAATGGAAATCGAAACAGAGATGCACATGGCATTCCAAGCACTCAACCACGCTGGACCAGTGAGGGAGAAATGTAAGACCCGTATCTGTACCATAACGAGCAACTTCTCCGTTACGGCTTTCTCGAGGCCTCTTGATTGATCTACGGCATGGGAGCTATCGAGATAGCCACAGACTCCCCAAATATCGAAAATGGATCTGGTGAGCTTTGCTGGCCGGGTTGCAGTCACGCAAGAAAGTTGAGGTGAGGAAAAGAGCAGGATTCGGGAGGGGCAGGAATAAGTGATCACGATGCCAGTGTATTTTGTTCCGAGTAGACAATGCCCGTTGACGCCATCGAGAGAGTTACCGGCAAAGCTGTATCTCTGCGAAAAAAAGAAAACGCATGATTCCCAAACCCAGCCGTCATCCCGCTGCCCGTCGTCTAAATCGTTCGTTCAAAAAGGCGTCCGGAAAGTTTTTAAAAAACGCACATCTGCCCAAAAAATCCGTCAGCACTTCCGCCTACAATTGATGTGCTCAACCCAGATTCCCAACATACCATCATCTCCTCCCAATATCCAGCACTCGTAATTTATCTCTGGGCGGACCAGACGTTCTTGAGGAGACCGTCACGCTGAGCAAGTCTGTTCAAAGAATCGTCGCTCTCGCCCATGGCGCGAACGAAACCGGAGAGAGCATAGATGATGTTCTCGCCCTGGATGGCCCGGCCGTTCTCGTCGACCTTAGCGATGGTGATCTGGCAAGAACCGTGGTCCTTGGCCTTGATGATGCGGCCCGTCGCAGAGCACTTGCGGGGGACGTAACTGAAGGAGAGAAATTCCAAAGTCAGCACACAACCGTTTCCCTCGTCGCCGTTCATTCGTGCCGTCGGGGTGCGGAAAAAAGAGGGCGAGGGCTTACAGATCAACGATCTCTCCCTTGTCGTTCTCCATGGCTGCGACTTGGTGATGAGTGCTGCGAAAAGACGGGTTTGGGTTTGCTTTGCGGTGTCGGAGAGGGCAGGACTGCTAAAATTTCGAGAGTCTTGAATTTCGATCAGTTTTGGATTGGTGATTTGGTGGGTGCCGGGGTCTGTGGGCTCGTGCGCACAGACCATCCGAGACCCCACTACCGCTCGCATAGGGAAAGTGGGTCATAGCTTGGCCCTCATGTGTCCAGTCAGGTGATGCCGCGCGGTCTTCGCGAAGTTGACAAGCTTGGCTGCCCCGCCGAGAATCTAAACAATTGAGGTTGGCAGCACCTGTCATCGCGAGGGCCCATGGATCGTGTTGACGCCCCTTGAGTGTTCATGACGATGCGTGCTAAATAAACATTACATTCCGAACTTCTCCTTGTTCTCGTTTCCTTTTGTCAACCTGCCTCGCTTCAAAATCTCCCTCCAACGCGCCGGGCGCATTCTGCCGCGGAGACTGAGGATATTCTCTTCTCCACCCTCCACGATGGCGCGCGACGAGTCTTTGGTTATCATTTCTTCCTCGCCGGAATTCCCTTCCCTCAGCGACCTTCTAGTAACGAAAGCCCCCAAGAAACCGACGACGTTGCGCAGCGGTAAGAATGCTGCCCCAATCCCCGGCGATGCTTCGACAACATTCACAAGCGCTGCGATTATGTGGCAGGAGGCGCGACAGAGGGAGGGGGAGGGTATTTCAAGCTTGGGAATTGAGACGTCGGGTCCAGTCATGAAAGATGCTGCGCCAGTCAAAGCGAAACCCAAGTCCCGAGCGACAACGAAAACCGCCACAAAGAAACCAGACCAGCCTGCAGAGCCCAACGATAGCGTGATGGTCGGGGAACCCTCTCAAATCGATGTTTTAGTTCCGAAAAAGCGAGCAAAGCGAGCGAAGCCACCTCAAGACATAACCCAAACCACAATAGCTAAGGGCAAGGTGACAAAGCCGGCGGTCAGAGAGAAAGCTACAAAAAAGAAAGTGGAGACAGTGAGCAGACATTTTGCAAAAGAAACGCTGGGCGACCAACCTCCAGCAAGGAGCGCGCCAGAAGCCGCGGCGCCAACGAAAGATGATGAGCCGGCGGTTCTCGAGCCGGCTATGAGAAGGAGATTAGACTGGACGCCGCCACGCGAAAGCCTTGCCAGAGAAATACCTAATGATACTTGTGTTACTCAGGCAGTTGCGTCCCTGGCGGAGGAGTCAACCTGTCCAGAGCAGTCGCCCGAGGGCAATGTCTTCAAAGCACTTCATGACAAGGTTGGGCGCAAGTCTGACGATGTACGATCGGTTAGCTCCGGTTCTGGAACGAGCTCGGTTGATGTCTTGGGAAAGAGGAAGCTCATCGAAATGGTGCAGACTGCTGCGCTCAACATCACCAATATCGATCCGAACAGCAAAGCACCGGCAGAGTCACCTGTCAAGTCAAAGGCCGTCAAGAAGAAGCCACGCACGATCACCGAGCTGGCTACGGCAGCATACAGACAACAGGAAGAGCACTCAAATCAAGAATCACTCCTGAGCTACCTCGACGTGTCGGATGGCCAAACTGGGTCATCGAGTACGGGGCTCGGTGGAAAAGGTAAAGCCGGAAAAAAGGCGGCAAAGCCAAGAGCATCCAAGAAGAAGCCCGAGCCCAAAAAGTCGATACTGCTATCACCAGAAAGTGCCTTGCAGCAAGTGGCCCAGCAAGATTTTGTGTTTGGAACTTCGAGCCAACTGGCAACAGAGGATGACCCAGAATTGCTGCGCGCCCTGCATGAGGCCATGAAGTTGTCAAATGATGCTGCCGAAGATCCTTTCGCAAGTCCCAGTCCAGTAACGAGTGGTCTTGCGGTTCGCAAGAAGCCCGGGCGTCTCCTCTGGGGGGCTGGTGCAAGAGATGAGGACGGAGAGCTTCTGGACATGGAAATATTGGATTTGACCGAATCACCTCCCCCTCATTCACAACGTCCTCTCAAGGTTGCGGAATCGTTGGATGACTCTGTTCAAATTATTGAGCAGCCTTTGCCACTACCGCCAATCGAGGAGCCACAGTTAATGAAAGTGACATCGCCACCATCGCCGGGCGCGGAAGATCAAAGACATGTACACAGTATATTTGACCTCTCCGTTTCATCTGTAGACACAGAACCGGAACTTCAGTCTCTGCCATTATCCACGACTACCAAAGCATTGGTGGAAGAGATCCCTGAGCCGAATGACACGGATTGGACAGACGACTTCGACTTTGAGCTTCCACCATCAAACCAAGAGCATCACGAATTATTGTTGACACAGTCGAGTAGCCCACAACTCACCCGTACATCTGCAACACCAAATCCAAAAGTCACATCGCCATCAAAGCCTCAATCCGAGAAGCTGTCAGCACTTCCATCTGATTCGTCACCACAATCCAGGTCTATGGAGCCACCAAGGCCAAAGTATGAGCTCTTTACGGATGCACAGCTGGCACGAGATATCTCTAGGTTCGGGTTCAAGCCTGTGAAGAAGCGTTCTGCAATGATTGCGCTACTCGATCAGTGCTGGGCGAGCAGAGTCCAGACAGCCGTGGGAGGCATGGCTACAAATGCGCTGATGATGTCAACTACAGCCACCACTCAAGCTGCCTCCAGGCTGACTACGACTACTGCCCCGTCGAGTCCGCGAGGGCGACCAAGAAAAAGCTCAGAAGCGGCGGCAGCCGCTACCGACTACAGTACTCTGAAGGTTCCGGAGTTGAAGAAGCTGCTTCAGGAGCGTAGCCTCAAGCAATCGGGGAATAAGCCAGACCTCATTGCCCGGCTTCAGGATTATGACATGCGTCGGAGGGCACACATTGCTGAACCTACCTCTCCACGTGGAAGGCCACGAAAGGACGCGGGAAGCTCTCCAAAGAGAACCAAGTCTCCCACCAGACGAGCTACATCCCCAAAGCCCGCAAAATCACCTGCAACGACACCTCGTCGTAGTAAGCCTCAAGGCAGGTCAACAATCATTGAGATTCCCGATTCGGACGCCGACTCTGACCTGGATGATCCCATGCTCTCATCCCCGGTTTCCTCAGCGGGGCATGCGCGACTGGGAGATGAGGAGGACATATTCTCGTCAGTGGATTTGTCCATGACTGAAGACACGGAGATGTCTCTCATTGCTAGCCCAACCACAGAGCAAGTGTCTGTGTTTGCATACATCACCAAAGCCATCACATCCGCGCCTCCATCCAAAGACGCCATGGACCCTTCATGGCACGAAAAAATATTGATGTATGATCCCATCATCCTCGAGGACTTGGCTTCATGGCTCAATGCAGGGCAACTCGATAAAGTGGGCTTCGATGGAGAGGTTTCGCCTGCAGATGTCAAGCAGTGGTGCGAGAACAAAAGTGTCTGTTGTTTGTGGAGAGTCAGCCAGAGGGGGCTGGAGAGGAAGAGGCTGTGATGACTGGGCTGTATTTTGGCTTCGGTGAGCGCTGTTTCATTGTAGGATGTGTATATATGGAGCATGGATATGAGTGACGACCGGAAAGAACATGCTTTTGTCTATCTTTTGTGTCCATTGTGAGTTTGGTGCCTGTGATGCTGCCGAGAATGAGAGCGGAAATGGACCGGAAATAAGCGAGGCCGAAGCAAACCGAGGTTCAAGATGCCAAGTCTCAGCAGATCCCCTCATCACACTCACGGTTCACCGGAAACCGTTTGACGATGAGAGTACCTGGTGTAAATGAGGGGAAACTTACACCGTTTTCTTCCTCAAATTGGAACGTCTTCTTTTTGTCTTCTAGATATGAGTTCTTTACATTTTGTTGTCATAACCAGAAGTTCTGGCCTCACCGCATCTCAGTCATTCCGTCTTTGTCACGCGACGCGCTCAATCTCACCCACAACTGCCAAGTCACTCTCATCGGTGAACCGGCCGCCGTTAAAAGCAACCAAACGAAGTTTCACCACAACCTCCAGAAATTTCAATCAAGGGCCGCTGTTTGAGAAAGCAAAAACAATGGATCCCAAACTCTACACCAAGTCATCTGCATCTTCATCAACGAAATGGCCAGCGCCCAGTCCAAGTGCCAGCATCTTGCTCATCTCGCCCACCAACAAAGTCTTACTCCTTAAAAGGGTCAAGACGGCTTCCTCGTTTGCATCCGCTCATGTCTTTCCCGGTGGAAATGTCGACGAGTTCCACGATGGTGTGACCGCGAAAGACGAGCACCTCGACAATATTGTCTACCGAAACGCTGCAATCCGCGAAACATTCGAAGAGACGGGTATCTTGCTCACCAAAGACTCAGTGGAAGTCAGCGATGAAGTCAGAGACAAGGGCAGAAAGGACGTGTACAACCGGCAGATCACTTTTGGGGACTGGGTCAAGAACCAGGGCGGCGTGCCGGATACTGGTTTGTTCCCGTTCTCTTCTCGCCCCTTTTACGACGGTTGCTAACATAAAGCCATAGACACCCTAATCCCCTTCACAAGATGGATCACCCCACCCCCGGCCAAAAAGCGCTTCACAACCCAAATGTACCTCTACTTCCTCCCCATTTCCTCTGTCTCGTCCTTCTCGGAAGAGCCCAGCAAGATCCACACCCCAACCCCAGAAGGGGAGCAAGAAAAGGAGCACACCTCTGCGGAGTGGGAGTACCCGCTTACCTGGCTGTCCAAGGCCCAAAGCGGGGAGATTATGCTCTACCCGCCTCAGTTTTATCTCCTAAACCTCCTCTCGCCATTTTTGAACGGCTCCAACAACGACTACGCCGCTCAACGGGCTGGACTGACTGAGTTCCTGAACAAAGTCCCGACCTCGATGGGGGGGTATGATAGCTTCCAAGGGAAATTCAAGCCGAGGGTTGCCAACACGCACCAGATTGCCTGGGCGGACAAGGTCATTTCGCCTAGTGTGATGTTTGCGCCGGGGCAGGTGTACAAGGAGGAGACGGTGCTGAGCTTGGAGTGGCCTGGTGCTGAGCTGGGGGGTAAGGGGGGGATAGTTTGAGGGGAGGGGATGCAGAGAGGGTGGTTGTTGTGGAGTTTGAGAGGAAGACGGGGCCGAGGGGGGTTAAGATTGTGGATAGGGGGGAGGTGTTGAGGTTGTGGGAGGAGAAGGGGCGGAAGGGGGCGAAGATGTGAGGTGTGTAGGGTATACCAGTGCTTATCGTATTCAAGATAGAGGCTACCAGTGGTAGATTCAAATGCAAGTTGGATTGTCTGTCTGCATATTGTCAGCCTCAAAGCGTGCCAAGAACTCAGAAGTTGTGCAACACATACCTTGATCCGACAGCTGCTCGGATTCCAGACGATGAAGGCGACAGTGGCAGTGCAACTGGTGCGCGAGCCTATGGCTGCCTGCCTACAGCCTGCATCGGTAAGGAAGAGTCATCAAGTGGGCAGCATGTCTATTGCTGTTGGCTGATAAGGTCACTCTGACCCCGCTCCAGCTGACGGGAATGCAGAGGACCTTGAGCCTCTGGTGCCTGATTTGAAAGTCTTATCTGCAAAATATGAGCAAAAGAGAGAGTTTTGTATTATTGGACAAAACTGTGGGGCTATGGGCGTCCTCATTGCGTAAAGCAAGCAGATACCTAGGAAATCAGGCAGTGCAGCTTAGAGCCTCTAAAAGCTTTGTTGGCTTGAGCTCTTGTTAGGCAGGTCTGCAGCCTGCATTAAACTCTGCAGGACACCATTTCTTTCCGACCTGGTCTCTTTCATCTGTTTACTCTTCCTTTCATCCAACTTTCACCCAATAACCTTCTTCCCCGACTGGCCTTTCCAAGTTAAAGGTCCAGCTCGTGGCTCAGTTGCAGGTTTGCCATCACATTTCCTCTCCCTTCCCAATCTCAGCAACATCACAGAATGGCTGGTAGAGTCTTTCCCCAGGGGCCAACCATCCCCCAAGGGCCCCCGCCGCCACAGTCTGGTGACTTCTTCGTCAGTCAAGAGTTGTCCATCAGTCAAACGTACCCCATCAGCGCTCCCGTCATCGTGCCCGTGTCGAAGAAAACTCGGTCTCAGATGGTGGTTCGCGGCCGAAAGCCGAGAGTCAAACGCCAGCCTGCTAAGCATCGTATCACCCCGTCTGCGACCGCTAGCAGCCAGCAGAGCGATGAGAGTGGTGAGAGCTCCGACGAAGAGGAGGATCTGGATCAGGCTATGAAGTGCGACTTCAAGCAGCTCGATCGTCGTTATGACGACAACGACGAGCCCTATATCGAAGAGCGCAAGGTCAAAAAAGAGAAAAAGCCCAAGCTGAAGAAGAAAGACTGGTGGCGCCTTCACGCCTTTTGTATCGTCAGACATTATGGCGATGACGATGAGCTTGACGACACTTACCTCTATGTTCACCCTCAGAAGATCCGCGAGCTGCTCAACGATGTCATTGGGAACTATCCCGGTGATCCCATCAACGTGGACGACGTGCAGATTCACGCTCCCTATCCCGCTCTTTTCCACTACCGTGAGGAACTTGAGATCGAAGGCCGCAAGAGATTCGAGGGCGAGAACCCCGATGAGCCTACTGACCCTGAGTCGCTCAAGCAACTCAATCTTCTTCTCGACTGGATCAAGTCTCATTTCGATCTGGAGATTGCCGCTTACGAAAAGTGCCTGACCTCCGCCGACCACAAGGCCATCTCTTACGACAAGCTCTGGACTCTGTTCCCTCCTGGTGAGATTGTGTACAGCAAGGTCAACGATCAGAACCGCGCCTTTCGCGTGGTCGACTCCAACTACAACGAGAGCCCCTGCAAGCTCTTTGCCATCCGGGTTGAGTTTGTCGACTTTGACGGCACCCATCTTGGTTTTCGCGAGCAGCATCTCACGATTAACAACTACCCCGGCAACCAGGAGCTCGAGTTGATGGACGCCATCCCCTTCAAGCTCCTTCATCAATCCTCCGAGATTCGCGAAGAGCTCGTAGCCCGTGGTCGCAAATTTGAGAGCTACGTCGGTCAGCACTTCATGCAGTACAATGGCATCGCCTTCAAGGAGGGTCAGAACGGGCCCATCAAGTTTAACGTCAACGGCAGGGTCATGATCGACTGCAAGACGTTTCATCGCATCGAACCCAATGAAGCGTTCACCGTCAGAGACATGAGCGCCCCGAGACTCCCTACCATCAGAGGCCCCGGTGGCATGCCCATGGGCGGAATGCCCCCTCCCCCTGGTCGCTTCCGTGGCCGGAAGGTTGCCCCTGTTTCCAAGTTTCCTGTCCAGGGCAGCAGCGAGAATCCCAAGTTCCCGCCCTTGAGCGAGGAGAATGCCATGATTACCAATGCCAGTGTGAGGGGGTATGCCTTCAGCGCCAAGAGCTTCCTCGAGTTCTTTGCCGATGAGCTGTCGGAGATCACCTGGAACACAAAGTGCTTTGACGAGCTGGTGCTGGACCAGTCGATCAAGAAGACGGTGCAGGCTTTGGTTTCGACGCACGCACAAAAGAGGGAGAGCTTTGATGATATTATTAAGGGTAAAGGTCAGGGGCTCATCTGCGTCTTGCATGGTCCTCCTGGGGTCGGGAAGACGTTGACGGCCGAGTGTGTGGCTGAGTATGTCAAGCGGCCTCTTTACATGGTTTCCTCTGGTGAACGTAAGTTTTGTCCTCTTTACCTACCTAATTAATGGATGGTTGGATTTGTTAACAATTTACTGGGATAGTTGGCCCTGTCAGCGCTGCACTCGATGATCAGCTCACCCGTATCTTGGATATGGCCGCCACCTGGCGAGCTGTCTTGCTCATCGACGAAGCCGACGTCTTCCTCGAGCACCGCAGCCTGCACGACATGCACCGCAACGCCATGGTCAGCGTCTTTTTGCGTGTGCTTGAGTACTACACCGGCATCCTGATCCTGACCACCAACCGCGTCACCACCTTTGACGACGCCTTCAAGTCCCGCATCCACATCCCCATCCGGTACACCAACCTCAGCGTGGAATCCCGCAAGAAGATCTGGAAGAACTTCTGCAGCAAAGTCCCCGGCGGAGTTGACATTGACGACAAGGGTCTGGAGCAGTTGGCCGAGCACGACTTGAACGGTCGGCAGATCAAGAACGCGGTCAAGGCGGCCGAGAGCTTGGCTGCGTTTGATGGCGTCAAGTTGGACTTGAAGCAGCTGTTGCAGATTAACAAGATTCAGGCCATGTTTGAGAAGGATATGAGCAGCCACAGCGGGGTGGATTACACTGCGCCGGGGCACTTTAGGAAGGATGCGGATCAGAGAAACATGTTTTTGTGATTTCTTTCGGGGGTTGTTGTTGTCACGCGTCACTAATACATGCCAACGGGATGTGGCAGAGGTAATCAGGGCCCTGAAGGTCACAGGAGTTGGTTTTCGAGCAAAGAATATGCTCTATTCTCTGTCAGTATCGTATGAATTTCATTGTAAACCTCTGGAGTATGGTAGCGGTAGACTGCTGTTAGGAACCAAACCATGGACAACTAGATACGTAGACAGCAAATTTGCGAAAAACATTCTTTGAGAACATCTACATAGTCCAGTAACGCCATGCAAAGCAGTTGAGACTGTCATTACGTAGCATGTCTTTCTTTTCTCTTCCCCTGAACAAGATAGACCATACCCTAGGGTAACTTAGGTGGCCAGCTACCTAACTACTGCGGCCCCATCCCCTTCCCAAACCCCTTCGGCAACCGAACCCCCATGCTCTTCTCCCAAAGCGCCCTATCAAACCTCCCCTCCTTCAACGCCTCCCCATCCCCAGCGTACATGAACGTCTTTCCATAAATCTCTCTCTTCTTCCCCTTGCCCGGCTTTTCTTCAACCTCAATCAGACAAGACCGGATCTCATAAGCGTTGGTCTCGTAATAACTCAGCCGGTCCTGATGCTCTCGGGTTTCAACCAGGTAGGCTTTGCCTAGGACGGTGGAGTCGCCGTTGACGAGGGCTTTGTATTGTCCCCAGTTTGCCAGGTCGTAGCCTGTGATGGAGGCAGGCAGTAAAATAGGTGCAGAGTCCTCGGGGAGGTTGAGGACTGATTTGAGGATTTTGGGCTGGGTGAGGGTGCCGTAGAAGAAGAAGTAGGTTGGCTCGTAGGCGGTGAGGAGGTCTTCTGGGATGGGAGGGGGGAGGTTGGTGAGGTAGTCTGATGGCATGGATGCCAGCTGGGAGACGAAGTGTGATGTTTTGGGTTGGGGGGTAAGGGGGGAGGAGGGGGGGAGGTGGGTGTGAGTTGGGCATTGTTGGTTGTAATGAGCGCGCAGTGGTCTGGGACGGTTGTGTCTGTGATGCTTATCGGAGATGAATGGTTGATGGTTGGAGGTTCTCTTAAGTTTTCAGTGCAGTTACATCGGACGTTGTCCTGATGGTTAAGCTTTGGGCTAATTTGGGTGGTTCTTGTTGCCTGTAAGACAAGGTGACACATGAAGTCTCCACTAAGGACGAGCCACTGATGCATTCTTGAGGCGGCGTTTGTTTTAAGTTGGGAGAAGGATTCTGGTGGTCCGTGCCCTGCGCCACCCGCCTGTCAGCATGAGGTGTCACTGAAAAACATTGGCAAAGTCTATCCAATGGGCCTGAAGTCGCAATTTGATCGAGTGTTTTTGTCACGCAATCAACAAGTCTTCGCCAGTTTGTTCACATATATCCTGGATTTATTCTGCCAGGTACAAGATAATGGTCTACATAGGTACCTAGGTATCTAATTACCTACCTCTTTACCTCCCTACAGAAATACTTGCAGACCACGACTAGGTAACCATCTATTTCAGTCTAAAACATCCGGCCTTATTCCACCAAATCCTGGTGGACTTGGTGGAGTTCAGGATGCCGTCCCTGGCATGCGGCTCGCCCGATATCCACGGCTAACTCAACGCCGACGGCAGTGGGTCAAGGCCTGTTTGGCATCTCATGATTGCAGGACGACATTCAATATCAGAACAGTCAAGCGCATTTACGCTAAGACGAAATCGGTCATTGCTCCATCTTACGACCACTGCGGCGTGCGGCGGCCTTCATGGCTGCTAGGAGAGAGTAGGCCAGAAATATGTCTATTCTCGGGAGAAGCGAGGTAACAGAGAGGCAAAGACCGTGAGAACTAGACAAGCCAAGATGGCTTCATGTGTCGGCCACTGTTCACTTGGCTCCTGGAGGTCAAAATAGGTACGCATCCACTTCTGTTGATGATGTATAAATGGGCAGGTAGAAGGCATCATCAACAGTAGAGAAGCCTCATCATCAACCCATTCAACTCATTCAAGCATTCAAAACACACCTGACATTACCTTCATTAACAAAGACTTTCTATTCTACAAGCCACACCTCAAAGACTTTCCACCATGCCTCCCACAAAGACTACGGCTACTGCTGGCAAGACCACTGCCCCGGCGGCTCCGAGGTCCGGCTTTAGTGGTGGGCCCCCGCCCCCACCTCCGCCTCCCGGTCCTGGACCCCCGGCTCCCCCTCCTCCGCGTCCGGCTCCGGGCCCGGCCGGTCGCCCACGTACCCCACCGAGGAAGCCTCCAGCCGGCAGCATCGGTATCGGCATTGAAACGGAATTCTTCCTCAGAGAGAAGAAAAACGTTACCGGCGATGACGGCCGCAAATTCGCCGTTAAATTCTGTGACGATTACATGGCCTTCAAGAAAGGCCTGCCTGTCGACCCAACTAAGGGCGCCCCCGAGATTCCAGGAGTCTATACCAAGTGGCCTGGTGTGACCAAGCACTTGGAGCCTCCTAGCAGACTGGGCAGGCATGCCGACTGGGTCACCCATCAGGATCCCACGGTTGATGTTGACAAGGACCTGAGCGCAGCGGACCTCAAGAAAGAGCAGGATCGACTCAAGGGTGCCCACGGTGTCGAAGTCATCTCCCACATTCTCCGTGCCTACGAGGGCAGCGCCTGGCGCAGGGAGGTCCAGAAGATGTGGGAGTTCATCGATGCCAACTATGTCGTCCTCGACAACCGGAACTGCAGCACCCACGTCCACTTGTCGCGTGCCGAGCCGTGGACCGTCGAGCAGATCAAGCGCTTGGCCCAGGCAATCATCCACTTCGAGCCCGCGTTCGAAGCCATGGTCCCGCCTGCGCGACGCAACAATGAGTACGCCCGCAGCAATTGGATCGACAACCTTCGCTTTGCCGGCAAGAGCCGCGACCAGGCCATGGATGAAATCGAGAAGCAGCGCACCATTAAGGACGTCCTCAACCTCATGCACGGTGCTGACGACCAGTCCAAGTACTACGGGTGGAACTTCTTGACTCTCGAAAGCTACAAGACCGTCGAGTTCCGTCGCGGCGCTCCTAGCAAGTCTGCCGCGGACGTGTTCATGTGGGTTGAGCTGGCCATGGAGTTTATGCAAGCCGCCATTGTTGTCAAGACTAGGGCCGACTTTGGGAAGTACGCGCGGAATGTCGGCGGTTTGAAGAAGCTGATCGCGGATGCCCGCCTGCCACAGAGCGTGGGGACCAACCAGAGCGCTTATTTGGCCCCCTTGTATGCCAGGGCCGGGTCCGATACAGCAATGCTTGAGCCCAAGCCAGTCAAGCTCGAGACCCTGTCCAAGGAAAAGAAGGCCAAGTTGGCGCTGAAGATTGACGCTGACAAGAAGTGGCAGCCCATGCTGGATATGTTGAAGGATGCCCAGGCCAAGAACGAACTCTAAGTTCATACTGGGGGTGGAAACTCGGCGAGCAAGTCGGCTGGTACCGCTGGTGGTGGCACAAAAGGCTGGCCTTTGGATATTGGATGGCGTTGGATTTGTATAGACAGGGTTAGATAGGATACAATAGAGACTAAGCTTTCTTCAAAAGATCCTCTCTGAGCCACACGGCTGACTGATACTCCTTTACGTCGTGGACAAAAAAATAGACACTCTGACTTAAAACAAAGGCTTTTAAAGAGAGTGAATAGGCCCTTAAAGATAGTGAATAGGCCCTTAAAGATAATGAATAGGCCTTTAAAGATAGTGAACAGGCCTTTAAAGATAGTAAATAGGCCCTTAAAGATAATGAATAGGCCTTTAAAGATAGCGAATAGGCTTTTAAAGATATTAAATAGGCCTTTCAAGTATTTAATAGGCTTTTAAAGATAGTAAATAGGTCTTTAAAGATAATTGAAAGGCTTTAAAAGTAATTAATAAGCATTCGGATATAATTGAAATGCCTATTAAATCGTCTTCAAGACATATCGACTATCTTTCAGCGCCTCATCGCTATCTTTAAAGGCCTTTATTTTATGCAAGATGTGGAGATGTATACCCTGTAGCCTTGCCTGCAGGCAAGGATGTCCTTTTGGTACGACACAGGAGTCTCTATTTTTTTGTCCACAACGTGTCCTTTTATACACCTAGCCTAAGCTACAAGAACTACATCGCCACCGATCTGACTCCCGCTTTAATATCTATCCCACATTTATAGGTAAGGTACAGTGTATAACGAAACAATCCTCCTCCAGACTCGTAAAAAATGTCTTCTTGCCATCGCCGCGGTCGTCCATGGTAAAAATGAATAGAAAGACCTTTTAATCATCGGTACTGATACGGCGGCGGGCAATCACAACCACCAGGATGAGCAACACAGTTACTCCTGTTCTTGACATCGTTCGCCGAGTGAAACCTGTCACCGATATTAGCACAACCACCCATCCATTTCACCCCCTTCTCCAGCCCACAAACTAGGTAAGAATCAAAAACCTACGCCTTATTATGCCCATCAAAACTATTCACCTTCAACCACGTGTCCTTCCCCTTCTTCTTGCACTCGAGACACCTCACCCTCCCCTCTGCCCAAGGCTCCCGCCCAATACCCGGTGCTTGCTGCAGCGGCTGCCCATTAGGGGGATTGGGGTTGGTGTACGGCACCAAAAGCCCTCTTGGGACGGCGTGGGTCTGGTCGGGGTTGATGCCTGCCATTTCGATAAACCCCCGGCGGATGGCGTAGCCACAGAGGGACTTGAGGTCGTCGTAGGTGAGATCGCGGTCTTGGAAGGCTGGGTTGGAGATGATTTTGGAGAGGGAGTGGTTGATTAGGTCGGTTATGCTAATCGTGTCAAAGGTCAGTTCTTGAAGAAGGAAGGGCCCGGGGTAGGGCGTTGGAGAGTGAGAAAATGGCTTACCTTTCGCCGTTCCAGAGTCGGGGGGGAGGACCGGGGGGCCGGTGGGTGCAGACTGTATCGGGGTTGACATATGGCTGGTTTTGGGCGATAGACATGTTCTGGGGCAACTTGGATCCCCCTTGAGCCCGATTACCGGCACTATCGACATTCATATGTTGAGAAAGAGACAGACCATGGTGAGGAGGAAGCTGTTGAGAGGACCGTTGCTCAGCATCGGGTTGTTGAGGGAGAGCACGCTGAAGAGCAAGATTATGTTGCTGGGCTACAAATTGCTCAGTGCGACGCTGGCGATCAAAAGCTTCCTCAGTCATACGTTGCTGAATGAGGCATTGCTGCGCCAAATGATGTTGTGAGAGTCCGACATTCTGTCGAGTCAGATGCTGCTGGAGGAGATGCTGATAATCCAAATGCTGCTGGGCAAAAGGTCGCACTGCGGGAGGATGACCAGGAGCCCGCTGGGGCGCGACTAGGTCAGAGCTCTGTAGCGGTCTGAAGGCTTGCTGGGGACTAGCTGCCTGAGATGACGGGGGCTGCTGGGAAGGTTTCCGCAGACGAGGCGTTAGTATACGACGAGGGTTGCCGGGCGGAACAATGGTGCTGGGGTTGACTTCATTTTGATCAACCGCTGGCAATCCATGTCCTGTCGTTATACTTCCTGACCATATGGGCTGCGGCGACAATCTTTCTGGAAATGATGGACCCTCCCTGGGTACCAATAGATCGCCCTGCTGTCTGTTATCAACCGTCGAATTCCACTGAGACGTCGCGATGTGTGTAGCAACAGAAGCCGTCGGTAGCTCCTGTTGTCCACGTTGGTTCAGGTTCTCGAGATGCTGCTGTTCAAGCAGGGCGGCTGTCTGCTCATGGAATTCCTCCCAGTCCATCAAGTCGGTGCTAGGGCTGGTGTTGGGATTATTGTTGCTGCCAGTGCTGTTGCCATCCATTCTTTCTGGCTTGATTTTGCAAGTCGGTTGACAATGAGTGATATGACGAGAAGAAGCGGTACCAAAAAGGAAACAAATACACTTTGTTGCATGGGGTCGGTCGGTAATGCATGGGGACTATGGTCAGTCGCATGATTCTTATTCACTGCCTCCAATTCACTTGTCCCTTAGTTACTGGCAAATTAGTGGGTTTCGTTGGGCGCTTGTGCCCTAGACAGCATCTCGTCGAAGGGGAAGGAGCGGCTGTCGCTTGCTTGTTTGTGCCAGGCCACAGTAAGCCTGGTTTCCAGGTGGTTTCGTCCACCATCTTACCTGGTATGAGCACTGGCTTTGTTATCTCTGACAGTGTTTCAAGATAATTACTTGGATGTATCCCGAGATAAAGAGGAACATTGATAAACACAGGACAGCACGAAAATTCAAGAAAGCAAAAAGTGCAATTTTGATCTAGTACCCTAGCACGCTGTGGGCAAAAAAACCGGTACTGCAAGTTTTCAACAGGCATCAAAACACAGTTAACAGACCACACAAGATAGTGTTAGGCCTCGAAAGATAATCGGTAGATCTTAAAAGATAGTCTGCGGGCCCTGGAATAGTGTAAAAGGCCTTTATTTAGTAGTTTATGTGGTAGGTTGTGTAGGTAGCGGTGCCAGTCTTTTTGTCCAGGAGTGGGTTATTCCGTGATGCAAATATTCTCTTCCTCGGAAACAACAGGAGCCTCGACAGTACCGTTTGTGCACTCTGTTTGACCGCACTGGCGCGGAACAGAGGCAGCTTCCCCCACCACCCCTCAAACAGCGACTCCAGTAAAGGGATTGTATAAGAAACAAGGCTCCGAAGTCTCCGAAGGGTTTTGAGTGGGAATTTTGATGTCTGGTGTTGAGGTAACCTTGGGGGTGCACCTCAGAGGGTCAGCAGTCAGATTGAAACTGACATTGAATGCTAGTATCTTTCCAAATGTAAGTATATTACCCCGTTAATAAGACGACCCTCCTATATAACCTTGCTCGCTCCATTTCCCACACCTTACAGAGACCCCGACATAGAGTCATAATACCCGAACATTCACCAAAAAAAGAAAAACAAAAAACTACCCAAATTCTCCATCGCACGGGGCAGAACCTCTCCTATTCCTAGCTAAGTTGGGCAAAACTACATGTTGTGTCAGAAAAAGGCTCTCACTGCTAATGAACTTCTTGATCTAGCCATCCATGTAATTTGAGTGATACCAGATGACCCAACTGTGTTGACCCATCGGCACTCGTATCCTTCCACTCGGCGTCCCGAAGAATACTGTCAATGTACTCGCCTGCCCCGGAGAGGTGAAGTATGTGGCCGATAGCACTGTGAAGGGCGAGAAGCCGCAGGGATGGCGGCTCAATATTCCTATCTTCGGTTAGGAAAAGCGTGCGCACCACCGGAAGATCTCGTACTAGGAGTGGGTCTAGGAAGGATTGGATTCGGTAAGTGTTTTCTTTTTCTGGAATGGGCTCGAAAAAGATATCAAAGCTGCCAAATAAGCCGTGGAGAGAGTGTATCAAAGTGATGGCATTTCGTGGCCTGTCGATATCGCTGCCTTCAATCAAATGTATCATACCGTTGTCGAACATGTTGAGAATATGGAGTGCGGCCTTCTTCGAAGGATGCTAAAGCAGAATCAGTTGGAATTAGGTACAACCAGGTAAAGGCGGTGGGGTTCGTGAAAGGGGATAGAGCGGAGGAACGAACCAATTCGGCATCCTTGTCTGTTTTTGTCAGGGAATGAGGAAGGATGTGCGCTACCTCAAGGAATTCGAACTGGGACTCAGCACGAAGCAGATTGCCGTCATTGTCGGTTGCTTCACGACCAGCCTCCCTAGCCTCCTTCAGACGTTTTGCTGCTTCCTGAATTTCAAACCGGCGACTGATGACGCAGCGGTAGCGGTCTCGAATGAGACAGTCGCCTCTGAGACCTGCGACTCGCTCTGGTGTTCCAACGAAATGTTGCACACCAGCTCCTCCTTGAGCCCGTAGGACGGCTGAGTGAATAAGCGGGGAAAGCTGTGGTGTTTTGACAGAGGAAGCTCGGACTATAGGAGTAAGGTCAGCACGCATCCACGGTAAGGATAGCCAAGGCTGGTGGTGTAGGCGTCTATCGTACGAGGGAGGAAAAGGTTGTCGAAGAGATAATCTGCAAACTCGGACACGACCGAGCCGAGACGCTTGGAGTCATCGTTGAGGTCAATTTCGTGTTCCCCTTCGATCGGGAGCTCCGCCAGGTGGAAGAATGCTTGCAGAAACATGTCTTTTGATGCCTCGGAGCGCGCATGATCATATGTAAGGCGGACGAGTTTTGGTTGGTTGTACTGGCCGTTGCAATCATCGTTTGAAGCAACTGTTTCGAAGTGTTGAATGATGCGGTAAAATCGAGCCTGTCCTTGGGCCCGTTGGTCTATATTCCACAGCGGCGGTGAGGAAGAGGATATGATACCCTCGAGGGATGATTGCCTAGCAGAATCCATCCTGTTCGTCTGCTGGTGGTGAAGAATCGAGCATGAGGCGGTGTGGTTGATGGCGGAAGTGCTATGAAAGAGGACCGTGCGTCACAGAGCTGTCAAATGTTCGGCTGCTTGGTGACGGGCTGTGACAATTTAGAGCCCTGTTGCCGGAGGGGCTGTAGGAGAGTGTAAGGGATAAAAAATAAACGTGATGTTCTCTTGCTTTTTAACGTCATCTATGGCATGCACTTGTCTTCTTCCCAGAACGCACTTTCTCACCGTGACCATTTTTCGCGGTCGCGGTGGGCCTCACGCCGCACTCCTTCGCTTTTCGTTTTTCCACCACTGTTTGCCATTACCAGTGGCTCTCCTTCGGGAACATCCAATCTTGATCACCACACTCTCCTCTTCCCCCAATCCGATTTTCCGGAGCCGTCTGTTTTTGACACCACTCGAGGCCTCTCTATCCTTTCATTTCTAAAATCGGTCCCCTGCAGACCGTCGTCATCGCCCTCGCATTCTTGACGATATCTCAGTCTACACAGTTGCTACCCACGTCGGACCTGCGTCCTGCGGTCCACCGCCATCCAATCCGATGACAAAGCCACGTGGGCCGCTGGACTGCGCCATCGTTGTTGATCTCCCTCGCCCGTTCAAGTCATCGCTGGTCAAGGTATCGGGTGGCCTCACAATCACCGCACGCAGCTTTTCCATTATATGCCAAGATAGGGGGATGGCCCACCGTTTGTTGGAGTCCGAATTACGATTCCACGTAGGTGTGAGAAGACACGAACCTACTACGAACACCAGGGAAAGACACAATGGCCTGAGGATTTCGCAAACTACTGGGATCAGGGACACCCAACCGAGCACTGTCAACATGAAGTTAGCTTGAAATTTTACCACGGGGACTTCGAATACAACGTGCAGCCCATGACAGAGCGGATGTCAGGTACCTATATAGACGCCAGGGAGGTCCAGGAGACAGTGGCAGGGACAAGGGAAAGACGTTCCTTTTAGCGATCTGTCATTCGAAATGCAGGATGAGCATCTCCGTCCACAGAAGAGCCTATGTTCTGGATTTTGAGGTGCCGGGTTGACTCAAATGTGCAATTTCCGCATTGCCTCCTCTCACAACTGCGGCGACAGAGGCTTATTACCTCGGTACCTGGTAGTCAACGGTCCATGCAAGATGTCAAGATACGGTGCTGTGTCGCGAAGACATCAGCATTTTGCTTGTCATTCCTCCTCCAGGGCCTTTGTTCGTGGCGTCTTACCTGCTCGCAGTCCAAACTTGCCACCTACAACCCGTAAGGTGTCAAACCATCTCATCATGGCAATCTTGGGGATACCTTACTCAAATTTCCACAAACTGCACTTGGCTAGGATAAATCTCTACTTTCACACCGTCATCAACGCAGTTGCTGTTGCTTAGCTGGGTGTCTCCACACGACCGCGAGAAGCACAGAGCTGGGGATACCTAATGTGCAGGACATTTGCGATCTTGAGTCCTTGGCTGGGCAAAAGCTGTCTTGCCTGCTCTCGGCCTCGATGTCCCGACCTGAACAACCTGTGTCAATGCAAGTGCAAACATGTTGAACAGCCGGTATCCGCTGAGCCTCAACCTTGAATCCGGAGAGGATCTGTTCAGAAAACCGAAAAACCGATTGGAGCGCTTCATCAACCTGGACTCGCTTTCATATACCCCACATTGGCAGCGTAACATTGGCACAAGACAACCCCTTGCCAGAGCCTGCTTGAACCTGACCGACCTTGGCAATTTTTCGCTCGGCACTACGATGATCTTGATACGGATCTCTTCCATCCCAGAACATCACGGAGATGTTGCCGGCAAAGTTCCATTCGGAAGTGCTGTAGAAGCGACGGCGATGGTACGACAAAGCGCGCCAAACTTGAAGGGTGAACCTGCCGCCCCTGGGCATAATGGGATGTGTTATTCCCTTTCTGGTACTGGTATAAAGTGGGAGAGGAACCCGCTGTTTGCTGATAGCTCTTTGTGATCCTTCAAGACCCGTTCGTATCAGACAACATGATTACGATTTGCGCCCTCGCCCTAGTCCTCCTGACCGCCTCCCAGGCGGCCGAGGCCGTCACACCCGGGTGTGGCAAGGCGCCCCCGTCGTCGGGCACCAAGTCCATGACTGTCAACGGCAGGCAGCGGCAGTACATCCTCCAGCTACCCTCAAGCTACGACCGCAACAAATCTCACCGTGTTGTCATCGGTTACCACTGGCGTGACGGCTCCATGAACGACGTGGCGAATGGCGGTTTCTACGGTCTTAGGTCTCTTGCCGGGGACAGCACCATCTTTGTCGCCCCGAACGGCTTGAACGCTGGGTGGGCCAACAACGGCGGCGAGGATATCACCTTCACAGACCAGATTGTCGCGATGCTCAAGAACGACCTGTGCGTCGATGAGGGCCAGTTCTTTGCCACGGGCTGGAGCTATGGCGGGTCGATGAGCCACAGTGTGGCCTGCTCGCGTCCAAGTGAGTCTTAGCGTGAAGCCATGAAAGTAGCTGATATGCTAACCCTACATCTAGATGTCTTCAAAGCCGTATCGGTCATCGCCGGCGCGCAACTCTCTGGTTGCTCTGGCGGTAGCACCCCTGTTGCCTACCTCGGAATCCACGGCGCTGCCGACAACGTCCTGCCTATCTCAATGGGCCGCCAACTGCGCGATAAGTGGCTGCAGACCAACGGCTGCACCTCCAAGAACGCCCCCGATCCCTCGTCCGGACAGCAGAACCATATCAAGACCGTGTACAGCTGCTCCCGGGCGGCTGTAACCTGGATTGGGCACGGCGGCGGCCACGTTCCCGACCCCAGCGGCAGCAACGGCGCGAAGTTTGCGCCAGGCGAGACGTGGTCCTTTTTCAACGCGGCTGTTGCTGGCGGCGGCAACCCCGTGGTGACTTCAAGCCCTTCGGTCCCGTCTCCGTCGACAAATCCGGGAACGCAGCCGACCAACCCTGGGACAAACTGCGCGTCACGATATGCCCAGTGTGGTGGCCAGGGCTGGAGTGGTCCCACTTGCTGTGAAAGCGGGAGCACTTGTCGGTCCTCGAACCAATGGTACTCGCAGTGTCTTTAGCTAGTTTAGAGTAGTTCTGGAGAGCACGTCAACTTCGTTAAGTAAAATGAACACAAATGCATGATATTTGGTCTAACTTTCCGCCCTCTTTGTGTTACTGTGCCTTGGCCTTGCGACTAAGAAGCCATACCATGGTTAATATTGTCGGCTGTATATGCGAAGTATGGTCTTGCCAAGTATCTTATTATCTCGATTGGAAATAGGGCTGATATCATATTCACGGTCATATTCCTAACATCTTGTGGCTTAACCTGCGTTAGAGTCACTTGGTGCTTTTCATATGTCAGCCGCAGGACGGTGGCGTTCTGCAACATGATTCATTGTAGTCACCACAATTTCAAGTAATAGTAAAAGCTAAGAAACATTTGAGCAGCGCCCAGTAGCAACATGGAAATTCAGAGTGACGACTACCTTAGCTATTGACACACATCGTTGACCCATGCCGCACCAGTATTTCCCCTTTGCAACAAGAAACTCCTTACAGACACTGTGAGTACCATTGGTTAGAAGCCCTGCAAGTACCCTGTGAGCAGCAAGTTGGCCCCTGAAAACCCTGACCGCCGCATTGCCCATATAGAGCGGCGCAGTTTCCGCCTGTTGGCTGAGGAGAACTTGTAGTGATTGTGCTCAACGTTGTCGCCGGCGTCGGTGTTGGCACCGTGGTGGATGGGCTGCCAGATCCGCCTTGCACGTCGTCAATGAACTGGATCAGCTTAGGACCAATCTGCCGCGCGAGAAACTGATCACCCTGGCTATTGGGGTGGACACCGTCACCCTCGAGCATGTTGTTGGTAAACCCAGCAGCCCGCGAACAATCAGCGATAACGATGGGTGATTGCGACGTGGTGTGCGTTTGTACCCAGCCCGGGATGGCATTGTTGACAGCCTCGATAGTCGCATCGCTCCAGCTCGTCGGGATCAACTTGTCAATCTGCAAACATCTAAGTAAATACACTGCTTTTTTGCCCAATGCATGAGACATCATTGACCACTTACGATGACCTTAACCCTTGGGTTCGCGGCGCGCATGGCGTTGAGCATTGTCGTGTACGAGTCGAGAATGCTCTGGACGTTTCGCTTGCCAATATTGACGTCGTTGGTACCGAGCATGAACTGAACGATATCAGGCTTGGTATTCTGGACCCAGCCAACGATGTTGTTCCTTGCGATGTCGTACGCCTGCCAGCCCGAGTGGCCTTCGTGATTGGGGTCAAAGCCTGCCGGTCTTGAGCACTTCCCCTGGAGGTTGCTCATGCTGCCGACGAAGTCGACATTGTTCGCGAGGCCCGCAGACGTGAGCTGGTTCCATACCAGAGGTCTCCAGCAGCTAATCTCAGTGATGGAGTCACCGAGCAGCACTTTTCCCCCACCAATGTCAACTTATGGTTCTCGGCAGCCAAGCACAACTCAATGCAGTTCATAGGGGCCACTTACTAACTTTGACCTTTTGTGCGCATGTTGTGGCGGCGAGGCCAGCAACAACGGTAGAAGCGAGGAACCGCATGGTCACAAATAGTTCAGTATTGGAGTCGAAAACGTACTGTCCCTAGTTCTGTGATAACCAGATCATCGTGACAATGCCTTGCTCAGGGTTTAGATTTGTTTATTAAGTATCCTGTCACTGCTGGAAAACTCCTGAGTACACTATCGACGGATGGCTGCTGCCCTCAAAGTTACCGGATTGGGCTTGGTAAGTAGACAGTGTAAGGTAGCAACCGGCTAATTCGCCATCCCCATTGAAGCATCTAGTATAACCGTACTAGCGTCTCCGTACGTTCATGCGCGCCAGTAGGGTAAATGGGTTTGTACACAAGGCGACGAAGAAGGTCCCACACAGACCATCATCCGTGTACATCGGTAGTCATCAAGCATTTCGCTGTTAAGGTTGATCGAGCATCTTCCCTTCAAGCGAGCCGTCCAAGGTTTTTTTGGCATGTGATCCTTCTACATACGGCACTTCGATGAACAGGGAATTTCTCTGATAGCCGTTGGAAGTTGGAATGCTTTCCCATGTGCTGGCTCTTCCATGATCATCAGGGGTTCCAGTCGAGACCCTCCATCATGGATTCCAATCCTGTATTCAAGAGATGGCTCACTCAAAATTCCAATGCCCCAAGGGTGCTACAATTTCGGAGCCCCGGAGATGGACTCTTTCAGCTGTTCAGCAATTTCGAAGGCTTTCATTCTGGATGACATACTTGGCCCTTCGATAACTACTATATAATCCTGAACTAAGTCAAGAATTTTAGGAAAGAATCATGTGGAGTCAGGGTGTGCCCGCAGGACTTTAAGCATCTGAATAAAAGACATTCTTATCAGGTGAACTGTGTGAGTTTGCCTGAATCGCACGGCGACTATCAAGAGTCTAAACATAGCTGCTAAACCGACGTTTTAACATAAGCCAATGGCTTCCCTATGATAGCATCCTAATGTAGGGTAAAGACAGGCAGGACCACCCCAACAAATTCGTAATGGCTAAGTAGCCGAGTGCCCGTGGTTAAGTGGCCAGTCTATCAAGTGATAGGTCATGGGCACCTTTCCTGTCGTAAGGTCGGCGTTTGATCCCTGGCTGCGGTGGTTGTTCAATTTCAGAGCAATCGAATCGATCTTCGGCCAACCACTGGGACACCGGGGCTATCACTTTGTCATAACAATTCACTTCACGTTGGGCAATATATCTTTCAAGGGCACCAGGAGGTTTTCCGAGCAACTTCATAGTACTTTGATTGGATACCTACCTTGGGCCTCTTGGTTTTGATACCAAGTGAAATGTGGACCTCCAAAGGGGACCCAAATCTTCCATTCTCGCACCTTCTCTACATAAGCTACTATTCTCGACTCCAAAGCAGCAAACTAGACCTCTTGCCATGAGCAATTTCTGGCAAGTCCCAGCCTCATCCCACCTAACTCCTTGTCCTTTGAGTTTAGTCGAGAATTTCCAAGCCAAGCCTCTGTCTCTCCTCCCGAATCATCCTCAGTCGCGTCACTAAAACCTTCTTGGTGCCCTTCGTCTCGTCGTACACCCAAATTGAGAGCTTCTGGGCAAGCTCGGCATTCTCGACGGCATCCTTGTGCTCCAAGAGCTGTCTGCCCTCGACGGTGACGCGGGAGGTCAATACAGCGTTCGAAAATCGCGCGAGAAAGTTGCGGTCGGTACTATCCCGCCTGTCATAGCCAGGCTCGTCAGATTTGAAGTCAAAGTGACAAGTCTGACGGTGGTCGCGGAGAGCCGTCTTGTTGCGGTGCAACGTGTTGCAGATGTTTGCCGGGTTGCCTGCGAAAACAGGAAGTGTGCATTTATGCAGGACCTCTCTCTCAGGATTCCGCCGGCATCTGGACGGCAAGGATCAGCATATGTGCTCAGGATTTCCCAGAACTTCCGAAATTGTATACTTACATCTTTTCATGCTGATACAGGCTCCTAGGTTTCAGAGCCTTCTGGCGCCACGGGCACTCGACTCCGTTGCTCATGGTCGACTGTTTTTGGTCGGTCATACACTGGATGTTGTTCAGTGTGATGATGGTGGGAAGGTTGTTGTTTGGGTCGAGGTTTCGAGAGCTGGTTTTTAAGCTGCTCGACTTACTGTGGGCCTTTGCTTCTTGACAGAAGGTCTGGTCTGGTTGCTCCTCATGTTGGTGTCGATTCACTTGCCATTGGGATTGATATTGTCCTGATTGGTCAGTTATTGTTCCTGGTGGGTCTTATTGCTGATATCGTTGAGGTTTGGTCTGCTATTGTCGCCGCTTATCAAACGGAAGGTGCAGAGATTGTCGTTGGTGAAGTTGAGTCTTGGTGTCTTATTCTTCAATTGGTGGGCCTCAAGCATGAAACCTGCTATCACCAAGCCTAACCCTTTGTCTTTCATATCCAATAGGGTAACTTCCATCTTTGAGGGGTCGTGGATGTTAAATTTGACCAGGAAGATAAACTGACCATCGGATAGTACATGATAGTTAGTGGTTAGCCATATGGACCGGCTGTATTTAACGATCTGCTGGATAATCTTAAGAGACGTGCTGTCAAACCATGAATTTTTATCCTGTTGTTGGTGAAGTTGCTCCGGCTCTGACTGCAGTTGTTGGCGATGCTTATCAGGAGCAGGATCAGACCCAAGCCAGCTCATCACGGTGAAGAATGACGACGGTGAGGAGTACCAGCGATGTAAGGCAGAAGACGATACAGATTATATTGCCACAGATGGCAAATTCTATCCCGGTGCCCAGGTGTGTTCCCTCGACAAAAAAGGCCAAGCGTACAGTTATGTCTCAGGAATCGGTTTGAGTGGCGTAGCTCGGCGCTTGGTAACGTTGAAATCGGACACAGCAGCATTTGATGGCGCGCACGGTGGGTTCTCACAAGGCGAAGTAAGTACTCAAATCAAGAAGGGGAAAAAGGTGATGTATTCGTCTAAGTATGAACGAGCCAAGCCCAGCAATGATGATATTTCATGAGCCATGAGTGGGTCCCAACTGCGACCCCACACGTTCCAAAGTGAAGTTAAGAAGTAAGATAAAAGCGTTTCCTAACCAAGCTCGGACAGGAGAAAAAAGCTTTCCGAGACAAACCCAGCGCAAGCAAACGAGCCCAAGCGGCTGCTCACGTCAGAAATGAGTATGTGCGTTTGCGAAATTTTGAATTATGGTGAATGCGGGCGGAGGACAATCTTGATAACTTAGTATATAAAAGTAATAGTCACAGAAGAAACTGGGGAAGGGAAAAGATTGAAAAAATAAAGCGGGACTTGTGCTATGACATCGCTGGCCATGTCAATATCACTGGCGATCTTCACATTGGTAGCTGGTCAGGACCCAGCCACCAAAACAATTACAGCACCCAAGGCTTGTCTCGGCGGCCAACTCCTAACGCAGTCCACAACACTGTTGTCCTTCTGTATTGGCTATCGGGGCTTGTTGCGACAATCTCTCTTCCACCACCCTGCAACACCATGCAAAGCATGTTAGGTCTGCATTCATCTGAAGAGCCCTCGATCTGAACAGCACAGAAAACTTGGCAGTAGGGTTGGCGCAAATACCACTCCTGCATGGCATAAACACGGCATCAATGTTGAACATTGGGTACTATGGACGAGGACTTTGCGGTGTAAAGTTCTTTTTGAACGGACCATTATTGATAAACAGGCACAAAGGTGCCTGGTCTATGGTTTTGTAAATAAAGCCAAGCTGAAAGCAAATATTCCCGGCTAGAATAGACGAATCAAATGGCCTCCAAAAACTTGACCACCCTCTCAGCAAGCCATTTCTGAGCGTCAGGGGAAGAAACAACGTGATCAGCATCTGGAACAAACCCAGAAAGCTCACTGACAATTCCCTTTGGTGCCGCTGCTACCCATCTTTCCAACAATGCCTGTCTGTCAACCAATGCCGGAACCATCTCATCCTTCTCAGCCGGCAAAATCAGCAACGGCTTCTCAACCTTGCCAAACTTGGTTGCGAGAATGTCATCCGAAAGGTCAGAGGCAAAGTAATCCTCAGCGCCACTATCGATTTGGTCAGTTTACCATTCAAGACAGGGGGTTGGAGGAGAAACAAACCCAACAGCAGCAAAGCTCCACCACCTCGCAGGCGTGACAGGGGTATCAACAAAGGGGATGTGTTCCTTCGGCATAGCGACATACTCCTTTCCCTGGTCAATCAACTCTTTTGCCACGACCAAGCTCTCAGCCAATGCCTCAGACGACCAAACTGCTATCGCTGCCTCTCTGTCAGAAACAGGGGACGTCAAGATGTACCCATCAACTTGCGGCAGCTGGTCAGGGTGGTTGTTGTACTCTAGAGTGTCCTGGCACCCTGTGCTTGCCCCCATCAACACAATCTTTTCTTTCTTGAGATCATCACAGAGATACCGGACCAGTCGTGCCAGGTCTCGGACATCATTGTCCAGGGAAGAGTAGCCCCATCCAGAGTAGGAGCTTCGCATGCGCAGCTCCCAGATGGAGTAATCTGAGGGAAGGGCAGCCTGAAGATGTGTGTGACCCGTTGTGTGAGGTCCAGCTGTGAGACCGTGGATGAAGACCAGGGCGTTGGGAGAGGAGAAAGGTTCGTATTCATATGCGGTGAGGCGTAGGACATGGGAGCTCTCCGAGGGCTCCTCGGGGAGGGGGTGGACGACGACTTTAAAGGGGGCCATGTTGGTAGAAAGAATAAGACAATGGAAGACGAGTTATAGTGTTGCACATAAAAGAGAACAATGAGTAAAGCAGGTGACAGGTCTATATCTGTGAGTATTCGTGCTTGGGTTTGTACTGTAATGACCGAGTGCTTGGGTTTGTACTGTAATGACCGAATACGAATACGATTGCGGTATTGAAACCGAAAGCGAGGGCAATCGTGCTGCTGGTAGTATGCACAGCGGTTGGTTGCTAACAGGATTGCAGTGTGTTGAATGACTGATGTTGGTGGTTGGTGACTGGCTCGTTGTGACTGTTTAAAAATGGATGCAAGCATCAAGCATGCAGATGACTGGCAGGTTTGCAAGCCATTAGCATCTTGGTCGCTCCATGTTTACCCCTTCAATTGTTCCTAGTTTTTGGATGCCTCATCCTTTTTCCGGCAAGCCATCACCAACGACGTCTCTCAATCTGCCAGCCAGTCAGACATAGACGCGGGCACCGTGAGGAGCTGTTTGAGCCTGCACTCGCGCCAGCTCTGTTCTGATCAATTGCAGCTCTTCAATCCGTCGCAGCTTTCTCTTGGTCACGCTTACTACCGCTGGGAGGACTGGCAGTTGCTCAACCATGGCCTGAACACGGGGCTGCAAGACCACTCCATGTGCGTGGGCGAATCCTCGAAGCTCTTGACCTTCTACTTTGATGCGCCATTCCAATACCGCAATTTTCATGCGGTTCAAGATCTGTGGCCTTGTTGTCCGAGCGTCTGGATCCCCATCGGGGAAGTGGTGGTGGGCTGATCGTTGGTGATCCGGGAGTGTTCGTGTAACGTACATCTTGCTGCAGAGCTGGCCAGGCTGGCCCACGATGGGTAGCCCACAGCGAATAGATCCCTCTCGGTTGCGGATGAGGGTACTAGGGTTCCAACTGGAAGCGTTAGCACCGTCAAAGAGCAGGTCTCTCATCTATTGTGTCCTGTGAAAAGGGCACTTACTTTTGAGGTTCAGTCTCCTTGGAAGCTCGGATTGTTATCTCCCCTCCATGAGCCAGAGTAGCAACACCGGCAACATTGGCGCGTTCGCTTGCACGCTCTAATCGCTCGGAAGCCGCTTGAACAGCTCTGGCATTCGTCATGTTGTAGCCATGTCCTTTATCAATGCTGATGTCCCCAAGTCCTCTCGGAGCATGCTCAGCACCAAAACTGCCAGCGTAGCCAGGAGCGCGAGCGATGATAGAGGCATCGTTTTGGTCTGTCGTGATATCCGGATAAATAGAGCGACAGAAATCATCAATCCCATCATCTCCGTGCCCATCCTTACTCAAAGGGGCAGCAAAGCCTCCACCCTGTTCAAAGCCGGTAATAGATTGTCGAGGAGCATTTTTATCTTGTGTTTCGTCTGTCTGATACAAATATTGCGCGTGCTCCGGAATGGCTATCTCAGACTCCTGGAAAATCCCATAGTGCTCAAATCCATCGTAGATTGCATTCATCCAGAACTCGATCTGCTTGCCGCATAGCTCAATTTCACTACTGAAGAAGTCAGCCTTGCTCGGAGCCTTACGGAAAATGTGAGTCGGGATAAGATCAGGCTGGGGTAAACACTGAGACGAATCAGGAGCCGATAGCCACGCATGTCTTTTGCACCACTACCTGGTACTTCAACACCTTCATGAACCCCTCCATTGTGACATCATATCAGTTCAGGGTTGCAAAGCGATGGATAAGCAAATGTTCATTGGGTTATTTGGGAGGATGTGCATCATAAGACTGGGTTCGAACTGGGAACATACCCTTGTATAGCTCGTTGGATCGCGATGAACTGCACATGGGCGGCAATCGCATTGAAAGTTCTGGACAATAATCAGCGTCAGTTCTGTTTCTGGACATTGGGCCCGGACAAAGCACCAGATCCAAAAACCAAATGGCAAAGAAGGTAAACTAACATGGTGGAATTCTGACGATCCATTGTGAGGGTATTGGTGAAGTATAGTGCGAGGAGTTTTAGTTGAACGATGTGTCAATGTCGTTGTTGTTTGTCGAGAAAGGGTGGAAGTTCTCTCGTGGCAATCTGCTGTTTCTTTTTATAGAGAAGGCCGAGCCGAACCATGTGTCCTACGCTGACAGACAGCACGCCGGGAAATAGCAATACCGGCAAACAATAACACTGCAAACGGTGCTGCCTATAAAAGTACGGAAGCAGATCTGTCAATATCCGAATACCGGTAGCAGAGTACAAAAGGACAATGGTCCCAATTGTCACGGCTGTAGGCTTTCCGAGGCAAAGGGCTAGGTACTGAATCACCATACCAGGTACTCAATTGACCGAATCCAAGCTAAAGAGGGAAAAAAGGAAAGAGGGCTTCCAGACCTGCAGGGATTTTGTGGGTGGCTGCAGGGGCTTGCACTAGCTAAAGCCAGAACTTAGAAAAATGGGACCTTGATAAGATAAGGTCTGGCCAATCAAATTGTCTCGTCTCTAACAAAGTACATGCGGAGCACTGAAGCTCCCTGGAAGCCTGCGTCAGAAAGCGCTAAAATAGCCACTGCTTAGCGACTCACGGTCACTGAGAATCTTCCCCTTAGGGCTCTCCATCGCTAAAGACCCCTAAATCTGCCATGTACCCTATGCCAAGGAAAAAATAGACTGTTTGACCCAAAGGGATGGTGACCACTGGAAAGTGGGCGCCAGTGCCATGACACCAATACGGCATGTGTCTGCTGATAACACTTTGAAGCAGATGTCTCTCATGAAATCGAACCATTGATGACGGGGACATGATTGCTCCTCATTTCAAGGTAGAAAGCAAAAGCCGTGATGGCCGAACTTGGGCGGTATGCCGTTCACGTGATCAGGCCTGGTCTCAGGAGTTGCAGGATTGGCGCAGCTCCACTTGGAGAGCGTGAGGTTGGAGCTTGGCGGCAAATTCCGGGCCTTCGCTCTGTAATTAATGTATGTGGATTTCTCCTTGTTTAAGATTTGATGTCAATTATGAGTAAAGCTCAGACATAGTGTGACTTCGAATCCTTGCTGAGCACATAATCCCAAATGAACTACGTCGTGCGGTGAAGTTCCAAGAAACCTCCCCACATGACTGTGGGCTCTACACCAGGGACTCTGTCAGCTGTGCTGGTCGACACTGTCGTATGATTCGTTTTGAAGCTGTTACTTACACAAAGGCACTAACTGGGCCAAATAAACCTTCTTTTTCTTCATGGAATCCAGACCTGGATATTGATTGCTACTTCTTGCATTGAGCGTCAAGCTCATCCCAAGTTGGCGGGTACGCCCTGGACAAAAAAACTGGCACCGCTACATACACAGCCTACCACATAGACTACTAAATACAGGCGTTGCGATTGTATTTAAAGGCCTATTACACCATTTTAAAGCCTGTCGACTATCTTTAAAGGTCTACTGACCATCTTTCGACGCTTAACGGCTATCTTATGTGGTCTGTCACCTGTAGTATTTTGATGCCTGTTGAACACTTGTAGTACCAGTTTTTTTGTCCACAGCGTGGCGGGTTACTTTGCTTATAAACAGCAACAACTATGGCCATGCCTCAAAATGCACACGGCCCAGATACTGTGATTTGAAACGATTTCTTGTCATGCTGCACTTCATTATACTCACCTGATATCCCGATGGTGCTGCGTATCTAGTTCCAAATGTCTACATGCAGTTTTCCATAGAGCATTAGGGCCCAAACACGCCTCAAACTCTACCGTGACCAAGCACCTCTCGCCTTCTGCGTCTCCAAAATGTAGGTAGCTGGCGCGGGTAGCTGGCGCCCAAGGTCAGTATCATGAGCCCAGACAACTGGGCATCATGAAGTTTAACCGGCCTGGCTAACTCAAACACAACAACGCTCACATTGTATTGGCACAATGGATGAACATGTAAGACCCTTGCAACCAACGACAAGTTCCTCTTGACCTACAATTTATGCAGGGACATGGGCTTTGGGAGTGCATGCCAATCAACCGAGTCCTGCTCGGCTCAGAAAAATCACCGCTGACAGAGAGAGACTTTGTGGGGATTTCGCTGTCGAGAGCAGGGGTTCAGGATATCGGCTCCATCCTTCTCAGTTTTACTTGGCGGGACATGCAAGTGGCAGTTGAATTACAAAACCTTTGGACGGACTGGACTTGATGCCCGTGAAGTGTTTGCACTCAAGCTGAAAACAATTTCTTCCCGTCTCGCTCTTCCTCTTACTTGGTAGCGAGCGAAGTCAAAATAAGCCTCATCAAAGGAACCGCCGTACCATAAAAGGAATTGCCTTTGCGAGTTTATTTTTGAAAACCTCATTTTGTTGACAGATATACAAAAGTCTTTATTGGCAAGGTAGCATAGGCAAAATCAGAAGCGAGCCGCCTCTGCCGCGTTGTGGCACTGCTCGCCAAGAGATCTTGAGGGTTTTTTTGGCCCACCAAAGACTCGCTTAGAGCTACACTTTTGGGTGTTGACTGGGGAAGCCAGGATGAGGGGCCCCTTGACCTGGATAACGCCCGAAATTGGAACTCTGTGCCGAGCGGATGTGCTCTTGAAAACGGGTCTCTGTGGTTATCTACCTTATGGAGTTAGCAATTCGATATTTCGAGCGCCATACACACCAACGGATGTTCGCGCCGGCGAGAGCTGTCGAGATATCGACATCAAGCAACGAGAGGCCAGCCTTTGGACTCAGGGATGTATCAGATGCTATTGACTCCAATTTCTCCAACTTTCACATGCTGTGATTCATCAGCAGACCCTGCATCGCGTCGGCTGTCACATTTACGCTATCCAAGCGCCGTTGAAAGATGGCTGCGACTCTCTCCTATGGCCCAATCGCATTCTCACCTTGGGAGATCGAGCTCGATGCGATGCCGGCAGTGCTAAAATGCGGGGGAAGGCCGTGGCGGCCGGCGCTCCATGACGGTCCAGTAAGGTGTGCCGGGGCCTATCCGGCCTAACGGGACTCGATGCCGCACCAAAATCCACAGGACCTTCCGTCCACAGACTTATTTTTGTGGCACATTCAGGTTTTTGGAACTTTGTTGGGGAATACGTCGGCCCGTCAGCGTAACTGGCTCCCCGCAAAATGGTAAGCCACGTCGCTTCCCTCGCGAAACTGCTGCAAGTTCCGGGCTTCTGGTACAATTCAGGATCAACGTCCGCTACTGCCAGTTCAAATGACCCAGATAAACACCTCACGATGCAACTCTGCAAGCCACAACCCGCCCGAGCGCTAGCGAAGCGTTACAATGCCAATGCGGGGAATGCCTGTCTACCATGGACCTTGACGGCGTGGGGAAGGTGCCATCGGTCTTGGCGCTCGATGGAATCTCCATCTCACCGTCTGATACAGGCAGAGGTGAAATTGAGGCTGGGAGAGAATTCTGAGATATAAAGATGGCGAAATCCTCTCCTCGTTATGTTTCCTGGACTCATCAGGCACCTCTCAGCTCCAGATCTTCCACTCCAGCCCTCAGCAGCCCTTGAGTCTCATTCGTTTGAGTACTCAATCATCTCTCCGGTCAGCGCTCAGCTTCTTGTCCAAAGTCTCTCGACACAACTTCACCATGCGTTTCTTCACCACCGTCACTGCCCTCACCGGCACTCTGGTCGCGGCCCTCCCAAGCCCCCTCGACCAGATTCGGTCTCGTGAGCTTGTCGAGTCGCACCGCCAGACCATGGAGACCCTTGAGGCTCGTGGCTGGAAGTCGGGCAGTGCGACTGCCAACGAACTCCTCGATGGCGGCCCGTGCCCTAAGGTCATCTTCATCTACGCTCGTGGCTCTACTGAGGGTGGCAATCTTGTAAGTTCTTCACTGTCTCAAATGTTTTGACCACCGCTAACCCGATCCAAAGGGAGGCCTTGGCAGCCCAACTGGTGTGGGCCTCGACGCCGCCTTTGGCGAGGCTAACGTCTGGGTTCAGGGTGTGGGCGGTGCTTACACCGCCAACCTCCTCGACAACCTCCTCCCTGAGGGCACCACCACCGCCGCCATCAACGAGATGAAGAACCTCCTCATCCGCGCCAACACCCTCTGCCCCCAGGCCAAGGTCGTCGCCGGTGGCTACAGCCAGGGTGCCGCTCTTGCCGGAGCCGCCATCGCCCAGAGCAGCGCCGCCATCCGTGAGCAGATCAAAGGCGTGATCCTCTACGGGTGGACCAAGAACCAGCAGAACGGCGGCAAGATTCCCAACTACCCTGCCAACCGTCTCAAGGTGTACTGCGAGAGTGGTGACCTTGTTTGCAACGGCTCGCTTATCGTGCTGCCTGCCCATGGCAGCTATGCTGATGAGGCTGCTGATGAAGCTCCCAAGTTCCTGATCTCCAGAATCAATGCCAGCTAGGCAATGGAAAGGGATGAACTGATGGAATGTACATAGCATTGCATTTGCATGGCGTTAGGGTCTGCATTTTATGATTGAATGACATTATGCGAGTTGATTTGGATGCACTGTACCTCAACCGACCGTGAAACTCGTCAACGAACAAGTGATAGTGCCTGTCGAGAGTATAAATGCCACCATTCGTGATATTCACGACTGCTGCTCAAAGCATGTGAACTTTCACCCATACCTAGGTAGCTTTCAGGCTTGCCAGGGGCTCCTCCCTACCTAAATATCTTGTTGAAAAACTTCCCTACTTTCTTGACTCGTCCAAAATACCGAACCTTGACATTGTCCGAATCCGTTCTATCCAGATGCTCCGTCGACTTTGCGGCGTCAAATTCCGGGGTCCTGTGGAGGCCAGGGTTGTCGATAAATACTTCTTTGATCGTCTCTTTAACCACCGTGATCTCATTGACCTCCATTGGCACCCTCTCCACTGGCACTCTCTCCACTGGCATTCTCTCCACTTCCACGTCTACTTCTTTGATCACCTTTTTGACCACCACTGGCACTCTCTCAACCTCCACGTCTACGGTGGTATGTGGGTCTCTGTTTGACGTGGCCAGTTGGTCTAGTTCCGAGGTTTTCGTTCTTGCTGGCAGAGATACATCCATCGCCTCGAGACCCTGCTTGGTCGATGCCTCGCCAGGCTTAGAGATAAAGTTGGGTTCGGTATCTTCGCTCCCGATGATAGGCGAGAAGGGGTGGAATTTGTCATCAATCTCTGATTTCCGTGTCAATTATCATTGTCTTTTCCAAGGTAATACCAAAATAGGATGGGGCAGAGAACGCAGCCAATGTCGGACTATAGCGACCCATACATACCTGCTGTTTTCGGTTTTGATCTCAACAAAGCTTTGATACCTTCTGCTACTACCAGTCGAAAGAGTTGTTCGTCGTCGAATGTGAACTTGCAGATACCTATATGATCCCGCGCCAGGGAGAATCGGGATTCTGAACTTGCGTCCATCATTGTCCCAGTGGTTTGATCCACCAACTATTTCCATAGGCGTTAGTCGGCAGTCTGATGTGCCGAATCAGAACCTAGGGCTACACAGTGCTACATACCAGCTCCGTTGGTCCCGTCATTGGGACCTGCTCCGTAATGTTGAAAAAACACAGCTGGTTTTGCAGGCGCCGAAAATCTTGAGTAATATCTAGAAAGACATCCAGGTTGGATTCAAGTTTCTCCATCATGGCTTTCGTTAGGCAAAGCCCCTTAAATGGGGCGGATTGTAGTAGGGGTTCGAGGGCGAACCTTCTCCACCCCATCCTATCCAGCCCTTGGTGCGGCGTAGCAAAGAACATCTAAAAGTCTTGTCAACATCCTTTGCTCTGTTATCCTCTCTTGCATAGTTTGGCTCAAAAGGCAAAGACTTACAACACCCTGGGTAACACTCCATAAGCTCCGGTATCTGAGCGTGTCATTTGCAATACAGAGTGCCTTCTTGATTATTATGCCTCCTAATGAGTGCCCAATCCAAATGATATGCTTCAAAAAGGAATACACGTCACCTTGGCCTTCGTTAGTCTCGCGCTGCTCGTACAATGCTTGGAGCAGATCGTTTGCGTTATTGGAGATTCCTGCCGAACTTATCACACTTTTTATGGTCCTGTGATATTGAAAGGACCAAACTCGAACTGAAATATCGTGGAGGCTAGCTGGGAGAAGATCTCTGGGCCACACGCATCCATCTTCGGCCTGCCATGTCTCGATATAATGACCGGCGAAACCGTGTACTAATACGATGCTTGCTCATATTCGTTAATCGGCATTCATCAGCCCTAACCTTTAGGTAGCGAATTCGGGCATTATGGGTAACTTACTCAACTTGAGCATCTGCGTCTCCCCTTTCAGGATAGAGCAAACGTAGGTCTGTCAACGGATTCTTTCTCTCCCTCCCTGGGCGGCTTTGGCCTTCAAAGAGGGGGTTGTGTGCTGTATGCAAGGGGTCCTTGTAGCTCTCGGATTCCCGGTCTGATGCTGTTCGCCAAGATGATCCGGCAGTCCCTTTCAGAAGCTCATCATAACTTCCACCTTGGTTTGCAACCCCGATAATCACGCTGTCCATACCGAGGGCTGCAGTTGGTTCGGGGCGCGGAAGCGCAAACAGAGAGATTTGCTCCAAGTGTCGTCCAAGGTGATTCTTCAGCTTTTCGGCGTGTCTCCCACAAAGGCAGCAGATACCATCTTGAACAAGAAGAGGCTGGCAGAAGGCTTCCAACATGCGAGTGGTCATGCGGGTTCCCGATCCATGGACATGAATCATATGTTCCTTGAAGTCGGTTTCATTCTCGAAGGCTAGGTAAGGATGGCTGCTGGAAGCTGTTGGTGGGCATGTCTTGCAGCTCCAGATTGCCCTATGTAGTTGGATTTCGTGGTTGAACCAGTCGCTTCTGGAGCTAAATAGCTGATCACCGCTATCACAGCTGTCAAAGGTGCAGACATAAGGTTGCAGGTCTCGGATGACATGGGATCTAGCAAAGTCAACATCTTGCTCGCTTGAGTATCAGCACGTAATCGACACTTACTCCCACGCTTGAGATGATGTGATGTACTGCGTTATCCCACAATACGGGCATTCAAAGTGTGTCAGCGGCTCACCTTCATCGTCTGTCGGACGGGGAGGGAAGTGTAGGTCCTGGCTTGTAGTGTAAGTAGAAGCAGCAGAGAGCCTCGATGATGCCACGGATGGCGCGTAGAGTTGGCGAGGATCTATGATATCTTCGTCTCGTTTGAGAAATGATGCTTTCGTTCTGGTGGTCAAGCGATCACTAGTAGAAAGACTGCTACTGATGTTCATTGGCTGCTTTCCTTTCCATCGTGCGGGCGCTTCATGGGTTGGTGGTGACTCCACAGGCTCAGGCTGGCGGTGTACCTGGGGTTCAGTGCGTGAGGAAGCGACAAGCCGGAGCTTTTGTGCATGGGTTGTTCGGTACTTCAATAGAAGGCGTCGGCGTGAGATGAGCTTTCCCAGACGTTCCAACAAAGCCGTTTGAGCGTTAGGAAACTTGTCTTTGACGTAAAGGATGTCGAAATGCTGGAATAAAGACACGTCGCCGAGCTCATCCGTAACCCATTTGGCCCTATCGACGGCGGCAGGGCGTCGTAAAGGCAGTCTATACAAACAAATGACCGTGTACTTGATCGTTCCCAGAAGTTGGTCCACATCAGCGACACACTGTGGTATCTGGTTAATGATCCCTTGTCCCATGACGCCCTCATGCTGTGTCGATGCGTCGCGGTTGATCTCCATACCTTCTGAGCTGTCAGCGTCATCGGAGGTATCCCACGGTGAGTCACTGTCGAACTTTTCGACCAGTCCTGTATCATCTATCGAGTTCTCAGGGAAAGCGAGGGCGCTCAGAGTGGGTTGCAATGGTCCTGTTGCCACGGAGCTGGCTGCAAACAACATGTCTTTAGCAAAACAGGATCGCCTGTTCGTGGTTTGGGGTCAAACGATCGTACCACGCATGATCTGAATCCCGAGTGAAACGCCGGTTAGCTGGGCACTCCATTGAAGGGTTTGAAGCTACTCCCAAAAACATTAGAATTTTGTAAGTAACTTACAGTTCGGCGCAACGACTGTAGTAGACGAATAGTCTTTTGTCATTCTCAATATCAGCTCTGTTCCACCGTGGTGCCTGAAACAGTCATTCTCACCTGTCCTCTTAGGAGCTCTGTTTCTTGCAACCGAAAATCCAACGAGAACTCCTGCCGTGGGCTTGCTGCACCAGTGTTGGTAGCCCATAGCTGATACCTATCTAGCTCTTCCTCAACTGCCCTCAGCTTGAGAGCTGTCTGAGGGACCTGAGAACTCCAATGGAAGGACTTAAGACTTTCCCGGAGTTGCCGGAATGCGTCCATGCAGTCAATGTGAAGGTCATAGATGCTAGATTCGGCCATCCTCTCGCTGTGTTGAGTATCCCGGGTCTGTTTGGCCGCGCTTTGTGCAGGTGGTTACGAGCAATTCTGTAGAGTTTGTTGTTTGTTCGTCGCGTGTGTTCTCTACCTACCTGGTATCTTACAGCCCAAGTCACCAGCATAGGTGCCTAAGGTTGGAGTTTGACCATTGAAACTTGACCACTCCCACTGCGCGACCGGTGATGTGATTGGTCAAGAAGGCCCCACTTCCCTGCCCGACCATTTCCCTGTGCCCAACCCATCAAGTCCACTTCTCAAGTAACTGGCAGAGTTCATCCCGCTTTTCACCAGTGACCAAGTCAATTCCAACCGCACAGCACGATCGCCTCATCAACTTCGGACCCGTATTGAAGCACAGAGAGAATTGTCATGTCTGGCTTCGAAGTTGCCGGCATCCTGTTGGGTTCTGTTCCTCTGCTCATCTCTGGGCTTGAACACTACAGGGATGGCCTGGAAACTATTGAGCACATGGTGCGTCATGTCGACTTTGTCGAGCGACTTGTCCTGTCGATTTCAACCAGCCTTACTCTATATCGATACTCGTTTGAACTCCTACTTCAACAGTTCATGCTCCCGGAGAACCTTATCAACGAGCTTTGCCAACAGCCAGGGTCGTCTCACTGGAGAAACAGAGACCTGGATCTTAAATTAAGGCAGAGATTGGGCAAAGACTACAACATATACTTCAAACTTGTGGAAAGGCTTAGGAGTAGACTCGAGACGTTGAGACGGAAGTTGAAATTGGATGAAAGTTTTCGAGTAAGCAAACCTTTACCTTCTGATATTTCGCCCTTGCTGTGGACCTAATACTGACGACATATCTGCTTGGAATATAGCCTATTCAGGTTGATGTGTCCCCACGCACCGGAATACTCGGCAGACTTATGAGACTACGTTATGCAACTGCAACGGGGCTCAATCACCGCAAATTCATGAGATTGGCGGACGGGATTGAGGCCGATGTCAAGTGCCTTGAACAAATGACCCGGGGTATCAGATCCCTTGATCCCATACGGGCTGAACGACAGGCTAAAGAAGCTGCAAGAGACTGGTTAGCTGCCAGAGATTGTGCACAAAGATTGTTTACAATCATGGCCTCTTGTTGCTTCCAGGCCTGCGGCTGCGGCCCGCCCCATGTCGCCAGTATCCCCCTCGACGTTACAGACCTACCCAGGGTTGGCCAAGGGGAGACAATGAAACCAAGACTAAAGTTTCTTCTCAGCTTTGACGCAGAGTCCCAACAACCATGTCTGCCGCCTTGGAAGTGGATGCTTGTGGAGATCGATTCAATGCGGTACGTAGTGTATTCTCATCATCCTGCCGGCGAAGATGAAGGCCGTTCCAGGCGTTCCTGCACTCCCGCTGACCTATGAGCTAGATCCCAACCAGTCCTTGCGCGTAAACTAACACTTCCAACCTCTTTGATTGATTCCACACGGCGAGCACCTGTTATTCATGTGACGTTTGCGTCCGAGAAGATAGGGGAAGATCCTGCGGAGTATGATCTGCCTTCCATCACCAATCTTTGTAACATTTTATCCCAGACGGCAGTGGACTTTGCTCGACCGATTGGAATTATTCCGGATGATGGCTGGTTGCACCGCTTACAGATCCTGAGCCCTCGGCACATACCACAACCATACGCCTGCCTCTCCTCAATGAGGGATGTTTTGAACTCTCGAGGACTGTTAGGAACCAAGCGGAAGTAAGTAGAGATCGACTAGCAGCTCTGGAATGATGAAGGTGAGAGTTAGTGGCTGACCGGACATAATTGACAGATACAAGATCGCAGCCTCTTTGGCTTCTGCTGTTTTGAGATTTCACGCGACCGGGTGGCTTCCAGACACTTGGGAATTGCACCAGGTTCTGTTTTTCCAGTCTCATACTGGCTTAGCACCCACGGACCAGCCTTACATTTCGAAGCGCTTTACCGACCAGACAGCACAACCGTCCACCTCGCTGACAAGGAAAAGTCCCGCCGTCCGAAATCAGGTATTGTGGTCCCTGGGGATTGCACTGCTTGAGCTTTGTGACGAAAGGCCTATACTAGACTTCCGAACACCCGATGATTCCGTCGATGAGGGGACTCCGACTGTCCTCGTCAAGCTCTCAATCGCCGAGCGTTTACTTGAAGATCTATCTAGCCGGGAACTCGACACATTTGTCACCGTTGTGGATCGATGCATCTGGTGTAAATTTGAGACTGTCAAGACAAGCCTCAACGATCCTGAATTCCTGGCGTTGTTCTACAAAGGAGTGGTGGACCCGCTTGTAGCCCTGTGTCAAATGTAAAGTGAGCATCGGGCTTCAGGTTATGCCCTCGTCAATTTATTGACTCCCTCCTTACCATATCCACGTCATTGCAACTTTGTACAAACTAGAAGTCAGCTCTGGGCAACAGTTTGACCGGTTTTGACTCAGCAGATAGAAGGTGCCTGAGCTTCGACTAGTGAGTCACAGGAGTCAAGAACATGCCCTGTGGTATTGTTTGTCACTTTCTGTAGACACAGAGTACTCCTGAAGCAACAAATGTTGCCCAATCTCTTTTCACCCGACGGCAATATCAGCTCATATAAAAGAGTCTATAAGTTGCGATAATACCCGCCCGAATCTCCCTCTCACACAACTGAAGCTTCCGTCCGGGCTAACTATCTCGTTAACACTCCTTTATCCATCACCAAATTGTTTGTAGGTCTTGTCTCAAGTCTACTTATTCAAGTTGACTTCCACGCCTTTAATCAAGCCACGAACACGAGATTACATGGAGGGGCAGCACCCGTAAGCATTCATCTCAACATCCTCTTCCGACCAGTACCATACACTTGATCTTCGTTTTCCTATACATCCTGTCCGCGCCAGGCCACATCCAAAATAACAGCTAACTGTTGTTAATAGTGATAAGTCCACATTGGACTATCTTCGTGCCGGAAAGGCCTTCATGGATCAGTGGCGTGCTCAAAGAGCAGCAAGTGGGTCGTGAGTACATTCCCTCCCTCAAAAATAGCCCGGCCGCCCACGATTCATGACTTCATCATCCCTTGACAGCTCTGTTGCCTTGGGAATTGGATTAGAATCCTGAAACATTACCTAGAGACCTAGTATTGTTCAGATACTCAAGAGAAACCTAAAACTAACAGGCCGTCCCGTCTAGTCCCATTCCAAGTCCTGGATCCGATGAGTATTTCAATGAGTACTTCGAAACGGTTCGCTTGATGATGCAGCAAGCGGGCCTCAATATCGATGCTGCGGTCGGGCTGCCTGTGTTCAATCCGCCGCCTATGGACCCGGCCTTCCTCGCCCCCCCTGAGCCCGTTCACGAGCCAGTCAGCCTGGATGTGCCGGCGCCCGCTCACACTGCTGTTAATGTCGTCCAAGCGCCTACCGCCGCCCCGATTCCCGCTCCGGATTTCAACTTCGCCATCACAGCCCCAGATATCGCAGCCTTTAACGCCCCATCTGCTGTCGGTGCTTCTCGCGCTGAGTTTTCCACTCTTTCCAATGATCGATTCACGTGCCCCAAGTGTCAAAAGTCATTAGGCTCGGCACCTTCATTGGGTTCCCATCTCACAAAGTAAGTTCAACATCTTACCCCGTCGGACATGCGTGCTTTAAATATGACCATGTTTATGAAGCCTGTACTGACACCCTCTCTCAAAGTCAGCACAAGCCCAAGCCCGGCCATTCCTGTTACATGTGCGACCAGACCTTTCGCAACGAGTCCACCCTCGGCGAGCACCTGAAAAATACCCACAAGTTCGAGGGAGCTGAGCTGGATACTTCCATGCAGTCGTGCACTGGTCTGAAGTCGGTAAGCAGAGACTGGCTCCAGCCGAGGTTTGAGATTAGTGACCTCATACCGCTGTTTCAGGTGGAGATTTCAGAGCTGAACAACCTCATGCGTGAGACCCAGCAGAGGTACTGGCAGCTCCCGGCGCAGTCATTGGCTTGTCTCACGCAGGTACGGCATGAGAATATGGCAGATCTTGAGGTGAGCCAGCCCGTGCTGGATGGGAAGGGGCAGATGGAGCTCATTGATCAGTTGATCGAGATTCGCCTTCAGGCCCGCGCTTGGCAGAGGGATCTTGACGAGCTCAAAAAGATTGAGCAGGGGGTACAGGAGGGGCCGATGCCTGTCAACAATGCAACTTAGTAAGGATTTCTTGCTGTTAGGCTAAGACAAAGGGCGTGGACCTGGAGGCAGCCAAACCACAAACCCAGCACTTATTCATGTCACTTCCTGAGCTGCCTTTATCATAGATACGCAGATAGTAAAAGTATTGAACTGGAGTGCTTACAAATGTGTAAATAACAAAACTTATCATGTCATGGGCATTTGGTAGGATCACATGGGATCCTGACGGCAGGGCAAAAGGGATGCAATGCATTCCCAACACTACCTTAGCTAATGCCGCAATGTTTCCAGCCAAAAGTTAAGCTCAATTGTAGTAACATGCCGACTCCTACGCTATCCTCCAAACCTTCCAAATCCAGACACCCAGCGTTGACAAAGCTCATATGATGCCAGTGGACAAAGCCTGCATCGCCCAAGAGAGTCGGCCGCAAATCCATAACCCTGCATCTGATTGATCGCCACAATCTCATTCTTCGCAACCTCACGAAGAGTCATGGCGGCTAGCTCCTCTCCCTGGGGCAGTTGAATCTCGTACCACATATACCCGAAGCACATGTTGCCACCCTCAATGAGACGGCAGGTAGCGTCGTAGATCACCTGGCGCTGCTCGAGTGTAATTACGCCAGAGCAATACCAGGGCAGCTTCTTCAGGGTTGAGATCATGGACTCAGAGGGGCCCTGCGGGTAACTCTTGTGGGGCTGCAAGCTCTGCTATGTCGCCCGGACCGAGGCGGAGATCCTTTCAGCAAGCCGGGTGTCGAGCCTGTAACCCTGCATCTGGTTGATTGCCATCAGCTCCTTCTTGGCGACCTCGCGTGGGGTGATAGAGGTGAGTCCAGCAGTCAGCAGATTAGGGCATGTTGAACTGGCTGAGACGGATATCATTCAGGCCGGCGATGTATGCGATGTTGTCCTTTTGCAGGACCGAGAAGCCTGGGCAAAGCATCGCAGCGTTCACGAAACGCTTGGAGACACTGTGAAGAATAGTCAGCAAGAGAACAATCAGTAACCGGGAACGGGGGAGTGGGCGCCCGTAAGGGTACCTACCTACCAGGCCAGGGCCTTAAGAGGCAGCTTCATCGACGTGTCTGGGCACTCTCGTTCTCTCTCGCCAACCAGCGAAGCCCAGCAGAGAGCCTCAGTTGCCCGCCCTGCCTTTGGGTGCGGAGAGCCTGCTCGACCTTGTTGCGAGCTCGTGCTGCCTAGTAATGGAGTTAGGAAGAATGATGACGAGGTGGCTCTGACAGAGTCGCGAGGATGGGGAGGACAAACCATGGGAGGTCACAGAACCACACCTTCACTTGGAGAGATGGGGAAGTGGGTGGAATTTTGGGAATATTGCAACAAAGGCAAAGGTAAAAAGGCGGAAAATAAAGTCAAGTACCACCCCACCTCCATCAGGCAACAGGATTGGGTGGGGTTGCAAGCCCCGAAATCCGGGCCAGTCTGCCAAATTAGAACCGGCGGAGGTCAATCCTCGGCCCCACTTACCAAAACAGGCCGGATGGGGCCGGCGTCGGAGCTCCACTCCGAGCCAGAAATGACCGGACCCCTCCGGCACACCCCGGCTGACCCTCGGAAGCGGGGCACACAAATTTCCCCAAACTCTTGCTGCAGTCAAAATATTCCCCAATTTCAACTTCTCTCCCTCCTCAACACCCAATTCCACCCTCTCCCTGGCTGCCGCTGGTGACGTTCTGCTCGAAACGGCCGGCCATCTTGGGGACTCTTTATGAGTCTATTTATTATAACTCTGAGTCGAGCAGGGATTCCCGCCACTCGCAGACACCTAGCCATCCAGCGCCAGTCGAAGTCCTGCGAAACGAGCACGTGCAGTTGACACAGAAAGTCAACACCGCGAGACGCGGACAGACTCCATTATTGGTAAGTTTCATTAATTTTATTTGAATCCATTCGACTTGTTGTCTTTGGAGTTGTCACTGACAGTATGATTGGTTAGAACACCGTGTGTTATTGCCGCGCCAGGCAAGTGAAGGTTGAACAAGCTGTAGCCCAGCTCGTCCAGGTCCTCCACCTCAAGGTCATCAAATCAAGGAAGCGTTCACAACAACAACGTGGGGACCATTCATGGTAGTCATGGTAGCCATCATGGCGTCTACGACAGTGCGGGAATAGTTTCAGGCAGCGTTACCGCCCACAGCAACGGCGTGAGCGTACTTTCGTCTCGGGCCGGGTGACGTAGCAGAGCTTTGTCAGGGTTTTGTAAGATTGTGGGAATATTCCTGTATTTGGGGGTTTCAACAAGGTGTAACTACCTTAGGTGTTGGCAAATGTACAATGGTGTCTCATCTTGCAAGTGACCTATCTATCATTGAACAGTGACATGCATGTGAACTACTTCACCAATGAAACAACAAAGACCCCAGAGACCGGCTTTCAATCATCATCAACCCCTCGCTCGAATAACCGACCGTCTCCTCCCATCCATAACCTCCCATTCATCCTCACTATCACTACCCCCATTAAAGTCATCCGCCTCCACCTCCACCTCTTCCCCATCACTACCCTCACCATCATCCATCAAAACCCCCGGCTCCATCGTAACCTCCTCCACCTTCCTAAAAGGCCCCTGCCCAGGCGCATCCTCACACTCCAAAAGCACCACCACCTGCGCAGTATACTTCCCCTTCCAATCCAAAACATCAACCATACTCAGCATGAAACTCGCCTCCTTCACCTTCTCCATGCTGAACCCCTCCTTCTTTCTTGGCACCACCTCCAGCACTAACCAATCGCCCTCCCACTTCTTCAAGACATTAAACCTCAGATTGGAAAGCATCGTCGGTGGAGGGCATTCGTAATCTTTGGAGATTAATGGCCGGTAGGGGGAGTCAGGGGGGTAGGAGGTCGTGGTGGAGCCGCAGGGGATGCGGACGGTGATGTTGGTTAGGGTGTAGGAGTAGTCGTAGGGGTTGATGAGGCGGACGATGAGGTCCATGGGGAGGTTGGTGTTGTTGGGGATGGAGGAGTTGGGGTAGCCGACGGGGTAGAGGCCGAAGGTGAACGCTGGGGGGCTGTAAGGGGGTCGGGGTTGCGGAGGATAGCGATGGATGGAGGAAGGGGCTTGGGGATGATTTTTGATATGCTGACTGGGCGCTGGAGCTTGGTTGGAGTGATAGAGGTTCGAGTGACACGGGATGGTAATGAGTTGGCATGGACCCGTGGAGACGGATAGGTAGGCACGTGGAACTGAAAGGGGGTGTCAACTGCCAGGTGGGACCAAGACGACGGAGCTGACGGAATCTCGATGTGGAGTGTGTGAATCGGCTCGTTGAGTTGAAGGGCAAGAATAGCCGATGTCATCGATGTCTCAGTGAACTTGTCCTCGTCGATACCCCCTGGCCCGGTAAGCGTGTCCCAAATCTTGGTGGCATAGGCATCGACCTTCATCGTCCTTGAACTCCAATCTAAGAGCTCATCTGTGGCATATGGCTTCTCCACCAATGCTTTACGCCGGAGGTCTTGATTAGGCTCTTTGATCTTCCCCGTGTAGATCTTCTTGTGCGTGATGAGCATTGTCTCTTTGGTAATGTTCTCTCCAACGACAAAGCTCTGTTGGTGGGGCGGAAGGGTGAACTCTAGCGAAAGAAGCTCGCCCGGCATCCGGTCGAAAAGACACAGCATGACATCGGGCTCTAACTTCCTTTGAATGAGAATTGGAGCTTTGGGATGGGCGTTCTCTTCCTCATTCGGCTTGAAGGTGTTTGCAAAGCTTGCAGAAACAGTCAAGTCTGGGAACTTGGACAAAACCTGAGTCCGGAGAAGAAAGCCGTATTTGGGCATCTGCTGGCAATATCCAAACTCTGGTCGAGGTTTTGCAAGATAGTCGTTCAAGGCCTCCTTCAAGGCTATGCGACAGTGGTCAGCTTTGGGATCAGACCCCGCATAGGAATTTCCCAGGCTTAACGCTCCGTCGACCAAGGCATCGGTCCAGTTCTCATCAATGTAAAAGAATCTCAGAGTCTCTTGAGGCAGGTATGAAGGATCAGGAATGAAATAGTGCGCCGGAATCCCGTGCAAGTGGAGCTTATCGAGAATCCAATCCTGAACAACAGCATAATCTGTGTTGGACGGGACCTTGTGGAAGTCTGTCTTTGTCCCGTCGGTAGCCAAAGAAACCCGGTGGGCGGAGTCTTTAGCATGGTCGTAGATCTGAGCGAGGACATGCGGCGACTGCATGCTAGTGTCAATGGTGTGTCTGGTTGGCCGCATCCATCTGTTTGTAGATATGGCTGCAAGCCTGTCGTTGTGCAGCCCAGTGTTGATATCTCTCAAACCGGCAACCAAGTCGGCAATGCCTGCAATGGTGTCATCTCGAGACAAATGCCCCCCAGATTTCTGCTCGAGGACTTTCTTTGCTTTGTCGACTGCATCGCCATGGATAACCCCCCTGACACGAGAAAGAGCGGCAGTGAATGCCTGATCGCCCATGGCCAGTGTCTTGCCGAGTTGCCAAGCCGATGCGTAAGAAATGTCCATCAGAGACAAAACAGAATCGAGGATTTGAAGGTCAGTGCCAAAGTTGGATTGCATCCCTTGGTCACTTGGAAAGTTTGGCAAGGGATGCGCAACAGGCCTTGGTACTAGAGGTCCACGATAGATGCTTGCAGTTTCCTCCCCAGTGACTGTCCGATGGCGCACCAAAGTGTAACCATCTCGTTGTCGCATGGTGACGATGGCTTCGGGAGACTTGTCATCGGGCTTCGGTGAACTGGGGGCATTGGAAGTGTGAAGCACAGATACGCCCTCTCCGAGGTGTTCCAAAGCACTCCTGACATCAAAAGAGTCTGGCGGCAGCGATGTGTATGTCCAGCTGTAAAGACTCGTGAAAATCACACGCTCTTTGTTGTCCAAGTCATTAGGGCCGAACTTTTCCACCTCTTCAAGCGAGACAAGGTGGATTATAACTGGTGTAGGCTGCGTAACTTCAAGCGGACCAAGACGATGAGACACGACAATGCTATAAAGACCAGCATCATCGTCCCCATCCGAGACCATCCCGTCTGTCGCCACCTGACGAACATGTGCCAGATATCTATACTTTGAAACATCCCCCTTTCCACCTTCACCAGCAAAAAGCTTCTTGAACAGCTCGACACGAGGTAGAATGACGGACGTGTACATGGTATCCTTCGCCTCCCTCGTATCAGGCAGGGGGATTTTGTTCAGGAACTTGGGATGCTGCATGTCTTTGACTTTGGAAACTTTGAGATCAAACCCGAGGTTCTCGTTGACTTTAGCACCCGTGTGTTCGGAAATGTCGGCTGCTTCCTGGTCACTGAGCTTGAGCTCATCGGCAGTGAAGGCAATGAGAGCAACCCACGGGATGCAGTTCTTGGGGTCATTGTTGTTTGTGGTCGAGCCATCTCGTACCCAGGGAAACTGAGGATCTCTAAGAACAATGTGAGGAAGCGTCTTTGGCAGCGCAGAGTGGCCAGGTGGAGGGAACACTGAGTCGAATATCTGTAGAGGAAGACTGAATCTCGGGGCGATGACGACAAACTGCTGCGTGACTGGATCGGCGTTTTTCTCTGGGTGTCCTGGGGCCTCGATTTTCTGATTGATGGTGATTTCATGAAGACCGCCATTGAGAGAGGGGATATAAAAAGAGTGAAAAGAGGCTTCTCCTGGCTTGAGATCTGGTGTTTTGCCAGTGAGGATCTGCCTCTCGTGCTTCAAAGTCAAACGTCTGTATTGGGACTTCATGATGGCTTCACACGATGACGACGAAGGGTGTTACTCTCGATGAAGTTGATGGTATTGATCGCCTCGTTGGAAAGCACCGACACCATGGTCAATTCGAATCTTGCCTGAAGGTGCTCCATGCCCTAGGGGTGTGATTCTAGTAGCAACTCATCAGCTACCAGGTACGTACCGAAGTTGAGGGCCTCTTTCAGGTGGGTCATGTCCAGACTCGGCGTGGCGAGACACATGGAGATGCTGTCTGGATCCATCGAGACATAATTTGCAGTCAATAGCGTCGAAATATTGGCGGGTGGGAAGGTCTGGAACAGCACAGGCAACTGTGGGGAACATTGTCTGCAGTGGGATACAGGGGTTGTGCAGTTCAGCTGGGCACTAGCCAAGGCCCCAAACCCAAATCGTCAGTGATGTGGATCACTGGGCTCGGGGACCATCACAATCCGCATGCAGTCCGAAAACCGTTCGAATATCCGAGCGCTGCCGAGCTAGGGTGGGACGGGATGGAGCATGATTCCAGAGCTGTGGAAAGAATCCAGAACACACGTGGTTCTCCACCGGCTACCTGGGGATGAAGCATCAGGTGTGTGGATACCTACAGGTAGGTACTCTGCCTTGGTGAGGCCCTCTGAGAACAGACTGACACCGATCCACGGTGGCAGGCATCGAACAGTCTTTGAGACCGTATTCCTGCATTGAACAGCTTACGGCCGTCTTCTTGCCTGACGGCTATTCGAACTCCTGATCGTTCAACATGGCCTCACGTCTGGAAAATCCAGTGCCAGACCCCCTCGAAGGCGTCTTTCAGAACGTCCTGCTTCCACTCAAGGTCGATGCTTTTGTCTTCAACAAGGCTGTTTGTGATGCGGGCGGCAAAGAGGCAGACAGCCAAAAGAAGGCCAAGATTGCCAACATCGCGCAGCCCAACTACAGCTTTCTCCGCCTCGATCAACAATATCTTCAGAGCGACATCACCAACGATGTCGATCTTCACAATGCCTTCCCTGCTGAGAAGAACTCGAGGTTCACCGACCTTGGCACCGGCGAGCCACGGGTAAAACGTCAAGGAGTCTACATTCATTGGACGATGCCTCGCGTCTACCGCAGCGGCAGGCCTGGCAAGGAGAACAAGGACGACAAGGCTCAGCAAGCACCGCAATACCCTGAAGTTCCGACAAGATGGCTCGTCGTGAGAAAAATCGACGACATGAACTCTGTTCAACCGGCAGAGGCAAGAGACTCTGGAAAGGTCAAGCCTGTTACAGGATGGGTTCTTGAGAGTGATCGGATGTGGGACATCGACGAATTAGGCATCGACAAAGATCTCCAGGTTGACGTGTCGCCCTTCATCAAAACAGCCACGGACAGTATCGATCTCAAAGGGCAAGCAGAGGTGTTTATTGGCGCCAAAGAAAAGGCTGAGTTGTGGAAGGAAACATGGGTGAACCCAAAGCCTGGAATGCCACTGGACAAGGAACAGAGCAAAAAGCGTGTCAACCTCTCGCTGCTGTCTTCTTCCAACCAGCTCTTCCCGGACTACCAGCCGCATTGTTCCAACGTTTTTTCCATCGTTGACAACTTCGAATACGCCAAAGACCAGTATCTGACCGCTGCGTCAGCCAGCTACTATGTCCTGGGCTGGCATTCCAAAACCCAGACCGATCTGTTCCAGCCCGAGGACCCTACGCAAGAGCTTTTGGACCAGACAAGAAGGGAGCTGTTGTCCGCACTCAACATGGAGATCAAAGGAACAGTCAAGAAGAAGACAAAGGAGCCGAAAGTGACGGGTGGAGGAAGTGACAAGCCTATTGAGATCCCCGATGCTATCAACAACTGGCTGAAATCCAAGGTTCCAACCTTTACTCTGTGTCATGGAGCCATGTATTCTGTCAAGTGGGATGTAAACAAAGCACCGGAGAACATCCCTGCTGACCACTTTGCCGAGCTAATCAACGGCACGCTACCGCTGTCTGTGGGGACGACCCCGATGGATGCTCTGATGGCATATGCTGGGGCACATCAAGGTGACGGGACGACTGTTGGGGAGGTGGAGAGAATTCTAAAAAAGATGGAAGAGGCACTGCTGGCAACCGATGATGGTGTTGAGTCGCAGGCAAAGGCCTCCGATCTACTTTACAATTGGAACTATCTACGCCTGGACGGCGGCCAGCTGTTTCACTTCTCCGGAAGCGAAAGCGGGGGCAAGCCGACAATCCCTGACGACAAGCGTGACAACTTGGCAGCTCTGAACCGTCATCAGAGGTTTGCAGATTCGATTGCAAGGAGGCTCCAGCGGCTGCAATGGCGGATGTTCTCGGAGTGGTGGAAGTTTGTTACGATGTACAAACCCAAGGACGACCAGATCGAAAATGCAGCCACGGAGGTCACCAAGATTCGCGAGGCGATGAAAGATCTCAAAGACGAGCTTACAACTGTTGAGGGTCAAATCAAGGAGATTCGGGACAAGGACACCCAGAAGCTGTTTCTTGCAGGTACTCTTCCAGCATTTCAACAGCAGCGGGACCCAACGCTCCTTGTCGGCGGAGTCAAGTCTGGATGGGAACCTGACTATCTTGACCCTCTGAGTATCCGGCTTGACCTGCAGCTGGGAGACCCAAAGAGACGTCCAGCATTGCAGAGAGATGGATGGGAAGATATTTTGAAGGCTGTGAAGGAAATACCGAAAGATCTCCAAGAATCAGCCACCGCCTTACTACAGGAATTTGTGCGGTTGGAGAGTGTTAGAGATGACAAGGAAAGCGACAAGGTCCTTGATCAGGCTCCCTTGTTTCACGACACAGTTGGATCTCCAGCACCCACACCACCGGGGCCGTCATCAAAGGCTCCTGAACAGCCCCGCTGGCGAGACTTCTGGCATGACACGCAGCCATGGTTTCCCCTATTCTTGGAGTGGGAAGTGGAGTATACACACATCGACCGCAAACACTGGGACCTGTATGAGAACCAACCCTACGACGCTGCAAAGGCAAGAATGCACTACGGAATCAAGGAAGGAGTGGACGTTGAGGAAGAGCACAAGGATGTCAGGAAGCGAGATAGCAGGAGACTTTCGGGCCGCGTCCTGATTCTGCCGCAGCCAACATTTTCGCTCGAGGCCAAGATAAAGCAGCTTTTTGAAAGCACACCGGTCGAGAAGCTGAACGATCTAGCACCAGTTGAAGATCGAGAGACAATCAACAGAGACTTGCACCTTCTCGAGTTCCTGAGTGCACCGCTTTCCGGCTTCAACAGTCACTTGGTCACGCTAGAGCAAGGCAACCATGTCAAGCCTTCCATCAAAAAGCCATCTGGGGAGCTTACGTTCCTCGCGGAAGCGGAACGCAAGGCCATTGGTCTTGGAAAGGACGAGATGGCATCGATAGGAGTTGAGACGGATGTGACACCGTACGGGTCAAGCAAGAGATCGAATGGACGTGGTTATCCGGCCTTCAAAAACGTTGCTCACGGCCAGTTCAAGTTTGTGCGTCTCAACATCATCGACAAGTTCGGGCAAGCCATTCATGCTGTTGACCCACGAATTACGCGCACCCCGCAAAAGGTTTGGCCATGTATCAGTGAGTGGTACCAGCCACAGGCCAAAACAGATGGCAAAACGCCAAATGTCATCGAGACTAGCCAAACCCTTAAGGACAAGCCAAAATGTGAATACGTACAAGTGCCGCCACAGGTCAACCAACCAACACGGATACGCTCTACGTTCGTCATGCCTCACGAAATATCCGTCACCGACCCCGAAACTGGCAACACCGAAAAGAAGCCATCTTGGAGGGCAGCAAACGAGTGGGACAATCCAATCTGGGGCTGGGTGGTGATCAACTACGCCAACTCAGGGATTCAGTTCTTCCTCAAAGACGGGACATTCTACCGCGAAGTCCGCCTCTCTGGAGAAACCGGCGCCACGGCCTCCCCAGAATGGCTCCCCTTCAAGAAGCCTGACGACCCAGAGAAGCTGAAGGATGAGGTGAAACAGCTTACACTTCTCATCGAATCCCTCCTCGACAAAGATTATCTCGCACACTTTTACGTCATGCTCAAAACCGCCTCCGCGGTGCAAGATCCCATGCCAAGCGCGTACGCAGATTACACCAACGCCCTCATCGGTCGCCCCCTCGCTTTGGTCAACATGGGCTGGTCGCTCGAGCTTGCGACCCCAGAATGGGAAAGCCAGATGATCAACGACGTCAAGGAGTACAAACGTCTGCTGAAGATTTCCGACAGTGACAAGAATATCTACGACTTTCCTATCAAACTAGGAGATACTGAACGCGGCTATGATGGTTTGGTAGGGTACTTCAACGCCAAGCCCCGTTCTTCTCTGTCAAAAGGGGATTCACTCGACCTACGGAACTTCTACTCGCACTATGCCTCAGGGACAGTTGCCCAGCCTACCGACGTCTCAATCTTCAAGAGCGAGGATCACAACATTGTCCAAATCACCACCAGTAACTTCCCTGTGTTGAACGCAAGTTACGTTGATCCGCTTACAGCCAAGACATCCGACGACTACGACAAGCAACTGGATGAGTGTCTGATAGTGTTTGGGGCTTTGGTCAACCCATTCAACGCTGTGCATGGCTACTCGGGGATATTGCCCATCAAGGAGCTGCGGCTGCCAAATTGGACTTGGGAGGCGAGCATGGGAAGCATGACGGCTTTTTTCCACGCTGGGCCGGTGAGTTCCGAATGGCACAAAAGAAAAGTGGGATGTGACAAGCGCTAATTGTGAATTTAGGTACTGGTTGCAGACGACGTTCCCGATTTCGACGTCAGGCGCCAGCTGAGGTCGGGGGTGCCCGTCAAGGCGGTGGAGAAGCCCGAGGGGGAGAGTGGCGTGAGGTTGGCGGCTACGAGCATGAACCAGTGGGTGTGGCTGCAGCCGTATGATGTTCAGAAGCCGAAAGGGGACGCAGATAGCAATGGGGATGAGGAGGAGGTGGAGGTGTACATGCCGCTTGCGGTTGATGCTCCGGATCTGAAGGCGAGGTTGGGGGAGGGGCCGTATCTGGCTCTGGAGGGGTACTTACAGATGGCGCCTGCTGCGAAGGAGGAGCAGGGGAAGACGGGGCTGTGATTGACTGCATTGGTGTTGCCATGGAGAGGGGTTGCGATGTGATAGATGGCCTAGATTTTGGATAGGTCATGGATAGACTGTGATAGTGATTTGATCAGACCACAATTCCCTCGGATTTCGGTATCATTTGGAAATATTCACCGTAGAATGTGGGGAGCTGAAACTTGGGGCAGGATCAAAATCGAACAATTGGGGTGCTGCATTGTGAGAGGCTATGCTGCATTAAGGTGGGTTTTCCTATTCCTCTCCAATAGTACATGTCAGGTGTTCTGCATGCGCAAATGTGCGAGTCATGGGTGCATTTGATAGAATTGTTCCAGGCCCAATACTTTCCCATCCGATTGGACCCTCCATCCTCAATCTGGCCAAGCTAGAACATTACGTACTGTTGGAGGCGCTAATGCGGCTCTAGCACGGGTGTATCCGCCAGGGACGTTCTCCGAACGAATCATGAGAACCGACAACCCCTGATGGAAATATTGACTGCTGTTCAGCTCGCTTCCTCCGCCAGACTTTGCCATCTGAGGAGGGGCATCGGGCAAAAGCAGCAATGGTGTCTTGGATGTCGTGCGGATATCGACAACTGGACCCTGAAAAAGACGAGGAGAGCTTAAAGGCAAACAAACCCCACCATCGCTGCCCGTTGACCTCAGCCCTTGTGTCCAAATTATTCCCTGGTCATTACATACCTTGCTCCTGTCTTTATTCTCAACAGTACTGGCAAAATGTCGTCCCTCAGTGCCATCATCAACCCCGTCACACTCGGGAGAGATGTCTCCAAGCTCAAGGTGTACATCTACACCTCTCACGCCACCGAGCATGGCCTCGGTTTTGAACAGCGTGTGATCGATGGTGGTCGTGGCAAGATTCTTGGAGATGTCAAGAAGACAACCAAGCTTCGCAACCCTTCCACCTTGGTATCCCTGTTGATGGATGATACCGTAAGTCCAATACCCATCTGCATCCTCTAAACAGAGCCATGCCTCGAGCTAACAATTTCCAGGTACGGGTGTATGGCGTAGAGCACGACTCCAACAACATCTGCCTCGTGGCTCCTATCCACGAGCCCATCCCCAACACATTTGCCAAGCAGGGATACATCGCCGGTTGCGCTGTCAAGAACAAGAACGACAGCAAGTCGGATCCCGGCTGGCTTTACTACACAGTGTGAGTGCATCCAACACCCATTATCCTCTTCAAATAGGCGTCCACTAACAACAAGTTGCAACAGTGTCGACCCTGACAATGGGACCTCGATTCAGGAGCAAAGTTTGTCAGATACGACCGGTGGCCAAAGGAACACCGGCGCAGACGGCATCTTTGACAACACCTGGTTAGCTGCTTTTCATGACGGTGCCACCAGGTGGATGGTGTACCAAAAGAAGAAGAACAATGTGATCTTCGTCCGCGACGTGGGCGTTGACGATGGTGATGGTAAGTGCTACCGCGCCGCAAATATCTGCATGATGAACCAGGGCTAATCACGTCACCCTACAGAATACGCTGTTGAGAAGAACAACATCATCGCCCGTCAGCAGGCCCAGATCGGTGCTGTCTTCGTCTCAGCAGCCGATTCAGGCACAAACAAGGGCGTTGCCTGGATCTACTTCACCAACAAGGCCAACCAGCTGTGGCGCACGTCGGCCAAGATCTCCGACTCGCTCAAGTTCGCTGTGCCATATCTCGTCCCCGATTCTGGTGAGGTCAAGCCAGACTCCCAGATCTCGGTTGTTGCGGATGTCCCCCGCAGACGCAATGTCATCTACACCATGTTGAAGTCCAACACGGATGAGATCAGTATTATTATTGATGAGTGGGACAAGAAGGCTGAGAAGCCCGCCGAGTGACGGGATGAGCCGGGCGATGCTGTGGGACAGCTCGGGGGAATTCTTATGGGCAAGCAGTTTGGGCAAGTGGATATTGAGTTTGATGGACGGATCAAGATGCGGGTTAAATTTGGGCCTAAGCTTTGATAACTACCTAGTCATGGCATATACCTGATGTTCTTTATTTTGTTTGGCACCCTCTTATCCAATAAGCTGAGTAGGTACCTGGTGGAAATCACTGGCTTATTTTTTTGGCTGGATGTCGCCACCCGAGAATTTCAAGCCGGGCCCGGCCTGAATCTTGTCACTCAATATTCTGTAAAAATGGCAAAAGTTTTACCCAGTTGTGTTGTTCCTGCGTTTGAGCTTTTGTGTATGTACCCTACCTACACAGTACATAGACACCAGGGTCTGCAATGAACCAAACCCTATAAGCTCAAGATAAGATCCTGCGGCCTAACCCCTGCCCCTGTGGCGACCCCATGTGTTCGGCCGGGTCCCTGTCTTTCCGGGGTTCCCTGCCGCTCGGTCCAGAACGGGACATGAACATCGCCCCACTGCACCATTCAGCACCTCACAGTTCGATAGCTGCTGTCGCTTGGTTCAGGTCGCCTGCAGTTTAGATGCACACCATGATAAGACGACACCCCTCCCTTGTCAATGCCACAATTTGTCGACGACGCCGAAGTCACCGAAGTCTGCCTCCTTTGCATCGACAGCACGCTTCTAGCCACTGCCAGTTCTCGCCAGTCAGACTGACAACCTGACAATCTCCAATGAGCCCGCTGTTTCCCAGCAACAGCTACGGCCTCTCTACGACATTGAGCAAAACACGATTAAGCCCCTTGTTAGCATTCGCGGGCACCACGCAATAGCTAGTTCAACATGGCCGGCATCGACTACTACCGGGTGGACTCGTTCCATATCAACGTCGACGCTGGAGACTCAGCAATCCACATTCTCTCTGAGCCTGATCCAAAGGGCGGAAAGAGAAAGGTCCGTAAGGCCATCTTCATTGATGGCGGCAAGTCAGAAGAAAGCACCTGGAGAGCCACCATCAGCGATACAATTCAGGACATTGAGACCAAGTTCGAATGTCAAGGACCCGAGAAGCTCGGCAAGGGGACGACAGAGAGAAAGATGCTCAAGTTCGACGCCTTTGTGGTGACGCATTGGGATGCAGATCATTACGAGGGCCTGATGGACTACCTCAGCAACAATTTGGCAGAGATGAAGTTTAAGAATAAGAAGAAGGAGGACATCAAGCTTTGGAAGCTTCAAAGGGCTTTATACCTTGATGGAGGGAATCCCTTGTCTATCCTCTTTGCCCCAGACACTACCGGAATCACCAGCAGGAACAAGGAGTCTTTCGAGATCGTGAAGGGTGACAACTTCACGCAGAACTTGACAATCTACGGAGGGGATAATCAGGAAGATGCCGAACATGCCTTGATGCTGAGGACCACAACCGAAGACCTTTTGGGCCGGAACCTTTTCGACACTCGAGAGATCGGATGGCAACTGGGCACCAACGAACCAAAGGATATTAAAACTATCAAGAAGCTTCTTGATATCAACGCGCCACGACTTCTTCCGCCCTCCAAAAACTATCCCATTCCCGGCATGTACTGCGTCGCCGTGAACAAAGAAGTTCTCGGCCAACAGTTCAAGATCGAGATCACGGAAACCAATGCTTCGTCCATCTGCATCATGATCATCTGGCCGAGTGGACGGGTATCGCACTACTTTGCTGGTGATGCTCATGCGAGGCTGGAGCACGCCATCACGGACTGGGCAAACTGCAAGGTCACATCCATGAAGCTCAGTCATCATGGTGCCAGGTATGTCCAACTCGCTGCGTGACGGAATCAGGAGAGTCATTGACTGTTCGGGAAGCACATCGACCCCATTACCTAAAATGTTTGACGTATTTGTACCAAAGAATCTACTTGCCTCTGCTGGAGGAGGGTCGTATGGGCATCCACGTAAGCTCTGCCTACCTTGATCCATGTCTCTCATCAGCTTCGACAGAAACTGACACCGATATCCAGGCTGGGAGCTCATGTTCGCAATGCACTCTTGGCTCAAGAAGAGGTCCGACGCCGGAAGATACGGCACCCCACTGTTCCTCACTCAGTACCCTTCCTACATGGTCAAAGACTCCAACGGCAAATTCCAGACAAAAAGCAGATTCTCCACCTCGCTCCTCGACAAGTCCTCCGATCCCATATTGAAAGCCATCAGCGAATGGGAATTAGCCAGCAACAAAGTCCGAGCAGGCAACTCCAAGCCCTCCTTGGACCGGATCCACGAAAAGTACAAGAAGTGGGCTAATGCCCTGAAGGTGAAGTTGACGCCGGCGCTCAGGAAGCAATGGGTCCTCGAGAGAATCGAGTCGTTTATGAAGCTTTTGACTGTCACGCCCTCGACGGCGACGGCCTCGGCCAGTAATGGTGTGGGACAGGGCCAGACGAAGACTGTGGATGTTAGGAAGCTCATTACTTATGTGTGCTTTATTTCACGTCCGGAGCTGCTGGAGGGTGATGGCGAGGCGTGCATGTTGATGTATGACGGCACTGTGCAGCGATATGGTCAGCATAATTTCACCACGTCTACGAGTGCACCATACAATCTCCGCTCGCGAGCGAGAAAGAATACAGGTAATGTGTCGAATAACGCCATGATATGGTGGGTGGAAGATGAGGAGGATGACTCTATCGACACGTTTCTCAATCCCAGTGTCGACACTCCAGAGGTGCGGGATATGACACTTCGTGGCCAAGCAACTGACGCCAGTTTGCCTCATGACCTCAAACACCGACGAGTTGGGTCATGGGACATGGTTCAAGATGATGACTGGGACAGTGACGATGACGACGACGATGACTTCAGCGGTTTGACATCCCTGACGAGCCGTCTTCGAATCTCGTCGGGAATACAAACCTTCAATCCAGAAGGCAGTGGCATCTGTTGCTTCCTCCCTGACGGCGAGCGATCACCAACACTCCCACCAAACGCAGCCAAGGTGGTGGTGCCCAAAAGCCATGTCCTATTCCCATTCATCTCCTCATTGCACCATCGGTCTTTTGTTCTCGAGGAGAGCCCATCACAAGGTGTGGCTGTGGCATTCGAAGAAGATGACGGGTGGTCAAGCTGGTTTGGGGCTGTCCACCACCCCGGTGTCTCCAAGATGACCATGTCAAGCTCCGTATGGCCATTGACTGTGGACACATCTTTGGACTTTTCAGTCAAGCTCTCTCCAATCGTAGGCCACGAAATCACGATGAGTACCGCTGCAGCAACCTCGGCCTTTGGGAAACAGATCGACTCTCGCGCGGTGCAAAAGATGCTCATTGACCGCGTGACAATGGTCTTTGCTCTGGTGCCAGACACCCCTGCCTTCGACACCAATCTCAAAGACGTTGCTTTGATGCTGGGCTACAACGTGGACAAATCCCCAGCACTAAGCTTTCTCGCCGGTATTCTATCCCTCAAGTTCGACAACAGCGCAACAGCGCGCAACGCCCTGTGGTTCCGACCAAACCTGGAGCACGAAACTACCCTGCGGCTGCAGTTCAAGATCGAGACGGGGGACTTCAACAGCTGGCTTGGGAACACCATCAAAGGAGTTGGCATCTCAGACGTTTATGTCATTGCAAGAAAGACAGCCTACTGCCACTTCAACGCAGAGCAGGACTGGGCTGTTGCCGAGGGTCAGCTGACCTTTGTCATGGAGATGAGTGTCGGCAGGGCAACATTTGACGCTTCGGTGGAGATTCACAGTGATTCTATTACCTTTATGCTGTCGACGCCAAGTGCGTCAAGCAAGCCGGGAGATGGTCCGCCGGATGTTGTTGGGGATATCCTGCGCTGGATTAACACTCAACCCGGGCTGCAAGGGATACCGCTTGAAGACTTGCTCAACTCGGCGGATGAAGTAATCAACAGAAAGAAGATTGCGCCTCGACAAGTTGAAATGACGATTGGGCTGAAGGAGGATGGAAGTTTGGGGTCCATCGAGACAGTGTCCATTTTGATCGAGGCCAGTGTCACGATTGGAAAACCCAAGGACGACTTGAAGGCTGCTGCGATCCCGCTCGCGTTCTTGTTTGCGTTGGGTTGGTCAAGATCTAGGGGAGTCTATCTGAGTGGGAGTCTCTGGTGCGGTATGTTTTTTCGATTCATCACCCCTATTCAGGGCCTGAACCATGCTAACCAACCCTGTTGTTCTCCGCAGCCCCACCAGTCCTGGATTCCGACGTCTACCAAAAAGCCCTCCCCGACTACGAACCGCACCTTGTCCTCGAGCCCGTGACTTTACCTCCAGGAACAAGACTTCAAAACCTCGATCTCCGCACCCTCATGAGTGACGGTGCAGTCAAGAACCTCCCAAAATGCATCCCCACAGAAGTCGCACATGCCGTCATGGAGATCAGCGAGAAGGGCATCTCCTTCAGCGGCATCATCCGCTGCACCGAGACCAAAGACGTCAAGAACCACCCTCCCGGACTCTTCCTTGATACCGTCTCGCTTTCTGCGGGGTACACCTGGGCAAAAGAGGCAAAAGACGTTCCAGGCAGGGGCTTCCGGATCAGTCTCGGTGTTGACCTGCTCCTGTTTCCCAACGCTACATTCAGCGAAGACAAGGACGTGAGGGAACAAGACCCAGCGCGCCTGACCGGGCGAATCAAGTATGAGAGTGAAGCTTGGACACTTACTGCTGGTATCGATCAGCTGCGAGTCGAGCACATCGCCTCATTCTGGGATGTCGACGCCCGGTCGAGCGTGATGCAATTCCTTGGCAACTTTGAGATTGAGGATCTCTCCCTGGAGTATCACTACGACAAGTCCGAAGGTGGCGACGGGAAACAGTTTCACATCGGCGGTACCCTCAAAATCGGCAAAGTTTTACTGCTCAACTTGGATTACGACCACACCGGGACAGAGTGGCTTTTCAGCGCGACGGTATCAGACGCCAACCCTCAAGACCCCATCACGATTGGCAAAGTCTTGGAGGCCATTCTTGGCGAGAAACCCAGAGAAGTCCCAGAGCCCATTCTTGAAGCGAGTTTGTCGCCAAAGGGGAATAAGGAGTTCTTTGCGCTGAAGTGCTCAGAAAAGGATAAAAAGATTGTTTTTGCCGTCTCGATCAATTTGGGTAGCATATCTCTTTGCTTCACGCAATTCAGGGACAAGACCTGGGATAAGGCAAAGCCGTCCAAGCGGTTCGTCAAAGCAGCCATTTCTGAGGTGTCAGTCACGGTCCCGATGTTGGGGACGCTGAAGCAGCCGTTTGAGCAGATGTACTATCTCTGGGTGCAGGATAATGAGCCAATCCCAACAGGAAAAACCGAAGCACGTGGAATTACCAAGGCGGAATTTGAACTGCTGCCAACTGACAGCGGCACTGAAAGGCTGTTCTACAAGGCCAACAAGAAGGAGATTGAGGACAACGAAGCCGTGATAGGAGCGGGCTCTCACTTTTTTGTCGTGGGCAAAGATGCCTCTGGGAATGACAGCGTCATTCTCGACTACCACTTTGGGAAGCCCAAAGCTTCCAAGCTATCTCGGCGGATGGCTCGGCAAAGAGCCATCATGGCTCCAGGGGACACAGACGGGCCAGAAGCTGAAAAGGGTTCAAAGGCCCCCATGAAGAAGGCTCTTGGACCTCTTTCCATCGACAACATTGGTCTGTATTACAAGAAAGGCAAATTTGGCATCACACTCGACGCGACATTCCTGATGGGTCCAATTGGTCTTGCTCTGCTGGGCTTCAGCATTGACGTTCCCTTTGACAAGGACCACAACCTTTCTAAGCCGCCAAAGATTGGAGATGTCGGCTTCTCGCTTGAAGGTCTCATCGTGTCTTTCGACAAGCCGCCTCTTACCATTGCTGGAGGATTTATGCGCACAAAAATGGACAACATGGATGTATACGCCGGCGGACTCATTCTCAAGTTCGACCCCTGGATGTTCCAAGCCATGGGGGTATACGCCTCAGTTCCCAGGGAGGGTTCTACCAACCCCGAAGACAAGTACACGATGGTCTTCATCTTCTGCAAGCTCAACGGCCCTCTGTTTTCGGTTGGATTTGCAGACTTCTCAGGTCTCACTGCCGGTGTGGGGATCAACTCTGACATAGCGCTTCCGACGGTGGAGCAGGTGGTTGAGTTTCCCTTCGTTAAGCCTGATGGCACAGGAAAACCTGAAGACTCCCCGATCACAACACTAAAAGGCCTCATGGAGGGAATATGGTTCCGGCCAGCCGAGGGGTCCTTCTGGATTGCAGCCGGTGTCAAAGTCACTGCCTTCCAGATGCTGGCTGTTGATGCTGTTTTGGTGGTCCAGTTCAGCCCTAACGTCAAGCTTGGTATCTGTGCCGTGGCTACAGCTGACATGCCATCCCCACGATCTGGATTCCGTGTCGCACACATCGAGCTCGGTATTGTCTGCACTCTGGATATCGACAGCGGGGTGTTCAAACTGGAGGCACAACTGTCACCAAAGTCATTCGTCCTTGACCCCAGCTGCCATCTCACTGGCGGTCTGGCGTTGTATTCTTGGTTCAAGGACACCCCCAACGGTGGCACTGCTGGCGACTGGGTGTTGACCATTGGTGGTTACCACCAAGCCTTCAGCGTACCATCACAGTACCCCCGTCCCCCTCGACTCGCAATCAACTGGTCGTTGGGCAGCAACCTCAGCATCACAGGAGAAGCCTACTTCGCCGTCACCCCCAAAGTATGCATGGCCGGCGGTAGGCTCCACGCATCGCTAACAGCTGGCCCCTTATACGCCTACTTCGACGCCTTCCTCGACTTCCTCGTCAACTTTGAACCCTTCCACTTCAAAGGCAGAGCCTCCCTCGCAGTAGGCGTGAGATACACCATGGACCTCTGGATCTGCACCGTCCGCATCTCCGCCGAGATCGGCGCCACCCTCACCGTAGCAGGCCCCCCCTTCGGCGGCAACGTCCACGTCGACTTCTGGGTCTTCGGCTTCGACATTCCCTTCGGCTCCTCCGCACCACCCCCAACCCCCCTCAACATCCACGAATTCTACAATCTCGTCCTCAAAACCTCCAGCTCCTCCCCCAGCCGGTCATTGTTGTCCACCACCGACGACCGCCCATCCCAAACCACAACCACCAAAGACCCCGCCTTCCTCATCACCTGCCAATCCGGGCTCGAACCAGATGACAACACCAACTCCAAGAAATCCCCCAACCCCAACGAGCCCCCCAAACCCTGGTACATCCACGCCGGCAAATTCTCCTTCCTCATCACCCTCCGCTTCCCAACCAACACAGCCAAACTCAGCAAAACCCACCACACCCTCAAAGACAAACCCCAGCCCATCCCCATCCCCCCTCCAGCGCCGACATCTTCGCCCGCCCAATGCAGCTCCGCTCCCGCCTCACCTCCGACACAACCATCTCCATTTCCCAAACTGACCCCCCACCAAAGCCCCTCCGTGCGTTCCGATCAGCAAGCAATGAGGTCCACATCTACGAGAGCTGGGCGACGAAAACGTGGCAGGTCGAAACAGTGACAAAATCAGTAGAGAGGTCAATCTGGGATCGTTACGATCCAGCACTCGACCCGATCGTGGCAGGGAATCTAGTTGGGGGGTTGCTGAATGGGAACGATAGCCCTACTATGCAACTGGTTACCGGGGTGGTGGTGACACCGCCGATATCGGAAATGGCGCCGGACGAGGAGATCAAGTTTAATGTTGTTGAGGATATGAAGCTGCCTGTTTTGGCGAGTAATACGCCCAAGTTCCCAAAGGATAGGGGGATGGCGGAGGGGGCTTGGGGACCGAGGAAAGAGCAACCGGGGTGGGATGGGGTGAGGGAGCTGTGGGAGAAGGGGGAGAAGGAGACGGGTGATTTACTTGGGAAGACGGTGGAGCTTTGGGGGGATAGGTTGGGGTATAAGAGGGGGGTTTTGAAGGGAAAGAGACCGGGTAGATTGTTGGAGGAGAAGACGTTTAAGCAGAGGGTGCCGGCTCTGCCGATGGTTGCTGTTGGGTACACATGAGGGTGAAGAACGCTGTCACGGGCTGTGAAATTCCACACAATGAAAGCGCAGCTTCGGGAAGAAAGACAGCCGGGCGGTCGCAAGGCGGTCGCAACCCAGAAGCATGAAAAGGAAAACATATACCACCTCCACAAACTTGACATTAAATTTCCCAGGTAATACTGAATCGTTACCATGTCGTTTAATCCAACCTTCTCACAATCCTAGTCACTTGCCATCTGCGAGGGGAAGTAATAACCGAAGTAGTCGATGCCAGCGCAATCTCGTCGAGCATTGCAGGTCAGGACACCAGGCGACATGGCGCAGATCCTCGTCTTCGGTGATTCACCAGGACTCCGGATCCACACTCCGAATCCACGACCAGGAGGTCGGTGATGTGGGTTCTATATAGCTGTGCACACAAAGGTAAACTCGGCGAGAGCGTTTCGCTCTCACCCAAGCGTAGGTGGCAGAGCATTCTGTGCAACTATACGTATGGCTTCCATCCCATAACAACCCCGCGTTCGCCCCTTCGTATTGCGCAGGAAGAAAATTTCCCACACGATCCGGATTTCCGGTGGCAAGGCACCGACAGCACTTTTCCCCAGACACCCCCTCGTGGGAAGGGTGCCAGATGGGTGCGAGGGATCGCTGGCAAGGATCCGACGTGGCGTCATCCACATCGTCAAAGCAAGCGTACTGGTTCGGCTCGAAAGGGATAAGCAGCTGGCCGCCTCCGAGTGTAACATGTGGACACAGAGTATGACCGAAGAGATGCGGCCGGGATTCGAGAAAGTGTTGTAGTTGCTGTCTTGTGACTGGGACCATGGGGTCGAGGTCGAACATGGGGATGTACCATACTGGGCGGGCCGCACGCGACAAGCCGAGACTGTCTTGTATTTCAGGATACCTTCTGTCCTTGCGAGATATACGCGGAGATTTATGTGATCTTTCCGAGCATCGCATCATGATGTTGATGTTTGTAGAGGGTCTCGAGACTGTTGACAGCAGGCAGTCGAGCTCCGTCCATGTCACGGCCTTGTGTGTACAAAGGCGGACAGAGCCTTGCATTCCGATGCAGAGACGGTTCGCGTCCAGCGGGAGTCGTCGCTGGGTTGCCGAGAAAAGGAGGAGAGGATGGCTCTTTTGGCATCCGGAACACCAAGCTGGTTTTGCCAGTTGCTTCAAAATCTGTTCTGCCCGCCCGCTGCTCCTTTGGGCCTGGCAATTGTCGCATTCTGCATCTCGGGCATCTTTCCCCAACAGCATAGATAGCTGCCCGTACCGCGCCGCTCTTCTTAATCCGCGAACCGGCCACACTAATCGATCCCATACCCGCCCGTTAATTCTGAGCTCCAGTCGATCATGCAGTCGATCACAAAGTGTGGCTGAAGCAGGTGCTTTGGCACCGCACGCAACTTGAAGGTCCGAACCACCAATGATTCGCAGAAAACGGTTGCATGTGCGGCGCAACACCTGTTTAGTGACGCCATCTGTGTAGATCAGGATCTCGAGGACGAGCTCCTCGGGGATTTGGTAAAGGCGGCTTTGTTCAATATTTGCCCGCCGCTTCCGGAGCCATGCAGGATTCTTGTCGGGCGCCGTGCGATATGTGAGGTGCGACTTCACAAACAGAGCTCGGAGTCGGAGAGGGTGTAGCTGATGCAGAAGACGCTCGAATTTGCTGCTCTGAAGGTCTGCTTCTTGCAGTAGAGGGACCGGATAGCGGCTCTTGGGGCCGGTTGCCTTCTGTGATGTGTCCGGCCTCGAGCTCGAGTTCAGAAGCGGGATTTCTGTGGGTGGCTGCAAAAGAGCTTGCATGATCAACAGAGGTGCCATGTTGTTGGTTGACTGCCCAGGTGCTCTGGTGGTGTAGAAAAGGTCAGGTAGCTGATTGGTGCGCCGTGTTCTGACAGCTGATAATAAAGTTTTTTCCAGACCGGAAGAGGCGTCGAATGGCCGCACGGTTCCACTCTCTTGTTCTCCATATTTGGGAGATAAGGAATGCCGGTTTGAGAGCGAAAGCGAAAATGATGCCACCAGGAGTTGACGACAAGCCAGATAGAGCAGCTCGAATTCGTCTGCAAGGGTTTCCTCTGATCAGGTTGTTGACTAGAGAAACGTATCAAGACGGAGGTTGACTGAATTGGGTTGACTAGGTGGATTGGGTTGATTGGATTCCAGGTTGGGTTGATTGAATTGGGTTGACTGGACGTCGGGTTTACACTCGTTTGATGAATCGGAGTGAAGGTCGGTCTTTGCTATCCGCGTATGAAGATGCAGATTCACCGGTTAATGCATCCGCTGTCTAGGTAGGTACCTTAGACTAGCTTCGTGCAATACAGGGTACGCTGTAGTAGATGAAGCGTCTGACCCGCCGACCTGGTTGCCCGGCCCAGCTGGGGATTTTATCCCCCAGCCAAGTGCCCGACGTTGTCAAGGCTTTATTAGCCTTGCTTGCTCAAGAGCAAGCGGCCCCCCTCTTGCATGCACTCCACGAGCTCAATCTGATGACCCAGGACTCCGTCCCGTCTATGTCTGCCAAATGCTTGGCTTCTGCGTCGTTGAGTCTTTTCTCTAGGACCACCAGTTTCGCCTCGAGCTCCTCGATGCGACGCTCCTGGTTCCGAACAGTCTTCGAAAGTCTTAACGGCTTGCCAAATCGCGAAACCGACACCGATGGCTGAGGACACCTTCAATTACACGAACCGTCAGCATTTCAGCGTTCGTTGAAAACATTGCACAGGCATATGACCCCTAGCCGAGCCTAGAAGAGAGCATGAGATGATTGACTGTGCATGTAGTGTGTCATACCTCGTAGGCCTTGGTAATAATAATGGATATGACGTCCCAAGTGCCAACAGCCATTGTGTGTGTGTGTGTGTGTGTGTGTGTGTGTGTGTGTGTGTGTATGTGTGTGTGCGTGTCTTTCTGCTGTCTCTGTCTCTGTCTCTGTCTCTGTCTCTGTCTCTGTCTCTGTCTCTGTCTCTGTCTCTGTCTCTGTCTCTGTCTCTGTCTCTGTCTCTGTCTCTGTCTATTGGGTTTGCTTCTTCCAAGGGGAGTATCGGAAAACAAATTGGCTCGCCATCATTGTCTATATTGTTCCTTCCCATCAAAGAATGCAAGTAAGTGCAATACAGCACGGCAACTCCAGTTTGTCTACTTCACTGAAGTGGCTCTTTACTAATTAGAACCTGGTGTGTCCTTCGCTAATTCCCTCAAGAGTCGAAATCGAAAACTCCTTCTTTTTGCCATGTCCTGAACTCGGACTCAAGAATTTGGAGTCAAATTTCAACAAGAGAAAGAAGGGCCAAAGGAGACCGAAAGCTCCACTCATCAGTTGGCATACCTACCTTCCTGTCTGTTTTGTGCAGTCAGATTTTGGCACCAGCAGAGCAGTCTAAGCGCTTTGGTAATCGCAGCCCTGACACCTAAACAGATTAAACAAGACTGGTCCTGTTTGTTAACGCAGCTGAACCGGAACAATGCCTACTGGAATGGAGCCGTCGACCCTTCCATACAATCCCGGGACCCAGACCAGGCGCGTCAGTAGCCCTCCCTTCTAGACCTTCCCAGAGCCTGGGCTACCTATGCTGGAGCTGCTGCTTCCACAAGTCTCAACGCTCTTCAGGACGAGCACAGTGCGTACGCCTTCAATGCCCTCAGAGACAGAGGCCAAAAGCGTCGCTGGGAAGACTATGACGTCCTCGGTATACACGCTGTGGACAAAAGAACCGTGACGGCAATTGTTGAACAGGCGTCAAAATATAGTTATTAGACCAAACAAGATTGTCGACAGGCCTCCTAAGATAGTAGATAGGCATTAAAGGAACCTGAGAGGCATTTAATCGTAATCGGGACGCCTATATTCAGGAGTGCTATGTGCTGACTTGTGCAGGTAGTGGTGCAGGGCGTGATATGATGATATCCGATTTGCGCAAACTTTTTTTGAGCGTGTGCAAACGCTTATATGCTTTCACAGTCGTGCCGTCTAAGTGCATGTAAGCGGTACTCCGTGGGCTAGGTGGTGGGTACTTGGGATCAATGAGCATGAGGTGCGATCTGGAGCAAAATGGGCCCCATTGTGACAGAGGGGTCTATCCAGTCTAACAGTAGCGCCTATCGCCGAACAGAAGAATGTGACAGGGTATGTCACAGGTCTCTTAGTCCCCAACAACTTCAGAAACTGACACATGTTCACCCACTTGTTTCTCCTGACTGCCTGTTATTGAGCTGTTGTGACTACGCTTGATACTAAACTGCAAATATAAACTCCTATGCCACCTTCCTCTGCCTACCAAGGGTCGCTCCCATGTCCTGAACGCCATCATGAAATACCCTCATCCGGAGGTCTTTGTGGTGTGACTATCCGTGTTCCCGGAGGAAGCTGTTCAATAAACAATGCAACATCCGCCTGCCATTTGCTCCTTTCCAAAACCCAAAATGCATAAGGGTGATATGTGAGCCGCGTGAGGTGATCAGCTCCAAGGATCCGCCTCAGACATCTCCGTATGCTCGTCACCTCCTCAGAATTGTCAACGTCCCTGTTTTGTACTTGTATTTCCCATCTTTGGAACGAGGGATTGCTTTCGATTCGGGACACGTCTCCGAGATTGTTGTGGATCGTCTCGTGGCAGACGGCTGACTAGATCTCGTCTACTCTCTCGGCACTGACGAGGAACTTCCACTGTATTTGCGTTACGTCAGTTCGTGCCATGAAAGAAAAGCTGGATCAGCGCTGGAGTAGGAGGGGAGGAGCTTGCATACATAACCTTGCTTTACTTCATGCTGCCTCCCCAAGGTCAGCAAATTCTCCGACAGCTCCTTGAGCAAAGGTTCCGCTGCTTCCCAGCCTCCTTCAGCCATCGCGGTGTCAATTGCCCTTTCGGCGCGAGCCACCATCGCCGGACCCTCCTTCCTAAACGATCTTGCACTAGCCCATCGCCCCCGAAGTAAAGTGGAGTGAGGATTGTGGATGATATACAGGTTGTACTGTCTGGGTATTCGCGCCGACGGGCGGCAGCGATCGACAAATTGGGCAACCGTCTCGCCCGACTGGTAGGTGTTGTTGGGAAGATTACGGTAAGAGGTAACCTCTTGCATGGCGTCGTGCATGACGTCTCTAATAGACAGGAGAGTTTGCTTTAGGCCGATATGAGGGGGTATGGGTAGGCTAGTTTTCCGATTTCTCTCAGGGGCTGGGATGCGGTCTGCTGGGTTCATCTCGTCGGGCGTGTTGGACGACTCCTCGTCAGGCGGGTTGGACGACTCCTCGAATGGCATGAGCTGGTACTCGTCGGGCAGATGCACAGGCATCTTGATAAAATAAAGATACAGGACATACGATAGTCGCTGTTGCAATGGGGAATGAAAAGAAGAATGAGCGGTTTCTAGGCTCGTGTTGGGGTTGCTACGTTGATGTCTGCGTGAGAAAGCGTAGCAGTCCTTGGGGTGCAAGGAAAGAAACTGTCATTTGGCGGTTCCTTCCAACCAACCGTCAGCCAGGACGGAATTAACTTCATACGGTTTTCACACTTGCAGAACACATGGCAATACCAAACTGGAAGGTAGATTGATTCCATCCCGGCCTAGGACTGGTGTCAGGAAGTAGTGCTCCACCAACCATGAAGAGGCTCACATATATGACCCAGTAGGAATTCCCATCATCATTCAGTGATTTGAACCCTCAAGTCGGGGTATTCTTTTTTGATGATGACATTGCATTGTAAAAGGCTTAAATCGAAATCACTACCTAAGCCTTCCTGTTGGTTCGGTCGCTGGGTTATCTCCGGTTCCAATAGTTTACGAAAGTCTGCCACTTTTGGCTTTGTCTTCAATCTTGGTATTTCTGTACGGGTTTGATTGGCATCGGGTTCAGGGCTGCAAGTTGGCGAGAATGAGCAAGAGGATGAGGCACTGCCAGTGACCAAGAGGGTATCTGTGCAGGTGATGTGCAGGTGATGGTTGATGTGTCCCATTTTGGTGTGCTCTGTAGAAACAACGATCATACTATTGACTGCCCGGGCTTGTTGACTGTATCTTGAAGTGGATCCGATAGAAAAATGGTTGACACATGTCTGGGTAAGGTAGCTATGAACTGCTATTTGTAGCTCGTAACACTTATTAGTGCTGAGTGTTTCTATTCGTGCCATGTTCATGTTCTCCATGTGACAGTTGTTATCTACGCTGTGTGGTGCCGTGTTTCACAGAGAACATTCGGACGGTGTGCCTGTGTACCGTGATCAAGATGTTTTGCTGCGCGAGCAATCACTCATAGCATGGTCGACCTGGTGGCTGTTTCTACCAATCATGGGTCATCGCCGATGCACCATGCTGCCAAATACACATCAATCTCCTCCGCATCAAGACCATATGCTTTGGTGACAAACATCGCCTCCCCTAGAATTGATGCGGCGGTGTCAACGCCAGTTAGAACGTCCACCAAGTCACGAACCTTGGCCCCCTCCCAGTCGCCTGCTTTGTGTGTCCAGAGCCCACGCTTGATGTCCACGCTGTGTATGTAATGGACACAATGATAGCACAGAATGGAATCGCCATAATTCGATCACTGCCCACACCTCTTCCATATTTTAGTTCGAGACTTCTTCTTGGACCCCAGGGGGTTGTTTTCGCGCTTTGAAGCTTTGTCTTCGACTACAACCCGAGAGACTGACACCGCGTTAAACCCTCGATATTCTATCAGCGGTGGCCCTGCTTGTAGCCAACAGGGCGGAATGGATGGCCACCATCTTCGAGTGCACGCTGAACAGTGGCCCCTATAGCATCTCCTCGTCTATTTCGAAGGGTGTAAAGGTTCGGGTGGTATCTTGTCGGATCATCCGTGGAGCGTCTTCTGCTTCATCTTGGTGATATTGGCGGAAGGAAATGCGATCTTGCGAAGCTTCCGTGTCTTGAGGGCGCCGCCGTCGAGCCCCGGACGGCCGTCGAAGCCCTATCCCAGGATCTTTCCGCCCTGGTCGACGATAGAACCGTGGCGGTATCATGGTGGGGAGTTGGTGGCCTGCTGGTGATAAAGCTGTAGATACTGGTTCCTCTTCATTGTTGGGCATAAGGTTGTCGCTGGGAGGTCGTTGCACGAATGCTGTTTTGTGCCGAATTGTTTGCTTTTGGGTGCTGATGACTGACTTTGCGAAGAGCCATTTGGAGTGCAGTGGCGCACGGACCATATGTTGTACCGCCAACACGCTGAGCAGACCCTTGAACTCGGTAAACATAGCCCCTGAACTGAATCAATATGGTCACCAAAAATGGAATGGAGAATAGGTAGTTGTAGGTAGAATCTTACAGAAAGTTTACTATCGATATGCATTGCCGGCTGTTTCGAGTCTACAGAATTTCAGTCTTCAATTTCCTGTACCTCAAACAACGAATGCTGTCGAGGCTCATCAATCAAGACCAAGCCACAATTATGACATCGTCGCGGTTTAATTCTATGTGAGGTCCACTGAGAATTGGCCATCTATGATTGAAGATGCTCTTTCATCTTAATCTACAACTTTCTCGAATAGACTGCCTTTTAACCTGCCACACTTTACTGTCCAAGAGCCAACTGATTTGTTTTGCATCGCTTCACAATCTGAATTTCCTGAAGGATTAATACCAAGAGATATGTGAGCATCGGTGAAGACTCTGTAACTCATTGCAGCGTATATCTTTTACGACTGCTTTGGCACATCCGTTGGAGGCCTCGAGGAGTGTGAGCAAGCGCATAATGGAGGAGAGACCGCGTGGACGCGCACCCAGGCGTCAATGCCACGCTTCCATGCGCCGACAAAGCACATGTTCAGCCCACGCCCCACCAGCGCTCACGCGCTCAACTAACCTGCTCGAGACCATGAGCTGGAAAGCCTCACCAGTACCAAATCAGCTTTGGCATCTCCACGGATCGCCATCAGCGAAGCCTCCCGGCCATCTCACCGACTGCCTCCGTTGGGAGTTGATCGTCAAACCCAAGCCGGTGAAGGAAAACTGCGGCAAGGTAACTCCCACGAAGCCAGTTGCACGTGGGCACCGCGTTTATACATGGTGGGACAAACACAAAGGGACAGTCCGCCAAGGCATCACCAGGGACTGGGAGTTTGAGGCATTGCCGGGTGACAGCAGCAATGCTCTCATTTTGACCACTATTATCTAGATCCAAGCCGCCCTGAACAGAATGAGTCCGAGAAAACCATGCTAGAGGAACCGAAGATCGCGTTGGAGGAGAAGTCCAAATTCGATGGTGAACCCTCATCAATGCCCACCAACGAGAAGGTTGAAATAGTTCTTGACACACTTCAGTCTTTTCGGATGAAAGAGCTAGCAGAGGTGTTGTTCAATTTGTTAGCGCAGTTGACCCGGTGGGGTTCTTGCTCCGTTGCTTAATGATCTTCGCTTCTTCACCGTAGCAGAAACTTGGAATTTGAGGGCGTCAAAGCTTTTAGGGATGCCACACCCCCGGGCTGGCAATCGATGTCAAAGCCAACAATACCTACACAGACTCCCGCTTTGATTGTCTCCTAGTTCTGCTAGCTTCTTAGGGCTTGTTTAATCAGTGCGCTTCACCCGGAACTTTGACAATTTCAGATGATCCCATGCCAGGAATGGCTGCTGCTTGTTAACGCCACGTCCGATGGTTTCCAGAACAATGCTCACACCGGTCTTTTGTCGGAAGCCACCAAGTTCCCATCAACCCCTGCTGCCAACAATCTCGGGATTTGGTACCTGGTGCTTTCCAGTGGCGTCCAAGCGATCACCATTGCCGGCAGTCTATCACATTCAAATCGTGCCTTAGTCCTGAACGAATCACCAGACTGTCAGATGGAGAAATGCGCATTGGATTGACATGGAAAGTTCCGTATCGGATGATGGCTAGTCCGATAGATTGCCGTCACGGCATATTCTAGGCAGACATAAAAGAAGTGACGTATCATGCAATCGCCACGCAAATGGTTAGAGAAGACAGGGGTGTAGCCGGGGCCATCTGGAGCATAGTTGGGCGGCACTGAGGAGCTGGTAGCCGTTTAGGTCCCCGGCACTTCTCGGTAGCCGCGTCTTCTTTTCCCACCAGATGAATGAAGAACTCCTTGTGAGAAGCACCGACTAGGTAAATTAAGGTTCAACGCCGCACCCGTGGATTCGGATTTTGACAGTTACATGCCGTTACTGTCGACATCAGTGAACCGGCTCTCGGGGTTTCATCACAAGGATTTGGCGCCACCGCGCAACAAATGGCCGCAATGGACGCCAAGCGAGACGTGCCAACGCTGACCTTTCCCGGGACTCGAGCCACTGATCCCTGATGCCGGGGAAGGAATCCGCCTCGTCAACCAATCACAAGGGGTACCAGACAGAGTCGGCCCATGACGGCCCAGCGCCAGGCCGTCTTGGGGAAAGACCTGCTTCCGCACGTTCCATGAGCCTTGGCCCAATCACAACCAAAGTGCGGACCGGTGAAGCATTTGCAACTGCAGCCTCTGATCGTGTGCCGCAGAACCACTTCTTTACTCCGTACCTCTGGTCTTTTCATCATGGCCTTCTTCTTCCCCGCGTCCAGGTCCTTGGAATCCTTTTCTTGTCAAACACCGCTGAACGCTGGGCTACTGCCTGGATGAAACGTGCCGCCTACACCTAGAACCCACCGAGAATGCGCACCATGCTGCCGGAACTTTCGAGATGTTCAGCACCAATCTGCCGGACGACACCAAGAGCCCCGAGAACATTACTCTGAACATCATTCTCGCAAGCGTTTTAGCGCCGACCTTTGCGATAATATTTGTTGCCCTTCGATTCTACACCTCGCGCTCCATATTGCGCGTAATCCACAAAGATGATTGTATGTCTTGCGGGAAGGGTCTGCTCTCGAGAAGCAAGAACAGTGTCTAACTCAGGGTTGTGATTTAGGGCTCATTCTCATTGCGCTGGTTCTATCCATCATATACTCCGCCACGCTTATTGCTAGTACGCCGAATTCCATTCTGGAAAGCTTGCTTGAATACCATACTACCCGCATTTCCAAAACACGGGCACGGCACTGACGATGGATTAGTGACCAAATTCGGCCTAGGATATCACATACGATATCTGATTCGTTTTGAAAACTGGGAGAGCAAACCTATGCTTCTGGTAACTTCGGCCTTGCTCAAAGAAACGGAACACAGACGCAACTGACATTGGACAAAGCTTGCTGGATTTCCCGCCGCCATCACGAGTAACTTATCGGTGCTTTTCATCAAGGCCTCGATTCTCGTCTTCTACCTCCGATTCTCGACAACACGCCCCTTCAACCATGTCATTTACGTCATGCTCGTTATCGTTGTTATCGCCTACTCCTTGGCGGCTTTTGGGACCTTATTCGGTTGTCGACCCATGGCCGCTTTCTGGGATAGGCATGTAAAGGACCGCAAGTGCATCTCCAAGGACGCCTGGTACGGCTGGCTCATCATCCTGAATTGCGTTACCGACTTCATCTTGCTTGTTCTGCCACTTTGGCTGTTGGCGCCTTTGAAAATTGGGTTTTCGCAAAAGGCTGCTATTGCCGCCATTCTGGGGACTGGCGGCTTGTATGTTTGATCTGGGTCCTTTGACTGGAAGACCAGAAAGAGCTAACACCTGGAGCAGTGTTGTCGGCATCAGCGTTTTCCGCGTGGTGGTAGTGTCGCAGGGTTGGAACAACAGGGACTTTACCTATCGATTCGCCATCAACTACATATGGAGGTAGGTTCTTCTCCGTGAATTCTCGTTGAGGTTAAGGGGGTCTAACACAATCTCTAACACAGCGTCATCGAGACAAATGTCGCCATCATTTGTGCATCTGCCCCTACACTACGAGCGTTAGTTGGCCGCTATGTGCCATCGTTGCTACAACTCAGCGCGCAACGGCGCGACCCCCTGACTCTGTATACGATCCCCGTCTCACACGTCGCGGCTGCTCAACGACCCCGACAAGCTCCGTCAAGCCCAGATGGAGGCATTGAAAGAGCACCCAATCACGAGAACTACGTCAGTGGTTCATCGGCACAGCTGACATCGAACTACGGAAATAAACTCTTCGGCCCCGCCTCGGATCGAGGCTCGAGTCGAGGAAGATCGGATCACACAGCCCTGTAACAAAAGACAACAGTGTAAGAACACAAACATGGGCATGACGACCGGCGTCGAGGCATTGCATAAAAGACATGGCAACGGACAAAAGGTACTTAGTTTTGGATATAGGATAGATTTAATGACACTTGGCTTTCTCTTTTTCTTGGAATCACCCCACCCTTGGAAGACTCAGTCCAACCCGACTCCCTGAACATCCCTAATTGCAGTCAACAGTGTCGGATAGAACCCATCAGCAATCTTTTGGATCCCGGACGAACTGGCATGGATCCCATCATACAAATCCACCTCGGGGTCGAACCCAGTGAACAAATCCACGACCCAAATCGGACTTGCCGTCGTGTTCTGGCTAGCCGCCCAAGCAGGAATAGCCCTATTCAGCTCCTTGACCTGCTCATTCTTCTCCGCACTCAGTCCAAGCGGGATAATCTGCGCCACCTATTCGCCTTGTCAGCCCTCACCCCTCTCATTTTGGCATCAAAATACTCACCACAATCCTCATCCCCGGATTCCGCCCCCTCATCTGCCCCACAAGCGCCGTATACGCCTTGAGTAACTCCTCCGTCCTCGGCTTTCCCCTAACAATATCCACCGTCCCGAGATGCATAGTCACCACATCCGCCGGGTTCCTCCCCAGCCACTCAGACACTATCCCCTCATTGGCCATCTGGATAGCAGGGAAACCGGGATGCCCCTCATGGTCGCGGTCGAACTCGGAGTCGTCGCAGATCTCACCTGCGCGCTCGCCGCCGACGAGGTCGACAGAGTCGTAGAGGAGGGGGTCGTTTTGCAGGCGGAGGTAGATCCAGGCTCGCCAGCAGCCGTAGTCTGTTATGGAGTCGCCTAGGGGCATCCATTTAACAAGTTTTTGGGGTTGTTGTCTCGGGAGAGATAGGCAAAAGCCAATTGGGAGCAATGCGAGAAGCGACAACTTCATCTTGAGGGAGCAGGAAGTAGACGACGAGAAGAACGAGGATCTTGAAGTTGGAGAATGGAGACGCGATTGGAAAAAGAACGGGATATAGCCATCGAAGCTTTTACCCGACGGGAGATTAGCGGCCTCAGCGCACGTCAACTTACATTGGGGGTATAAATCGGATACACGAAAGCGGAGTACTTTGTCCGGAAGTAACACAAAGCCTTTTGAAAGCTACCCCAAACGATACACTGTCATTAGATCGTATCTCATTATCATGTTGAATGCCTTTTAATATCCCATCCAAAAATTCCTTTTCTCAGTTATACGACACGCCCTCCCTACCATGACAACGTCTACTCATAAAACACCAAACACCTCACCTCAATACTCTCCCTCCCCGGCGTCCCCTCGGGCGTCTGCGGGTCAATAAAAGCCGTATGCGGCGTCAGCCCCGCAACCCCCTTCTTCCCCCCCGGCAACCGCTCCCCCCACGAGTCAAAACACTTGATAAACATCGCTTGATCAGGCCTCATATCCTTGACGTAATACAACTTGTGCCCATCATTAGGCAGCACACCATACGTCTCACCCTTAACCTCATACCCGTCCAGCGAATTCAGCGTCTCCTGTGAGGGCAACACCTCCTTGCCCCGGTCATCATCATCCCCATCATTGCGCTTGGGATACAACAAGCTCACGGCAACAAAATCCTCAGGGGCGGTGGTGCGGTAGTCAATCACCGCCAGCGGGAAATCCGTCGCGGGGTGGCGGATGGGCCGCCAGACGTTGATGAGCTGGTACCGGTTTTTGAGCAGGGCATCGGCTTCCTCCTTGGGCGTGACGTGACGTCTAACTCTGGCCTCGGCGGCCTTGGGGGTTTGGTCGACGTGGACTTGCTGGACGGGCTGGCGGGCGGCGTTGGGGTCGTGCTTGCGGATGGTGTGGTCGAAGATTTCGATGCGCTTGATCTTGCTGCCGCTGCGTTCGAGGCGCTCTCGTAGCAGGGCCTCGACTTCGGCGTAGTATTTGGTTCGGACGGTCTGGTCGTCTTCAAAGTCTTCTGGAGTGGTGGAGGATGGGGAGCGGTAGACGGCGAAGCCGGCTACGTCAATGTCGGCGCCGAAGGAGCCGCGCTTGGAGTGGATGTCGAGACAATCGGAAAAGTCGGTGACGTCTTTGGTGACGGTTTTGCGGCTGTAGGAGGTGTAGTCTACGTCTACTTTGGCCCAGGGGTTCACGCCGGGGGTGATGGTTGCTGGGTCGAGGTAGCGGAAGGTGCTGGAGGTCATTTTGCGGGGTGTTAATTGTCTCAAAAGTCTTGTTGATGAGATTATGGGACGGATAGACCACATTAAGGGATGAAAGTCGGCTATGATGCTATGTCATTGAAGCCGTTGAGATGGCGGGGTCATTGCCATCTTAAATCTCGACGCGGGGTTGCACAGGTAGGGCCCACAGCCGACAATTATCGTGATTAGTAATGTGGGATGACACAGATATTCCGACGGATTACGAAGCCCCTTTTACAAAGCAATTCTCATTAACTCCAGCTGGAACTGGGTTTCATCTCGTCCCGAACGCTCAGTTTAGCGCATTGGATTCTATTGTTAGACGCTGGCTGTGTCATCTTTCCAACATGTCCGCGGTGCTCAGATGAATGAACTTGACGTCATTCCGCGCGAGCACGCCATATCGGAGATAACTTTATCGATAGTGGGCTAGTTGTCAGTGTGCCTCGACTCGCTTGTCATTGGCACAGCTCCTGTCATCAGCAGTTCAGAATGCTTTGCAAGTTGAATGAAATATTTAAAATCTTGCATTGATTCAGAAACTTGCAATCTACCTGATTCCAAAATACAATAGCCGGATATCAAAAAAAATGCCACCCCAACCAGAACCCAGCCGAAACCATGCCTTCCCTTCCCAAGACGCCAAACCACGCCAAACAACCCATGTCCCATAATAACAAACCCCAAATAACTACAACTTCCACACCAGAACTATTCACAAGAACCGCCTGACCTATAAACCAACAACCCAACTAACTATCAAAAATAGGCCCATACGCCAAAATTCCCCTCGTCTCCAACCCAAACACCACATCCTTCGTCACAGCCGGGTTACTAATCACGCAAACCGCCTCCGCCTCAAACTCTTTAACTAGTCTTAACACCTGCGGCAACATCTCCTCCCTCTTCCCCTTCTCGCTCGTATCAATAATCACCGGCTGCTCATCCATCCTCCTCACCAACCCCAACGTCCTCTCCCCGTACGTCTTCATCGGGCTCCTCGTCTGCCACAACACCCTCATCTTGGGCCTGTTCTCATCCGCCAAAAACGACAGACATGGCCCGATGCCACTGCCGGTGGTCACAACGATGATGCGGCTAAACATGCGAAAGACATACCCGAACCCATACGTCGGCACACCCCTCTTCCAGAGCTTGGTTGGTTGAGTGAGGATCGTGTCTTTTGTCCAGTCGCCCGCTTTTGAAACGATACAGCTGAATTTTGTTGATTCCAATGCCGTGTTCTTGACGTTGTCGAACCGATCGGGGAAACAAGCAAAGGAATGCCAGTCTTTCAATGGGTGCTTGGCGACTTGTATGCCCTGCCCGAATTTCACAGTTGTGTGATCAAAGTGAAGCCTTACCGCGTGGGGGGATAGGGGCTCAGGGGTGACGGTTACTTTGCGGAGGAGCAGCCAGGGGTGGATTGTGGCTACTGTCAAGAGGATCAAGATCCAAAAGGCGGGGAGATGCAGGAGGAATTGTCCTAGGGAGGGTGCTTGGGTGCCGAGGAGGAAGAGCAAAACCCAAAAGAGGGCGAGGATGCCCCAGTTGGCGAAGCGGTGAACTAGCTCGAAGACGTCGTGGTGTTTGCGGCGGATGGTGGGGTGGGCTACGATGATGATGGAGAGGAGGAGGGCGAAGACGGAGTAGATGAGGGCGAGGACGGCGATGCCGGTAGGGGTGGTGGTGGAGGGGTTGAATTGGTGGGTGTAGAGGCCGGCGAAGCCGATATACCAGAGGAGGGAGGCGACGCCGGTGCCGCTGTGGACGCCGCCGAGGTGGAAGATGCGGCAGGCGAGGCGCTTGATTGTTGTTGGGGCTGATCGTGGGACGGAGCCGAAGATGAGGTATAAGAAGTTGAGGACGAGGGGCTGTCGGCAGAGGCCGCAGACGGCGAGGTTGATGGCGGAGGCGTTGACCAGATCAAGAGGCTCTGCACCCTTAACAAGATAGATGATGAGGGGTATGATGTTGCCGATGAAGGCGAGTGTGAATAGGCGGCGATAGACGTTGAGGGCTGTGTACCGGATAAAACCGAGATGCTTTTGTGTTGGTTCTTGTTCTGGTGTTGTTTGGGCTTCGAGGTCTGCCTTTTCCTTTAATGGGGAGGGGAGAGAGGATGATAGATCTGAGCTTGTTGGTGATGTTGGGTAGGAGAGATCTATCCTCGTCTCGATGATCTCATCCTTCTTCCAGTCCTTCTCCCCATACACAACTACTGTCCTGTCTTCCATTGCGGGCGATATGTGCGGTCACTGAACAAGCAAGAATAACTTGAACGACTTGGTCAAGAAATTTTGGTTTGTATTCCTTCCCAAAGAAGGGTAACAACAGGCTCTATTTGTACCACTCGACTCTTCAGGTCACTCTGGATCCCTTTCATCGCCTCTCCTCCACAGGGCTTCCTGATCCGACTCCCTCCTTCCTATCTGGTATAAGGTAGTTCATCCCTCGCCATATGCCGACATGAGAGTGTGTGATGATGATGAGGTCGGTGACGTTGATGAAGTTGACGGAACCTACCGGAATCCAGTTTACCATACATTGGAAGGCTTAGGAATGCACGTCGGAGTTTCTCTTGCTGACACTGTCCTCTCGGCCCAGCCCGGAGATGGTTTCTCCGGAGTCGCACACGGCAGCCGACCCACAGCGTTCGGCGACCATTCCGGTGGAATCTTCGGCGTTTGTGCCACAACCATTCAGCTGGGTCTGCCATGATGGATCTGAAATGCACTCAGATAGTTGTGCCGATCGTCTGACACTTCATGAATTGGACGGCGATGAAGGCGGTGACGATGCATACTGTTAAGAACCCCTCCCAATCGGAGTTGAGCTTTCCCTTCATCTATCGTCACATATTCTCAGGCGAAATGCAGTTGAATCATCTGTTCGGCCGAGAGTTGCCCGGTATGTGACGTGGAGTGTTGTCAATACAGTAAGGTACCTTGATGGCCCTGCGATTGCGATCCCTTGACTCACATCGGATGATTGCAGAGCCTCCCTTTGTAAGTAGGTACTTGGGCAGAGTACCTCATCTCGTCACGTGTGTATGAGACCTCGCAAGCCCCAAAATGCACAGTCCTCACCAGCAATCCCAAGTACCTTTGCCGCGGGTCTACAAATCATGTGGAAGCCTCTGCCGTGTCTCACCCAAATACTCGGTGATTTTGTGTGTGTTGTCAGCACAGACACTATCATCTCAATGATTCCTCCCTGGATCAAATCCCGAATTCAGGGTCGCCTACGCAAAAAATGTGAAAAGTTTTAGCCTGACTGAAAGAAGAATGTGACGGTGATGGAAGGGAAACTGTTTGATCGATCAAAGAGAGAGGAGCAGGATGTTGCACTCCATGATGCGGTCAACCGTTGGCAGTTTGAAGTGTCCCCACGCCACCTGCATTTACTCGGAGTCCGGACAAACTTACACAGTGACAACTCATCAGCCAAACCGAAACCAACCAAGACTGTCGCTTTCCAACAGCTCCAACAGCTGTCTTCCAAGACACCGCCTGCATTAACGTCACGGTCCGGCAATGCAAATGCAATGCAATGCAATGCACCTGAGCTGAAGAAAGCCTGCGCAAGGTGGGTCTCGGTACCCACTTCTAGTCTCCACCACCAAAAAAAGTTTACCCTAGGGCACACCACACCACACCACACAACACACCACACACACCACACACACCACAGGGACACACCTTCCATCACAGTGCCAGAATCCGTTTTCTAACTCAACAAACAATCCAATCGGAACCATCTCTCATCGGGTATGGTGAAGCGGTAACATCGTTGACTCTCGAGACTTCTCAGAAGTGTCTGTTTCTCTCTCAACAGCCCCGGGTTCGACTCCCGGTATCCGAGTCTCTCTTTTGTATTTTTGCCACACATTCATCTCATAATGAGACAAACCGAAGATCTACTTTTCCCGTTCATTACGTCTCATATCGGAGACAAAAAAAGCCTTGTATTATTTATTTTTGGCCGAATGCTGCCTAGGTAGATGAATGTGTACATGCTGGTGCAATATCCACCAAGAAATGAAAGAAATATTTCCAGAAAGATGCCGTCTACCCAAAAGATCTATCCCCCAAGGAAAAGAATAAAAGAACCAACACCCCTCGCCCCTCTGATCAAGAGTCAAAGAGACTAATACGCATCAACCAAGAAGCTGTCCAGCTTTGGAGTAAAAAACTCAAAGCTCTGCTGATCATAAACACACTGCAGCTCCTCTCCCTCATCATCACCCTGCTGCTGTCGCTTACCCTTCCCCCTCCTTTTCCCCTTACCCTTTCCATCGCTACCACTCCCCCAAAGAGGCCTCAACGGAAACCCACAAATCCCCTCCTTCTCCCCCTTCCTCTCCCCGCCCTGCACAATCCCCTCCAACCTCTCAAAATCCTTCCCTTCCTCAACCCACTCCATCAAGCTCCCCAGCACCTCCGTCGGCCAAGCCGCCTCGTTAGGCCTAAACTGCCCCAGCGGCGTCACAGTCCCCGGGTCGCAGTGCCCACCCCCCGGAACCAAAAACAGTTTATTCCATTTGGACATCTCTGCATAACCTTGTTGAACTCCTAAGTTGGGGTACATAGTCTTGCGGACTTTGTCCTGGTACATGGTGGACGAATGCGCCGGAATCATGGAGTCGGCTTCCCCGTGCCACAGGATCATTTTCCCTCCGCTGGATTGGAACGGAGTCAGATCTGGCCAGAGGGTGAAGATGGTGGAGAGGTGCTTGGTCATTGCCTCGTTGACCCAGTCGCGGATGATGTCCGGGGAGACTTCGTCTAGTGGGAGGGTAGGGGAGTAGACTTCCTTGACGAGCAGGTTTACCACGGCGGGACTGAGTGGGTTGGGGTAGGGTTCTAGTTGATTCGTGGCTGGGTTGAAGACCGTGACGGAGTCGCCGAATTCGACCGAGGGGGCGTAGAATGGATGGATGAGCTTATTGTTGGAGTCGTAGAGCCCGCGCCAGGTTTCGGCTGCTACTGCGGCAGCTTTGGCGGAGACGGTACCGGCGATAGGTGGCTGGCCGAGTTGGGGAACGGCGGAGCAGTTGTAGGGGTTGCCGATCGAGGACGAGGCGTTGAAGCGGGCGAAGCAGAGGTCGGTGCGGGAGACTACGCCGTCGGTTTTGCCGTCGAGGGGATCGCAAAAGGCGATGGCGTCGGAGGTGATGCGGGAGAGCTCGCAGACGGAAGGGTAGTAGTCGTGTTTTCGCTGGGCGAGGGGGCCGTGGTAGTGGAAGATGGGATGGCGGATTGCTGGGGAGCCGACGGAGACGCCGTCAAAGGTCGTGCCGTATTTTTGGACTTGGGAGAGTCCTTCACGGCCGCCTTCGGAGCAGCCGTGGAAGTAGGAGTAGATTTTGGTCGAGTTGGAGGACGTGTAGAACTTGCGGGTAAGTTCCTTGCCGAGGACTGTCATTTCGTGCATTGCTCGATAGGAGTATGCGATGAGGGCGTCGTAGTTCATCGCGCCATTGCCGTAGAGGATGACACGGCTCAGGTCGGAGTCGAATCCGCCGAAGCCGGCATCGGTGGTGATGGAGGCAGCGCCATACGGGAGACCGGTGGCGAGCCCCCTTGCGCCAAGGGTCACGGACAGACCTCCTCCTCCTGTGACGAGGAAGCGATTCTTGAACTGCGCGGGACTAGGGAGGTAGAGCCAAAGGTTGACTCGGTCATTGGGGCGGCCGACATGGCGGTAGGCGAAGGTGACATTGCAGAAATCCCGTCCGGTGGCACCGGGGTGTGTGCTGTCTGGCGGAGCGGTGAAGTTGGTGACTGGTTGAGCGGTAACGGAACCAGCGATTAACTCAAGTCCCGGAAAGAAGTCCGGTGCTGGAAGGGACGATTCGACAAACGCCGTCGTGCAGACATCGGGAAGGCTCGAACTACACGTGGATGCAACAACAAGACTGGCCAGCGCCAGCAACTTTGAGAGCGCCATTGTTGTTCTTGGGTTCCTCCGGATCTTGCACTTGCCTGATACAGAAGCAGTACTCAATCATCTGCGCATTACCTGGATATTTGTACGGCATCATGTTGTTCATCCCTGAGAAGCTCCATTTTATCAGCAAACCTATCACCAGCTGCGAAATGGAGCAATTGAGTGGAAACACTCCATGGAAACGTCATTGTTCGAATAGAAGCCGGGGTTGAAATTAAACAAACGCGGCCCGAGGGATGCTGTAACACTAAAATATTTTTGACTTCCTTGCTGAATGCGAAGTACGAGCTGTACGAAATACGACGCTCAAACAGCAGGGGTCATCCCCACTTTGAAGCTATCTCCGTGGGGCACAGCACACGCTAACAACCAACCCGCTGGGGTTGTGCTACCATGCAAACTTGAAGAGGTGTTTTGGAACTCTAATGTCACTTCAAAGTCAACTTCAAAGTCGATCAAACGAGTGGGCATCTTGAGGCTGTGCGCCGACGTGGGAAATTGATTTGTGTGACAAATGCTACCTACCTATCGAGTGGCTTTCAGGGATATGCCAAGTCGAAACGTCAATGTGAACAACACGTTCCATGACCCTTTAAGCCCCGTGAATTGGACCGCTGTAACACTCATTCCTAGACCCATTCGCTCTTAAAAACGATACCGAAAAGAGACAGGCGTCTAAGAAGAAGGCGATCTGGTCTCGACACCCTGAGATTCCATGCTGAGCCCCAAGAAAACGACAAGAGCAGCGGCATAGGTAGCCGTTACCCCCAATGCGGTGATGTTGGAAGTTTGCTCCGAAAAGCTTACCACAATTGCAAAAATGACCACCGAAACACCCGTAACAATGAGACAGGTAAAAGGATCTCGGTTGAAAACCATGATGATGATCGGTATGATGATCAGCGCCCCTCCACAAAGAGCCAATATGAAACGAATGAGAGCATCAATAAAGAGTGACGTTTCCTTGGGGGGTTTCTTGTTATAAAAATTCCACCACTGATCACGTCTCTCAGCGTCAGTGTATGTGACTCTGACAGGCAAGATCTTTGCTAGCACTCGCAGCAAAAATTGCCGGAATGTGCTGAGTCTCCCATGGCCCGGATCTTCCCCAAGATACTTCCATTCAGAGGAATACGAGCCAAGGTGTTCACCGGTCTCTTCTTTGAAGGCCTTTCTTAAGTGGCCCACATGTTGCAGGCCATTCTCGGAAATCGAATCTATGCGGCCGATTATTGACTTCTTGTTGGAAACGTATTCGTAGTTGCGAATAGAATTGGCTGAAGAACACTATTCGTGGGGTCAAGCTGGCATCAAAAGAAATCGCACGTGCACCTACTTATGTGGCTGAAGATATGGAGGGGCTGGACCAATCGTTTGATTGGTCTTCTAGATTCAATAGGCTCAACGCGAGAAAGTGGAAAGGCTCCCTTTGAGTGGCTGTGTTGCAAAAGGTCACACAATTTCCAAGTCGGCATCCAAGCTTTAGGCGAGCGCTTTCGGCCGCTGTCGGAGCTCAAGTTGAGAGGTACAGGAAAAAGGATACGAACCACCACACGCGCATCAGAAAGAGCCTTTTCCCCGGCTTTAAAAAGTAAAAAAGGAGAGGAATCCGATGGACTTCAGCGCGGAAGGGCGCATAACCTAATAAAGAACAAGCGATGAATTGACTGTGGAAGGGAGGTCTATTTGAGAGTTAGGTACTGTGAGTACCTAAAGAAAACCACATCAGGCTGGCCAAAGCCTCAACTCTGGTGGTCTGTCCCACGCAACACTCCACTACATTGGTAGGGTTGGCTGACTTATCCATCGAGTATGTCCTGCCACCATAAGATATCCCGGCATACCATCCTCTTGCGCATCAGCCGGATTGCTTATGATTGACTACTCACAATGCACCGATCATTGAAGTTCAGGACACCCAGACAAACTTGATTCGTCCTTTAACCAACCGATACAGCATGCTGCATATGCAGCCATCCACGGGTCGGCATCTGATGGGCGCGATGGGCCTCACGGCTGCCCAATGCTCGACACAACCCCGCACCCTCTCTATATTCCTTTCTCATGTCTGGCACATTAACCTGACCGCTCATCTCCGTTGCTCAACCGCCTGAGAACGGCAACGGAATACGAACATGCCGCGACAAACCATTCGGCTTCCTCTGCGTCCAGCTGGAGCGCGACCAGCCAAATTGCCATGTATGTTCTTTGCTCAAGGACGCTGCCGAAACGGGAGCTCCTGTACGTTTTCCCACGATGCAGCTCCTGGGTCTACCACAAGACCTGACACCGCCTCTGGGCCCAAGCCAACAGATACAAGAGACGCCAAAGCAAAAGTTACTTGTCATTTCTTCCTCAAAGGAGCTTGTTTGAAGGGAGACAGCTGCCCCTTTGCCCACCCGGAATCTGTCAACCCATCACCCGCCGTAGGATCCGGAGGACCTTCAACTGATGACCTCTTGGTTTCAGCAAACGTGAGAACACCTATTCTCATGTGAGCTTTTCAGTACACTGGCTAATGTTGTGCAGGACGGCCCTGAGGACAAGCCCGATGACTGGATCCGTCAGCTTGGTGGTGCTGTGATACAGTTTGGAGACGGTGCAGCTGTGTTGAAGGCATCTCTCCAGTCCGATTTCTCAGCAGTTCGCATCAGTCAGTTGCCAGCAAATAGTACCCCCGACACAATCTCTCAGCTTCTCGGCCAGCTTGGCTTCACAGTCGCCGTCGACAAAATACGCCTTGCCCCGAGCCCTCATCCGAGCCACCGTGTTGCCGATGTTCGCGTGGAGGATCCTACTTTTGCCAAACGGTTTATTAGTGCTGTCGACGCCCAAAAGGAAGCCTCAACGAAGGATATCAGGGTCATTCCTATCAATGCACCAATGCCAGGGGGGTCTGGGATGCACAGGGTCGAATGCAAAAAGGTCCTATGCTCTTGGTATCGACCATTCATGACGGCGTGGCTCAATTTCACCTCGTCGGGCTTGGCACAGACGATCCACGAGAAGTACACGAGTGGCAGGTACAAAGTTCTCAACCAGAATGTCACAAGTCACACGCCCAAGAGAAGCGGATCGTGGACAACAGTTATGCTCACCGAAGTGCCTGCCGAGGCCCCCGACGACGATATCACGAAATCCATCCCCGCAAACATGATGCCTAGAAACATTGAGACTGGTACACCGAGCTTCAAATACAACGCCAGGGTGGCAAATGCCTTGGTCAAGTCGAAGCTCATGGAAGTCGGACCACTTGAATGGTGGGAAGATGCCGTGTTCGGAGGCAAGCGTGCAAAGGCGAAAGCTCGGTTTCAAGATGATGGAGATGCTGCCAAAGCGGCCTCGTTGCTCAACGGATGGGAGTTGCCATTCCACAAGAAAGGGAAACTCACCGTTCAGGCTATCTACTCGGCCAGGTTCAAGGTTCAGGAACGCATCTACCAAGCCATCAAGCCGATCATCGAGGAACACAGCGCAACGTGGCAGGCGAAGAAGGTGTATCTGGCTGCCTATGAGCCTGCCCGTTACTCTACTTTGCGAGTCTTGAAGTTTGAAGGGGAGGATAACAAGGCGGTTGCCGAAGCGAAGAGGAGATTGGAGCAGATATTGGAAGGGCACATGGCCACTGACAAAGGCAAACCTATTTGGTCACCTGCTTTTACTGTCAATGGTGATGTCTTTCAGAAGATCAAGGAAATCGAGCAGCTCCTGAATATCGTCATCGTCCGGAATAAGAGGTTGTCACGAGTGTATATCTTTGGGTTGGAGGACAAGTGCAAAGAAGCCGAGACAAGGCTTGCGCTGATAGCTCAACAGGATGCATCGACCACAAACATCATCAAGCTTGACGCTGCGCAGTTTGCGTGGGCTTGCCGGGGTGGCTTCAAGTCAATCACGGAGGTCCTTGGCAGAAAGGCAAGGTTCGACATCGTCTCGGACCCCAAGCAAATAGTTGTAACAGGCTCGGAAGCCGACGTCAAGCTCACCACTGACCTTATCAAAGCCCAGAAAGAGCCTTCTGGGAGCTCCAGCAGCAAACAATCCACCACCGACGACTGCTCCATCTGTTGGATGGAGCCCGAGAACCCCATCACCACCGACTGCGGCCACAGCTACTGCTCGGACTGCTTCGAACAGCTTTGTGTCTCGGCAACATCCTCCAGTAAAGCTGACTTCATACTCCGATGCGAAGGCGATTCATCCAAATGCCAGGAAGCATTTCATCTCGAATTCCTCCAGGAGCGTCTGTCCTCTCAGCTTTTCGAGGAAGTCCTCAACGCCTCCTTCAAGTCCTACGTCTCCCACCGACCAGACGCACTGCGCTACTGCCCAACTCCCGACTGTGGACAAATCTACCGTGCCGCCACTGGAACCTTCACTTGCCCGAACTGCTTGACCCCGGTTTGCACGACCTGTCATGCAACACACCAGGGCATGACCTGTGCCGATTACAAATTCGTCTCTTCTGGGGGAGATATAGCCTTGAAGCAGGCAAAGCAGCGGCTGGGGATCAAGGACTGTCCGAAATGCAAGACCGCAATCGAAAAGACGGAGGGTTGCGACCACATGACCTGTGGTGGGTGTGGAACTCACATTTGCTGGAAGTGCTTGAAGACGTTTGGGACTGGGAACGAGTGCTACGCGCATATGAACCGGGCGCATGGTGGTATTGGGATTGATGTGCCGGATGAGGTGCGCTGGTAGTGGCAAAGGACTGAAGGTTTGAGCAGGAATGGACACCATGCTCTGTGGGCAGCTAGGGGACATAGGTATAGATAAAAAAAAGGAGAAAGAGGTAAGTGAGGTGTCAAGATAGTGTGGGGCACTGATTTCTTTTATAGCGTCTGATACAGCGTGTGGCTGTCTGTGTACCCAGGCACGGGGTATAAGTCTGTGTGAGGGACTCACGGCTGGAAATAGAACATGAGGGCCAAATAGTATTGGAATTGACTGATAGGGAGGAAAAGAAGAAGAAGCCCACCGTGGAATGTGGGAGTCCCATTAAATACAGGGGGGCTCAGGGGCTAACCACTGGACTACCGGACCTCCGATGACCTATGACGAATACACTCAACCTGGGTCCAGAGCCAGACCCATAACAGTCTGGGCCCGGGGATAGTCTCGAGGTGTCAACACCTTGCAATTTTGGCATTGAATGTCAAACGAGACAAAATCTCTTGGCAGAACTGAGCACATGCAACATTGATGGCTTCGCTAGGTGACTCAGGTGCTATCTTGTCATTACTCTGTCTGTAGAAACTCATTTAAACGCCAAACTCCTTCCATAAAGCCATATCTTCTATGCCTGGCAGCGCCCAGCCTGTGGGGACAACCCCTTAACGCCTGTCCCTGACCACCTTTCTCTCCTTCGCCAGCATGCTAGGCTCATAATCCTTCAAGAGACCGACACGAGCCTCAGCCGCAGTGCTCCTCTTTTTCAGGTCCTCACGAAGGATTTCCTCGACCGATGGACGCAGTAATTTGCAGTCGCTGAGAGATTGCACGCGACCGTGTCTGGCCTCGAACCCAGCCAAGAAAGGATTTCGAAGTGGTGCTCTGTCTTGGTATTTGCGGCACTTTTCCTTTAGCGTTGTTAATTTCAGATTGGTCTCGAGCTTCTTTCTCCAGTCGGCGACACTCAAGAACCGTGCATCTCCCTCTCTAGGGCAGTATCTTCCGAGCACCTCGAGAAGCAAGAGACCAAAGGCGTACACATCGGTGGCCCTTGTCATGATGCCCTCGCGCGTAGCCTCCGGCGCCAAGTAGACCAACGTGCCTCCGACGTCCTTTATGTTTTTGGCAGATGTGGCAAGACCAAAGTCGGATATGACGAAGGTGAGCTGGGATCCCGATCCCTTGTACAGGATGTTGTCAGGCTTAAGGTCGCGGTGCATGATTTTTTTGTCATGCATGAAGGCCAAACCAGATAGGACCTGGTCAATGAAGTGCCCTAACCACTTTGGTGGCTTCGAGGGGAATTCGCGCCCACATCGATGCTCCGGAAGCAGTTTGGTGAGGCTACCGTCGTAGAGGGGTAGAAAGATCTGCACGGTCATCCCCTCAACCCAACCCTGATGGTGCTCGAGCTTTACAATGTTGGGCTGAAGTCGTGTGATGTTAGCATTAGGTTCGTGGCAAGGTACCTTAGGTGCTGAGGACTGACTGTGGGCAAGATGGGGCTGATCAACTTACATGGCGAAGTTTTGCGAGCTGTTCAACTTCGACTTTAAAATCCGCCTTCTTTGTTCTCTTCTTGCACTCCTTCACGGCAAACAACTCGCCTGAAGCAAGATCTACGGCCAAAGAGACTCTACCAAAAGCACCCTCTCCAAGAACTTTGTAGGTGTGAGTTTGTCGGAGCGGCTGTTTATCGAGGTCTATAGGGACAACTGGCGCGTTGGGGCTTTTCGGCTCGATTTCTATCTGGGCGGGGTTAAGAGATCGCTGGGGTTGGAGCGTCGCTCCTCCTACGACCTTGGTCTTCTCAGCAATTGAGAACAGGGCCTTTCTAGCGGTGTCAACGTTGCGTATGAAACTGTCGCCCCATACAAAGCGGAAATGTATTTTTGAGCCGAGCCATATGAATAGTGGTAGGTTTCGGTCCATTGGTATCACTCGACGACGGGGATCGCCCTGCAAGCGGTACTTGTCAATTATGTTGCCGCGTGAATCCGTACATCTGATGGTTGTATGATGCCCGGTGGTGGCATCCTCTAGCATAAGCTCGCCTGCTGGAGAGAGTTGAAAAGAGCATTGCTGTTCTGGCATACCCTGAAGGTAGAGCACAATGTGGTTGATTTGCTTGAGTCTGCCGAGGGACAGAACACGACCAGGATGTCGGGAGCTATTTCCGGCCTCGACGCGCAGGCTAAGAATGCTCTTGCACCGGCTTTGGTACTTAGGGTTGTCTTTGACGATTGTGCGGGACTCGTCGTCCTGTGGTATAAGATAGAAGAGGGCCTCTTTGGCCATACCAAGTGACGAAGAGACCATGATTTAGGAAGATTGCTCTGTCCGGGATGGTGGTAAATTTGAAGAGTGAATGGTGGTTCGAGATGGCTGGAATCGACCGGCAGTTCTCAGCATTGCCGTCGAGGGTTGATACATGACCCCTCCGAATTTCGAGAGACACTGACATTTTTAACTCCGTCAGCCTTTCGACTCTGGCCTTGCTATCTAGCCAGCACATGGCCAACAGCTTTCGAGCCAGGAAATAGAGTGCTGAGGACGATACGGGTGACCCTACATGAGACCAGGAACCCGATCGGAATGCAGTGAGAAGACACATGGACTGCAAATTCCAAATGCGCTGGAGACGAAGACAATTCTCGGCCTCGAGGTGAGTGGTGTCAACGTGGGGGGTACGTGTGGTCGAGCCATCATAGCAACCTGCAGCTGCTGGCTGAAATTGTTCCAGGCAGAGCTGATTGTTTTCAGTCATGTTTCGTGTGTTAGCTATTTTTAAGCAAACATTGGCTAAGCAAGTCTAAACGATGGAGGCCGAGGCAAGCGCGTAACTGCATGATGCACAGTGCACACAATAAAGTACATATCACACACGGTGCCCATGCATGTTGGTTGCCCAGCGGGGTATGAGGGGACTCTCCTTACTCGGTCACAATAACTCAACACTTATTCCGTTGTGCAATTGAACCTTTTCGCAAGACATATTGGTGCTGCTCACTCTCCTATTTAATTACGATGGACGATCTCGACACAAACCCAGTGGCAGGGCTCGCCCAAGGGCCAGCCATCCGGCTCACAGAAGATGTGCTTCGTCAACACACGCTCGAGGAAATGCGGCGAAATGGTGTTCCATCCGAGGATCTATCAGATCCAAGACCATGCTCCATCAGAGACTCCGTTTTTGTGAGAGCACTAGAAGCTAATCGCAAGGCCAATGGCGAAGAAGCATGGCCTCCAACTACTTCCTCCATGAGAGAACTCCGACAACGTCGATATGAATCAGACATGCAGCGTCAAAAAGAATTTGACGAAAAGATGAAAGAGCTCGAAAAAGACTACCCGGGATCTGCAATACTCGCCCGCTCGCCAACTCCTGCCACAACAATTTACACGGGCAATTGGAAACGCGAATGGGAATATGAAGACCTCCAAAGGGAACTCCGTGAAGCGACGAAGCGTGACCTCACAATGCACCCATACAAGAACAAGCCACTGTCGAACTCCCAAGACTTTCTGAGCGATCCCGGGGATGTCCAAAAACAACTCTCATGGGATGACACCGAAAACTCAAACAACTCCAAAACAGACAACTCTGAATTTCTTTCAAATCTCCCTCCCCACACCGTCGTAGATGGCTTTGGCGAGCTTGGGGTGTATATGTCCCAGGCTAGCTATGTGGTATCACTCGGCGGATCCGCGCTCCCGGATCTCAAGTATGGCATCATCATTGTCCCTGCGGGCGACGAGTCACTTCTGTTCACCGGCTACGGCGACCACGCAGACATTCCGGCCGAGTTCAGAGCCGAAATCTATGCCAAGAGCAAAGAAGTCAGGAAGCAAGTGTTCGCGGAAGAATTGGAGATGTGCGGGAGCTACGTCCCTCGCTACCGCTGGCGCACCCTTGAATTCAGATTGCCTCCCATGGAAGAACCAGAAAAGTCATTCTACGCGCAACGGGTCCGAGAACGACGGGCCAAACATCGAGAGCTTCATGGGACAAGAAGATCGAGTGATCCTGGATCGGAGACACTTGACGAGGCTACATCAATGTCTGACCAGCACTCCATGCCGGCATCTCGTTCGCCCAGCTCACATATTTATATCCATGCCGATTCTACGCCTTTACCGCCGAGCCCAGAGGTCCTTGATGGTTTGCGACGTTTGTTTGCTGAAGGACAAAAGGAACCAGGCGTTCAACAAGGCCAGGAACTGCACCATCCGAATAAACTGTCTGAATTGGCAAACTTTCTCTGGAGACTGGCTGATGGTAGGGTACGGGGAAATCCGGGGCTGGACGAACAGATATGGAGAGGTATCAATGAGATGCTTCCTCCTGCCTCTCCGACGGAACCGGCCGATGATGGTCCCACGGGTGCAGAAGAATGACATTGATGGATTTATCATACGGTATGGAAGTGACGCGAAGGCAAATCGCCATAGAGGGGAAATAGACATGTTTGTTGAATATTATCAAAAGATTTGCTTGGTAGAAGAGCAATGTTTGTTACTTTGTATAGCCCTCGGACTACCTACCTTGTTAATTACATGATCGCTAAACCCGAGCGCCAAGGCCTTTCCGGATGCTTTGCTCATTCATACAGAATGTCAGCCTGCAGAGGTGGTTGCCTGGAGCTAAATGCTGACTTTCTCCGCAAGTGGGGAGAGCCTGTGTGGTATTGGGCACCAATTGCAAATCCCCAAGCCATCACATCATTCTTCCTCTCTCACAATCAACAATCAAGCGAAAATGAATCTTCTAGAGTCAAATGAAATTCTTCAGCTCAACGACAAGATCACTTCGTTTGTTCTTATCAGTCCCAATCGAGTCGATGATGAAGATGTAGATATCTTTGTTGTAAAGCCTCCTCCCGGGCCAGCTGCGCACTGGGCCGCCCTCTATCACCAGGATGGCAGCGACGACGCCCCTATCGCCCAGCTACGCCCCCGCATCGACTCCATTACCAAGCTCTGCGGGGTTTGCCGTGACGGCCTGGACTATCTAGGCTATTACCTCGATCTCCTCAAATCCAAAGGCAAAGATCATGAATCGGTGAAAGACCTCCCAACAGCATGCTTGCTCCACACCGGCGCAAAGACCCTTCAAGATGGCGAAGATTCGAGGTGCCATCTCTGTGTGCTCCTCATGGCCAACCTGCGAGTTAAAAGACTTGCGATGGAGTCTATTGACCAGTCCAACATCGAGATGTGCTGGCAGTCAGACAAACCAACACCTACGCGATTGCATTTTGCCTTGACGCACAGGGGGCATCCAAGGGCCGCAAAGAACTACTGGAACATTCTGAAGCTTCAACTATGGCCTTCTTCCGACATGGACACCGCGCTCTTCGGCATGGCCGACGACGGCATGGAACGACATTCAAGCACGGAATCGGTACAGACCCGCGATAACGCCTTACAGTGGCTCAACAAATGCCAGGCAAATGAAGATGGAAAACACGACCAATGCAATCGCTCGTCTGGAGATTGGTTACCGACACGACTCTTGGACGTCAAATCAGCGATTGAGAATTCGATGCTTCGATTAGTGCAGCCTGGCGACCACCCAGACGTCTTTGGGTCAGACCGACAATACATCACACTAAGTCATTGCTGGGGCACTTGGGGGGTCCGTGAGCTACCTGTGTTGACTACGGACAACTTATCAGAGAGGCTGAAAGAGGGTCTTCCCATGTCGCTGCTGCCGCAGACGTTTGAAGATGCTGGCAAAGTTGCCCACTGGTTCAAGGGTGAGTCAGGGCACTTCGTGTCTAGGATAAAGAAAGCTAACAATCTGACAATGAATAGTGCGGTGGCTCTGGATTGATTCCTTGTGTATTCTACAAAACAGCCAAGACGACTGGCAACGAGAGGCCATCATGATGTACGACGTGTACAAGAACGCACTCTTGAACATCTCGGCAGATGACTCTCCCGATAGCCGTTTTGGTTGCTTCAGGAACAGAGACCCCCTTGCTGTTTTGCCTATGAGCCTTCGTTTTCCAGGCCAAGAGGAGTGGAAAGTCTGGCTCGCCCCGGACACGCATGCTGTATTCGAGGGTATCACCGATTCACCACTGGCGAAGAGAGGTTGGGTCTTTCAAGAGCGCCAGTTGTCTCGCAGGGTGTTGCACTTCACCTCGCACGAGCTTATCTGGGAGTGCTGTGCCGAAGCCCCCTATTTCGCAAGCGAGACCTTCCCTGGAGGAGCCCCCTTCAAGTCCGTGTTCAACGGGAAGCCCAAGTTCCAAACCCAGAGCAACCTGAGCGCCACGGGCGACAGCTCATCTCAGTTGCATGTAGCCTGGGCCAAGATATGCAAGGAGTATTCCGGCAAGATTTTCAGCCATGTACAGGATAAGCTCGTGGCGTTATCCGGCCTCGCCCAGGAATTTGAGGTCCATTTTCCGGACGACACGTACATAGCCGGCATGTGGCGTTCTACATTTCCACACTCGTTGCTGTGGAAATCATCAGACAGATCAAGTCCTGTGAAGATACCGGAGGCCTACCTCGCACCATCTTGGTCTTGGCTGTCTATCGACGGGCCCATATCGCCGTCTCACGCTGGCAGCCGTAGCGAATACTCCCTTGTTGATATCTTCAACGTTGTCACGACACCGGTGTTCCTATCTAAACCTACCGCCTCGCTCAAAGACGCTTCCCTCACATTGCGCTGTTTCATGCGACCCGTCGAGATCCGCCCCGATTACGAAAAGAAGCCCTGGTACATGTTGGCTATGGGAGGTGGCAAAGCCCACATGCTGTTCATCAAAGACGAAGATGGCACGGAATCATCTTGCGTGGACAATTTCCACTCGGATGCATTCGACTACTCTTTTGATATCGCGTCTGACGAGAATTCGGGACCAGAGTCTGTGTCTGGGTACTTTGTGCCATTGACCTTGGACCAACCCACCGAGCACAGCTCTCTTTGTATTAGTGGCCTACTTGTCGAACCGGTTGGTGATGACAGTGGCATGGAAGCTACTAATACATACAGGCGGATCGGACTCTTGAGAGTCTATGGGCCCCACTGTCAACGCATCAAATACCAGTTGCGCAAGGGCTTAGAAAAGAACCAGGGTGACTGGAACGGCCTGTTGAAATGTCTTCGGGCGACTCATTTAGACTTTGAAAAGTTGAAGAGGGACGAAGAAGAAGACTTTTTGGATACCGGGGATGACAAAAAGGATGCTTCATCGGATGCCAAAGAGGAGGGGGATGAGGAGGAGGTAGAGGACGACGGCCTAGATGACAAAGCGGGCGCATCTTCGGATGTCAAAAGTGAGGATGAAGAGAAGGCGATTGTGGACGACGGCCTAGCTGAGAAGCTCGAAGGGCTGGATATAACGGTTGGGGACGATGTGCCAGCTGTCCATGCGGAGAGAGGAGTCGCTGGCAAAGCAAAAGTTGAAGTTGATCTTGGCTCCGTGGAGGCACTTGAAAGGCTGTATGCTCTGGATGGTGCTTTGAATGCAAGCGGGCTGAAGAAAAAGTTTGAAAGGCTGGTTTCAAAGGAAATTACTTTGATTTGAAAGACTCTCTATATAGATATGGGTGCTTTTGTATACTCTCCAACAGCGTCCTTCATTCGATGCTACGTATACGAATATTGGCTTGACACATTGAATCGTCTGCCTGATGTGCAGCAAGGTCTTTCGCACGCTGCAAACAGCTCTTCGTTTCACATATGGCTTCCGCATGCAACTGTCCGTTCAACAAAAATGATCATCCATTTGAAAGCCGTCAAATATTTAGACACATGCCATGGTCCAAAACGGCCAACCGGTAAATTTAGCTTACTCAGGCCTTAATTTCCTTGCACCACCGTATCAACTCATAGCTGTCTTTCAGGCCTTGAGGGAAGGAGTTGGCCGCTAGGTACACATGGGGATGAAATCGGAGCCCCTCAGTTCGGTTACCTTAGGCCTTACTATGAGTGCGAAGGGATCATCGTGGCAACACAACATCTTTCGCGGTCTCCAACACCCCTAGAACAGGTACCTAGTTAGGTAGGTATCAAATCCATGTGAACCAGGGCTACTCTCGCCAACGGTTCCGAATTGAGAAGCGTTTCATAAACCCGGGCTATTCATGGAGGGCGGGGGCGCCTCGGTCAATGCCCTGGGCCCGACACAGAATGGAGCTTCAGGCCCTAAACCCTGGTTCCTTCCCATATTACCTCGACTGTCTCCTTGGGTTTTTCCGGTTCCCACAATATGTGGTCTGTCCAAACCAACCTCTCCAGTCATCCTCCATCGTTTCTCTTTGTAAAACTCTAAGGTCATCTGGTCTTTCAGGCTATTCCCATCATACCAAGCAACGACGTTATCGGCACAACCCTGGGAAACAGACCCAGGTTCTGTTCGTCAGCCCCATGACTCCTGTCGTTTGGGTATTGGGCCCGTAAGACATCTTCTCTAGATCTTTCTCAGCGCTGGGCAGTCCAGTCAGCACAACCTCTACGAGAACGACCGGGTATGTTTCCTGCGTGATGGTCCTGCCAGGTTCCTATGGTAGTCTTCGGCTGACGCATTTTGGAAGACAGAATTCCCGACGAACGAAGCAGCCGAAGCTCACCGCTGTTCAGTCTTGCGAAGCCGACCTTGACGGCTGCCCGGGGTCCCTGCGGGCGAAAGGATTGGTGCGGCGCTGCGGCTGGTGGACCTCGCCGGGCAGAATCCCCGCCGCCGCATTGTGTCCGGGCAGGCCGGCGGCGGTGTGGCCGGTGACGGTGCGGTCGGTGGCAGTGCGGCCGGTGGCAGTGGCGAGTAGTGGCGGTGGCCGAGGACGTGGTGGTGCTGGGCGTGGTCGAGGATGTTCCGGTGATGATTATCAAGCACTGTGTGCCGCACAGAATTCCACGACAAGACCCCAGCTCTGCTTCCGAGGCTTCCGAGGATTCCGAGGGCTCGTGCCTTGGCTGCTCTCATTCTCAGTGATGGTACTCTCGAAAACGCAAATGACAGGGGAAGAAACCGTGGTTCAGACATACTATGATCACCTTCTGCGGAGCCCAATGTTACACCCCGAGGAGTTGGCATGGCATACTTACGCTCGCCGGACTTCCTTGGCATTCAGAGTTGCTATCTCGAGTACGACGACTACGGAGCTTGTCGTGATTGTCGATTGCGAGGATGTTTCTGGCATCGATGGCCAGTCAGGCATTCCAATCGTGAATCGACCGGCCCGAACAATCATGCCGATTGTAACTTGAGGCGTCGGGTAAGTCGACTTGGGTAAGTCTCATCTACGTATTTCTACGTTTTACTTACTGATCAGAGAAAACAATCAGATCATCAAGCGACTCCAGTAACGCACAGAATTCTCTCCTCCAAAATGACGAGATTTCTCTATATGACCAGACCTCGACAAGCCAACGACAGATAAAAGACAATGACAAGTTCGGATAAAGCACTCTCCCCCCTATCCGATCACATCTTTCGTTCCCTTGATCCTTTGACATCTGGAGACAAGCTGTGGAAGGTCGAGCAGATATACTTCATCGCCGCCATAACGGTGATCGCTACGCCTAGGACGGCTGGGACAAGCTCATGGGAAGTAGCAACATTAATTCTCACTAGCTGTGGCTCTAGCTACCAAGGCTCTGTGTCCGCCAACCCTGCCTATAAATAATCCTCTTCTCCAGTCCAGCGACCTTCCTGCCCCCTGGCATATGGACCATTCTTTCTACCAACCTTGTCAGTCCGCAGTGCAGGACTCTCCTTCACTCTATGATCCCCAAAGGGCAAACCAACCCTCAAAATCCAGAAAACGGGTTTCCCGGCAGCCTAATGACCCATCTAGTGAAAACAGCCACAACAGTCCAACAAGCCAGCGCGATTATCTGAGTGCCGAGCATGAAATCAACGTGCGGAGCAATATGGGCTGCGGGACGGTGAAGTTGCAGGGTCGGCGTTGTGGGTAGGACCAGTCAGGGTCAGTCGGCAAGGGCGGCCACAGCTTGGGGAAGGGGGTCAAAGGGTATAATTAGGTGGTGAATAGCGAGCCAATAACAATGTCATCTTGTACATACAAATAGCAGCTCTAAGGTATTCAATGCTTCATCTATCAAACGTTGTGTCTACGTGCGGGTCTGGTTCACAGTGTCTTTGTTCTTGCTGTGGGCGGTCTTGGCTGAGTGGGTACGATTGACCAGGAGCAGCTGCCAGGGTGAAGAGCAAGCGCTCCTACCAACGATCAATATGTCAACAATGATCAATTCAATAGCATAACAAAGAAGTAAACAATCAAAAAGACAGCAGTACATAAGAAAGCAAGAGCACCTTCAACCCACAATCAAAACGATAACAAAGATGTCCCTATAACACCTATACCCACAAGAAACCCATCACCCGCCCCTAGAAAGAAATCACACATCACTCAACACAACCTCCCCCTTCTCCCCCACCCCCCACCCAGTCTCATACATGCACCTCCCCGCCTCACAATCAGCATGAAACACCATCCCCTCCCCGTCCCCTGCACCGCACTCGCCCCCCCGGCGCCGCAAACCCATAATCCTGCGTCTCCCGTCCAATCAACTCCCCCATTCTCTTCCACGGACCCTTGATATCCTCCGCAACAGCATACCTTACATCATAATCCAACGTATTGTAGCAATGCGAGCTATAAAACAGCACGTACTTGCCCTCTTTTTTGGTCTTGACCAAACTCGGGGCTTCAATCAGCGGGCCGTCAATGTCTGGTATCCTATCTAGAATGGTAGTTGCAGGCCCAATAGGGGTGAACCCATCCGTGATGTCAACCTCTTGTAGTTTGAACGGTGTAGGAAAACCAGGTTTATCCCCGTTGCCGCATGGACCTCCCTTTCCCTTGGCGCTCCCGTCGACTTTGTAGATTACGTATCGCTTGTTGGTCTCTGTGTCAAGAAAGCCGGAGGAGTCAATTGCGCCGCCGTCGTGGTCGGGGCAGGCAAAGGGGGTGGGGTGGGCGGTGTACGGGCCCAGAATGGAAGTGCGGGATACAGCAACACCAATGCAGTGGTAGGGCGAGCCGGAGAGGAGACCAGAGTAGTACATTACGTAGGCTTTGCTTGGTTCGATGTAGTGGATGTCGGGTGCCCAGATTAACGGGAGGGTGTCGTTGACCCAGTCACCTGGGGTGGGCAGGAGGTCGAGTTTGGAGAGGTAGGTCCATCTCGCGCCAGCAGAGGTAAATGACGGGAAAGATGGGGACGAAGCAACTTGAACGTTGTTGGTGTTCCCAGAGGTGGCAAAGGCGTACCACTTTGAGGTGACTGGGTCGAAGGTGATGGAAGGGTCTGGGAAGTCGAGGTTGCCAAGAGCGGCACGGGGAGCGGAGAGAACCCTCGAGGGGAGAGATAATAGAAACAGTAGAAAAATCATCGTGCTGGTTAACTGGTGAAGGCTGTGTGAGTGGTCGAGAGAATGCACGGTATTTTGGAGAACGACACCCATCTTCACGTCTTATATGATCTTCAACTTGACGATGTCATGAGTTTCTCGACGGCCGAAAAAGGCCAAAATGACCCTGGTGTATTACCGTCCTAGTATCCTGCGCAACCTGTTGGATCAAAGTCACTACCACTCATGCAGGACAAGACGTCAGCAGGATTCTTTCTGGGGCGACACTTACTCGTGCTGAATCAGGGTCTAGCGGTAATGTCGCACCGGGTCCGAGTAGTTGGTAGCGCGGGGAAGTCTTGTGATTTGGGGTTGTGTTGCCGGAGGTAGTAGTAGCAAGAACAACGAAGAGGTGGTTTGTGATGGGTGATAGTTCTTCGACTCTGGGCCATGCGAGGCTGTGGTTACAGAGGTTTTCCTCAGAAGTGCAAGGCAGAGCGTCCCAGGTAGCACAAGTTGTCTTAATCCCCAAGGCTTGGTTTCAGCAACGAACTTCGAGCATGATAGTGTGCAATAAGTGTGATCCAGACATAGATTCTTTGGTGTCACTTCCGAGCCTAACTCCGACAAAAATCAAGACCCCCGGTAAATGCCTCACCATCACCATCAGAATCCTCGATTCAGTCCGTCCCATTCTGGATCATCCCTCTTTGCCCTCACCAGATCGCCTGGCCAGCTTCCACCAGGAGCCTTCTGAGGGTTCTGTATGGCCTGCTCACACACTGCATCCCCGAGTGCCTGCTCAATCTCCAATCTTGGCAACTGCCATCGTATCACCTCAGCCCACGTATCAATAAGCTCTGATGGTGGCGGCGGGTAGCTCTTGAAATCTGCCCTGACTCCCAGTCTAAGCGCTCTAACAGTTCCCCCTAACCTTTCTGCAATTCCCGGAGATGTGTGCAACGACATGGCCAACCATGCGTCTCTGATCTCCTTTTCGGGGATGCCGTGTGATCGCAACAGGCGAGCAGCAACATCGGCCGAGACAACCTCGAACCTCTCGGGTACGGTGTCATAGGTGGAGGCGGTGCCAATGTCGTGGAGGATGCAGGCCACAAACAGAACGTGGGGAGGGGCGCGGGCGATGCAGCCGGGCGTGGGATTGTCATCTTTGCTAGCTAAGCTTGAACGAATCGAAGGGACGTAATGGGCATCGGCTGGAAGGGTGTCTTCAAAGAGACGCATAAAGGCCGCAGCGTAAAAGTACACCCTGAGACTGTGATACAGGATGGAAGCTGGCAGGGTGGACTTGGCGAGGGAGAGGGCTTCGGTGCAGACTGGATGGGGAGGGATGAGTGCGCGAACGGCAGCGGTGATGGTGCCTGTTCCAACCCCAGGTCCAATACCCGGGGAACTGCAGCTGGAAGAGATTGACTGGTGTCTGGGAGGGTTGCACATGCTGTTTGATTCTTGACTCGGGTACAATCTTTGGCCAGTGTCTTGGATCGATGTCGGTACCGAGAGTGTCTCGGCAGTTGAACAAGAGAAGAAGCGTCGATAAGTAAGGTAAGTAATGTACAACAGTAACTGGATACTGCGCTGTTTCTGTTTGTTTGGGCGCGTTTCCTGGGAGAAGGCGCTATATGTAGAGTAGACAGACCGTTGCCAGTGGTGAAACTCTGTTGGTGCGTTTGACTCATCGTTGTCGTGCTAGACCCTAACCCTGAATCCATCTCACTTCCAACATTTCGCTCGAGTTTCGGGTCTTATCTGTCCCATTCAACCAAAGTTGAATCTTCCCACCGAATATTCACCACAATCAGTCTTCCTTTGAGTATCCGTATCCACTGTGTCAGCAACCACTTATCGACCAAATCTGAACAGCCATGAGCAACGTCCAAAGTCCAAACAACAGCAATCATGGATTCCACTCCACAGTCAAGCACTCCACAGTCCCGTTGGCCCGTTGCGAAAAAGGCGGAGGTAGTGCAAGTGAGGTTGATCAAGGAGGGTCAGCACTGGAAGACTCCGACCCAGGAGTGGATATCAGAGGTGGAAGACTGGTATGATAGAAGGAAGGAGCCTTTCAAAAGACTGAGGGAGGAAGCCAAGAGAAAGGAGGAAGAAGCCAAGAGAAAGGAGGAAGAAGCCAAGAGAAAGGAGAAGGAAGCTAAGAAAAAGGAGGATGTAGCCAAGAGAAAGGAAGATATAGTGAAGCCTATGATAGAGAAGCGGGGGGAGAAGTGAAGGGCACAATAGAGAAGGAATTGGAGGACGAATAGCGGAATGAGGTAAGGTCAAAGCGACCAGCGATAAGTATTAAGTTGTCTTTTTTATTGTCACTAACTGCTGATGTATGTTTGGTATAGACTTTTCAGTACCAGGTATTGTATTCTAGGTAGTCAGCGGTTATGGTTGCCAATCGGAAAAGCAAGCATCTACGCCATCCACTTTCTAAACCAACTTACAGCTTGACCCTCGCTCCCCTCTCCTCTTTCCTTCTGCTTCGGATCCCCGATATCACCCCTCACCGCAAACCCATGTTTGGCCCCCTCATACACCACCACCTCGTGTCTTTCCCTATCTTGCAACAACTTCACCACCGTCTCCATCTTGGAACGCCCTAAGTACTGATCATCGTCCCCATTCGCTATGCTAAGCGGGGTATCATCCTTTACCTTTTCAATATCAGCCGGCACGGAAACAAGGGATGGGTGGGCGGTGAATGCGCAGTCCACCAAGGGTGGGGACAGGTGGGTTAAGCGGATGGTGTACAGCCCGCCCCAGCAGAAGCCCGCAACCCCTATTTTGGCTGATGGCCCGAGTTCTTGTCGGAGAGCCTGGAAGAAGGCGTTGACGCGGGGAGCGGCGACGGCGTAGCGGTTGTAGAGGAGGAATTTGAGGAGGGCGGGGACGAGGCGGGCGTAGGTCCAGATTTTGGTGAAGATGTTGGCGGTGGGGAGGGCGTCGGTTAGGATGAGGAATTTTTCGGGGAGGGCGGTTCCTAGAGGGTTGTTAGCGATGGATTGGCAGTGGGATGGCATGGGAAAGGGATAGTGAATACCGTTGTTGAAGTCGGGAACGAGGACCTTGCATGGTACGCGCCGCGCGTATGCATCAGCGAGGACGCGGGTGTTGCGCAGCTTCCAGCCCAGGGCATCGGTGATTATTACCACTGTGCCGAGGGATTGGGAGTCATCTGGTGGGAGAGAGACATAGGAAGGAACGTTGTGGACAGTCTGCTCCGTGCCGATCGGGGTGATGTCGCCACGGAGGGTGCCGGTGAAGCAGTCTTTACAGAAGGGGGCTTGCATTTTGCTTTAATGTAAACTGCCAGTGATAAGACTTATAATATTTCAAGACCTGAATGAGATGAAAGAATTTTGATATCAAATTTCCAAGAGGTTTATTGAGATTTTGTCCTTTCACGCTGTGAGGGTGAATCTCTGCATGAATGAGATGAAGTTGAAAAGCGGGGTAGAGTTGACCCACTTTAACACAGCCTCACCTTTGTCTCAACATCGACAGGTCGACGCAGAGCATCTCCCGATCCACTCGATATTGCTCCCTTCGCAAAGCCCGGCACCTCTTATCTCATGGTCGCCCAGCTATGGTCGGAGGAATCGCCGGCGCACCTGTAACCTCTTTCCATCTACCACGCAGAAGGCTTTATAGGTATATGCCTTTAATGCAACGATGCCACGCATACGACTACACCATACGGCTCCTCCACCTCCTCCCAAGTGCCGATGACACCGCTCCGCTCCGCTGTCGGTTGACTGAAAAAGGCTATAATGACCACTGGGACAATGATCCCCACCATGATTATCACGCCCTCTCATACACATGGGGCGAGCCAATCTTCCCGGGGATGCTCGAAGTCCTTTCCAATGGGAAACTATCCGGTAATGAATCGCTAGGTGCGATCCCAATCACACAAAATCTTCAATCCGCCTTGCAGCATTTGAGAAAACGAGACACCACTCTCATTCTGTGGGTGGATGCGGTGTGCATCAACCAGGCCGATGTCACAGAGCGCAACAGCCAAGTTACCAACATGCCGAAGATATACAAGAAGGCATCCTCGGCCGTAGTCTGGCTCGGCGACGAATCGCCACTCCATGACGCTCGACTTTGCATGGGCTTTTTTGAGAGCTTGCGCATACTTTCGACGAATTCCAACCAGAACGTCCAGTCAGCCTCTTGGCGAAAGCGCTTTGAGATCAACCGACTGGTGGCGAGCTTCTTGGGTGCATGCAATGCTGTCATTATCTACTTCCTTGAGCGACCTTGGTTTCGCCGCCGTTGGATTGTCCAGGAGGTTGTCTTGGCCAAAACAGTTACAATACACTGCGGTCCATGGAATATTCTTTGGGATACCTTCCACCTCGCCATGTTTGAGCTGTTTGAAAACGACCAAGGGGTGTTCACAACCGATCATCGAACAACCATGCGCACTATGACTGGCGTCCGTAATGGTGGGCACTCTATCACCGCGGTGCGTAACATTGGACTTTTGGCAAAGAAGCAACTGCCACTTGATACCCTCGTCGAGTTTTCCGCTTTCCTTTGCGCAGACCCCCGTGACAGGCTCTACGCTCTGTATGGTGTCATCAAGCGTTGGTGTCCACGCCAGGTCACCATGCAGCTGGCCCAGATCAACGTGATCGACTATTCACTACCGACTGAGCAGATCTTCACCAATTTCGCCACTGGCCTGATTCAGATAGACACCCGGACTTGTCGACCATTGACATCTGACAACGCAGAGTACAGGCCTGTTACCCACGTCCTGCAGCTTGCTGCGGCCTTCGGCCATCAGGATCCGACACAAAACCATCTTTGTGGCAAGATCCCATCGTGGGTTGTCGACTGGACTGGCGCACTATGCTTTGAGCCCCTGCATCATTCCCCGACCGATCACGTTGCATGCAAGGCGATTACAAGAGAGCAAATACAGTTTCTGCCTACCAAGGAGAACCCACGTCTTCTCGTTATCATTGGCTTGCCCTTTGACATTGTCACAGCAAGCATATCACTTGACGTCCGCCCGATGTTGCTCACAAGCACCGTACACAAAGCAAAATGGTCTCTCAACCACTTTTTGTCCAAGGTTGCCGACCACGTTGACGGCGATTTCTACGAACCAACTTATCAGCACCTCATTACGGCCCTGGCAATCACGCTCGTGGCGAGCTGGGAGCACACCCCAAAGAACTCGTACTTTGGACAGGACCCACGTTTCATCACAGATTTTTTGAGGCAGTTGGAGTGTCAGCAGTATCATCTACCTGAACTACTTCACAAGTGGCCGGCATATGTCGAGCTGATGGCTCTTACTATGCGAGGTCGCTCCCTCTTTCTCACGGCAAAAGGATACATGGGTATTGCAGCAACGGGTGTCACGACTGGGGACGTGGTTTGTTTACTTGATAATCAAAGTGTGCCTTTTGTGGTGAGACCAGAGCGAGCCGCAAAGTATACTGTTCAAGATGGCGAGAGGGGCGCCGTGCATCTCCCGGATTGTTCGGACTATCAACTGGGAATGTTTGAACTTGATGTGGCCGAACTTGGAAGGGCACCGAGCTTGCGCAACACGTTTGGCTTGGTGAGTGATGCCTACGTGCATGGCTTGATGAAAGGCGAGGCGTTTGAGGTTATGGAGAAGGCTGGGGCGGATCTTCCTCTGAAGATATTGCCCATTGCTTGATTATATATTATCCTCCGCAGCTCTGGCCTGCATTTCATGGTATTTGGTCCCTCAGCGGATCTGGATCGTGTAGGGCTCGCGCATGCGGAGAATCGTATCGTCTTTTGGGGTGTTTAGATTGATATGTGGTTTTGAGGGGTGTTTTCGTTTGGGTGGCATTGTGCGACGTGGAAGGGGTATTGGGATGGTAGTTGATGATCTTGAATGAGGTCGACAACGAAGGTTTGTTACGGTTTGTGTTTTGGGATGGGATGGAATGGCATGAGTCGGGCTGAAACAAGACGGTTGAAAGTTTCTTTGGGATGGTGGTTTGAGTGGAAAGGTGGAGGGGGCGGGTTAGGGTTGAGTTGCTCTGGCAACAAAGGGGTTCAGGGGCTTGCGGTGGATTAAAAAATGGAGACCGCTACTTAAAAAAAGGCTTTCAAAGATAGTTAACACGCGTTGAAAGATAGTTGATACGTCTTGAAGATGATTTAATAGGCGTTTGGATGTAATGGAATGCCTACCAGTTACTTGCAAGGCCTTGCGACTATCTTTTAAAAGGTTTGTTTTATGCAGCAGTCTCTATTCTTTTGTCCACAACGTGAGGGGTAAATAGGCGGATCCACAACTTGACATTCCCCAGAGATTTGCTTGATTCGCTGGACCTTCATGATGAGGTCAAGACTGACAATAGATTCAAGCGCTTGGAGGCATGCTTGAAGCCTTGTTGATCTGGGCAGTTTCATCACGTGGTGCTGACTCAGCAGGGTGTTGCCTAATCCACTGCAGCCTCAACATGCAGTCTCCTCTCTTTTGATGTCAATGTAACCAGATGGCAGATCCTTTATCCGTCGGCGCGAGTGTATTGACTTTCATCGGCCTCGCAGACCGCATCATTCGCCTGAGCAAATACTGCATCGATGGACTCCAAGACGCCCCCAGCGACATTCGCATGATACACGGCGAAGTGTCATCCCTCAGGGCGATTATCGAGGTTCTGGCAGAGGCCGATGCTCCATCCCTCTTCGACAACAATGGACCCTTCGCCAGCTGCCACCGCTGCCTTTCAGATCTTGAAGGTCTCCTTCCCGCCGACGCAAGTTTTGGCCATGCCCGCCGCCGCCTTACCATCGCCGAGCTTGCTTGGCCACTGAAGCAGTCCAAGGCCAGGAAATTATTAGCCGAGCTCTCGCATCACAAGGCTACTCTTCTCATGGTCATTTCAGGAGACATCATGTGAGTCGCGGGCGCATACAAGGGCTTAGTACCTGCTGCTCATGCCATTTCTTCTTTCTCTAGCCACGAGCTGCGCGGCATTAAAACGACACTCGACAAGCTGCAAACCGATGTATCTGGTTGGTCCCCTACGCCGTACTCAAACCTCCTACTCTGATCCAATCTGATCAATCTGTCCAAAAGAATCCGATCGTCGCAATATTCACGTTTGGCTAGAGCAGACGAATCCATCACGACTTCACAATGCTGCCATCAGCAAGCACGAACCCGACACATGTGCCTGGCTGATACGGTCCACGGAGTGGGAGTCATGGGTCTCATCGAAATCGCCGGATCGAATGCTATGGATTTACGGCATACCCGGTGCCGGCAAGACGGTGCTAGCATCTTTTGCTACTGAAAAGGTGAAACTCCTTTGCGGAAGCACTTCTGACCACATTTACGCATACTATTATTGCCACTACTCGAACGCGCAAGACGAATCCACACCGCTCTTGAGATGGGTGGTTTCTCAAGTGTCTCGCCAATTGGCGTGGGCGCCCCCTGAACTCAAACGCCTGTACGACAGAGGCTGCGAGCCCACCATCCCAGAGCTGCAACACGTCCTCGAACTTGCTCTCGCGCGGTGCGAAAGGCTTTTCCTAGTTGTAGATGCCGTTGATGAGAGCACCCCCAGGGACGAGCTGGTCCGTCTTCTTTCCACCATGACGCTGGACAGCCGATTCCACAAGATTCGCATACTCGCAACCAGCCGTCAATACGGTGACATTGAGCGCTTCTTCTCCGCAATCTCGACATCTATATCTATGAAGAACTCCTACGTTGATGCAGACATCCAGCGCCACATTCGTGCAAGATTCGACTCTAGCTTCCGCCTCCGGCGATGGCGTGACTCTTTTCACACAATTGAAAAGGCACTGGTGGCAGGAGCTAACGGCATGTAAGCTGCCTATTTCCCATTCGACGCCGGTGGACAGTTCTAACCATAGATAGGTTCCGCTGGGTTGATTGCCAACTGCACAGCATTGAGCGTCTTGGTGATAAGACAAGACTTTCATTCGTCCTGCAGGACTTGCCCACCGACCTGACCGAGTCCTATGTCAGAATATTCGAGGCCATCCCAGAAGCCGATCGCCAATTCGTCAGCCGGGTTCTCATGTGGGTGTATGGCGACTCCAGAGCACCCTGGGAAGGTCAAGGCATCAACGCAAAACTATTACTCGAGGCAGTTTCCTTTGACTTGTACGGCAGTAAACACTGCGTCTTCGACTGGGGATACCTCCAAGATCTTTGTGGCTGCCTCATTGCCATCAGGGACGAGAACTCGGAACAAGGTGTTGCTAATGGTGATGATTTCGCTGGTGGTGCTGGGTGCTGGGTCACACTCGCACACTACACCGTCTGGGAGTTCCTCACTTCTTCGCATATCTTGTCGACCCGTGTCTCTCAGTTTGCAATGTCCACAGAGGCTGCTGACCGGGAGTTTGCACTTAGCATTCTCAGGCACGCTCTGGCGGCAGATCCTGAGGGGGGAGGGACCAACTGGCGGCGTGACCGCGAAGCGTACTGTCTGGTTCTCGGGTGTACTCTCGGGTGTAGTCTCTTGGGATCCGCATGCCTCCAGACGTCCGAAGATCTGGAACTGTTCTTCCAGTTCTTAAACCCAAGCAACCCTCATTACCGGCAATTTCGGGCAATCCAATCACGTGCCCTCCGCGGCTCTGTGGATGGTGGATCTCATTTGTTTTTCATTTTGGCAATTCCCGCTCAGTTTCATGTCCCAGAAGGTGCGAGGGGGCGAAACAATATGGCTGAAATTATGCTTAACTCTCACTTGCTCAATGATTGGTTAGGGAGGCAACCTTCCATCGACCTGCCGCCTGTTGGTCGATTGCCGCAAGATAGGATCTGGGAGCTTGGCGAACAGCGGGTAGCGGGTGCTTTTATAAGGTTGGATGAATCAGGGGCTGACACAGAAATCACTTTCGATGGGAGCGGCTGGGGCATCGCATCCCCTCCGACTTGGAGCATTTAGTGGTGACTCGCGGTTTACTTTCAAGGTAGATCACCATCCCCAGCCAAGACGAATAATGCCGCCGATTGAGGGAAATGCACTGTGACTTGTCAGGTACCTTGATTTCACGAGACACAAGAAGAGTAAATATACTTAACTATGATGTTTAGCCTCCTGAACTGTTTTTCTAGCTCCCACTTGACGGGCTGTTATACAGACTCCAACCTCGTTGATGGAACTGACCCCGCATCTTGTGCATCATAGCCATGAGTCTCGCAACGGCTGGTATTTGTATGGCCGAATTGGAGAAGTCGGAGGAACGGCATGGCATATGCAAGGGCATATTGGCAACCATCCCAATCGCCATGCGGTCTGACCCTGAACTTGAGCCACCGGTAGATGCCATTCCCCGCACCATCATCGAAGCTGTTGAAAGACAGACAAACATATGTCTTCCAACGCCCACTATGTTGAGGTAGATGACCTATTCAAGTTTTCACTGCTGCACCATCGGCAAATTACTAACTACCATCAGCCAAAATGTCGACGACACACCCCCAAACCTACCCTCATCCCGACTATGAAGCCGCCCACCAGCAGACGTATGAACGCGCTCCTCGACACCCGATAGCTCCCATCCCTCTACCTCCCGGCGTCCGCAAATCCGACTTTGACCTCGCCATTTCCGACTTCATCGAGATTGTCGGCGTGGAATCAGTATTTGTGGGCGAAGGACTGTCTGATTACATTGATCCCTATGATGTCCACGAACATGATCCCTCCCAGCGCAAGGTGCCTAGTGCAGCTGTTTGGTATAACATATCCCTTCTTTGCTCTCCCTTTGCCCCGTCCCCATTACCCATTTTCAACTTTCTCCATCTCCGCACCTGCTCATCACCCCATGTTAAACAGCCCCAACTCAACCGAGCAACTCTCCTCCGTCCTCCGAGTAGCCAACAAGTTCAAAATCCCCCTCTGGCACTTCTCCCGCGGGAAAAATCTCGGCTACGGCGGCCCCGCCCCGCGAGTGAACGGCTCCGTCGCGCTCGACTTGCACAAGCTAGACAAGATTATAGAAGTCAACGACGAGTACCACTACGCTGTTGTCGAGCCTGGCGTGACGTTTATCCAGCTGTATGAATACTGCGTCGAGCATAAGAAGAAAGTCTGGCCTAGTACGCCTAGTTTGGGATGGGGGAGTGTGATTGGGAATGTAAGCACCCCTTTTCTCCCCTCTAATCTTGGCATGATAAGGTATGGGTTGGGCTGATAAATGGGGATGGATGATAGACGGTGGATAGGGGCATGGGCTTCGGGATGAATTACGCGCATCATCAGTGCGTGGCTGGGATTGAAGTCCTGTTGCCAGACGGGGATTTAGTTCGCACAGGGCAGTGGGGGATTTCGGGATCGCCGTCGGGGTTTTTGTCAAAATTTACGTTTGGCCCGTCGGTGGAGGGGTTGTTTTTCCAGAGTAATTTGGGGATAGTGACAAAGATGAGCTTGTGGTTGACGCCGCAGCCGCAGGCGTACATGTGCTGCTCTTTTAGCATGCCGCTTTTTACGGACATGGAGGTCATGGTGGATGTGTTTGGGGAGATGAAGAGGAATGGGACGGTGCAGTCGTGTGTGTGGTTTACTAGTTTGATTGAAACGCTGTGTATCATGGGGCGGAGGGAGGATTACTGGACGGGCGAGGGGCCGGTGCCGGATTGGAGGCTGGAGGAGCTGAGGCTGGAGACGGGGTTTGGGCATTGGTATGCGCGGTGGGGGCTTTACGGGCCAAAGAGGATTGTCGAGGCGCAGTTTGAGGAGATCAAGAGTGTGCTTGCACGACGAGCGCCGACGGGGACGATAAGCAGGAATTTGTATGCCAACCACGAGGAGGATGGGAGGTTGGATGCGTCGACTGTGCCGGATCAGGATGGGCAGATGTTTGTGGGGATTCCGAGCTTGTGGAGCTTGCCGTTGATTAACTGGCCTATTCCAAAAGACAAGAAAGATGGGAAGGCAGCGCATGGGGATTACGCGCCGGTGATTCCGTCGAATGGGAAACTGTTGATGGAGTGGATGGAGGTGAGCAAACCAATTTGTGAGGCGAATGGGGTGGAGCTGATGGCGGATTTCTTTATGCATGAGAGACATGTGGTGTTGATGAATATGTTTACCTGGGACCAGACAGATGCAGCTCAGAAGGCAAAGATGGAGAGGTTGTATTATGGGCTGTATGAGGAGGCAAAGAAGAGGGGGTATGGGATGTACAGGGGACATGTGAATCATATGGGTGAGTTCTCTTCCTCTTCATCAAAAGTAACAAACTGCTGACAAAGGCAGACCTCATTGCCAATCTGAATGACTTTAACAATCACGCCTACAACCGCTTTGTGGAGAAGATCAAAGTAAGTGCTACCTTACCTTACACAGGTAATGAGTGAATCCATACTGACAAACACAACTTGAAGGACGCTCTGGATCCCAATGGAATCCTTGGACCTGGAAAGCAGGGTATCTGGCCCAACAGATTTCGCCATCTCAGAGAGACCCAGGAAAAGAAGTTTGACTAAACATGTGGTTGTAATGTATCTCAACGAATTATGTATTGAGGAACTAGTATATCCAACGCGCTAAAGATATGAGCCGTCAAATATCTTTCGATTTGCTCCCAAAAGAATACTGCATGCCATCCTTGACACTTCCAAAAAGCATTGCCCAGACATCCTGCACCCAGTTTGTTCCAGCCTTCCACGGCCCTACACCTGCAACCAGGGGCAATCTCTTCATCGCCGCGCGAGCATAAGTCGAAGTGAGATTCATCATGGGCTCAGCAGGCAACATGGCCCTCCCAGCCTCAGGGATATAAGGTGTCGCAGCAGTAGCCCCCGTCTTCTCTTGATGCTTAATCACCTTGATCAAGTTCCTCGTCCGCACATCAACACCGGGGGTCCAGCTGGCAGCCGTGTAGCCAGTTAGCAGCCCCGCGTTGGGAACACCCTCGATCATGCAAGCGTTCCACACATAGCGCTCCCCCATCGTCTCGTTCACAGGCTTGCCATCGACGGTGACAGCCGTGGCCGACAGGATCTCCATGTGCAACCCGGTAGCAGTGACAATGATATCCGCCTCGATTTTCTCGCCCCCAGTCTTGACGATAATCCCGTCTTTGGTCACCGTGTCGATAACATCCGTTACAATCTTGACGCCGGGCTTGTGGAGCGCCTTGAAGAAATCGGCACCGGGACAGAAGCAGAGGCGCTGTTCAAAGGGGTTGTACCGGGGATTGAAGTGCTTCTCGATCTCGAAACCTTTGGGTAGCTGTGACTTCATGGCACCGATGACAAACTTGCGCCCAGCATTGGGAAAGTTGAGAACAAACTGCACGAATGCCGTCTCGGCAAACATTCTCTGGAACCAGTTGATCGTCACTGCCCAGCTGAGGGGCATCCATCTGGACAGGGTTTTGACAGTCTTGTCTTTTCTGGGAATGGCGAAGACATAAGACGGACTGCGTTGCAGCATTGTCACCTCCTTGGCCTTTTCTGCGAGGGAAGGCAACAGCGTGATGGCTGTGGCGCCGGAGCCGATGACGATGATCTTCTTGTTGGTGTAGTCGAGCTTCTCGTCCCAGAATTGGGGGTGGACGACCTGTCCTTGAAAATTGTCGATGCCAGGGATAGCAGGTGGCAGAACCTTGTCGTAGCTGTAGTAGCCACTGCAGTTGAGCAACCACCACGTCTTGACCTGCTTCTGCTCCGTCATCCCATCTTCGTGGGTGATTTCCAACTGAAGAATCCACTTTTGCTCATCGGAGCTCCAGTTTGCAGCCTTCACGCGATGGCGCAACCGGATCTTCTTGTCGATCCCCTCAGACGCAGCACACTCGGCAATGTACGATTTGATGGCGCTGGCGCCGGCCATGCTGTCCTCATAGGGCCACGGTCGCCATGGAAAGCCATACAGGGCCATGGCGCTGTCGCTCCGGATGCCGGGGTACTTCCAAAAGTCCCATGTTCCACCCAGAGAGTCTCTCGCCTCGAGGATGGCATAGCCGCGGTGGGGTAGCTGGGTTTGGAGGCGATAGGCAGCGTTGATGCCGGTTAGGCCCGCACCGACAATGACGATGTCAAGCTCCTCGACGGATGTGGTTGGGGCCATGGTGTGTTTGATGGTGGAATGTTTAGTGAAGACGTCGCTGCCCAATTTCTCCTAAAGCGCCACCTTTTCTCGAGCTTCAGAGCCGTTCCCAATCTTCGGGGCGGTTCCGATTCTTCCGGGAAGCCCCCGACATTTTTCTGACCCACTGGCCGAAAAGGTGGAGCGGTGTGGGATAATCCGAGCCAACCATCGCACTCGCTAAAGCGACGCAACCAGGAATCCCTGCCAGCCCCTGCCTGCTTTGGGTAAGACAACTTGGCAGATATCTTGGCCGATATCTTGGCCGATATCTTGGCGTTGACTTCCACCTCCTCCATAACAATGAGTTCAAGTGGGCAAGAATCGCGAAATGGGTGCTGACTGCTGATGGATACAGTGCGCGAAATCTGCTTGTCAAGAAAGTCAGTGATTTTGGTGTTCCGGAAACACATGTACGCTCCCGGGCGTAGTTTGGTAACATCTGGTGGATGGTATGTTGTTCGCAAAACAGGTTGGGTGATTTCGAATCTTGACCACATACGCCTACACAATGGATATCAAGCCTCCAAAGCCAAAACAAACATAGAGAAACTCTTAGGTAGGCCAGGCCACATCACCATTTCCCTAATAGTCATGAATTCTACGACAGTCTTTCTGATTGCCAGCAGAGCGTTCCCAGCACATCTTTGTCCCTCGTTTTAGAGTGCTACCAGGCCTGGCATTGTTTGACCTCTAGCTGTGTACAAGACGATGAACCAGACACCTTCCGGGCGTCAGTGGGGCGAGAGCACTTTGTGTTTGACGGACCACTGACAACAAAAGATGTGTACTTTGCGGCTCTGGCACCGGCAAGGTCAGGGGGTAGCGCTTGATCAGCGGCTCATGGGGCCGCAGTGTGTTTCTCATGTCTGCCGCCACGCTGGCATAGATACAGACCTGGGCTCGATCACCGGCTCCAGGGGTCTCAGAGTGCTTCTTGTGCGTCCCCTTATCGCCCGTGACGGGTAGAAACGTGGGTTGAACGTGCTCCGGCGTGGAGATTGACGTGCGCGTGATATGCTGCGGCAGTATTACCCTGAGACTATCAGCAAAATTTCATTGTTTCCACATGGATTCCATTCAACCTACCTGGCAAGACGGCGTCGGGGATATGATCATAACAGTTGAGTCCAACTTCAGACCTGGCTCAGCGCCGAATAGTACGCATAAGATTGTATGAAGTGGTTTGAAACTCTTCCGATTCCTCTGGCCAAGCGCTAATAGCACGGCGCAACTCTGTTGGCTCGACGATGGGCGAATCTTGCAGTTTTTTCCCCTGAACATCTCATCCAAGGACGGACCTCAGCTTGCGGGAATTTCTTCGTTTGCTGTCTTAGTTCCAGTCGTGTCCCTTCCGTGATTTGTAGGTCCTGTACATCATCGGATCGGCACGGAGCTCTGGACTTGGAAATTTCTGTTGTAGGACGAAGTCAGCGGGGCCCATGAAGAAAGAAAGGTAGTACAGAATAGTGCCTGTATGCCACCTCCCATCCACGACGTACATACCCTTCTGGAGAAAAAAAGGTAAACTTTCCGAGCCCGGGAGACACCGCATGCCTTCTGTCTATGTGTGACCGAATCTCAGGAGTTAAGATCAAGCCGTGCTGTCAAGTACGGCTCGTGGTCGTCTTCGGGTTTGGTAGAGCCGAATGGGCCGACCGTAGGGCCTTGAACCTGTATTTCAACCTGGCCTTCGTGGTTGAAGATGTCCACGTCAGCAGTGAAAGATGCAGGTATGTAGGCAGAGAAACAACTGGAAGAAGCCTTCGGAGATGGTGAGGTAGGCCATCGAGCAGTTCTTCTGGAGAGCTCCTGATGGTGATGGTTGGTGAAAAAGGAAGAATACCTTAGTCAGTCAATCGGGACAGGATGAAAGAAAGCCCTAAGGTCTCTGGGTCCTCTTTGATTGTCAGCCTGTAGCCGGGCGCGCTTTCCACCCAAACCCCCTGGCCCAGCACGCCAGACTGATACCGCCTGAAGATTGTACCAGTATGCCCTAACTGCTGATTGTAAGGCAGCAACGGTCTTGCCCTTCCCACATTGGCCAAAAGAAAATCTTTGGGACGTGTACAACTAAATTCATCCTCATCCCCCGGCTACTCAACAACAGCTCGCGAACATCCTCTATTTCTTCCCTCATCGAGTGGTGCCGACAACGTATGTATATACCTCTTGCCCTTTCGCTCTTTCCACGATCCTGACATCGCAGAAGCGCCACATCAGATCTTCCCCGGTCGCCCTGTGTAGGTGTATCTCTGCAGCTCCTGTTATTTTCTCGCTTCGACTTCCCTAACATTGAGCAAGTATCACAGCTTCCTTGTAAGACTTCTTCCCAGGATCCTTCGACGGTGTTTCGGTGTATTGACCTAGAGATATTTACAAGCATCCTCTCGTGCAGACAGCCGGCGCCACCACTGCCGAGTATGTAGTCTAGGACGATGGTATTATTGTTCGATTCACTGATTGAAAAGTAGTCCAGTCTCCTTGCGCTACCTTCTGCCCGCTGCCTACCCTCCATCGTATGTACCACGCCTGGTAATATTCTTTCGGCTTTTTGACAGGAATAAGCATTTGATAGCTCACCGTCGCTGCTTCATCTGTATGGTTAGTGGTTTCAACTACGGTGGATCTGGCTGACCTGTGGGACCATATTTCTAGTTCCGTCGCTGCCTCGCTCCCCCTTCTCTCTTCTCGGGGCTGCTGGTATGTCTTCCCTTGTCGTGACTTAGGTAGTTTGGCTAGGCACCACTAACCGCCTAATTGTAGGTACTAACAGAACGTATCGCCCCCCGACCCTCTTCTTGCCTCGTAAGCGCATCCAACGACAACCACAACGATCCGTCTTCGCGCCTCTCCCCCTGCCGGACTACCACTTCTTATCTCGTTTACCTCTGATACGAACTGCTTGGGCGGACAAAGCGGAAATAGAGCAATTGCTTGCATCGACCGGCCTTCGGCGTCGTCTTTCGTGGGTTCTTCTCCCTTCGAAACTGTCCACTAAACGTCATGTTCCTCCAGTCCTTGGACATATACTGACGTTTTCGACAGAAATGGCGGCCGATAATTCTTTCTCCGCCGCTGCCTTCGCGCCATCCCGAGGCGTGACCCCTTGCCGTCCGCTCCCTCTCATAGGAGAGGAAGATATCGAGATGGGGGGGATGGTACGTTTGATTTTCATTTATTTTGCGTTTTCCTTTTGTCTTGCACCTTTCTCCTGTTTTGTGTCCTCCTTTAGTTTCTTGTCCTCCTTTCGTTCTTCTACTATGTATTCGCGTTCTCCTTATTCCTATTGGAACCAGGTTTGATGTCCTTGTCGAAGCTCTAATTGAGCATTGGCTATTGATCAGCTGAAGCAGTGGCAAGCAATTCTAGAGTGCTAGAGGTTGTTTTTAGGGGGTAGTTGGTCTTTTATCACCTGTAGCATTATTTCGGCAGCACTCCTCATGGCTTCTCCGCCCCTTCTACCGCAATCTTCTTGCTTTATACCTTTGTTAATCGTCTAAGCTTTCTATGCTCGCTCCCAAGTGGGTCAAACCTGCATTTTAAGACTTTGTCTTTTCTCATCCCAGCTTGGCAAAGAAATGCGTTGTTGCCTTGTCATCTCCTGAGGAAAATCTCTATTCTATGCCTATTTCACCCTGGGGGAGCACTGTTAGAGCCTTGATGGTGGTTCATCTTACCTTCTTCTGCGATTTCTATCGAAGTCGCATCAGCCTACTCCTATCCCCACTCCCCATCAGATAACTCTGTTCCAGACAAAGTTGGTTTCAGAAGAAGTTCTTCTTTCTGAGAGACTGATCGCAGTTCTATATCCCCTTGGACAGCACAGAAGAGTGTTTGTGCCTCGGGGGTATCTTTGCCGACAAACGTGGGCTCTTTCTTAGCATGTTCCTCCCAGTTATGGAAGGAAGCTTGGGGCGCTCAGAAGCCCTGATATTGATGATGAAATTTGGCGTGCTGTTCGTGGATGCGTGTCTCATTCGGAGGACGAAGAAGAGGCTAACCATCCTGATTACCTAGCAGAACCGTCGCCGGCGCCTCCACGCGCAGCCCATCACCGTTCGCTCCTTTTCCCTCGCAAGAAAGTGCGGCCTCGGCGGTTGGATCGCCGTCTTCGTCGACCTCTGTGTTTTCTCCATGGCCCTCGCGCTCGTGCTTGGTGCCGTTTTGGGGTTGATCCAGTAAGTTCTTTTTCTCCTGCACATTCTAAACCACGATGACACCTCCTGACAACTTTCGCGTTCACGCGATCGCAGATTTGGGCTTTCCAAGACCGGTTAAGGTGGAGAGAAAAGGTGGTGTGTGAGGTGGTGGGGAGAAAGAGGGTGAGAAAAGGGGGAAGTGAGGAGGGGATGCGGACCTCTACGATGTTTTTCTTGGGAGGAGGAAAGCGGGGATGCGGACCTTTACAGTCTTGTTCTTGAGAGAGGGTTTGTTGCATCTGTTCTTGTACTTCAATTTTACTTTTCTCAACAGGAGAACCTGTCCTACCCCGTCTGAGACCACATATCACCGATTGACTCTTATCGATACTTTGCTGATGCTCTGCATTTGTACACATCATCTCCAACTAAACCAACTAGGTATGAAAATACAAAACACTCCTGCTTTTTCTCCTCAAGTTAGCCTTGTTCGCTCTTTCAATCCTCGCCACCAGAAACAGTCTTCCCTGGCTTCAAATTCTCAACAACAACTTGGTCACGGCATGATTCAGGGGTCTCAAAGTAAAAAAATCAACGGTTTTAAATTTATATGGATACCTAATTCCATGCCATCCCGAGCCACCATTTTAACCCCCGTTTCTACCCAGCGAGCCCATTATCATCGTCTCATAAAATCATCGAGAATAGAAGGGAAAAGGCAATGAAGAAAAGATAGGATCATATCCGTCACCTAGAGGCCAGAATCATCGATATTACAAGGCGGGAGCTTTCCCAGGCTTCTTCGAAGGTGACAGCGAGTGGCGGAGGCGCTTACCGATGGATGCCAGCCATTTGCGGCCCCTGCCCCGAACAGTCGGCGACTCGACAGCACGGTCGAGCTGAAATTTCCGGATCCTCGCAACGTACTCGCAGTACTCTCGCACCATCTTGTTTATCTTCTTCTCGGTTGTACATGTCTCGGCGATGGCTGATGCGATGTATGCGAGAGGGCGAGCGAAATGTGGCCCTTGATGATCAGCTCCTTCGATCTGAGCACCACCATCAAGCAAGGCCTGCCATACAGGGGAATAGCGCGCCTTCCATTCCTGTTGACCATATTTATCATCCATAGCCATAGGATACTCTTGAGAATGCCACATGATACAGATCTTACCGTCCGGACGATTTAGACAATGATTATCGACAAACCTGTCGACAAGGAGACACGTGTCCCACCGAAAGGAGATAATATCGGCAATTTCGGACGCAGACATAACGTCAGGGGAGTTAGGGTCGTGAAGAAATTGGAAGATCCCACCCGCGAGGGCGACGTTTACCCCCTTATTCCAATCACCAGGGCAGAGCTCCTCAAAGAACAGCTTTGCCATGCTAGAGACACGTGAGTGCACCATTGCGCGTGTCATCTCGTCAACGATGTCGTGGGAATCAGCGCCGCCAGTAAGATGGATAGGCATGGCCTGATCGTTGTCGGGGGGCTGGTGAGGGTATGTAGGCAGTGCTTCCCAGCGCTCTCTGCAATGAGCCAATGGGATCCCTGATCTTCTAGTCCACGAATACTCCCAATTGTCATCCTGAGCGCTAAATGAGAAGTCCCGGGATAGGATACGAGAGAATCCCCGGGCCCCTAGAACATCCGTGATGGAACGACAAAATTCATTGTATGTTTGGGCCTGCACCTCGGTAGGCTCTTCGGGCTGAAGGCAGGTTTCAACCAACGGGTTTCGCTCTGCCATCTGCATTAGGTCAGCAACTGGGGACGTAGAGTAGAGATAGGTCATGCCTACGGTAATATTGCCGGGTGATGTAGCTATGATCTTCTTTGGAGATGGATGATTGATGGTTGCAGGATGGAGGAAGTAGACTGGGGGCTTGGGGGTCCCGTAAATTTTTAAGGGAGTAACCGGTGGTCCTGAACAGAGAGTTGGTTGTTTGGTGACTAAACCTGGCTGAAGTGGACTTTTTTTCAGATGGTGTGTGTCACGCCAATCATGCCCTCGAGTGGCGCGAGAGAGTTGGTTGTAAGGTGGAAGAAGGAAGATGGGCTGTGGAAAAGGGTCTGGGGACTGTTAAGCCGTTGACGTTGGCGGTTTGGGCTTCCAATCACCTGATTGGCCCGGCCCCATCTTCCTGTGATTGGCTGCCTGCAGGCTGCCAGCTCTGGAGTGACTCAATCTGACCAATCATCAGTGATGACATTCCCCAAAAGGGAAGTGGGGCATATAGAGAGGAGTCAAAACTAACGACACCGCACTTGTCCACCACAACAACGGACAAGCTTTTGGAAGTGGTTTTAATCATCGGGATGACAGATGCATAAATGACCACGATGGTGTCGGTTCTACAGCTTGTCAAGGATCCGCAGTAAGTCCCGGACACCAGTGCCACGACTCCCAGATTGCCAGTGACGAAGGTTTTTCGATCTATAAATCATCTTGTTCACGGCAGATCCCTCCGCGACCATGCTCGAGATTCGCCGGGGGCGGTCATAATTGAACAGCCGAAACGGTAGAACATCGTATATTCAATACAATTGGGGCCAAAAGAACAATACCTGCCCCTAGTCTTCGAGGTTAGCCCCACTTGCCCGGCCATGTTCGAGAGGCGGGGCTGGGCCGGGGGCAGAGAAACGTATATCTTTCCCTCCATTCTTCTCGCAGGCCTCAAATTTCTCCATCTCCAAACAAACACTGCGATGCCCACCGTGCTGTCGTCGCCTCCCGTCGCGAGCAGCTACAATATTCCACCTCCGGTGTACCACTATCCCACCACATATTCTCCTACTAGCTTTACGACGAAAGTCTTTCCCTTGAATTTGACCGCCTTTTCTCGGAGTCGTTCCGCCGCGACTGCCATCCTTATCGTCCTGCAGTATTCACCACGGCCGTTTATCCGCTTAGTCCGAAAGCGTTTCGTCAGAGTCCATCCGCCGTTACCACAGCCAGCGATTTCCACGTCGCCTGCAACAACCCTCGTGTCAGAACCAGCGGGCCTATTCTCGCCGCCAGATCTCATGTCACGGCAATCCATCCGATCTCTGCAGCCGGCTATCAGAATCCCAGCTTCATTCGGCGTGCTGTCCCGCGTGACCGCTTCCAGCAGCTTCCCTGAGAACTGAGCAATAAGGTTTATTCGTATATTCTCATTACAGCGGCGCATTATTTTAGTTCATCGTCGAATTCGGATTTCTCGAATTGGGCTTCAGTGGTTACTAGCTGCTGTTGGGTTTTCTCCATCCGATTCGGGGCGGTGTCGAAGGCATCAAACACTTCCACCGACCGCCAACTCGAAAGAGTTGAATAGATCCGCCTCCACCTTGCTCGACTGGGGAAATTGGCAGAGTGCAGCAATGAATTCGGCGAGGTTGGTGTCGAAGAACCGCTAGAGGGCTGGTTTATGTTCGACTCCAACCCACTGCCTCTTTTCCTCTCGCAGACTCCGCCGCACCCAAACGAGCGTGATCCAGACCCAAATGATCAAAAACACCAGCGGACTGCCCCATCCTGTTACGCGCCTGGTTAGCTACGAATCTCCAACTAGAGCAATATCTGCGTACTGGGAAACATACCCACACCGTACGCAACAACCTCAGGCACCGTCCAGATTACCACCAGCGTGCCAATCCCGTCGAACAGCGCGCCAGCAGCCCAGAACCAGTTCATCTGCACTAGCAGTCTCCGAAAGCGGCTGCTAACGGCATACCTCTCCCGCAGCGCCATCCTGTACTCCTTACCCGCATTTCCGTCAACTGCGATGACGTCCTCAATAAAAGTGTAGATCAGGGGCGGCACCCTCTCCCCCTTTGCCGTGGAACTGATCCGAAACGGCGCAGGAACTCTGCGCGCATGCATCCAGCCGTGGACCACAAGCTGCAAACCGCCCTGGATGAGCATGACAGACACGGGCATCGCCAAGGGCCGAATGGGCGGGGTGTGTGGGACGGACGCGCCGATCAGGATGCCCGACATGTAGAAGTAGCCGAGGCCGAGAGTGTGGTGCGTATAGTCAAAGGACCAGCGGGAGGTGGTGCCGAGCGGGCGGTACGTGTCCTTTTTGTTGATGAGCTTGAGGATGCGGAAGCCGTACTCGATGCCTGTTACGATGCCGAAGAAGGAAGTGATGACAGCGAATATGAGGCCGATGCGAAGGGAGGAGTAGCGCAGGCCATAGAAAAGGGCGATGGGCAGGATTGAGGACTCGAGGACTAGGAGGCCGCCGAAGATGGAGAGTTTGATCTTGTGGTCCCAGAGATTGTAGTTGAGACGGGGCAGACCGGGTAGCTCCTCTGGCAGGCCCGTGGTCGTCGCTGCTGTCGCATTTGTCGCGTCCTTGGCGCTGTCATTTTGGCGCGTGGGGGGCACCTGTGGTTTTCTCATTTTGAGCGTGAGTGAGTATGTGAATGGAGTGATCTTGACGAAAAAGAAGAATAATGAGATCGTGCAAAAGAAGAGGTCATGGATGAAAGGCATCCATCCAAACATACACGTCTTGCTTGCGGGTGCCGATGAGTGCGCTCCGTTATGATGTCATCAAAGGTCTTGGCTCGGGGCTCCATTGCAGCTCAGAAATACCAGTAATGTTACGCAGCGGGACCATGTAAAAGGCTGGGCCTTGTCAGCCAAGAACTGACCTGCGTCGAAACCCGACCGATCGTGAGCGTCACCCAATTCATGGCATCCCAAAGCACATGAGCTTGCAGCAATACTAAGTGTTCAGCTCGGTTTCGCAAAACCCTGCAAACCTCTCGACCTGCCCAATTAATACATCCGTCTCGTCCCTCGCAACGCAATACCTAATTACTTCGTCAGAGGGTGCTCTAGTAGTAGCAATGTCGTTCGCCCGACTCGCTCCAGACTTCATACTAGGGCTCTTCGGGTTCAAAGGCTCGATCTCGGCATCGCTGCCGTCTGGGGCAACGCAGAATCTAAAAGGTGATGCTCTTAGACCCACGACATCCGCTATCGGATCCGACGTCACTTACATCTTTGCTCCGTAAGCATAGCATCCCCGGAACTCATAGGGAAATTCGCCCCCGGATGCCACAATCGAATGCACAAGATACTCGGCAGCTTTAGAGATACAGATTCTAGTACGTATCTTGTCAGCCCGCCACGAACAAGAATTATCGCCTTGTTCGACGGGGAAACCCACATTTTAGACCCATCTAAGCTGCATATCGACACTGTCGTCACTTCTCGGTCGTCGTGTAAAGGGGAGACGACTGGGAATCTCCTGGAACAAGGGTACCTATTTAAAGACGGGAGCGCAAGAACAGTAAGTAGGGGCAACACAACAAGGTTAGTACCGAAGATGCTCCGCGGTTGACTGCCTAGAAATCCGACGTCGTTGGTGTTAGAGTTCAGGGAAGCAAGAAGGCCGGAAGAATACAGACTGTGAACGCAGAGAGCGCCGGTGATAGCACGGCGGTATTAGATCACTTTTCGGATGGGTTTCTCATCTGGTATCTGGCAGCGTCAGATCTCCGGCTGCTAGGAAGAGTGACAATCATGCACCCTATGAAATGTGCAACCCCAACCCCCCGGTGCCAAGAGACATAGATTTGATCGGCAATTGCTCCTAAGACTTGACTGTATCCCCCCAGGCCGCTCTGTCGTATCTAGCCTAATAAACCCACTACTATATACCCCCATTACTACGAATACTTTTCTCCCTCAAAGCCCGAACCTTCAATACTTAAACTACCTTACTAATAAGTAATATTACGTACTTCACTTTCTTCCCTTAACTTTAAAATTCCTCCCTACTAATTTACCTTACTCCCTTCCTTAATTTTACAATTCTACCACCAAATACCCTCTTTTTAATTTCCCCGCCAACTTCCCGTACTTCCTTCCTTTATTTTTGAAATAAGTTTAAATATTTGCGTTAAAAACCTCTCAACAAGTAGCTAATCACTCTGCAATAGGGTATTGGAATATAACCTTGCCAACTCTCGGAGATTCTCTGCCAAGCTACCTATGTCCTTCATGAAGATTTTTTTTCAGCCTTTTCTGGTTGCTCAGATCCTCCTTAAACCTCTGGCAACAGGTAAATCTTGCACCGACGTCGGGAAAGCGGCGCAACCTTGCAGAAGCAAACAGGCCGACCCTGCCGTCTACAGCCGCCACGACACGGGAACCCAAAAAGACCTAAATCGAGGAGAGCAGCCGCATCCGCGAAGGTGTTAGGTGTATAGCTATGGGCTGTCTTGACAGCCAATTCTCTGGCCATACCCTCCAACTCATATTTTGTGAGGACGCTGACCAGGGCAGGTTGGTACGGTGGCGGATTCGGTGGTGCGCCTGTCAAGTTCGACTCGCTAGCGATATCTTCGGCGATTCTGTCCGCCGCTGCTGGTGACAGCTTGGTGGTATATCTCATAGCGTCCGTCACCGCTGTCGCAATGGTGGCGGCGAGGTTCGTCGATTGAGCGGCTGGGGTTGCCAGCACAGCCATACCAAGGTAGGTATACGCGCCTGCCATCTGACGCATTACCGCGTCTGGCCACTCGACGCGGCGATTGCCGTAAACAGCGCTCCTGGCATTTAGAAAGTTGGCAATGGCCGTGGCTGTCGCAAAGACATGGTAGGCGCAGATCTTTCTCGGCTTCGCTCTGTCCGGTACTGTCGCCATTGCGTTGACGATGTTCATGATAGCAGTTGCGATGATCCTCGTTAGGCTTTCGTTGATCTTCTTCCCAGATTTCGAGTTGTTGACCTCTGCCATGACGTAGGACAGCTTGATGAGGGCGTGGGATATCGCCCTTGCGGTTGTGTAGGAATCATCCAGGACAGGAACAACCGTCACCTTGACACCGGTCGCGTATTTATCGGAGAGCACCTCAGTTGAGTGGCTTCCGAGCCTGGGCCGGCACGCACTCAGCCAATTACGGAGTCGCTGCAGCTTTTTGGTCATTTGGAAGGGTTCTGCGTACAAGTTGTGGAGTCCGGTATGACTGTGCAGAAACAGAATCGGGAAGTACTTTCTTGATAATAAATGGAAAGGGCCTAGAACGTTGAAAGACCAACGGTGCCCTGCCCTACTCCAAGCCCTATTCCAAGCTTAAATTCGAGACGTGGCAGGTGCCCATGGGTGGAGCGCCGTATTCAATCCATGGGGCGGCCCTGGCGAGGATGTTCGTCCGTGCAAGTCCTGCTGCTGCGGCATGTGCCCATCACATTCCGTCCCCTTCGGTTCAGGATTGCAAAGTTCCAACCTTAGCTGTCCACTTGCCGACGCCGACTCTTAGCCTCCAGGCAATCGTGCAGTACACAAGCGACCCGGCGCAGACACAACATATTCCTTTTCATTATTGCCACAAGATATCTGCTCCAGCAAAACGTCACCTTCGACGGTTCCAATGCTGGAATCCTACGCACCCTATTGAAGCGAACAAGGAGCATGGAACGGGGGGGTGCAGCGTCGTCGGTGCCCAGTGCTGTATGTGCCAGCTTGTTTGGATTCTCGACGATGTGCTAACACCATCTTCTGCACAGATGCGAGTCTCTAGCGCTGCATTGTACCATTCTCTCGGCCACGCCAAATTCATCAGAATACACACTCCCGACCATCAAAGCACCCCGAGCCATCCGTTTTATGAAACACTCGCCTCTTCCGAAGAACCTCAACTGTCCTTCGACCTGAATGATCTCGCAATCGAATTCAGCCATCTTCGAACTGCTTCCAATCCGTTTTCGCGACATCGACGGCGAAGTGTCCATGCTCTGCGAATACGAAACAACTAGTCAGCTTTTGCTTGAACGGAAGGAGACGGCTTGGGTGGGTATTTGACTGCCCTAAGATTTCCAGCCCTGTGAAACATGTGGGTGTGCCGGATCGCTGGGTTGGAGATAGACGAGTTTGCTGTACCCCGCGGCGGTCTGTAATTGGGTGCTCCACCCATTCTGAGTGTCACAATCCGGCTATGGTAGTCTTCTGATCTGGGGCTCCTTTGAGGCTTTTCGGCCGAAAAGGAGGGCAGGGCGGCAGCCAACCAGGAACGGGAACCGGTCCGATCCGAGACCCGGTATGCAAGTGTAAACAAGCATTTATTGACACTATCGAAATCGGTACCGCAGTTGAGGTGATGGTGGCGCTGGAGTCGAAATATGGTGGTGTCTGTTTAGGTAGCTCTTGTGCACGCATTGGGGCGGTTGCAACTACTTGGAGGAGGAATGTATGATGGTGGTTGTTGCGGAAGGGTCTATGGGGTTGCAAGACGTGGACAACCTGTCAAGTTGGAACACTGGGGGTGGGCTTGATGCCCGCAGCATGCCCCTGGGTTCTTTTCGTGGAGCTGGTGGAGGACAGGCCTCCCAAGCAGCACCGGAGAGGAAGGCACGTTAGACAGAAAGCCTACCTACCTAGGTAGATACACTACATGACGTTGACAGAGGAGACTTGCCTCAATAAAATCTCTCCTACGCCAATTGAATTCTTTTCCACTTCTGCATGCTCAAAGCAGACTGCCGGTTTCTTTGCTACAGTTCTCTTCATACGCACACATTCATTTCTGCTCAACGGACACTGGACAAGCACACTACCTTACCTATGTCACCTACTAACACTCGTATATCTTCGGCGATGCACCTGAAGCAGAGCCCTCAGACTTTGCCGAAGTCGAGAGGGTGTTTTCTGTATTCTGCGAGGATCCTGGTTTCACTCGCCATCCAACAGTTTGAACAGTCATCTTCTCGTCGGCAAGACACCAAGAACGGACTCGGAATTACCACCCTATTTATCCGGCGCCATATCTCAGCCCGAAAGACTGGTTGCTGCCTGCCTACAAAAGTTCTGGTAGGGCCCCGATTTCGAGACAGCACTAGTACCAAACCGATTAGTCCGCCCCTGAAACCCGGGTCATCATCCCGACGGCAAATCTAGCAATCTTTTTATATCCCGCCGACGCGCTTTTCTCTGACTTCAGCCACCTTTCTCAACATCGTCGGCCACATACGCTCTTTTCCCGCTTGGCTCCCTATACCAGCATTCCACTCATTTAAGCGTCATTCATTCGTTTATCACCAAACACAATGGTTGTTCCACGCTCCCTTTTTGTCCTTCTCTTTGGCGCCCCACTCGCTCTCGCAGCAATCGCCCCCCGTCAAGATGCCGCGCCCACCTCGACTGACGACCCGGAATGTGCCGTGGAGAAATTCCAGGCCATCGCGATGTCCATCGCGCCCGAAATCACCCCACCGCCCAAACTCGAGGAATATCTTACTACAGCCGAGGAAATCGTCAACGCTGTGAAAACTTTGGCTCCTTCTGACCTTGGTTTGGGTGGTACCGACGAAGTAGAGGTATGGTGCAGTTTGGAATACCTTGGCCCATTGGCCAAAATCAGGCCGACCGACCCTGCGATGTTGAAGGTCATGACAAGCTGGGAGGCCCAGCGCTCGAGCGCACGCGACAAATGGTCCAGCAGCGTGCACAGTCTCGCGACACGCTGCGGAACAATCAATGGGCATGCAGGGGGTTACTTGATGAGCATGGTTGCGTCCAACTATGATGAGTGCACCAGCGCGAGGAGCGTGTGGAAGGAGTTGACCACCATCAATCAAGGGGCTGCTGCTGCTGTTGCTACCAAGACTGCTGAGGATGCTGCTGTGCAGGGACAGACAAAGACAGGAGACATCACTACAAACACGTCAACCTCTACTGCTGGGGCTTGGAGGGGAAGGGAGACTGCTGGCGCTATGGTGGTAGTTGCTGGAGTTATTGGTGCTGTTGTTGGACTCTGAGGTCGATAGGAATAAAATATCAAGTCATGTTGGGAATTTTTTTCTCTCTTCCATCCAGTGAATACGCCTTTAAGGATAGCCGGTAGGCATGAAGAAGTATGTGATAACGCGTTCCAATCATATCGAAATGCCAATTAAAGTATCTCTAAGACCTACCGCCTATCTTTCAACGCGTAATAACAAGGTTGAAAGGCCTTCGTTTTAAATAGCAGTCTCCATGCTTTTGTCTATAGCGTGTTATGATCACTATGAAAGCACTTCCAACGTTTGACATGCTCTTTTTACACTGCATGCCAACAACATTGACCAGATCCTTGAGATTTGGGTTATGTTATCAAGAACAATTGTGTCATGATGCAAGGCTCAAAGAAATGCCAAGAAAGACCCCTGAACGCAAAAAAACCAACACGCGACTTGAGGTGACATCGGCGATCACAGCCCGCCAGGCACAATTTCGATGTTCGGGTTCCGGCACGGATATAAACTCTGACCATTTCCCGGCGAAAGCCCCATCCTTCTCTCGCAGCCTGTTCATTTTTTCGCTGTTGAAACCATATGATTTGTTTGGTTTTACATGGCTTGAGTCACCAAAACTCACTTCAAGCTATATCCTTGCTCACACCACACAAACCACACAGTCATTACAGCACCAGGTCCTCATCACCAGGCCATTATTAAAATATTCAATATTCAATAATACCATTCTACCACATTCCACACACCTAATAATAATTGAAAATGATACCCAAAACAACCCTCCTCCTCGCCACCCTAGCAAGCACCACCCTCGCCCAAACCACCGCCCCCCACCCCCCAATCCAACCATCACAGACACCATCTCCCCAGCCCAGCAGTCCTCCTCCGAAGACGCCCTCTACAGCCTCTGCACCTCCCAACTAAACGCCTACCAGCGCCTCCGCCCCTCCCCTGCCAGAGATGTCCAGTCCTTCTTCGCCAACGCCCCGGAACTCCAAGACCCGCGCAACAACTACTGGGATCCCGCAGAGATAGACCTCCAGTGCAGGTACATCTGGGAAGGGCGAAACTCCATGGGCGCCACCGCTGCCCCGTCGCTAGCATCGCAGTTCTCGGCTTTTACGTCGAGTTGGAATAGCTGGGTTGGGAGTGTGAAGGAGGAGGCGCTGGAGTGGGCGACGAGGTGTAATGAGTTTGCGGGTACACCCTCGGGGGAGGAGGGGGAGGTGGATGGGGGGGACAAGGAGAATAAGAGGTGGGGGGCGCACTTTTACGCGTTGATTATAACGGATGAGGCGGGGTGTAGGACTGCTGTTAGTGATTGGCTTGGGGTTGCTGAGGGGAGGACTAGGACTACGGTGGGGATGGCGACGGTTACGGGTGTGACGACTATGAGTACGACGAGGACGACGACGATGACGAGTACTAGTAGTGGGGAGGTGGAAGAAGTGGTTAGCACGATGACTTCGACGGGTGGGATTGCGCAGATGACGGGGTTGGGTGGGGTTGCTATGGGGGTTGTGGCTGTTGGTGGGGCGGTGGTGGGTGGGTTGTTGTAGGTTATACCAGGACTAGCTGAAAATTGAGGATGGTATGAATGGTGTAAATATAGGAAGTAGTGTTAAATGACCATTGATATGGGAATAAGAAGTTCTTTAAAGTTACCCAGTTGGTGGTGGGTTGTGGCGCTGTCGAAAACAGGAGCGCTAATAGCCGTTGGTGCGATTTGTGCTAAACCCCCTGTACCTAGGTAAAAATCAGGGTATGACAAAGTGAAACTGCATTGTGGATTCCCTGTAGGTGCATAAAACAGCCTGCCCCATGACAAATACATGTCGTGGCTATTCTCGTCTCCTTGTTGTTCAGTTGATATTCAAGAGATATTCACACTTTGAACTCACCGTCAGCATTGGTCGGCATCTTGCACAATGGGTCTACCTCCACTATTGGGAACCTGACCTTTCCTCCAGTTGCATTAGCCAACAATACCCTCTTGCCTCGCCAACAACTTGACCGTTTTCTCCCACTCGCAACCCAGACCTCAGCGACAACCCCCACCGAGACCAACAGCAAGGCATCAGCATGCGCCTCGACCTTCTCCTCCCTCTCAAGCAGTGCCCCCACCGAGCCACCCTGCGTAGAGGCCTTTTACCTACATGTCCGCAATGCTCGACGAAAAGTTTCTCTCTGAGCACCAACGCATCGCGGAGCTGCTGTCATCGACTTGGTTCTTTGATTTCAAACGTGACGAGATAGCCTCGAGATACAGGGAGTACCCAAACAAGCTTTACAAGCCTTGTGGGATTGCGATGGATCTCTCGACTGCGCTCCGCGATGCGGTGCCAGCAGGTCTGACGAGCGATGAGCTGGTGGCCTTTGATAAGCAGAGGAGGTCGTGGATCAAGGAACGCAAGAGTGTGGTCACGGAGTTTGCAAGGCAGGGTGGTGCGGCTGACACGGGCCGAGCACTGCAGGCTCTTGCACTTGCGATCACGGGGGTGCAGGAGTGCAAAGCGGCTTTGGCGGTCGGTCTTGGGATAACCGATCCTGCATCGTTGACGGCTGGGCCTGGGATTTCAGGAGGGACATCTTCAAGTTCTGCCGGGGCCGTGGGAGCCAGAGAGACAGGATTAGTGAAGGAGGTTGCCGCTGTTGTTGGAGGTGTTGCTGCGATGGGGTTATCCCTGTGAACTTTGAGCTAGGACTTCTGAGAGGATTATAAACGAGAATGGAAAAGAAGGAAAGATGGGGGCACCAGGTGGTTTGACGAAGGGAGAACTTCGATTTCCGCGTGCCCCTTAGACAGCTAGCAAGACGTACATAAACGTATCAAAAAGTAAAAAGTGCCAGAGTGGCGCTGATTTGTCGAGTTATTGGAACGATCGTAAATCCCATCGCCTAAATTTTCCAATAACAAATATCTCGAAACCAAGAAACGCGAACTCTTATCCGGCTTGAATGTCCCATAAAAAGATGACCTCCATTACCTATCTTCCTAAACGCTCGCCGGCAAGCTGAAAGATACAGCAGCCTAACCAGCAACCAATAGCATACTTGCATTCGCCCTTACATCGCACAACCTCCGAGACGTTTTTAAGATGCACGTGCCTTTCGAAACCATCTGAAATTCCCTTCGAATCATAGTGCGGTCCGAATCCCATGTTCCACATGGGGTTGGCAGCCAGTTCTGTAACCCCTCGTCCGAACTGTCCTATTCTTTCAACAACTTACATCCCGTCAGCTTCAATCCCGATCTACCTAGGTACAATCATTTCCATCACCAAAGACTACGCCAACATGATTCCCGACGATTCCAAGTACTTTTCTCTGAGCGGTTATTGCCCTGTAGGGAGGCCAAGCACCTGGCACGTCACCGATTGGGACCAGAGGCGGATTATTTCGGTGACCATGGACGGGGAGCAGGACGACGAATCCCTCGCCATCAAGCATCTAAGCCGGATCGACAGCAGCCAACTACCTCGCGGAATTTATAGGGTCCATGTATCGGATACCGGCGAGATCATCTCCCGATTTAGCGATCCCAAGAATGATGCGACTTGCTGCGTCCACTATCCATTCCTTGGCGACTTGACTGTTCCAGAAGGGATTCAGACGGTCCGACGGGACGAACTGGAGGAACTCGAGAGGCTCGGCCCTGATGTGGACCTTGTCGCGTACTCTCCACACTAGGGGGCATCTGCTAAAAAGGCAGGCACCTAGGCGTGAATTCTTTCGAGTTATTTTAAGCGATGATGCTAACCCCCTTGCGCAGGTCGTATTCAAGTACTACTGGCTGTGGCAGTATGCGCACAGCTCCTGGAAGGAGATGAACCTGTGGATGCGTCTCCCACGCCGCCATCCAAACATTGTCCCATTTGACCGGGTCGTTGTTGACGAGCTCGAGGGCCGCGCCGTCGGATTCACCAACGCCTACGTGCCCGGCGGCAACCTGAAAGAAAACCCCTCGCGCGTCTTCAAGCTCGAATGGCTGCGGCAGCTCATAAAAGCCGTAGACGAGCTGAATCTTCAATACGGCATTGCCCATCAAGACATCGCCCCGCGAAACCTCGCGGTCGACGAGTCGACCGACTCCGTCATGCTGTTTGACTTTAACTTTGCGGCTCGCATCAATTATTCGCCCTTGGAAAACGGGAATGGTGAATATTACAGCGAGGAGCGGAACGACGTCAAGGGGTTGATATTTACCACCTACGAATCATCACCAGAGACTACAGCCTGCGGGAGAAGCCTCACGAAGAGCAAAATCTCGACGACATCGCTCTGGGGTGGGGGAAGCACCCGGAGGTCAAGCTGGACCACCCGGTTGCGTCATATCAGCTCATCCTGCAGGTGTGGGAAAAGTAAAGGACGGGTGACTTGATTGGTGTCAGGTTTGGCGACTTTCCAAAGGGCATTGACTGGCCCAGACGGCCTGATCCTCCTCAGAAAACGGTTACGCACAGGGATATCCAGGGGAAGCCGGTCGAAGTTAGTTGGGAACTGTGGGATGAGAAGCGGCAGGACGTGCTGGCCAGGGGCGGCAAGGTCTTGAATTGGGAGCGGCCACCGCAGAAGGTTTTGGACGGTGGGGTTAGGGTGCTCTCTAATGGTGAAGTGATAAAGTGCTAATGGTCACAGTTTGACGGGTTGATCCAAGGAGTAGAAATAGTAAAGTGTAATATGATAGGACGAGAGACAGAAGTACCGCATTCAGCCTCGACATCTGATAGTATGAAATCTAGGTACAGATTGGAGCGCAGTATTTTCGATAGTACTTCCGTTGATCTTGTCTGGAAGTCATGTCCGGTGTTAACCCCATGTGATGCTTGTCTGTTTTCAAGGATGTTATCTTCCGTCCACTGTCATGGGGATGCAATAGTTTATTTGGCAAACAGGCGTTTTGATAAAACTGATAGCAGCACTGCATGAAGGGCATTAAAAAACTTAGGCAGACTATCACACAGCAAAGGCTCAGGCAAAATCATAGGTAACTTGGTTCTTTAGGTGTTCATGCTAAGCCCCACGTCCCATAACATCATAGAAGTCTCTTCAAGATTCCACCCGGCCCATTAAACACGAATCTGAAGGACTTTTGCCAAGAACATCAGCCGCTCAAGGACCTTCCGCAGCTCCGGTAACCCCACTCACCGCCGTCCCGCCCGGTTTCCAGCGCCAGAAAGGCTTGTGTGCCGGCCAAGAATGACTGCTGAAAGCAGTCTCCAATTCCAAGCAAAGCCAAGCAACCCAACGATGCCCCTTCCCGCTACTCCCAATCACTCCCTGCTGAGAGTCAGATGTCGGCTGCCGGTTTCCGTTGGAGAGACGATTCTGTTTGCCACTGCAGGGAGCAACCTCCTGCTGCTTGGTTGATGGGTTTGACCCCAGGACAGCACCCGGTAGCGGCGGCGAGTCGACAACACGCATCTCGGCATGTTGCACTGGTCACGCCTGGACCGCTTGCTCGAGCTTGTCAAGCAGCAGACATCCGGCGCGACCACGAGCGTCCCAGCCGCGTGAACAGCGGAACTTTGGTAGGGCTTGCCTTGGACATCTTGAGGTCGTCGATACTAGTCAACGACAAGCTCCGTCTCTTGTCTGCATCTCCTGCCCGCAGTTCCGTCACCGTCGGCGCCTGCCGCTTTTGCATCGACGGCCACTGCCTGGTGGCCGTTGGGGACGACAGCACGGGAACCTGCCGCGTCTCCACCTTGGGCTGAGACGGGACAGTCGACAGCGATCGTTCCTCATCGCTTTGGGTGCTCTCCTTGGTCTCGGCCTTGTCCAATGGGTCCACCTCACTGAGTGGGCGGGCTTGAGTGGTGTCGGATTCCCGCCGACTGACGGGGCTGGTGACTGTGGAGTCGTCAACTGTGCCACGCATAAAGGTAAACGGGAATTCCACCGCGCTTCCGACTGGAGTGGAGTGGTTAGCTGCGTCAGGAGCGGTGAGAAGGGTAGAAAATGAAAAACGTACTATAAGTGGCCCACAAGTGGGTGTCAACAGTGTACTTGAAGAATTCACTGCTGACTGGGTTGAGGTTATTCTGGTGGAGCCATCCGACCACCCATTGCTCCGCTAGCTTGACAACTTCCGACTTCTTTCCAGGTATGAGGAGGGAAGTATCTTTACTGGCTGCATAGTTGAGGATGAACTGGCGTCGAGAGTGTTCGGCAGCAGTCAGGGCTTTCATGATGTTGAGCTGCTCCAAGTCTGTAGGTGCCGACTGGCGTCTCCGCTCTCTCACGGCCATGTTTGCTGCTTCTGATGTCATGATGTCTTTTGGTCGTGGTGTTAGGGGGTATGCTGGGATGGGACAAAATATCGTGTTATGGAGGCTTTTTGCGAGGGGACTTCGGTTGTCGTTGGGGCATCGAGGGTCAAGTCATGTATCTAGAAGCTGCCAGTCTGATCAAACGCCTGTTGCCTGGGGAGTGGTTCTTATGGTTGATGGGGAAATGTATGAGGATCGGGATGGGGTGATGGAATTTGGATGGTTCGAAGAGACGAGAGGTTGACTTTGATCCGTTGTCTGTTTGGCGTGAACCAAGTGGGGCCTGTCTTCTTTAAGTGATTGTGGATCGGTGCTCTTTTGGTGTCATCGGAAGAACGAAGGTTGGGCCTAGTCTGGGCAATTCGACAACAGGCTGCCGATGGCGGGCTGGTATCACACACGGCCGGGACGATGCCAGAGGCCCAACCGCACGGTACGAGGTAATCTTGCAGGTTATCAGCCCTCAGCAGGCCACCTTCGCTGCTCCGCTTGAATGTCGTACCGAGTTATCTTGGACCAAGAAGTCGGGTACTGGCTCAGAAAACCCGCCAAGGGACTGCCAAGGGTGTGGTGTGACTTGGCAAACGGCAGTCAGATGAAGCGAGTGACGCCAGGCGGATGAACGTGAGGATGTTTGCGGGGAAAGAAACTGGGGAAGCTCCCGTCCATTTTCTGGACTCCGAAGGGCTACCAGCCGACGAGTACGCTAGGAGATTAGGGAGATCGATCCGACCCACAGCGGACTCTGTCTCAACTGACAATCTCTTTGCCTGTTCTTCGTGTTCAGCAAAAAGGAAAGAGCCAGTTCCTCATGACACCACTGAAGCCCTTGTCTTTTCTTCATGGGAAAGGGCAGTTAACATAGAGGGACAGAAAATGGTGAGCGGTCAGTGATAGGGTCGCTCGGAATCAGCTGGCACGGCCCCGAAACTTGGGGCCAGCAAACAGCCATGCCGTGTTTCTTGTCTCTCCGGTTCGGTGGTTTGCATTCCAACAACATCTTGGCATTGTCGATCTTTTCCCTCTTAAAAGGAGGGCGCTTGAGCTGACTTGTGGAATTGCCATGTGCTTGGTTTGTTGCCATTTTTGGTCCTCTTTCAGGACATGTCACAATCGTCATTGATGCTGTCCGGAAACGGCCCGGGCTTCAACCAGTCGGGAGACAGATGCTACCTTGCCAAGACATGCCCCTGTCATTTGTCGATGTTGTTTGGGACGACAGCTGTTCTAGGCCCAATCCTTATCTTGGATACTTCACCTCACATGATGTTGAGCCTCAACGGATTGAGTGCTTGTTGTCAAACACAGTGGAGTGGACAAGTTGAGGCGACTCAACGGCTGGCAGTGGGCTGAATGTCGGAACGGATACCCCAACCCCCTGGCGGCAGCAACCTGCAGCCGATCTTTCCCGTGATCACCAATCGTGTGGAAAATGTCGGAATTCCTCAATGTGATAGATCAAAAGTGCCATAATTCGGATGAGCCTGTCTTGATTTTGGTGACAATATCCGGCTCAGAACTAGCGGGTTTTGATGGGTTAGTTCCAGATTTTCATGGGACTGGTCAAGGAACCAATCTGTCTCTGCTCATTGCGGTTTCGCACCCAGTAATAAATAATTCTTTCGAGCCCTAATCCTCATGATTCATATGACAACATCCAGTCTTCATCATGGTTCTGTTTTTTATTTCCCATTTATTTCGCGATCAGTTTATGAGTTGAAGCAGGCGTTTGAGATTTGTTGATATCTTCCCCTTCGCCTTCACAGATGATGATAATAAGATTAGCGGATCTTTTTAAAATTACATGTAACTTACCTGCAGATGGCATCGGTGGAAGCCATGATTTTGACAAGACTCCATCTATTGAAATCCACAGCGCATGACCGCTTGAGACACATCCCTTGCATTTGCAGCCAAGCCCCTACCAATTGAGACGTCCGTGTCATCTTTGTCATTTGGGTAACCTTTGTCATCCCGAAAGAGTTGAATGAACTGTTTACCTGTCTCATGTGAAGTTACTGGTCCTCACTCCATGATTGTGGGTGCCCATTGATGTGACAGCATATGCAACTAATTCAACTCTGTGCGAGTCCACGTTGTGATGACATACCTATCAAACAGGGAGGTGCCGGCTCATCAAACCACACATTGAGGGTGACACACATTTAACACTTACACTCACACTCACACACATTCACAGGGCAGAAGAAACAGATGCTTCAGCACTTACCTTGTGCGATTTCGATGTTGAGTCTCATCTGTAGGTTTGAATTCGGTTATCAGGCTCTGAGCCTTTCGCCCCTGCCATCAATGACGGCGGGTGTCAGTGTGGAATCTAGCTGCGGAGTCCGCCTTTCCAATGGTCACATTCTGTTACCTCATCCATGACCCACTCCTGCCATAGGTCTTCGTGCCTGCGAGGGGTATCTGATCTCGGCATCCCCGCCTCCATGACATCTTGCTTTTCAAATCCGATGTTACGGGATGTACATACAGCGGCTTGCTCGACGGCAACAATATCGAAGCCCGGATCATTGCTTTTTCAAAGTAAACTCTTTCCAGCGAATGCAGCGTACCTGATATCATCCAGTATGGTCTGATATCATCCAATATGATCTGATATCATCCAATATGGTCGTTCACTACTGCAATCTTAGAGGTAAGGTAACACGCCGCAGATGGGGAGCCTGTTTCCACGAGCAAATTCTGTGGCCGTTCCACCCTAGCTGACTCCAACGCTGACTACGTACCTGGTATAATACCCGGGAGTTGGAACCTTTGTCGCCAGTTTTTACCTTCTGGCAGACTTCATGACATGGCCAGAGTCATTGTGACTGGTAGCAGAAAAGCTGATCCAGGGAGTCAGCTAGGGATGTCATCATCTCTAGCTAGTGTCCCAAGTTGACAAACAAGCCTCAATAATTTCGCACCAGGTATATCCGCCCACTCTTCCGCCACTCTGGGCTTCTTTTGGGAACCTAATCTCTTCTTCGTACTGCTTCTGACTTCTGAGATTACAGGTCAACTACAATCTCCTTGCTATTCCCAGGACCCAGAAATCCAAATACAGCCACACCTTGACTCGACAGACAGCATGGGAGTGCGACAGCCAATCTCACTAGCACGCTACAAGGATGACCGGGACTCAGAGTCGACTGCGACTCCTTCATCTCAGGGCAGCGATCGCTACCGCAGAAACGTCGCCACCGATCTCGACGAGTACGAAAAGCCCACGAAAGAAGAGCTCTTCCGTCTACTACAAGCCCTTGCACACAAAGCACCCTTTACGGAGCTCAAGCATCAGTTAGAGGATATCTCTGACCGCTTGGAAATTCGCATTGCCGATGTCCTCCTCCGGTCCGAGTTTGTTTGGCACGAACGGGCGAAGTTTGGCATTGAGGCAGAGAGCCAGGAGCCAGTACTGAGGACACGGTGGACGAGCTATGGGACGTTGTTGCACGAGGCAGTTCACGAGAATGAGTTCGGTATGTTCCATTCCTACTTGTCCTTTACATCCCCGTTGTTCTCATCACCACCTACATGTAGTTAACAATAGTGATGCCATACAGATCTAGTCAAATACCTCCTCTCCCCCTTCATCTTCGACAACCAAACCAAGCGCCGCCTCTTCCTCGAACAGCGCGACTACAACGGCATGACTGCTCTCCTGCTAGCCATCACAGTCGGGAATAACAAGCGCGTGGTTGAGTATCTTGTCGACCAAGGAGCTAATATCACAGCCGCGGATAATTGCGGTTGGACAGCCATGCACTACGCAATGCAGAAGAACCGGCTCGACATAGCCAAGCTTCTGCACGAGAAAGACGAAAAACTAATCAACATACCGGCTGACTCGACGGGGGATACACCTGTTCACATTGCCATCCGGAAGGGTGAGGTCGACGCCATCAAGTACATGACGAAGAATATGGCGCCGGACTGGTTCAAGTTGAATGACTTGGGATTGGACCCGTATGACCTTGCGCAGTTGGTTGTTGAGGATGGTGAGACGTTGCGTTATCTGAGAGCAAAGGTGCAGCGGGGAATTGATGACTGGGATCGGAAGAAGGAGCAGGCACGGGAGGCCTTTGAGAAGAAGAGTGCGATGAAGCAGTATTATCAAATTCTTGATTTGCCCAAGGGGAAGGGGTTTCATCAGGTGGATGTTGACGAGATGGGTGCTACTTGGGGGGATGTTACGGACGTAACATACATCTAGGGCAACAATTGCTAGAGCAGATAGGATGCAGGAATAAATATTGTTGCCATATCACTCGCGCTGATCATTCGGTCGTGGACAAACGACGTTTTCATGTGTGCTTTCTGGTGACCTCTACAACCTCCGTGCATACAATCGGTTTTGCCAATGATCCGATGGCAACTGGGCTAAACCTATGGCTCATATGTGAAAACCTCGACGCTTTCAAAGTCCGTTGTACCCTCTCCGCCGCCACCTTTCTGGTCTTCTGGCTCTCCATCGCTATACTTCCTCGCCAGTACACATGTCACTCTAACCGAGCGCGTGGTCACAAGATATAGTATTAGAGGATGAAAATCGAATATCTACCGACGTACTGGAACCAAGTCTTCTATAGATAGCAGCATGTCGGATCGGAAGCAAAGCAGCAGGGGATTTCTTCTCGCCAGCTCGGTGCAAAGTCTTTCTCATTCTGAATTATGCACTACTCCTACTTGCCCTCAACTCCTCAGTTCTCTCGAAAGACATTCTACCCTCACAAATCTTCGGCTAATCAAAACATATCCTACCAAAACCACCGCGCCAACAAATGAAGTCATTTCTTTTGTGATGTCTGGACAGGAGCCTCTCGATTCCGTCATCGCACACAACGAAGCCTTGGGGAAACCAACACCTCCTTTCGTCAGCCAGTCTTGTCGCTGACTAGTATTGACGACGTCAAGATGTCCAAGGGGAGCCCCACCAAGGTCTTTCTGTTCAGGCGGCTGGGACGCTCAGTATTGTCTCTTTTCTGTTGCAGCGTCTGTTAATCTAGTTAGCGGCATGTTACCAGCAACAATTGATGTGGGGGGACTCTTGGAGGTTACCTTCTGGATCGAACGTCATGAGGAGCCACTAGGGGTGTCGGAGGCATCATCGGGGGATGGACCATAGGCCCAACCTTTTCGGGGCATTTGGGGACTCGTGACTCCCACAGAAGTGGGAAGCACAGGAGTGAAGAAGGAGTCATTCACTACACCGGGTGGCATACCTGAAGTGGCTGTAGAGGGCTGCGGGGGAGACTGTTGAGTAGGTATTAGCTGATGTGATCAACACAAATGCAAACACAGGATCTTACGACAATAAATGACAGGGCAGGAGCTGAGCTGCTCTGCACCAGCCTGGCAGGCTGTCTCTGAGTGCCGGCATACTGGCCAGCGAAGGGACTGCAATAGCCCAACGTTGTGACAAGCAGCTGTATATCAGCTACAAGTGGGCAGAGTGCCACACGGTACCATTTATTAAAGCTCGGATGAAGTCTATCGGAACCAAGCATACGAAGAGTGGGCACATGCAGCTTGTGTCTCAAGAGACTCCACTCGCATGACAGCTTCTCCTCGCCCTCAGTCGGCTCGCCGTATGTGAGCTCCTGGGAATCGGCCTGAGACACTGCTGTCTGGTTGACGGCGTTGATCGCAGAGGAGGTGGGTGACGAGCACGGATCGAGGATCGTCTCGCTCGACACACTATTGTCGGCAATCTGGCTTGTATGTCAGTTGTGGGGCCCCGCCCTATAGGAGCAGGTCGGGACTCACGCTCTCTGGTGGGCTTCGCTGGTGAGACCGAGACTCCAAACCTATACCGGGCACCCTGATAACAGTTGTTAGTTAGGTACCATATCTTGAGATCCAATATAGGTGGGCGCTTTACTTACGAAGTTCTGCTGGAAGTGGCGAGTCAGCCCTTCTAGTTTATCTAGAAGCAAGTCAGTTTGATCGCTCTCCTCGGGAAGGCATATCAATAGAACTTACGGCCAGCCACTGCGGCAGGATTTCGGCGCAGGCCGATGTCCTCCACCTCAAGCGTATGGAAGAGTTCATCTGGACCATCAGCTTTTGTATTGATTCGCTCACTGGACCGGAAAATCGTGAAGGAACCGATGATCTGGTCGATGGGGTCAGCGGATTTGTAGACAAGTCGTAAGGATGGCTAAATGACATCGAGAAAGATTGCATGGAATGACAAGGAAGAGGAAGTACCTGGAAGTATTTGCAGGACAAAGATTCCAAAAGTAGCATCAATGGCTAAGAGTAGAGATAAAATTCCAGAAGTAACTACTCGACATGGATACAATCCAGAAGATGAGGAAATCTTGGGAACAGGAAATTTTTAAAGAGGGGAAAAGTCTGAAGAAAGAATTTGTGGCCCGGAAGGTAGGAGCCCAGTGGTATGGTGCTTGCCTGTGGTCTGGCCTGCACCACAGTTAGGCCTGCCTGGAGGTAGGTAGTACGTACCTGGGCACCTAAGCTTGAACTCCTCCTTTGGTTCCATTTTGTCTCTCTTCTACTCCAAGGCCACTGCTCGCGTTTCTCTGCCAGTTTCCGTACCAGCAGGCTTCTTCGTTTCTTTTTTCCCCTTACGGCCATCAGGATCTCACGAGCCCCCATTCTTCTGGACGCCTCTCCCGTATCGTCGGGACGCCTCTCCAGCAATTCCTCCTGACAGCCTCGCAGCTGTCCAAACGCCATCAGTACGTTCAGGTTTCCCTTTGCTCAAGACCCGTCAGGTGTATCGTGTCTAGATCGCCGTCGTTCTCCTGAAATAACACTTTGTATCCAAGAACAAATGCTGACAAGGATCTTCATTCTGACCGGACTCGTTATCATTGCTTCGGGAGCAATCGTACGTTCAGATCAAGGAAACTATTCTAGTAGATCCACAGCAGCGACCCCTAACACCGACTTGGCTAGATCGTTCGATCCCATCTCGTCCGTTGAACGATCCGACGCGTTCGGGCGCGAGGAGACGGGTCTGGGGGGTGTGCCGTGGCACCAACACCGGTGCGTTGGCTGCCCGGCGCGAGGGCGCCATAGAGGCTGCCCGGGCCTTTGCGAGGCTGCCCGGAGTCCCTGCGGGCGAAAGGATTGGTGCGGCGCTACGGCTGGTGGACCTCGCCGGGCAGAATCCCCGCCGCCGCATTGTGTCCGGGCAGGCCGGCGGCGGTGCGGTCGGTGGTGGTGCGATCGGTGGCGGTGGCAAGTAGTGGCGGTGGCCGAGGACGTGGTAGGCCGAGCAACCTCCGCGCTTCGTCCGCTGCCAACTGATGACGACATGGATGTAGACTCCGATTCGATAGGCGGAGGCCTAGATAATAATAAGGATATGCCCACGCCGATGGAGTTATAAGCTATTTACTATCGCAAAAAATTTTCATCGAAGATAGAGGTTAGTGATAGATCATAGAACGAGATCAGTCTAAACAAGCAACTTCACAATTAGTAAAGCAAGGGTTATTTTGCCTTTAAACCGCTCGGTATTAACGGGAAGGTCATTAAGGGCTTAAACCCAAACGGTATCACTGCACACTATACTCAGGTCAAGCTGCAGTTCCATTGGATACCGCATCGTAAGGACATAGCCTCGACCAACCTGTAGCTGATGTACAGCTGCTTGACGCAGTCGCTTGGATAGGGAAGGGGGGGGGGCGTGGGAACGTCGCCAAGGCACACGAGCTCAGTAGCCAGCGCGGCCAAAAGGCCTTGAGAGATCCAATCATGCCCCAGAACGAGGACTCCCGCACGATGTGGAACAAGGTGATGGTGGTTACCTCGAGAGGCAACGCACCGACCTTGCCATGGGCAAGGTTCACCAAGATCTCCATCGCACCGGAGTGAGAGCCGGGCAGGTCTAGAGTTGGATCCTGTCCAGTTTTGGCGCGCCAACAGTTCGCCACGCGGTTGGCCCAGACTGACGACGCGCGCTGAGGCAGTTCCCACCGAATCCTCCGCCTGACTCCTCCTCCCAACCCCCAACAACCTCGCCCTCGCCTTAAAGTGCCGTTGCTGAGCCTTTCCAAGCCTTACCATATTCACCCAGCCTCGGACATGACATCCGGGAGCCAAATTGGTGACTCCCCCGGTAAGCAGGTTTGCCCACCTGCCATTCGCACATGCTCGAGCATGGCGAGGTGCATGTCCACGCTGAAGGGTGAACGAGCGATCGCCGCTTCAGCACCGGCTGGGCCGTCCTTCGCCCAGGGCCAGCCAAACTCCTCGATCAGGAGCAGAGCTCTCAGCAGCATGGGACGATCACACTGCTGGCCATAGCGGGACTTGGGAGAGAAATCTTCCTCCTTTCTCGCGTTCTCTCGGCTAACTTTGGCCTTGAGAGACACTCGTCACCTGGGTGGGGACCAAGGGATGGGAAGCTGTCCTTCGGCAGCCGGTCTGGGGAGCATGACATCGAGGATGATGTGGTCTTGGTGGAGATGCGGTGGGTCTTTGGTAAGTGTATTCATTTTGGTCCGGTATTTAGCTCGTCTTTATCCAATGGCTTTTGTTGCTGGTTGCTGTTGTCCCAATTACTGACACGCTCTGATCCAGATCTTATAGTAACAGCCGCAAGGCTATTCTCCGCGCGCTCGGTGCCTTGGTGCGTCGAGAACCCACCTTCGAGGCTGCTCGTCCAGTGGTGCTTGCGCTACTGGAGTAAAGCCCACCGGCTCTTCTTTCTTTCTCCTGTCTGAGTTCCTGTACAATTTTGTCTGAGCCACGGAAAGCCCACCAAGCCCTACAGGCTTTGCTATATCACTAAGCTGTTGAAGATTGGTTGTTGCGCTTGGTGATGGGCAGAACCGCAAAGCTTAGATGGTGAACCAGATGGCGAAGCCTGGGTCAATGAGGCAAAGGGTTAAGGAATGGCCGGATGGTTGGGCAGTTTAGAGGCGACATCAAGAGGATGGTGAAGTGTTTGAAAACAGCTTTGGGAAAGCAGTGGCTTGAGGTTGATGGGGGTCAAAGGGGTATAATTCAAGTTTTTGGAGGAACCTCTTTCAATTCCGACCATGTGACCCTTTCAATTGCGTAGAGGTAGACAAGCAGCGCCATGCTTAGCTAACTACCGGCCTTGTCTGTGAAGACGTTGGGGACGACGAGGCTCTCTCCAACTACTGACCTTCCTGGCCTTATGTCTACTGAAGTGGCCTTATCACCACAGCTCACCCACAGCCAACATCCTCCGCGACATCTAAGTTGTGGGAATTAGGAATTTAAACGAGGTAGAACTGATGAGATACATATATTCTTCTCCTTATCCCAGAATTCAGGGGTATGGTCCGTGCGTTAGGGGCTCAGGGCCTGGCACGTGCCCTCATATATTGCCAAAGAAGTTGCAAAGCTGCTCTTGTAGTGGTATACTGGTCTTAGTATCCGATTTGCCCAATATAGTCTCCAAGGTGTCCGTGCCGTACTGTACCCTTTGTGGTATATGCCATCGGACGCAAGGCGGTTTGTAGTGTTGGCTGTGCACTCAGATGCTCTTCATGCTTTATTTGGAACTTTCACTGACTGAGAATGGGCAAGCTATTTCTCAGAGGAAATAACAACAATCATTTTTAGCACAGGAATGGATGGAGTATAAAGTCAATGAAGATGACAGATGACAGTTGTACTTTGTAACAGTCAAACCCCTCGTGAGAAGGTGCCGATGACCGGACATGTTGTGAACAGAATAAGCTTTGCAAAAGCAGGGAAGTAAATTTGGGAGTTTCGACATACAAAGTGAAATGTTGCCAGGCGTCGCTGAGGAAACTATGGAAGCCACGCCAAAGAACTGATTTTGTCGCTCGCCGCTCCGGGCCAGCCCGTTTGCAAATGAAAGGCATCATGCAAACAATGGCGAGACCCGATGGGATATGGTAGCTTTCTGACGCAACAAACTCGGGATTAAAGAGGCATATTGTGGGCTACTTATAAATCGTTCTCTCGCCTACTCAACCTTGAGCGTCCCTCTTCTTCTCGTCACTTCGCAACTCAAGCGGTCGCCTTCAAGCGGTCGACCTCGGAGAGCAATAGAAGAGTCGTCATCAAGAGGGCTGCCAACAGCCAACGGCTGAAAAGACAACAACTCAAAAAACAACAACCTAGAAAAACAACAACAACAACAGAAACCAAACAAGATGTCTCCGTCGGACTCCTCGCTCACTTTCTCCTCCTCTGATTCCTCATCGTCTCAGGAGTCCCAAACGACTGAGCCTGCCATCAACTCGGCCGACCATTTCGAAGGGCCCCTCGCCATCGCGCGCCGCAGGCTGCTAGAGGAACACCCGAACCTTCGTTCCGTCCGCGTGCCCTCGCCCTCCGTGAGCCCAGAGCAGAACCAGCGAGCCGCACGAACTCCGCTCCCCTCTTCACGCCCCCAGGCCTCCTCCACGCGGACACCGCTGCCGACTTCGCGTCCCGAACCCTCCCCTGACCGCACCCCTCTGCCGACTTCACGTCCGCAGCCTTCCTCTGACCGCACCCCTCCGCCGACCTCACGCCCTTCCCAACCGCAGCAAGGCCATTTCCCCTCTCCCCGCCGCCCTCTCACCACCTCTCGGCCTGGCCCCTCCCAGGAGCCACAGCAGCAGCAACGCGACAGCCCGCCCCAAGAAACCCTCATCACCCCCCCTTTTGCCACCCTCCCCGGCACCTTGGCCCCCCAACCGCCATCGCCGCCCTAACACCCACCACCCCCTACCCTCCCTCACAAACCCCATCTTCCCCATCCCCACCTCCTCCTTGACTCCAGCAGTCTTCAGCCCAACCCTAACCCGGTCCCAAACCCGCCTCTTCAGCAACGCCGCCGATCCCCACGGGTATCCCCGCTTCCTCACCCCAGCCAGCCTAACACCCGAGACAAGTCCAGCCACCTTCCGCGCGTGCGACTGCGTGGTGACACTGCTGTGGTTGTACAGCCCCAGACTGGCAATCGACTTTTTCTCTGTTGATGGAGGAGGAGCGGCGCACGAAGCGATGCTTGATGTTTACGATAACCGAGTTCAGGCGCATATGGTGCCAAGAAGGGTAGGCGGGGGGGAGAGGCTTGTGCCGCAGTGGGGGGTTTGGAGGGTTGGTGATGAGGTTACGGTTTGTTTACCCCCCTACCCATACCACGATCCCAGCTGATAGAGTGTTTGCTAATGGATATGTATGACAGATTGGCTTCCGGACTCAGTCTAGCAAAACCATGTGCCATTATACCGCCCGAATTACTGATGATATCGGGGTTTGGGCTGGGATTGAGGCTAATGATGAGATTGTGAGAGTTGGGCAGGAGGATGAGGAGCGGGTGGAGAGGTTTGGGGCGATTATTGGGAGGGAGTTGCTGTTGACGAGGTTTTGGTATCGGCAGCCGTACTATACGGTGAAAATTGCGGTTAATGGGAGAGATGTTGAGTGCACTTGATTATTTGATACCCATTAGAGCGTTGACAGGCGTTTTGAGGTGGGTTTGTGTTCTCAAGTAGGGTATGGATTTTACTTGGATACCTGAGTACCTGTCTAGCTTTTGGAAGGGACACTGGGGATAGTGTGGGCGTCAACTGAAACTAATGGGGTTTTATCGGAAACATGGTACGCTTGGAAATGATAGAGTGAAGTGTCATTTTGGATAGTGTTTACGAGCTATTCAAGCAGTTCTGTCACTCAGGCGGAAGAGCCTTACACAAGAAACATGTGAACGAAACAAAATTCGACTTCGAGGTATCATGTACATGAAAAATGGCATCGAGCCGGCCCTTTCCCCTCCTTTTGGCATCGCCCGGATGTGTTTATCTGCTTTCACCCTCTATGGTTCCATGTCCTCCTCCACCCATCAAATGCTTAAGCACGGTAGAATCTCTGTCCATTTCTCATCGACCTCTTGCCAATGCGGCCAGAGTCACTGTCGGTATCCTCTCCATCAATGTCGCCACCATCAATATCAGAGTCAATACCATCAGTATCGGAATCGGTATCAACCGCGTTGTTCTTTCCCTTGCCCTTGCCCTTACCCTCGGGTGCCTGGCGCGCGAGGACAACAGCAGCATTTCCCTTGCCCTTGCCCTTGCCCTTGGCCTTAACCTGGAGTTGCTGAGCACCGGCTCCAACCAGTCTCAAAAGGTCATTGATAGCGCTGTCGGCATTGCCCTTACCCTTGCCTTGAACCTGGCCAACAAGCAGACCAAGGAGCTGGTTGAGCTGGCCGCTGTCGGCGTTTTTGCCCTTGCCCTGGAGCTGCCCGGTGACGAGTTGGAGGAGCTGGTTGAGCTGGGCATTTTCGGCGCCGTTGCCTCTGAGGGCCTGGCCGAGAAGCAGCTCGAGGACGTCATCGACATCCTCAACGTCGAGCTCGTCGTCGGTGTCATCGCCACGGTCGGCGCGGTTGAGTCTACCGCCACCGATCAGGTTGAGAAGACCGCCAAGGTTCAGGTTGTTGTTGCCGGCGCCGAGGTCGAGGCCGTTCCCTCCAATGCCGATGAGAGTGAGGAGGTCATTGATGTTGGCGTTGTTTCCCCCGTTGGCATTGCCTCCGATGAGTTGGAGCAAGTCTTGGAGACGGATGTTGCTATTATTCTTGCCCTTGCCTCTGTTGTTGTCTTTGCCTCTGTTATTGTCTTTTCCTCTGTTGTTGTCCTTTCCTCTGTTGTTGTTGTTGTCCTTTCCTCTGTTGTTGTTGTTCTTGCCCCTTGCTGGGGCAGTACCGTTCACCACGACAACCGGGGTAGCAATAGCTGTGGGTTCGGTGATGGTGGAGATGATCTCCTCGATTATTTCTGTGGCAGTAGGCGTCTCGGTCACTACAACCTCGGCCTCCTCAGTAGCTGTGGTCTCAGCGGCAGGTGTTTCAGCAGCAGTTGTTTCAGCGGCAGGGGTCTCGGTGACGACGACAGCCTCGGATGTGACAGTGACAATGACGGCACCATCCTGAGGAGCAGGAACAGCTCGGACTGCTTGACCGAAAAAAGAGTGGATGCCAGAACGGCGTGTCTCCAGGACAGTGTGATGGCCATTTTTGCTAATTTTGTGGCTTTGTCGCTTGGAAACAAAAAAAGGAATGGTATCGTAAGTAATGGATGGATTGAAAGGAGAGTCGTAAAGAAAGAAAGCAAGAGGGATCTACCCTGTTGACGCTGAAAAAAAGGAGGGAAAAGGCGAAGAAACGAACAAAAGACGAAGTCGAGTATCGAACTGACAATCCAAGAGTAAAAAGGACTGACAAAAGGAACGTGGGATGGGACTCACTTTTAAAGATGCACAGTTCAAAAGAAGCGTCTGTTCTCCCACACGACACCATCATGTTGGGTCAGGCACATCCCAGCTCGATGTCACCTTGCACCCTCAACCTTCATGCTTTAGTCCCATCTCCTGTTTGGAAAAATCTCCTAGCCCCAAAGCTAGGATGCCAAAACATGGTCAACAGTGACAGCTGGCGCGCTTCACCAACCCGGAAGTTGGCAGTCTCCCAAAAGTACACTGATGTTCTGAAACCCCACGTCGATCAATCGTCTCGAACCCTGGGATGTGCCGTCCTCGCGCTAGCCTCAGCACAGGTACCTTTTTGATTGCGGCTCTTCTGTTGGAGGGTTGCATTGAGCGGTAGCGATCGGATCCTCAATTCCCCTGGTGGGGATCGTAGCGTCTCCTCGGGGGGTTGCCAAGATCTTGGAAACCTGGAGAACGTGTTTCAGCTTTCACCCCTCAGACGAAGCAACCTGTCACCGCAAATTGCTGGACTGCCGAAACCCATTCCCGATGGTAACACAGCATGGTATCTTGAAGGGAAGAAACCAATGCTAAGTTTAAATTTGACGTTTGCTGTTGAACATGGTCTCCATTCCCTGCCGGATCTTTTGTTTACCGTGTTTGGGCTTTTTGAGCTGACAAGGTTGAGGCGCACCAATCAGAGCCGAGAAGTCAGCTCACCATCAACATCAACATCCCATCAACGGTGACTGAAGTTTGAGGCCAAGGAAGGAGAAAGACAAAATAGAACTTTGAGACCGGACGAATTCATGCGTACATGAGATGATCTGAGTGGCTGGGGGTCGAGTGGGCAAACTTCCAAGTTGTCAGTGTCCCAGTAGACTCAGCTCAATGAAATGTCAGTGAGATTTGCATCAGGGAACAAGAGCCGGTGTTGCATTTCCTATCCTTAGATTCAAAAAGCCTTTTGTGAACCATCCTGTCTCTGCTTTTGTTTCACAACTCCCGGCTAGCAAGATGTTTGCGGTGTCATTCTGTTGTTGACCGACCCTGGAAAGGGCTGGAAGATAAGCCCCACAATTCCCCATCGAGAAAGTATCAACTCATGAAGGAGGATTCCGTGGTCCTAGACTCTGAAGCGTGTTAGTAACCCCATACTCCTTGCCCAGGATTCTTTCTCGTTCTCCAAACCCCGGAAACTTGGTTTCAATGTCAGGGTTGTTTCTATGTCGATTTAAATAACATGGTCAATCTGTCGCATGCGAGGCAGAAACAGTCCCAACACAAGCTCAAGTTTCCGTCCATCATCGACGGCGGGCTTCTAGGCAAAGCGAGCTCCTGAACAATCCAAGTCCGTTGGAACCAGGATCGAGAAATAATTTCGCCCATTCCACTTATTACATCCAAAAGTGAACATTACCTGAGGCAAGGCGATCACCCATATGCTGCACGAAGTCGACAAGGGCATTGCCGTGGAGAACGTTTACCAGTGCGTTTCTATCCTCAACCCCCCCACGAGCTGCCACATCCTGCATCAGCTCCATGGCGCACTTGGTGAGTTCAATAGGTACCCAGTCCAAGCCAGACCAGGACAGACGCTTGGGTGTAAATGGCTGACATGAGAGGGACTTGTATACTCTTCTCGGCCATATTGTCCTGATCGATGCAGATAGCGTCAACCCACAGCGTCACGAGTGACCCATTGCGCAACTTGCGACGAATAGTTTTCAAGGCAGCCTCAAGAGTTTTCGAGACGTGAAGAACAAAACCATTGAGGCTCAGCGAGATAAGCTCTGGTTCCACGTTCAAAACATCAGCACCTTCGTGCCAAGCGTATGATAAAGCCTTGAACTCTGGTGGGTGGTCGAGTTGCAAACAGCTCCCCGCTTATCAGGTGCTCGCCGTCGTCCCCTGGGAGGAGGTTGAAGAATCTTGTCTCCCGGGCTTGCGTGTTTAGCGGCGCTGAGGCGTACAGCGAGTGGTTTTCGTTCGGTGGGACATCTTGCTCCTGGGCAGGCACACTTGAAAGGCTGATCAAAGTTGCTTAATTGTATGCAAAATTTCATTACTATTGCCATCCTGAGACCTGCTCAGACATATTGGATCCATCAGCTAGCTACCTACTTGAACTGCAGAGTACCGTTGGCGTTCCCTATCCGCTCATCCAAGGTGAGCGAGCTGCTGACCCAGCAGCCATCACTCCTGAGCAGCTCACCCACCAATCTCTTGCCGCAGCCCTCGAGGCGCACATTTCTAGCCGATGCACCAAAGTTGCCGCCAACCTGACCACCGTGACCTCCACCGCCAGGGAGCTTGATTACCTGGCCGGGATGAATCAAATCGGGGTTCTGAATGCAGTTGATCTGGGCCAGCTCTTGCCAAGTGGTGCCCTGGCGCTGGGCAATATCACGGAGGGTATCACCAGGCTGAACGGTCACGCTGCTAGGCTTGTTGCCGCAGCTGTTGATGTTGGCACCACCAGACACCCAGCGGAAGCTGCCGTTGCTGTTCTCGATGATCTTGTTCAGGCTGATGCTGGTGGGCTGGTAAGAGCCGTCCAAGCGGCGGCACTCGCAGTGGAGCATGAACTCGCCGTTGGCGTCCAGGCGGATATCCTTGGATGAACCGCTGAAGTTGCCGCCGCAGCTAGCACCGCTGTCACGGGGCTGGTGGCTCTGGTGGTGGTGGTGCTGCTGTGGCTGAGAAGGCCTTCTGCGGTCTTCTTCCTCTCTTCTCCGTCTATCCTCCTCGTCCCTGCGCTTGCGGTCCTCGTCATCCCTCTTCCTCCTCTCGTCGTCCTCCCTCCTTCTCTTCTCCTCCTCCTCGCGGCGCTTCTCCTCCTCTTTCTTCTCGTCCTTCTTGTCCTTCCAATCCTCGACACCGTCCTGGAGCTTGTGGCCCGCGACGGCACCAGCGACGGCACCGAGAACAGTGCTCAGCTTGCTATGGCCAGTCTTGCCGCCGATCTTGTTACCACCGAAACCACCAGCGATACCACCGCCAACGGCGCCCAGAAAGCCGCGTTCTTGTTGTTCGCCGTGTTCTTGGTTCATGTTGGTGCCCTGGTAGTGCTGCTGGGTCTGCTGGGCAGCAGCAGCATAGTAGGAGGCAGCTTCACCCTGGACATTGCTGCCCTGGTTGCTGTAGTTGCTGTTGTTGTTATTGTTGTTGTTGAACGGATAGCTCATGGTGGAGATGTGACTGGTGGTTTTGGTAGGGTGGTCCGTGTGTAGTTGGTGTCTTTGGGGGGAATAAAGTGCCTTGCTGAGTGTTGTTTTGATGAATGTTGACAATGGCACTGTGAGATCGGCCCAAGGGTCACCGCTTATATAGACCAACAGTTCGCAATGGAGCCATCTGAGGAGACGTCGGACCCTGAGGGCCCTTGTGGCCCAGACCTCACCGCACTGCCGCAAGCACTGGCCACTCGCAGCACGCTTGAGTCGGACGAAACAATCATGTTCCCCACCTCGGGGCCCACTTGGCTTCAGCTTCGCCAGCTTTCGTCGATCCAAGTCGCCAGACCGCCACGTGGGTGCAGATATTGCTTGTGAGAGATCAGCACCAAAACACTAACAAAGTGTCACAAGCGATTCTTGCACCCACGTAACCGCCGAGATCGTGGACACGCACCGCGCGTATCAAGGCTTAGCCGAAACCTTGGCTTGCCGTGTTAGCCGTTCCGTCCGATGGTTACCTCCGTTCGAGTGGCGATCGGGGTCCAGGATCGTCCCGGGACAATGCGGAGTGGTGGGTCATACTGTGGAGTTGGGGCTCTGTCGTACGATCATTTTCAGTATGGTGCCTCAACACCAAGCATTTGGGTCGTGAGCATTGCTGTCGTGTTTCTCTGGGAGGCCATCGGCTTGCCCGAAAGGCCTGTGATGCGCTGGTGTGGCTTAGGTATCAACAAAGTCAGGCGGTTACGTGATGTGTTAAGATGCACTTCCCAGGTGTTTGTGCATGCTTCTCTTGAAGTAGTGGTAGTCCTAGAAAGAGTACCACAGCTGAATCCAAGTTCTTTTCCTTAAGTCGCAGGACAATTACCTGATTGCAAATTATCTCACTGTCTGCCCGATTTAATTATATTACACTCTAAGAACTATTAAATATAATCAGGACATGTCTATTCACGTCCTCCTGCCATGCCTGACATGTTCTCCTTCTAAGCCTGTTATGTCCTCCTTCTGAGCCTGTTATGTCCTCCTTCTAAGCCTGTTATATCCTTTTTTTGAAGTTTGTTATGTCCTTTTTCTAAGCCTGTTATGTCCCCTTTCTAAGCTTGTCATGTCCTCCTCCTAAGCCTGTCATGTCTTTCTTTTAAGCTTTTGATGTAATTCTGTCTGTAGTCGCCGATTAATATCTTATAGTTTGGTTGTTTAGAAGTTAAAAGGTTTGTGTTTGTTGTAAAGATCTACTTTGAAACTTGTGAATAGCTATTATCTAGTATTTGAAGTATCGGCTATTATCTTCTTAAAGACCGACAACCAGCTGTTCGGTTGTAGATACCTATCTAAGGTAGCTTTTAGCTTTTCGTAAACCTTATTAGTGAATATCTACTATATTTACGTAGTTTTCAATGCTCAATGTCTGTTCGATTAGGTAGCACAAGATTCTTGATCGAGCAGCAAGACATATCATCGTAGAGATAGAACTAAGTCCATTCGGAGTTTTTCAAAACAACTAGCGACTGACGTGCCTAAATCCCTGCATCTTATCATTCCCAAGGTACAAAAGACACTGTGTACCAACTCAACTTGACGCCTGGCTTTACACCTAGCGATGTTTAAGGACTACCAGCGTAGAGACATAGCCATTTTCAAGTATAAATGTACAGATAGTGTTGCGTAGGTAGCTTTCCAACCCAACCAAATGCCTCTCGATGCTCGATTATGTACGATCAGCGAGGTTCCCCTTAACTGTTATACTAAATCGAGCCCTCTAGATTGTGGCAGTGTCCTCTCCAAGACTGCTATTCGGCGGTCAATCGTCCACCATCCTGCACCATGCTACTCTTTCCCCGACGGTCTTTCATGCTAAACACTCCATTCTATCAAAAGAACAGGGACGGTCATGATGCGCAGAAGTTTGATGCTATTCTCAAGAGGCTCGATAGGATGGAGAGCCGCCACACTTCTCAGCTTGTGAGTTTTACTGAGGAACACTGTCTTAGTTCTAGTTTCTGTACTTCACGCCAGATTGATGCTATGTCTGAAGGGTTCGAGCTCAAATAACACTTAAACTTCGTAAGTACAGCAGCGCTTGCGAACGAGGCCTCTTATTCAAGCTCAGATGAAGTCCGGATAAAGTTGAGATGAAAATTACTTGCTATGTTTTCTCATTTTCCCGTACAATGTAACCGGGTGTGTAGATCTTTAAGTACTACACAGACCTCTGTTTGGGGCACCGCAGGCCAGATGCCTACCGGTATGTTCCATTGCTGGCGCTTTACTTTACACCTGGAATTACAGACCCCAGGCCCTAACCTGCACCCTCTAATCCAAAGATACAGTGCTAGAGGGTGATGCAGATACGGTACCCAAGGCAAGGTAGTTTCATCCCTTTACATGAATACAAGCCCCACCGCCTCGGAGACACGGTACACCAGACTCCGCCATCTTCCATTCTCTCTCCCGCCTGTTTCCAACTACAGTGACCAGACCACCGAAATACACCGACATCATGGAGTCGTCCACATCGAGCTCCCGCATGCAGGAGTTGAGCCCCTCCATCCTCGAAATCCTCCGCGTCTCGGGCGCAGCCGGCGCATCTGTTGGCGTCCTCGACGGCGAAACAAACGAACTGCATTTCACCAGCTTTGGTCACCGCGATGTAGCCGCCGGTCTGCCCCCCAACGAGCATACAGTTTACCATCTCGCCTCTCTTTCGAAAAGCTTCACAGCAGCCGCCGTTGCTCTCTTGGTAGCCGATGGGAAGCTGTCATTCGGAGACCGCATGTGCGACATTCTTCCCGGCTTCCACCATGCCGACGACGCAATCAACAACCAAAGCACCCTCCTTGACTTCCTCTCCCACCGCACAGGGCTCGCAAGCAAGAATGCACTGTGGCAACAAGACGGGCCTGAGCTTCTGCTCAGTGAAAACGACACGCTGCCGATGGTCTCCTATCTAGACGTCGTTCACCCGTTGGGAGAGCAATGGACCTACAATAACTTCGGCTACGATATCCTGGCGAACGTCATCGCCCACGCGTCCGGCTCGTCCTGGGGCGAGTTTGTCACCTCTCGGATCATCCAACCTCTCGGCTTGCGGGAGACAACCACGGCCGCCCGCCCTCCTTCCGAGGAAAACTGGGCCCGCGGATACATGCCCGCCCCAGACGGCACGCTTACCGACGTTGGAAGACCCGAAATCGCCGAAGGGACCGTCCAACAAGCTGCCAATGGGGTCAAGAGCTCTGTCAGTGACCTTGTCGTGTATTACAAGGCCGTGTTGGATGCTTGGCGCTCCGAGACAAGCGGAGCGGACCACAATTACGGATCGTCACCGCTCAAGAACGTCAAAGAGCTCCTCACGCCTCATATACCCCTTGATCGAGACGCCGAGGGGCAGTGGTATGGTGCAGGGTGGGCGATCGCAGAGCTACCCGCGCCCTTGGGAAGCATTGGCACCAATGGCATGTTCCTCTTGTCCATGCCACTGGTGGGACGCGGATGCAAGGGTAATAGCAGCGGTGGCCATGACAAATCCAAGGGACCTACGGTTTGGTACCACAACGGCAGCCTGGTCGGCTTCTTTAGCTCGGTTCATATCCTCCCCGAAACCGGCACTATCATCGTTGTGCTAGTCAACTCAATACCCAAGAACGATGCCGCTGACTGGGTCGGTCAACTTCTCCTGGAAGCTTGGCTAAAAGACTGCGGAGAGAAGAACGACTACGTCGCCCTGGCCCAGGAGAGCGCCGCTGCCTACGATGATATGTGGACCCAGCTTCCAAAAGACATTCGCAAAGCCAAGTCCCCTGGGACGCATACCCGCCCCTTGCCCGAATACGCTGGACGCTACTGCAACAAGCTCGGTAATTGGCACATCGAGGTGGTACACCACCAGCCCGGGGGCCTTCACTTCTCGTTCCAGGGCCGCGCAACACAGTCCCGCAACACAGTCCCACAAGCTCGAGCCGTTCGGGACAGACACGTTTAGCTGGGCCCTAACGGAGGCCGAGTCCCGCGCCAGGGCCCGATGGCCAGACCTTGACGTGGCCACCTACGTCTTCCGCTTTGGTACTGATGAAAAAGGGAATATTCAAACCCTTCGGTGGGAGCACGACCCCGACGTGCCTGGCGGTGAGACATTTGTGAAGAAAGCCAATGATACTGCGGAGGAAGGGGCGCGTACAGAGCTATGATGAATGGTGATGGTGAAAAGTAATACAATAGATTAGATATGTATATTAGCGTTTGCCTTGCATTGCCAACAGCTCTCGAGTCAGTTTGATGGTGGAGACAGGGGTATTCTTTTTCGGTCATAAAATCTTTGTTGGCGTCTATAGGCATTGACGTTTATAAAAATGATCCACCATTACACGCGTGAACACACCTCAAAGGTGGCTTTTACCACTTTCTTTCCCTTCCAAAGGTATTTGGCCCCTTTGGCTTATTGTCCAACACACCCTCAATCTCCTCCAGCACATCAGGGGTCAGCTTCTCGAGCACTTTCAGCGCACCGATATTGTCCTCCAACTGCTCAATCTTGGTAGCACCCAAGATAACTGTGCTGACATTGGGGTTCGACGCAGCCCAAGCAAGCGCCAACTGCGAGACACTGCAACCAAGGCGTTCGGCAATCTTGGTCAGCTTGCGCACCTTCTCAATCTTTGCCTGCCCAGCCTCGCTCTTGAGCTCCTTGACAGTGCCCTCAAAGAAGGCCTTGTTGGTGGCAAACCGAGAGTCCTCGGGAATACCGTCATTGTACTTGCCGGTAAGGATGCCGCTGGCAAGAGGGGACCAGATGGTGGTGCCATAACGGTGGTGGTTGAACAGGTCCGCATACTCGACCTCGAATCTCTCGCGGTGGAAAGCGTTGTACTGCGGCTGCTCGACAACAGGGGCGATGAGGTTGTGATTCTCGGCCAGTCTAATCGCGTCCGTGATTTGCGCGGCCGACCACTCGGAGGTGCCCCAGTAGTAGGCCAAGTTGAGGTTGCGGATCACCTGGGTGAAGCCCTCGACGATCTCGAGCATGGGGACGGTGGGGTCGGGGCGGTGGGCAAAGACGACGTCGACGTAGGGCTGCTGGAGGCGGGCGAGTGACGACTTGAGGCCCTCGACGATGTGCTTGCGAGACAGGCCGCGGGTGTTGGGCTCCTTGCGGCCGGTGCCGAAGAAGACCTTGGTGGTGAGGACGTACTCGTCGCGGGGCCAGGCGAGCTCCTTCAGGGCTTGACCCATTTCGACTTCGGACTCGCCATTAGCGTACGTCTCGGCTGTGTCAAAGGTTTGCTGGGATGTTTTGTTAGCGGTCAGATACGAGGCCGGCTGGTGCACTGCTATCTTACAATGCCGTGATCCCACGCTGTCTGGAGAATCTTCTTCACGATCTCACCCTTTTGGGTACCGCCGTATGTGAGCCATCCGCCGAGGGAGAAGAGAGAAACCTGCAGTCCGGTGTTTCCCAGGTACCGGAACTTCATCTCCTTGGGGTCATAGGCGGTTGGTACGACAGGCATGATGGGCGGTGGCTTGTCTTGGGTGAGTGAATTGAACAGAGGAATAGTACAGAACTTGGGGACAGTCCAAGGATCAATTGGAGGGAGTGTAAGAGTTCAAGATGTATTTATTAAGCTGTTAAAACCGAGACGAAGGCGGACTTTGGGGAGTTTATGACGAAAAGCCGTGGGGTGCCACTTTCTTTACGCTTCCCGCCAGAGAGGAGAGCTCTCCCGCCCCAAATGTGGAGAGTATCCAATGATCGCAACAGCCATTGGCATTGTGACGACATTCATTGTTTATCCGCCATCGGCGGGATCGGGCAGTTGCAGCTTTACCCTCCACTGCCCTCTTCGCGCTTGGTAAGCTTGAAGCTTGGCCCAAGACATCGAGCGGGGGGTTCATCCGAGCAATGGACAGGAACAGCGAAAGTTCCTGACCGAGTCGAGGAGCTGGCAAGCACCTTCTGCTTGGGGTCACCAAGAGGGGCTCAACAAGAGGGGCCCATTCCATTACCAATTGGAACTGATTAGAACTTGATAGCACCGTATTTCTAGCTGCCGAGGCAGGCGGGTTGTAATGTTCTGGCATCCTCATGGCTGCCCGGGAAGAAACGTTGGTCCTCGAACAACCCCGCGCAGCTGAGAAACCCCGCAGTTTCCCAGTGGAGTCTATCGAATGACGGGGCATCCCGGTCCTGGCCATGCTGCCTTCACACGGGAATGCTTGAGAAATCATGTTATGGCATAGGCAGCAACTTGCCATCACCAGCCCGTGGCATAAGACTGTACCGGTAGGTAGTCCAGTCGGCTCGGATGCCTTTTGAGTGAGAGGTGAATACGCTGAACGCTGTCTTGTCTTGTTGTATACGCCACGCTCTCCTGGAAGCTACGTGGGTGATGTCATCAGATTTGCAACCGTCAGTGCCGTCTCGGGTGTAGGTATACGCAGAAGAACTAGAGCAGACCGTCATCACATATTATGGGGATATATGGATATTGTATTTGGATGGCTATTATTTCTTGAATCGCTGACCTGCTCTATCTTACATTTATGCTACACTTGGAAGTAATGATACCATCAAAAACCAGCAGGACTCGATGGGTTGTGAACTGGGACATAAGCATCTGAGTATTACCACTCTCAACTGCGAAGCATTAAGATAACTAGAGAACAGTGAGTATGTTCCGATAATCGGGTCAGAATCATTGGGGGCTGTGGCGAGGTTACCAGCTGCAAGCCTTGAGGTTTAGCCAGTAATGATGCCCCTTAAGGGGAAGCTAGGCATTAAACATTAATGGACCGCGAAGCGGAAAGGAACCTGGAGGGAAGTACGTCAGTCATGTCAGGAGTGCCGAAGAATCTGGGAATGGCTTCATCACATCATTGAGTTGCCGAGGGGAAAGGATGAGGGAAACAAATCACTACACATCACCAACATTGGTCGCACTTGCAACAACACCAACAACCACGATATGTCTGTAGAAAGATGATTAAAGTCAATAAAGATGCATATGTACATGTAGGACGTATGTACAAGGGGTATCGGTAAGTCCCACCACCAAACCTCCAACGCCAAAAACACCATATCCCTAGTTCTCACAGAATCTTCGCCCCCTTGGTCTTGACCGAGAGGCATCCGGCGATGGCTTCTGTATTCGCGTGAGCGACCCCGCCGGGCCCTTGCGCTTCCTTTGCACTGGACTGCAGTCCCTCTTCCACCTCGTGCGCAAACACTGAGCTGCGCTTCTTGGATCGCGATGCAAAACATCGTCAACTTCACAATCGGCAAGAGGATGGGATCGTGACGGAGAGTGGCTGCGGTGTCGTCGGTGAGATAAGGTTGTTGTCTTCTTCCTCTCGAAGAAGACCTGCCCTTCAGGTTTGGGTGTTGCCATATCGGCATTATCATTATCCACCACAAATGATTGTGCTGCCTTCCCGACACGATCACTGAATGACTTCGCTCTGGCCTCAACACCACCAATCTCCCTTTGGGAGGCGCTGGAGATGGAAGCCGCCGGCGATTCCATGTCAATAGACTCAGATTCTGGGGTAGGCTCGCCATGATGTGTGTGTGGGACAGAGTCAGAAAGCTCGCAGCAATCAGGCTCAGACTCGGAGTATGAAAGGGTTCGGGAGGGTGTCTCGTAGTCGTGATGATCGTCGATTGGCGAGGCCACGGATGAGTCTGAACACATCGTCATGGAACGGGGTGAAGGAGGGAGGACAGGTTCGAGGTCGGTCGAAAACTCCAGGGGCTCGTCGGTCATGGTCATGATGAGACCGTCATCGTCGTCGAAAAGGGAGCCGTGGGAAGGTGCAAACGAATCAACGCTGCTGCCCACCTCAGAAGTGGAGGTGGAATCCTTATACCACGGGTGGTCGGGGGGAAGATAGGATGAGAAGTATCGGACGAGGGAATCGAGACTCTTTGTACGAAAGAGCTGGACAGCGTGCTGCCACTGATCTGTACCGATTAGAGAAGGGTTGGCGATGATTTCGAAAGCCGCCGACTCGAGCGAATCGTTCAGTTCTCGCATACGCTGCTGCTTGCGTTCGCGGAGTAGACTGTGGAACTCATCGGCGGTATTTGCTTCGTTGGAGATTTCATACACATCGTGGTGGAAGGCCTCAGGGTCGAGAATGGGCGTGGGCACCGTATTATATTGATCGTGCAGCTTGGTGAAGAGGTCGTCTCTCCTCAGCCCAAACTTCCAATGGGGCCAACTCCAACAGGTCTCAGCTGGATCGTCCATCCTCTGGTGGCAGCAATAGTGACAGGAATCGGTGGAGGCGGGTCTGGGAGAGGAAGTGCTGTGGGTATTAGGTCGGAGTTGGGGGAGGGGGTTGAGCGGAAGAGTGAACCAAAATTGAGAACCGGAGACTGGGAGAGCTTGCGAGAATCGAGACTGGGTCTTGCGTGGGCACTGGAAGCCATCTAAGCGTGAAGTATGATAGCGGACATCGTGGAAACTATAGGGTGGCAATTGTAGTGGTTCGAGTGCTGGACAACGGAAGTCTCCAGGTGTCCTTGATGGCGTGGTGGTGATGATGATGAGGGAGAGAACGGAGCAGGGAGACACGGAGTGCTGGGGGAGGTCGTCACAGAAAGGGTCTCGACGGCTTAGGTGCGACCGGGATGGGGGACCGTCAGGTGTTTGGAAAGAACGGCCGCAGGGGCTGATGTGTTGGATGCCCAAACTCGGAACAGTGGAAAATTCATTGGCAGGTTGCGCTGCGATCCGAGCCAATGAAATGGGTCGAGCAAACAAAGAAGCGGGGCGCTGCCTGCACTTTTATACCACACCGCCGCCCGCGACCAGCTTTGCCTGCATGGCGCTTGTTGCATCGCCCCCCGACCAACCAATCAGTTGGTTTCCAACTAATGCGGTCCTGCCGTTCGACCAATCGAGAGCGCTGTGCCCCGCCCGCCACACGTTCCACAGGCAGTTTTCGTAATCAGCCTGCTGCTGGTGCCCGAGCAAAGGGATGGGAGTGAGTGCATCAATTTCCGTCATCATTCTCACTCACTTTGATCATTTCCACCGCAAAACCCTTCCTTGGTTTTCCGTCTGCGTTGAAGAAAAGAAGTCGTGAACAACTTCGCCTTCCAAAATATCCACCTTGTTGCCAAAACCCCGAAACCTTCTAAAACTTCCACCATCTCATTACCTCAACCTCGGAACCGGCCGATATGTGAACCATGACTCCTTCCCTTGGTATTATCATGCCACTTGGCTGGCATCGCCTCTTCAAAAGTCTTCATGGACTAGCCATGACTCTCGTGATGCAGCCTGCCCTCGATCAGCCTGGGCAGATGACGCTTTTGAGGATGTGAGGGTGGTGGGGTGTGATGCTGACATCCAAATTCCAAGGGGGTGAAAATAGTACATAATCCTCTGCCCCCGAGACATTTTCTTGTTCTTCTGCATGAAGGAGGGGCAAACCGCCGTGCGACTGGTTGCACGCGAATCACGATGCACAAGGACCCAGGCTTCTGAGGCCAGCGTGGGCAACAGCCAGCGTCCATCAGTTCCATCATGTGCCACCACCACCTCAGACGGCCTCCTGATGAAGATCACCAATCCGAGGATCGCAGGAAGTACCCTCGACTGCCAGGCGCTGACGGCCGTCAACACACTGTAACCACGACGTCTCCAGCCGCCAGAGTTCCCCTCGGGCCCGACACGCAATTCGTCAACGGCTGGCCGAAAGATTGGACGAGCCAGCAGAGCCTCGCTGTTATCGCGGGCATGAAGCCCTACCAGAAGCGACAGTATGAGCTGAACCGACCCGGGGCGCTGGGACTGGCAAGTCGGCGTGCAGCAAGCTGTGTTTAAGATCATGGGCGAGGTATGGATCTTGGAAGTTGATGGTCGCATTTGACTGGTAAAGCTGACCGGGAATGACGGCGATTTAAACAAACCGATATCATCTGCCAGCCCTCTTCGAAGTCGAACAGGGCATTCGGTCAACCACTGCACTAACACGGCAGCGTGCGCGAACAGGCGGACCGGTGCTAGGCACCCGCCCGGACCGCTCTCTTTTCTGAGCGCTTCGATGACTCCCTCCAATCATCTCGCACCTGGTGAGGCTGATGCCCCAGCCAAATCCATCAGCAGGGCGCGAACCTCCAGTGTTCTTCCACCTTCACTCAGTTCATCTGACTTTCGCTCCAACGGTCATTCAGCAAAGATGGCTCCCCAGCCTTGAAACAGCGACGTATACGCGGCCAAGGGGAATTGCTTCCTCTTATGCCAGCCCGTTCGTCTCAATTTCCCAGTTCTTCCTCCCATTCGCGTTGAACCCACGGATTTATCTTGCCTGCCACGCTGGAAAGCTTCCCGGCTCCCTCACCTGCGCTCGTTCTATCTACACACATTTTGCGACATAGCTTCAAGCCCCTATTCCCAGTGAACGGCTCTGTTGAACCCAGTGGGCCAGTTTCCTGTTATTTTAAACTTTCACACTCCAATTCATTGCCTTCCGCCATGATTACCCCAAAGGCGGTCGCCGCGGCGGCCGAACCAAGGGGATTCTCGCAGGTTTCCGAGCAAAAGACGCAACCATTCTCACAATCCGAAATTCAAGCCCGCCTGGCTCGTTCCAGGATGGAAGAGGACCGTTCCATGTCCAGCACAGTTCCACTGGACAACCTGGTAGTTCCCCAAGACAGAGATATCCGCATATTAATGAGGCCGTTGGCGCGGGGTCGCTCCGTTAGTCCAGGCAGCCACGAGAACTGCGAATGGCTTGCACTGCACGCCGAGGTGGGCGATGGTGATGACACGGAACACAGCGTTCTGGCCGTTACCCAGACGCATAGGGACATCAAGTTTTCTGTCCGCATTCCTGGCCAACGGCGCAACGACGAGCTATGGTGCGAGCTGTACTATGACCCACACAGCAACGACCAGATCCTTCTGAACCGCTCCGAAGTCCCATTTAAGCTGTACCGTGTATCACAGCAAGTGCCGGGCAGCCCCAGGGAGCACTTCGAACTCAAACCTAACTTCACCAGGGCCCTCGCGCCGGGCACCTGGCGTATCAAAATCGACGACGTTGACATCTTGGACTTTCGTGTCCTCGAGAAGCGTGCGGCGAGGGCGCGCCTCCTGTCAAGCTCCTCATCCTCGGATGTATCCACCATGGGCGGTCAGTTGGTTCATGTGACCGGGAAGAGGTCATTTGTCGCCGACGACGATGACGAGCCTTCGACGCCGGAGAAGAGAATGCGTCCATCGGAGCCCGAGGATAAGAATGAGGACGGGGTCATAATGTTTCTTCCGGCCACAACCAACCCACTGGTGTTCCCGTTGCCTGGAACGGGCAAGGAGATTTCCACATCCAACGGCCACCCCCTTATAGATATGGAGTCGGACTCCGTCGTCGATATTCCTGGCGTCAGGCTTCCAGGGGGCGCCGAGATCGACGAGTACACTATCGCCAAGAGGGATCAAATCGCAGCATCGAGCCTTTCAACTGTGTTCACTGCTGACCACTCCGATGTCCCAGATGGGGTCATTGTTGTCAAAGTCCTCAAGACACGGACCAGCGCATTGCCCAACAACGAAGCCGCTGTTGCCAAGAATGTGATCCGCCAGGCCGATATTTGGCTTCGAGAGCTTCAATACCAAGAGAACCTCGAACACAAGAGTATTGTGCGGTTGTATGGTGGTGATGCCCGGTTTCTTTCTCTCTACATGGAACACGTCGATGCGCGCGACCTCACCTTCAAAGGCACGTGGCGTGTTGCAGGTACGGACCTGTTCAACGGCGATCGATCAGACGCTTCCCGCATCCTGCGCGACATTGCAAGTGCTCTGCACTACATTCACAGCAAAGGCTTGGTGCATAACGACATCAAGCCAGGCAACATCTTGTACAGCAGGGACCGTGGCGCCGTTTTGTGCGATCTAGGCTTGTCAACCAAAGCTCGAGATCCAGTTGCGGCTGGTACGCCATGGTACGTCCCACCCGAGTTTATCGGTTTAAGGCAGCGTGGTACAGCCAGCGATGTTTGGGCGCTGGGCGTGACGATGCTCTACGTTCTAGGCAAGATCACTTGGCCCGATGTCCGAGCCAACCAACGGCATCCCCGACACCTTCACTGGATCATCGCCAAGCTCAACTCGCGAGAACGCGGTCCCCAAAAGGAGGCGGTGGCCAAGATGCGGGAGTGGCTGAACGAGGTCACCCACGCTCGCAACAGTCTAGACACACACGATAAGCTTGAAAGGCTTGTACACGGCATGTTGTCACCGAACCCCAAGGAAAGAGTTACGATCAAGGACATTGTTGGGCATTTCTTTGCCGAGCAGGCGGCCGAGAGATAGGGGAGGATGGTCATCCTGTCTACAACATCATGCACTAAGGTGTTTCTCAAATCCCACCGTTATATCACAGTTTTGGTGTCCACGTGACTAAGAGAAGTTACTTGCAATGGCTCAGACTAGTAAGCTCCCGTCACTGCCACTGCGTACGACGCATTCATGCATGTCATTAACCATTATATACAGCCATATCTATCACACATCACATCACGCTCATTGCGTCTAACATCACACGCTCAACCCAAACACAAACAGACCAGTCAGTGCGGCGACAGAGGCGAGAACACCAACATTGACACCAACAACTGTCGACCCAGCAGTCTTTGCCCCCGCCTCGACAGCGGCAACCGTGACACCCTCGGAGCTCTTGCAAGCATCGCCACTCAGCACTGTCGCATTCTGCCTGAACCTGATATCGGCACAGTTGTACAACGCCTGGCCCTTCTCGCCCAACGTCACAACCTGAATGCTCGCCAGCGACCCATCCTGAATCGGCAAGTTGGCCGGGAGCGTCACCTTTGGGATGCACAAGGTCCCGTTGCCCGTTGAGTTGAGGAACGGCTCGGTCAGGCTGTAGTTGAAGTTGGCCACATTTTCACCGAGGCCGAGGTTGACAAAGACATATGTCCAGTCGTGGTGGAGCTCGAGGACGAGGGAGCCTCCGGTGAGGGGCCAGTCGGTCACGTTGCCGAGGTTTCCAGGGACGCCGGCGCCTGGTTTTTGGTTCCAAGGTTAACATTATCTTTCTTTCTGGCAAAGGACAATGGGGAAAGGGGATAAGGAGAGGGAAATAACAAACATGGATATTCCCACTGGGAGTAGTTGCTCGTGGAGGTGCTGTCGAGGGTGTTGTCTCTCCAGGTCGGGTAATCGATACCAAAGTGGGCGGTGGCTACTTGGGCGATGGCCAACAAAGTGAGAGCGGCGGTGAGTGCCATTTTTGAAGGATGAACCGGGGAGGGTACAAATATCGCTGGAAGTTTCAAAGGGAGGATGATGATGACGATGATGGAATATAGGGTTGGAATATCGAGGAGTGGAGTATTTGACTGATTGAAGGATGAGGATATGATGATACTCCTGGAGAGGTGAATCGCAACACACAAAGGGCAAATTCGTATGCCGGGGTATATATATAATTGGAGGAACCTCTTTTTGGAAGTGAATAAACACGGAAGGGACTGGAACAAAGGAATGGATGGATGGAAGGGTCAAGCTTAGTTATATACACTCTCTTCTTCTTCCTCCACCAACAACGAAGGAGGGGGCAGCCTCACGGTACCTAGCTACGAGTAGCTACTAGCTGTATTTTTACTAGCCATTTCTGCACTGCTTGTCAAGTGTCGGCGATGGCCAATAACACAAGGAGGATTGCCTTGATATCGTGAGCAAGTTTGCTGTCATCGTGCCCCATCACCAGTTTCTGTCCCCCCTGTGTGCATCTTTGTCCTCGCTTCCACCCCTGCGGCGCCGATGCGGGCGCGGGAACCCCACACGGTGACAGAGAGGGGAGTGGCTGCCAAGACCACGCAGTTTCCTCTTTGGGGGTAAGCTGGGAGGAGACAAAAAAGATGTGATTGGCTGGCGGGGGGCATTGTGCACAGGGGAGGCGGGAAACTTGCTCAAACACACGCAGTATTCCTAGCAGTATTGGATTGGATTTGTCTTTGAGGGGGGGTTTTCTGGAAGGTGAGAGGGTGAAGAGAAGAAGAGGAAGTTGGTTGCGTGCTTTGGCTGTTTGGTTGGGCATGTGAGGAAGGATACCTTAATGTAGGGGTGTGGTGGGAATTGGGTGGGAGCAAGAACCCTAACCCACGGTGTTGATGTCTTCTAAATTGCGTGGGACCCAAGCAGGTGGGAGATGCGGGAGGGTAATATATGAGGCTGGGCGTTGGGTTTGGACCCGAGGAGCTGTGATGCGCCGTTGGAGGATCTGGGTGATGTTGCAACACAGATACTTCTATGTGTTCGTAAAAGGTCAAGCACCCCCAATTTCGAACACGAAGCCCTGCTCCTTACCAAGTGGATACTACACAGAAGGACTTTGTGACTCGAGAGATTACCAGGTATGGTTGAGGCAACACGTAAACCGCATCGATAGGAACTGAACCTTTTGTTAACGCCGCCATGACCCAGCATAACCCAGGACGTTTTATTTGGTTATTTATGTGAAAACAAAGGTACTGTACATGACAAGCAAAGTCGGCTAGGAAGAATACCCCAGAGCCGCCACAGCAAATACCCGCTGAGGACAATCGTCCGAGTCGAGAACCTCGGGCCATCTGCAACAACAACCATCCACGGGTATACTAGAAATATCTGCTACCCAACCAGAGGCCCAGCCCCCTAAACAATTTCACAATCTTGTTGGTATAAGACCGAAGACGGTTCGCAAACCAGGCGCCCACCTAAGTACTGACGTAGGCCTAAGGAACTGGTCAACGAAAACCCAATAAATGAGCAATAAAACGTTGCGTTACGTGGCCCTCATTCCCATCTCCAATCTGTAGTATTCAATGCTTGCAATAACAAATATCCACCACATTGCGTTTGACAAGAAACACGTCTCAAACCCGGTTCTCCAGATCTGTGAGATCGTGACTCGTTGTTCAGTATCCAACACATCCGAACGACATAAAAGCCGTGCAAAACTCGATCACGACAAGTCAACTCAAAGCCAGGTCCCGGAAACTGCAACCAGAAAAGGGAGAAAAATTACTGAGTCATCCAATCTCAAGCCGCATACTCTCATAAGCCAAACCGGGGAGGAAATGGTCACTGCATCAACCAAACTCAATCCGCATACCCCAAAAAACCAACTTACCTTAACCACCGCAAGAAAACCCCCCAACCAGACGATCAGTTAAGAACATAATACTCCCCATCCTCCCTCCCCTCCCCTTCAGTCCCCTCAGTAAAATCCTCCACCCACTCCGCAATTGCCTCCCTCTCCTCCACCGCCTGCCTCACAATCCCGCTGAGCTTAGCCAGGAAGTAATCCCCCTTCACATTCAGCTCCTCCCCGTCATCTTCCTCCTCCTCAGTAACCCGACTATGATGGTTGGTGATCAACAGGCCACCTTCCTCTCCGCCCTCTCCCTCAGGCAGCTCGACGCCAGAGTCAGAGTCTGAGCCATCGTCCAAAACCAAGTTCTCAAAGTCTTCGTGCTCAACACCGCAGTACGGACAGTGGGCGGTGGGCGTGTCATGGACGGAGAAGGACACCCAGTCTGCCTCTACCTCCGAGTTAGGGTCGGTTGGCATGGGGGGCGGGGTTTTGGTGGTGAGACGCTTGGACTTGCTGGAGGATGCCGGCTTTGGCTTCTTCACCTCGGTTTGAGGCAGGAGGGTAGAACCATTGGCGATGGGCTGTGGTCGAGGCTTGGCCGGAAGCTTCTGTGGAGGCTTCGACACGCCAGCCTTTGCCTCTGTTTTCGGCGCCGTCTTTGCGTCCACCTGACGCTCACGATAAACTGAAACCGTGACAGGCTCAGCCTGAATCTCGTGCCTGAGCGTGGACAGCCCAAGCTTCGGCTTGGTCAAGTCCTCGCTCTTCAGCCGCACGTTGGCGCTGCGGACATGGCTAAACATCTCTTCTACTGTCGGGGCGAGAGGAAGCTTGGCCAGGACCTCTTGCACCTCAGCCACCGTTTGGGCAGACACCTTTTGGGCAGACACAATGCTGGTCGCTGGTGGCTTTGCCTTTGCGTCGGCTTCATGTCGGCCATCGAGCTTGAGGGTGACAGACTTGGGGTGTTTCTCGAGTTGACTAGCGGCTAGCTTTTTGGAGAAGCGGTCATAGCTCTCTTGTATCTTGGCGAGCCGAACCTCAACAGACTCGATCATTTTGGCGGGGGTTGGTGGAAGGGGTATGATGGGGGGTCTGGAGGGGCTGCTTGTCGTTGTCTGGGCTGGGGTTTGTTGTTTTCCGGCTGGTGGGCGGAGTTGCGTAATCTCCTCAAGACTTTGTTTTTCCTTTTGCCTCTTGGAAACATCAGCTGAGGCAGCGGGGTGAGTGGGACTCGAAGTACTAGGAGGAGAAGGAGATGATGTAATCGTCTGTTTGCCAGTGAGGCCAGAAACCAGGGCAGAATCCATCATCTGTCTCTCAACGGCGTCACAAAGGTCGAAAAAGTCGGAATCAGAAGGCTTGAGGTCATGGCCTGCGGAAACCCGGCTCTTGGACTTTGGCTTGTATCCATTTCTTGCGAGAATTTGTTGAAGAACCTTGCGGTCGAGATGAGGGGCGTCCCATTTGCGTTGCAAAAGATCCGAAAGCTTGATGGGAGGTATGCCGCTGATTGAAGACTCTTCTTGCTTCGAACCTTCTCTTCCTACGCCTGCGCACATGATGTGCAGAGTCAAGCCAATTCGAGTTTTGATGCGCTGGATTTTGTAGATCTCTGCCTCCACTGGGGATATCAGCAAAATGTTGGAACTTTTGGGCCTACCCGCTTTTGTTGAATCCTGGATCTCTTGGCGACCGACGGAATACCAGGCCTCTAGCCGGTCAATAAGCTTCAGATACTGTTGGAGCTCGTAGATCGGACCTTTCAGAGGGTTATGAATCAGTGTGAATGGCGGGGATGATGGACGGGCTTCCAACATATCGTCGCTGCGTCTAATGCGCAAGCCGCGATGTCCATCAAGCCTCCAACTTTGTCGCCTACTCATACGGGCTTTGTCCATGGTATGTTTCGTGATTTTGGACTTCATGTACTCCGGCCACGTGCCCTCCATTGTGCCTGTGATGTCCCGAGGAAGCGCTGTTCTTAATGCCTCGAGGGGGGCGCTGGTAATGGGAGGACAAAATGGGGGTTTGTCCAACTCGGGAAAGATGAGAAGAACAGCAAAAAGGCCATTCGTTGGAGAAAGTTTCGAATCAACTGGCGGGATCTAAGGCTGCTGAACTGAAAGTGAGCTGACGGGGTGGAGGTGCGCCCCATACGCCAAAGCCTCGGAATTCCGGAAAGCATAATGGCTTCTCAACGGTACGCACACCTTGATGGTTACGCATGCAAGAGTCCGAGATATCTTCACCCTTGTCCGGTCTTGTGGCGGCCTTCCTACATCATTAATTCTCAACAAGTAGTAACATTGAACATTGAATGGCTGTCTTTAGACAGGACAAGTCGGGCAAAGAAACAGGTTAAGTACGAGCTGAAAGAGAACTCCTACCAGGTCGTGACAATTAATGAGAAATTAAATGAGGCATTTTGACCACAAAATATTTCATTTCACAACACATGACTCACATGACTCGTTCCGCTGACGATGATGATAGTGTGGCTTATTTGGCAGGAGCGAGGCTTGCACTCTCCAAACTATGAAGGATTGTGGATTGTGGTTTGAACACGTGCTACCCACCCGGAATCCCGCTCAGGCTTTGCTCGTATCCATCTTCGCCTCTCCATCGCCCTCTTTTTTCTCTTCGGACTTCTTATCGTCGAGATCAAAAGAGAGTCCCTCCAGCAGGTTGTTGAGCTTCTTCATATCAGCTCTGTTCTTCCTGTATCTTCTTCTCTTTTGAGCCTTTTTTTCGGTTTTGGAGATGGAGTTGGTCTTGTCCTTCTCCACCCCCAGCACGTTTGTTTTAGTCGTTGATCTTTCGCTGCTACTCTTGCTGTCCTGAGGCGCCATTTTGGACCGTGCCGACCTGGGCAAGCGCACGTGGCAAGTGAGGGTACAGGCCCTAGCTTCTGCTGAGCATCAAACCGTTAGTTGCTGTGTAGAAGGGCCAAGGAGTTTTGGGAAATTGGGGACCTACCACCAGACTTGTGCGCTAGGAGGTGGAACGAAAAGATAGGGTAGATGGAGCTCTAATTCGACTGCCCAAGTAAGGAGGTTACTTGACCAAATCAAGACCAGTGTTGGGTTACTAGTATCTGTGTTGTGGATGGCAATGGTGATGGCAATGGTGATGGCAAGGGAGATGCGTGGAGGAGAGCTTGGTAACAGTAGTGAAACAGGTAGTTGTTATGAAATGATATTCTGGTGTGCACGGAGCAGCATCTTGAGTGGATTAAAAATTACAGTTAATTTCAATGTGATAAAGTTTGTTCATGGTATTGCGTGTCTCACCTTGCTCCTTGCTCTCGGTTGCTCTCAAGCCTTCTCAGGCGACTTCAAATTTGAGTTTCTCTCCTCACTCATTCGCTCACACTCACCCACCTCCAATAGACCAGACCACCTTGAGCCGCCGCCTGGCTACGACCTACGCACAGCGCTCAAAGTTCCAGTATGAGGCCACATTTGACTCAGTGTTAATGTATCAACCAAGCATCCTACCATGAAATCTTCAAATCTTTACTCGGCCAGGATCTTGAGAGATCGCTCCCAATGGGATTGACAACTTGATTGACTGGCTAACGCTCGTCAAGCTCACCAAATGTCACGCCGAAGACTCCAACCAATAATCGTCAGGCAAACAAAATGGAATTGACAGCATCACGGCATCTGTGAAAACATTCAACACAGAAGACAGCTTCACGGAAGGTGGTTGTAAATGTACATGAAGTGGGGGGCGCTGGTCATGGAAGCTGACGTCATCAGCAGTTGACGCTCCCCTCATATCTCGATTTAATCGACCGCCTGTGCAATCCCGGATTGTGAGGTGTTTTGTTACTTCGGACCCCAAATATTTTTGAACTGAACACGCTCGATTGATGAGTGACGAGTCGAGCTCGAGGATGGATTATTAATAACCGCTCGATTGCCGGTGCCAAGCACCCCACCTGTGTGTCAGTCCAAGGGCGGCTCGTTGATACCATACCCCACCCTACCATCGGCAACGGCTTTAACATATAAACCGTCCCCTCACCTCAGTCACCCCGAACATCATGGAATTCATTCCTCATTTCTCATTCTCTACTGAACGCATTACATAGTCATCGTTCATCCTCAACCCAACGCCATGGCCGACCAACAAGTGATCCTCTTTGACCTCCCCAGCAAGCCCCCTTGCAAGACCTGGTCTCTGAACCCCTGGAAGAGTGAGCCCCTCTTGTCCCCCTTTTGTACCTTATTTTTGACATGATCCTAACATTGTTGTTTTGTTATCAGCCCGCCTCCTCCTCAACTTCAAAAACATCCCCTACAAGACAGAATGGAAGGAATACCCCGACATCGCCCCGCGTCTTTCCCCTCAGTACGTCCCACCTCCCCACTCCCTAATCACCATCCGCCCCCTCCTTTACTAACCCTCCTCTCTTAGCCTCCCCCCCAACGAGTCAGGATCAGCCTACACAATCCCCACCGTCATCCTCCCCTCAGGCGAATACGTAACCGACAGCAAGGTCATCGCCCAAAAGCTCCAGTCCCTCTACCCCTCCCCTCACATCAACCTCTCCTCCCCTTACCAAGCCAAGATCGAAGGGATCATGTCCCGGCTCATGCCGGCCCTGGCGCCGATTTACATCCCCGCCATCCCGAAAAACTTGCTCAACGAGAAGAGCCAGCCGTATTGGTATGACACCCGAAGCAAGAATGTCGGGAAGGACGTGGAGACTTTTGGGAGGGAGGAAGGTGGGGAAAAGGCCTGGGGGAAGGTGGAGCCGGTTTTGAAGGAGGTTACGGACTTGCTGAAGGAGAATGGGGATGGGCCGTTTTTTGAGGGAGGGCAGGTGACGTATGCGGATTTTGTGTGGGGTGGGTTTTTGCTTTTTGTGGAGAGGATTGGGAGGGAGGAGTATGAGGAGGTGTTGAGGAGGAGTGGGGATGGGGGGGTGCATGAGGCGCTGTTGAAGGGGTTGGGGGAGTGGACGGGGAGGGATGATCACTGAGGCTGGGGTAGTTGATGCTCAAGTGCAGTGCTAGGCGAATGATTGACATGTCTGAAAAGCCAGGAATAAGGAAATGAGAGTACAAAAGTAGTTACATTGTTGTGCAAGAGGAAGCTACAAAGTGATGGCTACAAAGGGTATCTATCTAGCGAATGGGTATCACCGCTATCCGGAATGCTCAAGAGAACCCATCAAATGCCCGACACCCATGAAAAAGCCCCCAAACCCATCTCATGTGCACGCACGATGTCGTGCTCCCTCAGTCCTCCTAATCTGTCATGTTAATTCCTGCCATCCCTTCCAGTTCCAGCCCAGTGGCCTGCGTTCTCTGTTCAAGTAATCCTGCAAGTTTCGACCAAGCCAGTCCAGATGAGCAGCCAGTATAAACCACATGGGTTGCTCAGCAATATCTCAAACAAAGTTGTTGCAGACTGCTGCGTTTGTCTGCAGATTGCCGTAGTCCGTACAGAAGTCTCGTCGATGTGTGCTGCATCTTTCTTCAACAGTTGTCTTTTTTTGTTGTTGTTGTTTTGCCTTTTGTTTTTCTTTTTGGGATTTCTTTGTTCGTTGGTCCATCCTTCAAGTTATCTTGCTGGCTCTTCAGTATTGCCAATCGCTTGATATGGCCGACAGAAGGTGTTCCACCTTGATGGTCGATAGTAGATGCATAAGTTAGTCGTACAGGTGGGCGTCACAATGTTGAGAAGTGCGCATCAGATCTCTCAGTCAAATGTGTACATCTCTCAGTCCGAGTCAAAGACGTGTCCGATCGCGGTGTTGCATTTGGGGTCCTCTGGAGTCTTGCCGCCACAGCAGCTCCACTTGGACTCGCCCTCTTCAATGTGAGGCTCGCCGTGCGGCGGGAAGCGGAGGAATTTGTTGGTTGAGAACATGCCTGTATCAGAATTAAAAGTCAGTATTGAGCCGGAAACTGGAAAGGTGGCGAGTTCGAATGGGTGCCCGTGGTGGCAGTGGCAGAACAGAGGCAATGAGCTTATCAAACAAGCAAATGCCAGACTAGAGCAGATGAGCAAGATGCAGTTGTATTGGTTACAATGAATCTATGTCTCGGGGTATCTTTCGAGTAAAAGCAATGAACCTATCAATCATTCCCGCTTTCCGTCATATCCCATCATGTCTCATCACTGTCGTCTAATCTTCCGACTCCAATCCTACATACCAGAATGCCACGAACATGTTCCTTCATTCGCCATTCCCTCCTCCTTGCTCGCGAACTCCTGTCCGCATCTCTTGCACATGATATTCTCCACAGAGTCCAAGCTCATCGCAATGATCTTGGTTGGGGTTCGTTGAGCGGTGGAAGCGCGCTTGCGGGCCTCGATAGTCGCAGCTCTGTTATCCACACTAAGGCTGACCAGCTGCTTCTTTTCCTGCTCCTCGATCCTAGCGCGCTTCAGTCCGCGCCCGTCGAGCTTGTCTTGCTTGCGCTTGGGTTTGGGCTGGACTGAGGTTGGGGCCATGGGAGTGACCTGGGCTGTGAGAGGAAACAGACCCGTAACTGGGGCCGGGATTGGAGTGGAGGGCTCTATAGAAAACTGTTAGCTCTGGCACACACGATCTGAAAAGAAAAACACATACTGTTCTTGGTGGTCTGGGCGGCAGCCTTGGGAGTGGCGTCGACATGCCCTTTCTTCTTGAGAGCCTGGATGGGGCGTGACGAAGTCACGCTCGCATTGGCCGCATTCTTGTCCGTGCTCTGAGTGATGCTCTGATAAGGAGAAGTCGTGTTGGGGTCGAAGTTGGCGAGGTTGTCAGCCGTGTGGGTCTTGGCGGCGACAGCCTTGTTATTGTTGTGCTCCACAGCAGTGGAGGTCGTAGCCTTGGTGACGGCAGAAGAAGAAGATGAGAATCATCTTCGGCGTAAACCCAGTACTCGGGGTAGATCAAAGGGACCTTTGAGCCTCGACCACCGCAACTGATCGGGTGCTTGGCGTAAAAGTAGCGGTGATAATCTTTAGCCTTTTGCTTGGCCGCAGGGTAGGTGACCGGCTTCTTGTAGGTCAAGGATTCGCGGTCGTAGTGGCGGCGGACCCCACCACCGGATTCGATCTCAGTGAGGAGTTTGCTGATGCCAGACATGTTGGCTTTGTTGATTGTTTTATAGAGACAAGGGTTCAAAAGAGGTGATGGAGGAGATTAAAAACCAGTGATGGAATAAGATCGCGGATAGATGGGTGGTGTTTGTGGATGAAGGAAGAGAAGAAGAGAATTGTGGGACGAGAAAGTCGTAGATGAGAAAAGAAGGGTGGGAAAAAGTATAAATTGTGCGTGAGTGAGTCAAAGCCAATTCTTGTGGGCTCAACAGGGTTCGCCGACGTCGACACTGGTTTATCTAAGGTTATTCAGTGGGTGCACAATAGCAAAAGAAAAACCACCCCTCGAAATACTGGGCTGAAGCCACAAAACACCACAAACTCAAAACAACCACACACAACCCTCTGCAGAAACTCGGTTCTGCTGGTGCCTTATGTCTGTGGAGGCTCGCCAGTTGGAGGACACGTGAATACCAGAATCTCGGGGCTTCAGCCACTGAGCATCTCTTACCACAGCAATGTCTGGAGACAAGTTTGTTTGCCAAGAGTTGTTCTTCAATTAAGATTCGATATACTTCAGCCAACAATGTTAAGACCCTTACATATTTACTATTAACAGGATGCAGAAAAAGCCCAGGTACCTGATCTTCTTGGTAGTAAACCCATCACACAACAATCTACTGCAAACTCCTCCGTACATCTCTCCACCAGCTCTGCTCCCTGCTCCACTCACCACCAGCACACCTAACCCCCGACCTCACCGGAGTGCATGTACTCTCTGTCGGTTCCAAAATCGAATCCACATACTCCAGCAACTCCCTCAACGCGGCCCTCTCCCGCTCCCCAAACTCATCAACCAGTTTCTGCTCAGGCTCATGCTGGCTAACCACTCCAGGCTTTTTCCTCCCCTCTTCCCTGCGATCCTGCTCCTCCTCGGCAACAGACGTCTCCTCCGAAACAGCACTGCTAAAGCTATCCATCCTCTCGACCTTTTCATCCCTCTCAATGTCCATCACCGTGTTGTCTGGTGTCACACTGTCCACTGACCTTTCCCGTCCCTTCCTACCCCTCTCTCCACCCCCAAAATCCCTGTCCGGGTCCATACTCGCATAAATCTCTGCCACATCCAACTCCCCCTCCCTTTTTTGCCCACCATGGAGGGTCCTACTCCAAGGCGGCAACGAAACCGGCCTCCCTCCCCCAGCAGAAAACCCATTCCCCGCCGACCTCGGACTCATCGTCGTGTCCTTCCTGCTCCTTGACCTCCCCTCCTTTCCCCCATAGTAAACAGCACTAGATCGTTTGAGAGTTTTCTTCCTTTGTGCCTGCTCTTGGTCTGATAAATACCACAACTGCTGCTCCTTCTTTGGGCTTTGACTGGGCAGTATGGCTCTTGCGTCGTCGTCGCAATCGAAATCGTAATACCGTGCTGGGGATTGCACAAAGCTGGTTTGGTTGTTGGACAGAGGGGGGTACTTGTGCTTTGACAGGAAGGTGGTCATTGTCATGGTTGTGGCTGAGTCGGGGAACTTATTACCGCTACCAACACCACCACCACTGCTGCTGTTGTTGCTCATTGTCATTGCCATCGCCGAGTCGGGGTATCTCACCCCGTTCTGATCACCCTCCTTGCTATGGCCATGGTTGTGGTTGTTGATCACCCGCAAAAAGTCATCATCCTCTTCCAAAGTTGGAGTGTTCCTCTCCAGCCTCAACGCGAGAAAGGGGGTGTCTGGCTCCACAACGACTGGCGCATCGTTTGGCAAGAAGGGGGTCCCGAGGTTGAGGGTATTCCCTGTTCCGTATGGTGCCGAGGCCAGTAGAAACGGTGTTTCAGGTTCGACGTCAACTTTGGTTGATTTGCGACGGTCTCGGCTTTTGCTCCTGCTTCGAACACGGTGGATCACCTGGGAGAGGCGGCGGGTTGTGGATGAGTTTGGGGGGTAGTTGTTGTTATTGCTAGTATCAGGGATAAGGGGAACAGGGACAGAAGGGATGGGAATCGGGACGGGTTTGACGACTGGGCATGGGGCGGATGCTATTCTCTGTGATGATGGCTCTCGTTCCGCCCTTTTGGGGGTAATCGGGGCCTGATAAACTCGTTCGTGTTGATACTGCCGGTAGGGTAGGATCTGCGGTTGCGGTTGTTGCTGGTATGCTTGCTTTGGTGACTGTCGCTTTTGGGATTGCTCCGAGTCTAAGGTTTTCCTGAGGTTGACCGCCCCTGGGACTCCAACAACTTGCAGTTGGAGCAGCAGCGCCTGGTGTGATGACTGTCTTCGTGGGATGATCAACGGAGGTAAGTTTTCCGGCCGCATTTTCTCCCTCTTCGGAGGAGCTGGTTTCGTACTATCCGAAGGTGACGACGATGACTGTCGCGTTGGGAGCGGACGTCGAGGGATGCTGAACCGTTTAGATGGCATTGTGGTTTGATTCTGATACCAAAATGGCTTCCCTGGAGTGGTTCGTGGAATCTGCAAGGAAAGCGGAACAGGATCCTGGTCCCAATACCCCCAATTTAGAGGCAGAAGAGCCTGCTGGTGAGCGTTCATTGTTGCTGTGGTTGTCACCATGGTGGTGATTCAAAACTCAGGGGTATTTTGGTTCTGTGCACAGATGCGTCCGAGGTGTGGTAGCAACGGGCAACACCGGTAAAGCGGCACCAAGCACGCGAGAATAGGGGACGTTGGTGTTGATATAACCTTTCATCCGTCGTTTTTGACTGCCCGGAGCCACTGGCCAAAATCGGGGGCTTAGACAAAATCACCCGCCAGCTTGCGTGAAAACAAACAGTTTGGCTTAGGTAGTGGAAACGGTAGTGGAAACGGCTGACCTAAAGACCGACCCAACTCCGACAGGGCGGATCACACTCCAGACTTTACATGCATCTCTTCCATCCTCTCCGCCTTAAATACCTACCGGGCGCAACGAGTACTGTGAAGGAAGTGGGTGTGCTGGGCGCTGGTGTGGCTCAGTCAAACTTACGCTTCTGACCCCACAAAGAAACTCGGGAACGGGAATATCTCGTGTGCATTGGGCGTGGCGGTCTCCAAGAGATCGGAGCACAGGGTCAAATTAACAAAAAAGGCCCATGGGGCTGAAGATCAGCCGCGCCCCCCAACCGCGCAATGGCGAATGCGCAATGGGAACTGTGGAATCCCGGGACAGTGGTAGATGGCGAGGGAGCTAAATGCACGGTCGGATGGTGGGAAGCCCGGCTGCTCAGCCTCAACAGTGCAGCCACCGCCATCGTAATGACGCACTGTGTTTGGAGTAAGAGAACCCACCATTCTTGACAGCATTGTTTTAAATTTAAACATCACCTCAAAAATTTCATCGGCGTCACTTGGGTTCCCCAACGTTATTATTTGAAATCCCATGCATCTTCTTGGATGGGCCCAACAGTGTGGTCAACCCGTTGAAGCCGTTGCATTTTGGCTTCTAGGGCAGGGCAGGGTTCTTTGTTGGTTTGCACTGCCCCTTTTTTGATCGTCAGGCCGCCAGTCAAACTTTATTCTTGCAGCTGTTAACCCTGACCCTGAAAGAGGCAAACAGGGGATGCAAGTGCGAGAATCCGAGTAGGAGCCGAGCTGTTATTGCTGTGAAAAGTTGACTGATACCCGATAGCTATATCTTATTTCTCACCAGCCAGTATTAATGTCATCCACCTGATCAGCATGAGCCCACAATGGTCAGCTTTTCCCCCTTGCGTCCCAGTGTGAGACACTCACGACAACATGAAAACAAATACTCAGTAAGAAGCTGCAAGCAGCCGTGGAATCTTTCATTGTTGGATTAATATAAGCATGGGCAGCCAGTTCTGTTTTGTCCTGGCCTTCCACCAAGCTACCTAGCCCACCTCAAAATCTCTTCCAGAGTCGGCGTGGTATCCCATCTGTAGAAACCCACAGCCCAACTTCCTCCACCTTGGTTCTGACAAAAGAAAAGACGGCAGTATGTGCCAAGTAAGCGGTCTGCTTCAAGCAGCCAAAGCGTATAAAAAATGTGAAAGTAGGGTATCGTATCCAAAAGCCCACCACGCCATGCTATGATGTATGCCCGAGAACACCCCGAACCCCAACCAAAACCAGAATTGTTGAAAAATAATCGCCAACGCCCGTTGCTTTGAAAAATCCGTCAAACCCATTTGTCCACCATCTTGAAAGTTGTGCAAAAAGATAAAAACAATAGTCACCACCACACGTCCCTTGCCCGCTTTTGTCCAGCATGGGCAACACCAAACCCATTCACCTGCCCGTTGTTCATCCTGCCGTATCCTCCAGGTCCGCTGGGAGCAGTCGGGCTGCCCCTGACACTTCCCCTCGGGCTAGTGACCGTCGAGTTGGTCTTTCCTCCACTGCCGGCATACCCGCCATATCCAGCACCCGCGTTAAACCCAACATTCAACCCCTGAACCGGACCTCCTTGCTGCCACGAACCTCCACTGCCAGGTCTAGTGGTCTGCTGCTGAAGGTCCTCCAAGAGTTTGATCAGCCGCCCCTTGTTCCACAGCCTCCTCACATGCAGCTGCTTCACGTCGTCATAGGGGCTGGGTGGTACCAGCTCAAAGAGTAGCATGCTCTCCGCCCACTTGGTAGCCACTTGCTCGTCCGCGTCGATGAAGCTGAAGGTCACGGCGTCTTCGTCGTCTGGCAGTCGGCAGGTGATGAACCAGGTGATGAACGAGGGGAGGTGAAACGTGACTTCCTTGGTGGTGGGGGAGAACTGAGGTGAGCGGTGGTACCCGCTGAGAGGATTGTTGTTGTGGATGGTACGGTATGGGTTGTGGTTGTTGAGCTGTGGGGAGTGCTGTGGAGAAAAGGACGGCGATCGTTGCTGTTGCCGGGCGTCTTCGGCTTTGAGGTAAGAGGCATAGGCGGCTGCTACAGCTCTGTGGGAAAAGACGAGGCTGACCCGGCCGTCTGTGACCGAGACGTCGACGGATACTAGATTTGGCATGTCGTTGGTTGTGATGTGAATCGCGAGATGATATTGGTGGTATTCGTAGCCGTCGAAATGCCGCAAGAGTAAGTGAGACTGATGATGTCAGTGTCGTTGTCGATATTTCGATCGAGATGCAGCAGCAGAGTTGAATATTCTGTTGAAGAGCTCAACCCAAGAAGTCTAGATCACGATATTAGTACCATCTTGCTCTTTCCCCTCCCAAAACAGCGCAGATGACTCTTTGCCCAACTTCTGCTCTGTTGTGCGATCGTTGCCACGCTGGCCAATAGCGTGGCTCCAGTTGTTCGACCAGACCTTCGCCTTAACCTCAAACACGTCTTCTTGCAGCAAGAAAAAAAAATGCCCACTTTGCTGGCATCTCGACCAGCCAGTAATTCACCGCGAGAGCTGCCCGCCGAGTCCACTATCCCTCTTTTGTTGCTAGCTTCGAGGCTTGCTGGCAGTTCTGGCGCTCCATTGACACCATGAGCCCACCCACCACATCGACAAAAACCCCATCATCAATCATCAATTGCCAGAGTTTCAATCAGGTATTAATGAAACGGCTGGCCCCCCCGCCTCTTTCTTGTTTTTTTCCCTCTCAACGATTTGTTACCGAACCTGATGCACGGCACAAGACGAACCTCCGAGGGAAGCCTTTGGCGACAACACAGCTCGAGTCCTTGATGCCCATTGCTCAGCGGTGGTCAACGAGCTGATAAGAAGCACCCAACCCACGGCACAACACGTGGAAAACACTCAACTCACCTTTGACCTCGACGCCCAAAAAGCTTTTTTGCATTTCTAAGCAGAACTCTCCCCAACCCTCGAGGGCCATGGAAGCAGCGTGAGTGTCCCAGTGAGCCTGAGTGGGGTCTTGCGCCCAAATATGCAGCGGTTGAGACCTGAATATACTATGATGCGCGTTGAAGCGGCAGTGAACAAACACGGCCCGTGTTCGAGATGAGAATTCCAAAGAGCTCATCAAATTCAGACTGGGCCTGTATAACGCGGCAGACTTTGAGAATGTTGAAATTTGGCCCGCCCGACGCAACGAACAGGCGGGGCGCTGGTAAAGTTAGGCGCCACTCGTTCATCAGCAAACGTCACGACGTTTGCATTTTGGGCTGCCACTGTTTCTTCGTGCCTGAGACTGTCAGATAGCCACGTGGATCGAGGACAAAGAAAATCTTGAATTCCTATGCCAAGGTGAGCTGAGCGGTCACGCGGTGAACAAAAATACCGGTACTGCAAGTGTTCAACAGGCATTCAAACACGGTGAACAGACCATACAAGATAGTCGGTAGGCCTCGAAAGATAGTCGGTCGGCCTTTAAAGATAGTCCATAGACCTTAAAAATGGTATAGTAGGCATTTAAATGAATTCGGACAGCCTGTATTTAGTAGTGTATGTGGTTAGCTGTGCAGGTAGCGGTGCCAGCTTTTTTGTCCAGGGCGTGGGCGGTGCTCCGGTGAAGAAAAGACACTCAGCGGAGCCCACCGGGAGCCCATCTCCGGAACTCGGACAATTCGGGAGATCGCGCCGATCTGCTCCGCTCCACGCACCGATCGTCATGGGGCATTTGTTTCACACTCGGCAGTTCTGTCCGGAAGATGCCCGCCGGCGATGTTGGGCTGGACTTGAGCTGCCATGATACCACTTACCGGACATGACCCCGGCCGGCGGTCTCACGGCTGACTGATGAGTCGGTGAGTATGTAGTGCTGAGTAATCGTGATCCTCAGGCATGCTTACAGGTCGTAGTCCAATGAGATTGTTCCCGAATACTCTCCGTTCAAGAATTTTGGTTCACCGAGAATGCGCGAGTTCCTTCATGCCAAGCCTCCGAAGTCGACTCATTCGAGATGTTGTCAGCGAACAAAAGTCATTGTCCTACCCAGACTGGCACAAAATAAGGTCCGTAGTGGTGGGAGAAAAATGCATGTCTGTCTTTTTTGAAGACCGAGTTGTGTGGTATGGAAGAAAGGATGCCGAGTTGACCCAAGATATCCTCTCGGACCCATTTGTCCCGGACGATCGAGAGGGTTTATGAGGGCCTCTTTGTCACTCCCCAGTTCGTAATGCTGGGGTGCTTCTCAGCCTATGGTCTTGTTCCGCTCTCGGATGAAGAGGGTGGTGGGTGGGAGGATGGCGCTTCAGCTGCGTGACCTCGGGTTTTCCTGCAGGAAATGCAATGAGTCTTAACAGGCAGGTAAGGCAGCATTGTGACTTTCCTGAGGAGTTGAGATGGATGGATGGTGCGACAGCCAGGTCCCAATGGGTTAACCTTTGCGATTCGAATGTTACATCAGATGTCTTCCTCGTTCCATCTTTCCTTCGCCTTTGATGATATTTCGCACCTTCCTTGGCAGCTTTTTTTCTTATCAGTTAGGCAAGAACAGAGGTTGGGCTTTTTGCCAGGGTGCAGCGGCTGATGCCCTCTCTTGGCCTTCCGTTTTCTTCGCTGACGCAAGAATTCAGCTAGGGCGGCAGGGTTGCTTGGCGGTCTGTGCAGAGAACGTGGGATGCTTCCTGCCCCATCTTCGCTAGCGCCACCGAAGCTTGAGCCATCAAGGTTCTCATGCCGCGGGGCATTGTTTCCATGACATGACAGGTGCAAAGTGACTGCGTGACAGCAATTTCTAGACTGAAGGGATCCCCAGGTTCTCGGGTTTGAAGTAAGACTGCAGAGCTTCTGGAAGGAGCAGCGAACGTATGATGAGCCTCAAGCACATGGTGACCATCTGCTGTTCTTGTCAGGCGGTGACTTGAGAATAGTGGAGCCGCCAAACCAACGTCTCAACGTCTCATCGAACACTTTCAGAATTGTAGTCAATGCTCACCAAGAACCAGGCTCAAAAGTGAGATCATGATTGCTTAAGGCCATGGGGATTGTCCCAGGCAATAGTCTTGTGAGTCCACCATACAACTACCTGTTTGGACAAAACCAGGGGAAGCTCTCGCGTGAAGATCCGGTTTCATCGGAGTGCAAAAGAGGCACTACCTGGTACGCAAGTTGGTCAAGGAGATCTCTCTTCAAAGTAGGCTTTAATATTGTTGTTTTTCCACTATCTACATGAATACAAGCTCCTCTGTCATTGGTGGCAACGAAAGCATGAACGTCCTATTTAACGCTTGACTGAAAAACATGGCTGACCGAGATATCTCATGAAACAGACTTTTGAAGAATTAAAAACTAAGTGTTACATGTCGAAGTACAGTCGATAGTGTTGCTCAAACACAACATAAACTTAAAGAGCCATGGCGACGATGGCAGCAATGCCAGCGGCAAGGCTGAGGCCGGTGATCTGGGCAGCGCCGGCAGTTGAGGTGGAGGTAGTGGTGGCAGCGGCTTGGGAATCAGAGCCGGCGCTGGTCGTGGTAGTAGTGACGACGACGAGAGTTGATGAAGCAGTGCGATGACCCTCGCAGTGCCAGTGGTCTCCATGAGCCTCGCACCCATATGACTCGGTAGGGCTTGGCTTGATGGTGCCGGTACCGGGAACATCAGTGTGGTCGTCCTCATCGTCAGTGTGGTCATGGTCATCATCATCGTGATCATGATGCGCAGCCGTACTGGTAACCACTGGAGCAGTTCCAGTGGCCGTGCCGGTAGTCACCACGGCATCAGTCACTCTTGGGCCTTCACAATCCCTGAAGATAACATGTCAACATATGTAAGATATGGACAACCCAATGTATGGAAAGAAGAGCTTACCAGTGGTCATTGTGAGGGACACAGCCGATAGACGCGGTAGGAGACGGCCCGGGGTCAGCTGTGGTCTGTCCCAAAGCGGTGGACAGAGCACCCAACAGCAAAGCGGCATATGTGACGGCCTTCATCTTGTCTTGCGGTGAGTTTTTGGGCTGGGTAGACTGGACGGTGTGACTGAAGGTGTGCGGGCCGGTGGAAGAGGCGGGAGAAGGGGAAGAACCGGAAGCGTCTCACAGAAAATGCAAATCATGTTATAAGAGATGTCTTTAAAGTGAAGTAACGCGGCCAGCCAACCACCCGTGGGACCATGCCACCCTCGCGCTCCATGCCGCCCATCACCTTACCGAAACACCCTTGCCTCCAGTCAAAAATAGGGGCCGCTGCCGTCATGAGAGACAGCAAGCATGGCAAGTGGGACGGCTGGCATCAGATGAATTTCAAACGAACCCATTGGCCGCGAATGGGTGCCGCTTGTCGCCAAGACACCCAAGACATGGTTTTACCGACGGGTTTAGCCTGACAAGTCCGCTTTGAGCAGAGACAATGTTGCAGCGAAATGCAGGCTTTGAAGATGATCAGTGGCCCTTCTACTCCTTGTGCGACAAAGTCAATGTGTTGGAATGCGGCGGTGGCTTGTCTTGTCTTTCTGCTTACACTGCACTAGAACATGGAATGTCAATGGACGGAGAGTGATGGGCTTTGACCAGCAGGGGTGGACCGGAAGACAAAGTGGGCCATCTTAACCTTGGCTTTTGTTAGCAACTTAGCAATGGCCATCAAGGTTCTCAGCTCGCCGCGCATTTGCCGGGCACCTTGATGGCTGCTCAAGATTGCTTGCAGTCTGGGCATCGCCAGCAGCCAATCAGAACAAAGATATTTATTTTTTTCTTGCTCAATCCCGCCCTTGACGATGTGGATTTCGTCGCATCTCGCCCAACTCGGCCACTCACCCGCAGCATTCGCGCGGTGGAGTTGGCTCTTGGAGCCCCATGGACAGACGGGACTCGAGCACGCAACGACTCCATCCAGGGCCCCTCCACGAGCCCCTCTATGCGCTGAATTTTCCCATCAGCGATCCCCAAGTTCTTTTTGTTTTCTGTTTCTTCTCCCCTCGTGGCTGTCCCGTGTCCCCGGTCTTCCATCGTTTCTTCCCTTCCCCGGAGTTCGAATCCAGGAACCAGACGGCCCACGACCACCCGAGTTCCCTGTCGCGCGCAGGATATACGGATACCTACAGGACGCCCACGCCGCGACCCGCGACAGTAACACTTCCCCCCGTTTGTGCACCCTGACGGTCAGTTCACTACCTTGACGGCTCGATTTGTGGACACGGCTGCTTCAAGTTGCCAACTTGGCAACCACTCGCAGCGTCATTGTTATGTGACTCGCCCCCACGAGAGAAACACGAGCTGAGGAGAAGCAACCAAAAAACTGCTCAATTCCTTCGCTGTGTACGATTTCCTCTTTCGACCGACCTGTCGGGTAGTCAGGAAACCCTGTTGAATCCCCCTGTGCCCTGCCGCACCCTGTACGCCCATATCTATATCCAGCGCAGCCTCCCGTTCCCACAGATTCACAACAGCAGCCTTACTTCAGTTCTCGGTTACACGCTTTCTCTCTCATATCATGTTTCAAAGTCTGCCCTCCATACGGGCATTGGTCCTCTACGGACTGTTAGCGGCTCCATCTCTTAGCCTTGTGTCAGCCAACCCTTCACCGATCGACGCCCGTCATGTCGTGACCGATCCTGCCAAAGTGGTTGCGCAAGCGACCGTTACTGCTGTGTCAGAGTGCCACGCCCACGGGACTAATTACTATTGTCAAGCTGGAACCACAGAGTTTCGTGTTGAGGGTTCGGAGACTGCCGCCTCCTACACCGACTGCCATCCGCATGGTGCAAAGACGTAAGCACTCATCCACCCCATGTCTCACGATACACCCTTGACTAACGGTATATCTTGTAGATACTGTGTAGGACCAAAGTCGGATGAGGTAGAAATCATCCTTGCTGCTGCCACAGCGCCTGCTGTTACCGCAGCCCCAACGGCGACTGGCAGCTCAGCCTTGACCGCCGTTAGTGCTTGCCATCTTCATGGAACAGAGCTGTAAGTGAACCATCCACCACTCTGTCATGGACACAAGCCCACTGACACCACTACGAAGGCTTTGTATGCATGGGGCAACTGAGTACAAGGTTCACACCACTGTTACCGCTACTGCTACACAAGACCTCCCAGCACAGTTTACTGGTTGCCATGCCCACGGTGCTGAGACCTACTGTGAAGGTCCCACCGGAGAGGAAGTTGAGATAACACTGGCCGCCGCCGAGGATGACCACGGCGATCATGCGAACGCGGACTCGGAGGAACTCGACTGTCACTTCCACGCTGGTGTAGAGCATTGCGTTGGCAAGGGCGGCGAGAAGGTCGCTAACACTTGCGAAAGAACACAGCGAGACTACAACATCAAGCTTCGCGTCGGCTTGTTGTTTGTCATGTTGGTGACAAGTTCTATCGGTGTCTTCACTCCTATTTTGATCTCATCCTTTGTGTCGCCCAACCACATCGTCTTTACTATTCTGAGACAGTTCGGCACCGGTGTCATCATTTCGACTGCTTTCGTCCACCTCTATACCCATGCCGTATTAATGTTTCAGAACGAATGCCTCGGCAAGCTCGAGTACGAATCGACCGCCTCCGCTATCCTTATGGCAGGCATCTTCCTCTCGTTTCTTATTGAGTACTTCGGCGTCCGCTTCGTCCAATGGCACCAAGCTAAGCAGAAGGCGCGCAAGACCGAGTCCTCCGACGGCGAGCAACAGGGCCCCGCCTCAGGTAAAACCGACATGGTCAACATCACCGTCCTCGAAGCCGGCGTCATCTTCCACTCCCTCCTCATCGGCCTCACCGTCGTCGTGGCGGGCGACTCCTTCTTCGGCACCCTGTTCGCAGTCATCGTCTTTCACCAAATGTTCGAGGGTATCGCTCTTGGCACCCGGATCGCAGCTCTTGGTCACCCCAGCGCCGCTTCCGCCCACAGCGGCATCCACGGTCACGGCCACGGCCCCGGTCACACTCATTACCACCCCGAACCGAAGCCCGCTGCGGAAATCACGCCTGCCGGGGATATTGCCGCCCATGCTACGACAGAGGCCCACGATCACGAACACGGCCACAACCACCTCGCCGTCCCGGGCGCGCACAAGGCTGTCAAGGGCGGAAGTGTCCTGTCCCGGAACGACTCAGACGACAGCACCACAGCCGGCGAACTCACCCCTCACGTTTCCATGCTTAAGAAGCTCCTTCTTGCCTTGGCTTTCGCATTGGTCACCCCTATTGGCATGGCGATCGGGATTGGCGCGCTCCATCAGTTCAACGGCAACGACCCCTCGACTATCATCGCCATCGGTACTCTCGACGCATTCTCGGCCGGTATCCTCGTGTGGGTTGGTGTGGTGGAGATGTGGGCTCATGACTGGATGCTGGGTGGTGAAATGACCAGCTCTGGGCCGGTGAAGACTGTTCTGGGTTTAATTTCCTTGGTGGTTGGTCTGGCGGTCATGAGCTTGTTGGGCAAGTGGGCTTGAGTCGATTTTGTGTGGGATTGTTTATATGGGTTTTCAGGATATGATAATTTTTTTTTTGGATATAAAGGGATATGATACCAACATGGCATTTTGTTATTTTGGAGGATTTGGCAATCCGGGATTTTTGGGGATGGGGGTATACCTAACTTATTTTAGCACTGGGCGTTGCGGCGTCATGTATTTGCAAGGGATTGCCACTTCTGGGGCAAAGCAAGGGATGAAAAAATGGGATTTGGAAATAGATCTCTTTGGAGGATATGTGTTTTCATTGGCCATGTATAGGTATGTATATTTGATGTATCTTATTTCGTTATGAATCCATGATGCATGAAATGATTCACATCTCAATACGACTCGCAGTTATCTTGACCAGGAATGAGCGATACACATGAGAAAAAAACACCTTGACAACCATTCACTAACCAACTCGGTAATCACAACAAGCGCTCACGCCCGCCATCCTGTGACCCGGACAAAAGTCCAAAAATTTGAAAACGATACATGGCATAACCGTCAAGTAGTACACGCCTGTACACCATAACGTTCATATCTCCAATCCCACTCACTCCTTAACCCCTTAATTCCCAATTAGACCGACGAGACACAGTGGATCAGCATAAAGTTTTGTACTCAAGAACTTCTTTGATAACAGAAAATAACTCACAGTTTAACATGCCCTAAGAAGTCTCTTGTAAAAATTGCCTCTCGTTGCCGGAAGCCACCTACCTACCGAAGTAGGTGCCAAGTTGCTATTGCCTTCCGGAGCAGGATGGTTACCTTGGCACTACAAACTGTTGATGGGATTCTGTGAAATGTTGATCCTCAGTATCATGACAGTCTACCTAGGGTTGAAGATCAAATTTAACAAGTTGCCGGATGTCGTTACTTTTACTTTATCACAGTGTAAATTTAAGTGAGCGAATCATAATCAGTACCTTACCTGAGAAACGCTGTATTGCAGTCAGAAAGTATTTCAGCCTCGAGCGGTAGACTGAAATACCTAACAAAGATATCTTACAGGTGTTTTACTTAGTGCTATGCCGGATGAGATATCGTCGGCTCTTTAGTCTTGAAACCATGTTTTAGTATTATGACAAGTCCATCTCATTATTACAACACAACCTATCTATATATAATATCCATCCATCCATCCATCCGGGTATCTATCGTCAACAAGGTAGTACCTTCCACTACTTTTTAAAAATCCCAAAAAGCGAAAAAAAAAAGCAGCAACACAACAAAAGCCACCATCAAATGAAAATTCAATGACATGCCATGCTACACGCTCGACCCCATCCCATGGCTTGCTTTTAGTATCCAACCCGTATATTATATGCGTGTCTCAAATCCCCGGCCCCCAGGTACTGCTCGTTCTGCCGCCAGTCGTCTCCAGCTCATACTTCCCCAGACTCTCCTGCCAGTTTTGCCAGTCGAACCCCTCATCCACATTCATGTCCACGTCATCTAGACTACCCATGTTCGGCATCCGCAAGAAATCAGGCGATCCCGCATTCGTAGGCCACATCCAAGGCGGCAGTTGCTCGAGATGTTGCGGGGACTGAAGCATCCCTTGCTGCTGTTGTTGCTGATGCTGATGCTGCTGCTGCTGCTGTGATGCTTGTTGCCGCTGCTGTTGCGGTTGTAATTGCACTGGTGTTCCTAAAGACACCGTTGGGTTACCGTAGTTTGGCGTGGGTGCTGTATTGAAGTCCAGTCCAGCCGGAGGATACCCAAAACTTTGAGTCTGAGTAAAATCGCCGATGTCTCCGTAAAACAGGGGAGCGAAGTCTGTCGTCACAAAAGGAGTAGAGTTGCTCATGGCCGAGTCAATGTAGTCCATCACCTCGGGCTTGGTCGCCATCCTCACACCGTTATTTTGAAGCTGCTGCTGCATGGGGTGATTTTGATTGGGCAGTTGTTGCTGTTGTTGGAGGCCCGATCTTTCAGACTGTTCACGCTGCTGTGTTTGCTTTTCTGCTTGTTCATCCACCAATTCCTGTGGTAGAGGGGGTGCATTGACCAGTTTGCGCCACCGTTCGAGGGCCATGACGCGTTTCACCGATCCTGGTATTTCCCGAATGCTGGTGGGTGTTGTGTTGCAACGGTCTCTCAGTTCCAGCTCTCGTGCAGCGTCGGGATCATTTTGAAGTCGTGTGACCTCAGCTGCGCGGTGTTTTGATGCCTTGTCGTACAGTTTCCTGAGGGGCAGCCACACGGCATGATGGCCGGCAAGCTTCTCCAACTCGGCAGAGTTCGGGGCGGCAAACCTTAGATTCAAGGCGGCCCAGGCACGCTCGGCCTTTGGACCCCATGGCCGATGGGAGACCTCAATCAGGGTATACGCCACTGCGTGCCACTGGCTGTATGTTTGGAACAGCCAGCGCCATTGCTTACACCTTTCATCTGTGTTCAGAATATGGGCATACTCAAAAACCTCCAGCGAAGCATTGAAGAGGCGGGCGCGCACTTCGTCTGTGAGGTACTCATTGCCTGGGCCCGGGAACAGAACTGGTTGGTATATGACAAGCATCATCTTGGCGCAAATGACCCGAGTGATGTTGGCAGCCGCCCAGTACATAGGCTCTGAACTGTCCTTGAGATATTGCTCCTCCACACGTCGTTGTGTGTCGACCAACATCTTTTCCCGCTCTTCCAGTGAAATTGCATCGCGTGGATTAACCGTTGCCATTGCCGAAGACATAGTGTGCAAGCTTCTAGCCAAGGAACACATTTCGTAGCGAATGAGCGAGAAGGTCATGTCGGTAGTCCCTACTCGTGGTTCGGGGAGACATGTGCTCTCCGGGGAGATGTCGGTGTCGTTGATGTTCATCGGATATTGGGTATCAAATGTTTGTTCGACCACAGTGAGGTCGGTTCCTTGATCTTCCGCCGACCTGAGATCCAAAACACAAACAGCCCAGAAAAGTCGTCTTCGCATTTCGATCTCAAAAGGCGTGATGTTGTCGAAGTGTGTCCCATCGCGGTGGAGCCCCAAGGCTTGGCTGATGCGGATCAAGAGCCCTGTCAAAGTCCAGGCGAATCGTGTGTCATCATGGCGACGGACGAGTACCAGGAACAGAAGGAATGCTTGTGCGACCACAAGATCCGGAGTGGTAAGGAGGTTGGACCTCCCGAGAGCCTGCTCGAGAGCGAAGCGATATTTTTGCAGGAGGGTGTCCTTCTCAGCGTCAAAGTTGCGCCGCACCTGAAAGCAGGGTCAGCACGTTTTGGGGGCGAAACTGAAGGGATTAGACATACCTCATCTTCGTCCAACGACGTTATCGATGCGTAGTAGATGGAGAACATTAGCGCCTCGGTGGAGGGGGTCAAGGTGTCCAAATTACGGCGATAATCTCGGATGAGTTTGTTCATGCTGGGAACATGAAGAACCTTGAGTATGGGATCAACATTCTCCTGAAACACCTGCCAGATGAACGGGATCTGGGACGGAAGCGGATGAAGGGGCCTAAGATCGACGTCGGCGGAGCTATAGCCCATGATCCAAGACTGATGAGAAAGAACCGACGGTCTGACATGCTCAGAGGATTCAGGGGTAGCTTCGTCGTCTGAATCCTCTGACTCATCATGAATGTTTTGGGATTCCCTCCTAATCTCGTTCAACTGTAACAGTGTTAGCTCAAAAACAGCGTCCGCTGCACAAGAATGCTTAACATACCTCGTCCGTAATGCTGGACCAGAGTCCGCTGGACACATAGCGTGTGCCTCCTCGCTCATTCAGCATCAGGCGCCCAAATTGCTTATGCACGTCCGGCGAAAGTTTGCCAAGCCGGTCCGGCTCGGAAAGAGTCGTCTGGGAGATAGTCCGAGTGGGCGGTTTCGGAACGTCGGGCGTGGTGACACCGGCAGCGAGATTTATATTGCTGTTGGAGAGCGCCGGGGCAATGGGCCTCCCGCCAGGTGTCTGATGGTCTTGTCCGCCGCTATACATCGTCGTCCCTTCCGGCGAGTTCCCAGCGCTATAAGCAGGTCGCCCCGTTTCCACCTCAATCTGGCCGCTCAGCTCTTCCACAATTCCTTCAAGTTTCCGTAGACGCCTCATCAGTTCCAACTCGCGCTCGCTCGACGGTTGCTTGGCCGGGGCATTGGGATCTTTCGGGCGCGGACGACGGGGAGCGCGGCCGGGCGCCGGGAAGATACATGGTATCTGGGCTCGGCAGCAGTTCGAACATGGCATATGCTTATCGCAGCGAACTTTTCTCCTTCTGCATGTTACACAGCTGCGGGGATTGAGGGCGCTCGAAGGAATTGCCGAGGGAGAGTAGACGGAGGCGCCGGGCGGAGGATGACGGGCAAGCGCTAATATTTGCTGAGGATCGTAGCCGTCCTGGGCGCTCGTGATAGAGCCAACATCGGTGTTGGGGCTGTCGGCCGAGACGAGACCTCGAGCAGCGATACTTCCACTGTCAGGCATCGTTGCTGCGGGTGGTAGGGAGTGGCGCACAAGTTTCCGTAAGACAGAGGGTACGAAGACGGCGGTGGGGTTCCACAGAAAGCGAAAGGGCGGACGGCTGGCTGGGTGTTTCGTGACGGTCACCTCGAATCGACAAACTCGTATCTGCTTTCTCGTATAAGTGCTCTCGACATGCTATGCGATGGGTGCGAGCAAATGGGCACCGGATGCCCGACCGTAGTCATTGATGATGGGACGAATGTCGATGCTGTTGCTGACTGTGGAGGAAACAAAGGCCTTGCTCCCAAGTCGCTAAATCTTGGAGGGGGCTGACGACTCAAGCCAAGCCGAACCTTGGATGATTCCCATGGTCCGTGCTTCCCTTTCCCACCGTTCCAGGGACAGGAGAAAGTCACCAGTCAAAGCTTTTTCCTTAAATTCACTTTCATCATCCCATCAACACTGTTCATCCTCTCTCTGCATCACCCCGGGACCAGCAAAGGTAATGGGCCGTTACCCGCAACCGCAGCTCCCAAGATGTGCCTTTTCACCATGCCCTACACGAGATAGGTCTCCAGGACAACACACCTTTTGACCCAATTTTGTAGATTTGGCCCTGAACGGTCCACCTAATCTTTCCGTCGTCGGCCCGGTGCTCATAAACTCAACATTACTCGGCATTCGGCGACCATTCGGGCTCCTGAGTCTTGCTGGTATCGGCTCTCAGCGGGCATCTCGACGGTTTAGAATCTCGATGGAAGCGTGCATCATTTCCATCCTGGCCCCTGGAAAGTCGAGTCTTCCTCAACGCTTCCTGCCAAACAAGCTCCACGCCCAAACCACCGAGAATCGCTTCTTCGCACTCCATCACATCGCCAACTATCACGCTATCCAACCTTGATCCTGCTTCAGTAGAATTTTTTCGCTCATTCCACGTGTCCCCCTTGCTCCATCAACTGCCTCCGCTGCATCAGACTCTCGATATCAGGATGGTCCCTGAGCAGATTCGTTATAGGCAGAAAAAACTTCTGTTCCCCTTGCTGACCGCTCCCGCTCCCGCTCCCACTTGCGCCGCTATCTCCATTCATCAGGCCCTTGACGTCAGACCAGCTATTCCAGAACCACCCTACGCACTTTTCAGGTTCAAGTACCTGCGTAGCGATTTAGCCTTGCGATGTTCAAAGACAGGAGTTAGCGAGTGGGCGATACTCACAACTGGCTCTTTTTCATCTACCCTCTCACAGAGTATGAACAAGGTAATGTAATGCTTCTTCTCCTGCTCAAAAATATCATTTGTTGCAGCCAACAACTTCTTGGCCTTGACCACCAGCCCAGTCTCTTCGAGTGTTTCTCGTTCGGCGCAGTCAAACCAGGACTCGCCTACGTCGAGATGACCGCCAGGAAATTGGATTGTTCCTAAACTTCTCGCGTAAACATGACGCTTTGACAGATAGGGGAAGATGTTCAGAAACGTACCACTCCCGTGAGACCCTTTTCTCGTCCCAAAGATCATTTTGTTGGTCTTGGGGTCATGAATCACAGCCGCGATGCCCACGCGGACAACTGGAGTCGCCATTTTGCAGCAAGTCAAGATCTCTAAACGGTCGATAGGACAATCAGAATGCGAGATCAAACTTGCAGATATGTTGGATTATCAGAAACATGACTCCTTCCCCCCCTGCTTAGGTTCAGCCACCTTTCGGGCATTCCCCTCTTATAGGCAGACTGTCAGGTTTACTCAGGGTTACGGCAAGGCCAAAGATCACACCTCGATTCACGTATAACCCTGATATTCTCTCACTGTCATGCCAGCTGCTGGCCAGCTGAGCTTATACCGCCCCACTTATGCACTTATGCAATATTGCAAGTCCATTGCGGACGGTCCATGTGGCTTGTGCTGCAAATCAGCCACCTCTTATCTTATCTACCCTGGATCCACGTCGTGCCAGTCCAAGAACGACGTCATCGTTCTAGGTGAACTACAATTGACAGCAGCCGCCGAAGATGGCTTCCTTGATTCCGAAGGTTTACTTACCAGTGGGCTAGAACGACTCGGGTTCACGAGTGCTCATTTTTCATCGGAATAGGGGCTCTTTTCAGGGGAAACCGAGTTGACAACAGGAGGGGAGAGAGCGTTGGTGTCAGGGCACGACAAAGTAATGGATGGGTTGCAGACAATGGTTTTCGGGGGAAACCAAAGAATGGAGGTTCATTAATAAGACTTTACGAGTTTCTCTTTTGATCAGGGAGCCCTTTATGGCAACGGCAGTTGGGTGTACTGGGGGCCGTCGGAAGAGGGCGTGGCATTGGGGGCGGCTGCCGTCAGCGGCACGTGAGTGGTTCTAGTTGAGATGCTAATTCCTAGAAAATTCCAGCGAGTGAATAGTCGCTGATATGAGGTGACCGACGCAAACGCTTGCGCGGCTTGTTGAAACAGGTATTTTTGCCAGATCCAGTGCAGTCGCCGGAGGGAATTCCGCTGCAGACGCTGACATGTTTCCAGGTTGTTAAATCTGGCGAAAATCTACGGACGACGAGCGGACAAAATGCGGGTGAGAGGCGGTAAAACGCGGGGTTGTATAAGCTGAAGAGTCTGATCGGATTGGATGCCATGAATCTTGAGTGAATGTCACAGGGTGAATCCTTCCGGTGAAGTTACTATATCAGGAAGTTGGCTTGACTATGTCGGAACCATGGAAGACGCTGCATGCAATGTAGTGTATCGGATATGGTGCATGTCGCAGAATATGTCTTTTCTGAGCCTCACCGCGGAGGTAGACATTGCCTCCGGTGCACAAGGCCTCTGCAACTGGCTCTGATTACACTAGAATTCATCCAGATTTGCATGTGCACGTCTTATGGGATTCTCACAGACTCCTGCCAATTGCGATGCTGACAGCGAGACGTCCCCACACGAGCCCACTCATACCTGCAGGGCCCTGTGATAAGATGAGTGAGAGTCTAGAGTGAAACTGTCGGAATTATCCATTTCTTTTGCAAATTTGCATGTCAGCCTGCTACAGTCGTTTATGTGGATAAAGAGGCAGTGCGTACTTGTACCTACCATGTAGACCCCGTATGCCATTGGAACCCAGTTGTACGCACCGTACTGCCCAAGGCTTCTCCACTCTATCGGATCTGAAAGCTGGACTGAAGAGATTACTGACTGGAAACAGTCACTATCGCGGGATGATGTGAAGTGGATACAGTGTTCTTTACTGCGGTTCATAGATCTAGCTCAATATCCATATTTTGTTTCCAACCAAAGCGCATAGGCCGCCAACACGCCCTTGCGAATTTGATAGCTCACAAAGGGCGACGCCTAATGAGAGAGAAGATCACCGTCTCCAATTCAGGCTCAAGCTTGGGCGATATGAAGCCATGCCTGAAAAGAAAATCGATCAAGGTAGCCGCGGCGTTGGACTTGAACTTGCCCTGTTTGATGGCTTCCACCGTCTGATCAATCGTCCAGAGATAGAACTCTTCCACCTCATCATCCAACGGCTTCGGCACAATATGCGAAGGGAGCTCAACATCATATATGAACTGCAGAGACCGGTCCACAAACCCCAGCCCGCCTGGAGCTTTCGCGTCACGCACGTGGAAATAGGAAATCGTTCCCACGACCTTGGCATTCTCTCTCATGAACTCCCTTGGCAATGACGCCTCTTCCTCCGCTTCCCGCACCATACAGTCAAAGTGCTCCTCATCAAAGTTCGCACCCCCTCCGACAGTGTTGTCCATCATACCCGGCCACTGCATTCTGGTTGCGGAGCGCTTGGGAACCCAGATTTTCATCTCTCCCGTCTTCTCGCTGAGGACGTAGCCCGTCATTTGGATCCCAAAGGTTTGGATCCCAAACAGGGCGCTGCCCCCGCGAGGTACCCGGACGGTGCGGTTGATGCCGAGAACGCGGTAGAGCTCCTCTTCCAGCTTTTTCGACAAGGAGAGTAGGCCTTGCGAACGGGCTACAATCAGCTGCTCGGTGATGGCCCGGCTTTCGTAGTCTTCGCCTTCGGCATAGGGGATGTCGATGGTTTTGGACTGGTGATCGACTCTGAATTTGCTGGTCCAGGGCATATTGATGGCTGTGCACGGCACGATCCAGCCAACTGTCACATAGTTGCCGGAGTCGTCTGCATTCCAGACCTCTTTGAGCCGGAAGTGATAGAACTGAGCTGTGATTTGGGCGTATTGTTGCTCATCGGGATATGGAAGCCTGTAGAAAAGTCAGCCCGGCTACTGAAGGTGGAAATTCTGACAGAGAGTGACATACCCGTGGCACCTCCCAATCACCTCAGTGTATGTAAGAGTCTGTATCGCCATGGTGTTCGACTTGAGGCCGGGCTCGAACTTTGGAGGTAGAGGTCTGCTGCAGTTCAGGGTGCATAACAGGTTTCAATGTTCCTAAACGAACTATATACGACGTTCAATTGATCTAAATACATGATTATACTCTATATCTGCCCACCGTATTGCATTTATGCATATCTAGAAAGACCCGTTAGCGCACCTGGCACTTTATTCTTCCTTCGGCATCTTCTACATGCATGAGGAGCAGGCATGCGACCTGGCACTTCTGTTGGCTGTTCCCCCACGTCTTCTGTATGCACGGTACCAGGTAAGCAGGCATGCGATCTCCCACCTATCTCGGCTCCTCCCCCACCTTTCGTATGCACTGTAATGGCGTATAAGTTTGCGACGGCGTTTTCGCTACCTTACATAGTGTAGCCATCTCCCTTGTATCCCGGACGGTCCGGACCGGATCCGCTGGTGGAGGACTTGCCTAGTGCGGAAGGCAGGGCTAAAAACTCAGGTAGTGTTTACGGGCTGACTGCATAAGCTTTTTAGACGCCGCGGAACGAGGACTCGCCACATGTATTTGCACCCCTGCCACTTGCTTAGAACCCTTTCCGACACCAATCGGCATGCCTAGTGTTTGTTTTGTGTTATCGGACCGCTGCCGAGGGGATTTACAGGGGCTTGGATCCCCCAGACAAAAATCTCAAAGACGTTCACAACGTTGCATCGAGTGGCGCGTAACACGGCAGGTGCTTTTTTGGACTAGGCAGGTGGCAGCAAAGATCATCTTCTTGGCTGGCAGATAGGCGTTATCGATTGGCTGAAAACCGGGAAGCTTGATTGTCATCTCTCTGACTCCAACAACTCTCACAAGCCAACGAGATGGTAGGTAATCAAGGGAGGAGAGGTTTTGCGGATTTAAGCCGGGATTTCATGCCACGGCCCTGGGAGCGCTCGGCAGCGGAGGTCCCGTTGACAACTGCAAGGCCACGGGCCAAGCCTCTCTTTCTCTTTCTTTTCCACTTCTTGAGACCATCATTCTTCGACGTCGGCCATCATAGGTGCTTACCTAGGTATGCTTGTGCCTTGCCTTGTGTGGCTCGTTGTGCGCTCACAATAGAGAAAGATTCCATTCAACATAACGTCTCTATTCAGTAGGTATTTATCCCCGCTTTCTCATCTTGCATTCTTTACGAACCCTTCTCTTAGGTTCGTAATTCATCTCATCCCAATTCCTCTTCCACTTCGGATGGTCTCTCTTTCATCATGTCGACCACTACCTTCGAAAAATCGGTTACAGATAATCCTGCAGAAACCAAGCAACATGGGCTTCTCAATGGCGAAATTAGCCCCATCAATGTCTCTCCACAAGACTCGGAAAAAGAGCAACCAAAAGAAATCACAGACGATGGCGAGCAACCGCCGACCAACCCCAATCTCATAAATGGCCGCTCCAAGGGTAAAATCGCCTTGATCATGCTGGCTTTGTGCCTAGCCGTCTTTCTCGGCGCCCTAGATGTGACTATCGTGACCACAGCTCTACCCACGATCAGTGACCACTTCCAATCAAGCACCGGCTTCACCTGGATCGGGTCTGCATTTTTGCTCGCCAACGCCGCATCAATCCCGTCATGGGGCAAGATCTCGGACATCTTTGGCCGCAAGCCAATGCTCCTGCTTGCCAACGCGATTTTCATGGTTGGCTCCCTGATTTGCGCCGTCTCCAATAACATCGGCATGCTGATCGCTGGGCGAGCTGTTCAAGGTCTCGGCGGCGGTGGCCTGACCATTCTCGTGAAAATTGTTATTGGCGACATCTTCCCTCTGAACATCCGCAGCGTCTTCTACGGCGTGATTGGCGGTGTGTGGGCTGTAGCCGCGGCGACGGGCCCGGCAATTGGCGGGGCGTTTACTGAGAAGGTGTCATGGCGATGGTACGTTCAACGCTGAACCAGATGGAAAGCATTAAGCTAACTATCCAAGGTGCTTCTATATCAACCTCCCCCTCGACGGACTTGCGTTCCTCATCATCCTCGTTTTCCTCGACCTCCATACACCGCGGACGCCGCTCGTTGAAGGGCTCAAGGCTATCGACTGGGTGGGCTCGTTTTTGGTAGTGGCTGGCACACTCATGTTTCTGTTTGGCCTTGAATTAGGCGGCGTTTCAGCACCATGGAACTCTGTTGAGGTCATCTGCCTGCTCGTCTTTGGCCTGCTCACCTGGGGGCTTTTCATCTTCTGGGAGGCGCGTTATGCCAAGTTCCCCGTCATGCCTATGGGCTTGTTTAGAAAGGTTAGCAACGCCGCCACGCTTTTCTGCGTCTTCATCCAAGGTGTCGTCTTCATCTCCGCCTCCTTCTTCCTCCCGCTCTATTTCCAGGCCGTCCGTGGAAATACCCCTATCGAATCTGGTCTCTACGTTCTCCCTACCGCCCTCTCGCTCTCTGTCGGCAGTCTTTCTACCGGTTGGCTGGTCGCAAAGACCGGTTGGTACAGAGAACCCATCACTTTCGGCCTCTTCATGATGACCCTCGGCTTTGGCTTGTTCATCGACTTGGACGCCTACAGCGGCTGGGCGAAGCTCGTCCTCTACCAAGTTGTGGCCGGCGTGGGCGTCGGCCCCCTCTTCCAAGCGCCTATCATCGCCCTCCACGCGCACACCGAACCCCGTGACGTGGCCACCGCTACTTCAACCCTCGGGTTCATCCGCCAGATCGCCCAGGCCATCTCCGTAGTCATAGGCCAGGTCGTCTACCAAAACGAAAAGCTCAAACAGTACCCCTCTCTCCTCGCCGCTGGCCTCTCCCCCTCTCTGGCAAAAACGCTCTCTTCCGGTGAGGCTGGTGGCGCGGATATTGAAATCATCGCCAACCTGCCCCCCGATCAGCGAGAGGCCGTCCGCATCGCTCTTGCGGGCTCCCTCGAGCCAATGTGGATCATGTACACTTGTATCACCGCCGCCGGTCTCCTCGCTTCTTTCCTTATTCGAAAGAAGGTCCTGACCGACGTGCACGTAGAAACCAAGACGGGTTTAGAAGCTGAACGCGCAAACGCTGAAGCTCGGCGTCTTGAGAGAGAAATGAGGAAGAAGAAAGAACGAGTAGGAGCTTGAGGCGTTGGCCGCTTGTGAATTACAGGTTAGATCTTAGTGCTAAGTGGTCTTGCGCCGCATAGCCAATTTTCCCTTGTAAATAGCGCAGCTTGCTTTAGAGGTTAGGTACCTAGGTAGATTTCTAAACAACTTATGTTCAACCTTGGTGATTGGAATCGTATTACACCGTTTTGACCATCTTTGACCGACAAGATCTCTGCTATCTTGAGTCTATAACAACGAAACATAACACTTGATCTAGGATAGATCTGACGGTTCGTTCTTCTCTGGATTCTCATCCCAGATTAACAATTTGACATGGTAATGGTGTTTGCTTATCAGAATTTCTTTTCCTGTTCAGTCGCCAATCGACGGTCGGAAATATTTCCGAAACACTGCCCCCCTTCGGATACGGTTTGCTCAATCTGGCTGCTCCGGAGCCCGCAAGGTATTGCCAAAGAGGGTCGCACAATATCAGCATCCTTGTAAGCCCCCCACCGTCTCCAGACGCACCTCGGTTTCTGAACCTCATTTTGTGAACCTCACTTTCTGAATCTGACAGCGCTAGGTGAAAGACAGTCTTTGATCAACACCGAACTCTCATTCGATAGCTGTACGAGCACTACGAGGTATCCGAGTCTATGACGGGAAGGTGCTGGTGGCAGGTGGCGACGTACCTTAGACGACGTATACTTCTCATGGCGGTCGGTGTGCTGCAGATGTTGAAAAACTACTTGCATATGTTGAAGAAAACAAGTTAAATGTCTCTGTGTGATATGCAAGTACTGTATATAACCAATCGTTACAAGCCACCCCCTCTATTTCCCCACGCACACACGAATGCAGCTTTACTCAGATCCGGATCACTCCGTAGTACTAGGCTGACTGCATGAGTGAGACGTCAAGCCGATGCTACGGTGAACCAACAAAGCCGTTGAGCCTCCATGCGGGCGATCATTGCCCACGGTGCGGCCCCGTAGAATCCTCCGCTGAAACGACGACGGTAGAACCTCCCTCCCCCCACCGCTGTCCACCTACCAGCCGCTGACGGCAATGGCAATCTAGGCCCTGGAAGCAGCATCATGATCCCTCCCTAAAATCGCTGAGCCCGCTGTTCAGATCTTCCTCACCAATCAATACCGTTACATGGGAGGATTACACACAACTGTGATCCAGATCTCCGGCTGCAGGTGGGCGAACGCGTACCCGCCAAAAGATGATGATCTATACCCCTTAAAGGCAAAACACCCCCAATTGTCCTTGTATGTACTACACACATGAGCCAAGTCAAGCCCAGCCTTTATCCGACCCTTTTACTAATACCAGAGCGTAAAGGGGGCCCTGTAAGTAATAATCCCTGTTTTTGAACTTGAAAGGAAGAGCCTTGCAGATGCAAGGTATGTATGTAGTAGTTCGTCAGCAGGGGGTTGCTTATTCTATGCCCACTTTCTAAGCGACGGGTGGGTTCATACGGGAGTGGCTATACGGGGGGAGGTTAAACAGCAGGATCTAGCTAGCTGCGGGAGACGATCTGGATTTTCCTCGCCTCTACGCGGCGTAGAAATTTCTAAAGGGTGATCCGGGAGCAAGGGAGTTGGTTCCCCGTGCCTCTCTGCCTTACGGGGGACCCTGCTGCCGACGCGAGGAGGACCAACAACCAACGGCTAGGTGGGGAAATATCCGTGACCTACTGATAGGACTCTGATATAGTTTCTTAATGTACACGTAGAGGAACCACCAAAAAAGTTTTTTACACCGTGGCAACTCACGGCTTGAGCAGATTGAAGCATTTCATGATTCTAGCACGTCAAATCACGTTTTGATATCCGATTACTGATAGTCATTTCCAACGTCAGATTGCGGATAAGCGCCGTCGATATCTTTACCCCATCGATATACAGATGCACATCTGGCAGATGTCGACATCGACGCAGGGTCCCCACCACACCCTTTCCAGTCCCCGTCCCCTGCCATGGCGGGGGGGGCCAAAAACAAAGACTAGACGGCTCGGACGCAATCGAAATCCTTCCGGGGTATTGTTGCCTGTCTTGTTAGTGGGGGGATTATCCCTCAGTGCCAGCGGCAGCAGGCATGGATATTGAGGAAACTGACTCTAGTATTCTTGCCGAGGGCATTAGTGAGCGCAAGGTTGCACCACAGAGACGGGTTGAGGTCGATTGTCAAATGCCGTCGAGATCCATGATCACATGCTGTCTTACATATTACTGGTTGATTACTGATAGTGGAGCCGGCGCTTCTGAAACTTTATCTATACGCATACGCATAGGATGTCAGTTCTTCACTTGGGGGGGGGGGGGGGGGGGGGCCAATTCTTGGGTCAAGTTGCGTATTTGTTCCTTTGAAAACCAGTCCATGTTTAGCGATGGTTACATGTGCCGTCATCTCGCTAGGAGAAGAATACTATCATATTCATCAGCGCTAAGCACGTATACAGGTAGGCCATTCGCCATCCTAAGGTGATGTATACGCAGTCCTGCAGGAGGTACGTGGGGGATACCGAAGAAATGGAATATCAAACCTGCAACAACAACAGGCGCGGAACGAGGCCGGAAGTCTGTGGCTCTTGCCCCTATCCCCAGAGCCCTTGACAATACCAGACTGACTGTAACGTAGTTTGTGACAAGCTCGGCCTCGTAGACAAGGTCACCTTCGGTGAGGGGGCTCACAGTCCCCTTGCTGAGAAGGTTCCTTTGAAAGAATTCGGCCTCCTGCCTCCTTTGACAACATGAACTACATAGGCCACGCATTAGCGGTTGCGACATTGAACCAACAGCCGTTGAAGAAATCTATACTCGTGGAATCCTCCGCTGAAACTACAACGGTAGACAACAACAAGATATCGGCTTTGTACCACTAAATTCGGGGAAACTCCAATGTTCAGAGGTTTCGCCTCCGCGGCGCAGCTCAGGTTTCACTGCAGCGGCCTTGCCTCACCCAAAGTAAGCGTTTAGATAGACTAGCCAGTCAGCGGCTCGTTTTCCGTTTTGAGCAGGCATCTTACTTCGTGTAAGTCGGGCAACCTCTGGATAGGTGGTGATGATCGCTTTGATTGTTCAGCCTAGAGCATCATGTGGATAGCCCCAAGGTTCAAAGAGGATGACCTTCCTCATTGAGAAGATTAGGTGCTTCATGCGACTCTGAGAACTTCTGCAGAGGGGGTTGGATCTTGACGGTGGTTGAGAAGTATCCTCCGTGTGAATATGTTCCCCAGGTTATAAAGCTGCCTGGGTCTGACCCAGATGGAGAGCAAACTCTTTCCCATTCACAACTTCAACATTTCATCCTTGTTCCTCTTTTGACTTCAACGATCATCATGGCTTCGTCCGCCATTTGGAACACCAGCGGCAGTGGTGGACCGCCCCCCGTCAGGATCGAGGTAGACGAGCCTGTCATCCTCGGCAAATGGGTCTACTATGCCGGTGTGCCCATCATCACCACTATCCTTTGGTTCGTGTGGGACTACGTTTTGAAAACGCTCCTGCTCCGCCGTTGGTATGAGAAGCAAGGCATCAACTTTGTCGACAACTGCTATGCCGTTGTTGGCGCAGAGCTGCAAGTGACCAAGCTCCAAGAGGAGAACAAGAGTCACGACTGGCTATACACCGACAAACCAACCAACCTTTACGGCACACTACGAGGCCTTACTCTTCAACTATACACCACCAACGCAAAGCTCTGCAGCGAACTTGTCGGAAAGACAGGAAAGCAGGTAGACCGCAACACTCCCGCCCTCCACTCAGTCGGTCGTCTCAGCCCCTCCGCCATTCCCTTTCAATCTATGCACAAGCTGCGCTTCAAGGACCGCAAAGCCAACCTCACAAAAAGCACAAGAGACAACAAGCGTCTCTACGAGATTGTCGAACGTCAAGCAAACCATGCTCTGGACAAATTCAGCGTCAAGAGCGAATCCGGCCAGATTTCCATCGATGCTCGTGATCTCCTCGAGTACTGGACGCGTTGCACCAGTGGAGAATTCGTCTGGGGCCAGCAGAACATCGAGGGTCGCTATCTGACAGTCGAGCAAGTCGACGGAGTGGTCAGGACTCTGCCATTCATGGATGTTTTGAACATGACCTTCACCGAGCTCCGCTTCTACTCAAGTCGCTTCTGGAACCGCGTTTGCTTCCCTCTCGCCAGTCTGCCTCTGACCAAGGAAGCCCGCCGTCTCAGCAAGAACATCAACATCCTCCGCGACATCTGCACAGAAATGATGAACAACCCCCTCGAGGGCACTGTCGCCTCTCTCCTGCAAGAAATGAATGACGGCCAGGGCATGCCCGACGTCTACTCCCTTGACGACTTGATCACCGCAACCTTCGCCGGGCTGGACGCCGTCAAGTCGGCCGTCATGGGATGCATCTACCACATGCTGAACCCCGACCACGCCTACTGGCGCCAAGCCATCCTCGAGGAGATGAACAAGCTCGAAGACCTCCCGGGCGACATGGACGTAAAAGTCATGCAAGCCCCCATCCTCACGGCCTTCATGTGGGAGTCCCTCCGCTTCGAGCCCCCCGGATCTCTCATCAACAATGCCGCCGTCAAGGACTTCGAGCTCAACTACCAAGGCCAAACCTACAAGATCAAAGCCGGCACCCGCATCGTCTCCAGCATCCACGCCCTCCACCAGCACGAAGAGTCCTGGCGCGAGATCGCCCCCGACATGTCCCCCCTCACCGAGTTCGACCCCAACCGCTTCCTCAAGTACGGCGACAAGCTCCTCGGCTCGTCCTGCTTCATGCCCTTTGGCAAAGGACCCCGCCGATGCCCCGGTCAAGCCGCGGGCGCGCTGATGGTCAAGACCTTCCTCAAGGTCTTCGTGGAGAGGGAGTTTAAGAACTGCAAGATCGTCACCCCAGAGGGGCAGTCCAAGGACGCCTCGCGGTTCCACGTCTACAGCAAGGCCACGTATAACCTTGTCTTTGACGAGTAAGAGGTTGCCTGAGGATATTACCTCAGCTTGATAGGTAGTCATCTTGACGCCTCACCCATGATGATGACTTTATAGGCCTGCCGAACACACGTCAGCCAGCCTTTTATTCGCCCGTCGCGTATCATGTATCTATGCTTCGGCGTCATGTCATTTTCTTTCCCTCTTCTAGCTACATAGTTTCACGAATCAAAAAAACCGTTGTTTGCTTGCCCCACGCATAACCCTGACCCCCTGACCCTGACCCCCTGACCCTTTTTTGCTGCCAAGCAACTGCCACATCCCGGCACGCACGCATCTCCCCAGCACCCTTCACAACTCCACCCAAACCCACACCCATGCACCTCAAAGCAAAGCCAAACCTTGCTTCCACATGCACACAGCCTGGAGAGAGTCAGGAACACATCCACACACTCAAAAACCCTTCTTTCCCCCCCGGAAACCCAACGACAAAGCAAGCAAGCAACAACAATCCAGCCCGGCTAGCGCAATGGTAGCGCGTAAGACTTCTACTTTCTCTCCTTCCAATCTCTCCCAAGTTTGGATTCAAAGCGATCTTAAGGCTGTGGGTTCGAGTCCCACGTCGGGCTTTCCTTTTGCTTGTGCTTTGTTCTTTACATCTTCCATGCTATCTGTCGTTTTTTTCTTTTTTTTTGCAATTTTCTTCTCACACCCCTAGTTAACAACCTTTAAAAGCAGGCCAGACTACCTTTGAGTTCCGTCAATTGTCACAACATATCTCAGGTACCTACTACTCATATCATCCTCACACAATACCTCTCAAAAAGTCATGATACATCAAATTCTCATTATCATTCTAACATTATCTCCCTCATACCTCCCCTCAACAACCAACCCACTCCCAACGGAAAAAAAGAAGGGTATCAAGCAGACCATTTTGTTGTTTCCCTTTTCTTTTCTTTTCCTTTCCTTCCTCCAATCTTTCCCTTACCCACCTCCCTCCTCAAAATATCTACATATCCAGTCTCTTTTCCCCTCATTAAAACACCACCACCACCACCACCGCCACCTTCTATCCTGCTAAATACTATCCAGCCACATTGTATGTAGACCAAAAAAAAAAAGAGAAACAATGTACCTCATGTAAAACATGTTGCAGTCATCAATATGTAAACAAAACCCCCTCACCCATTTTTCTTTTCCTTTTTGTGTTGCACTTGACCACATCCCAAGCCAACAAATAAAAATATAGTTTTCATCTCTCATAAACATGTCCTCATCACAAGCGAAAAAAAAAAAAAAAAAAAAAAAAAAAAAAAAAAACCAATCCTAGAAACAACCCATCATGTCCAACCCCTCACCTCAACCCCCCAGGCCCCTTCTCAACAACAAACCTCACCGGCCTCCTCAAACTCCTATTCACCACCCCCCGCGGAGGCACAACAGGCCTCATCACCGGCCCCGGACCAAGCGGCTTCACGTTCGGCAACGGGGATGGCCCCATACTATTCGTTCCAGTTCGTTGAGGATGAATCGTGCCCCCCCTCGACACTCTCCCCCCTCCTCCTCCTCCTCCAACACTCCCATACCCAACCCCCCCAGGCCCAATCTTTCCTCCAGGGGTATGCGTATTCCGCCCATTATCATTACCATTCTGCGGAGACAAAGACCCAATAACCCAGGCCTCCCCATTCTTCCCCCTCTGTCCACTCGTGACACTGCCAACGACACTGCGCTCATCATAGCCCCACCTCGCCACCCCCCCACCAATGAGCCAGCTGCCCAGATTCTTGCACTGGCTCACGTCCAGCCACTCCAGCGCCGGGCAGTTCTCCAGCACGTTCTCCACCCCGTTGCCGGTAACCCTGACACAGCCCCTCACGCTCAACCCTCGCAGTTCGTTGAGGTGAAGGGAGATGCACCCCAGGCTGGCATCACTGACGGCACTGCCGCAAAAGGCGAGGCGGAGTTCCTTCAGGTTAGGCAGGCCGATGGAAACGACTTCTGTTGCCGTGTCGGAGAGGGCGCAGCAGAAACTCAAATCAAGGTGGGTGAGCCCCTTGGCGGCGTTGACCAGGGCGATGATGCTGTTGTCCGAGAGGTAGGTGCAGTCAGCGAGGCAAAGGTGGGTGAGCTCGGTGAACCGGTATGCGCCCCATTGCTGGAAACCGGCGTCCGTGATGGAGGTGCATCGCGTAAGGGAAAGAGACTGCAGGCGGTTAGACGCATGGGCAGCCAAGTGCGCCATGGAGCGGTCGGTGATGTGCTTGCAGTATGAGAGGTTGAGACGGCGGAGACGGGGACAGCCGATGACCGTGCCCGGAGGTGGAGGTTGAGGCGCCCCCGGTTGTGCGGCCTGTTGCTGTCCCCTTTGTTGATACTGCGAGGCTCTCCTGCCTTTTGCAGCAGAGCTCGAAATCACTACATTCTTATGGTTCTCGCGCGGCGGCGGCGGCTCGGGGACCACCCAGCCCACTACTCTCGCCAGTAGGTTGTCGCCAACCTTGCGGCAGTTGCTCCAATCCACCTCCTCCAGCCCCTTGGCATTCTCGCTCATATCAAGAATAAGCCCAGCGGACACGTCCCACACGCTGCGCATTTTCCATACTTTGACATTCTTGCCACATGTTCGGTACAGTGCCTGGAAGCCTTCGTCGGTAATGTGGAAGCAGTTGCTGATATCTATCTTGGTTGGCCGGTTCCCAATAAAGGGCGCCAAGAGATTGACCAGAGCCGAGTCGGTAACTTTGCGATTGAACGGCGCGAGCTCAATTTCTGTGCAAAGTTTCGGACTCGTGGCCAACATGTGGCGCCACTTTGTACAGACAGCCCTCAATCGAATGAGCTCCGGCAGATCAAGTTGCTGAAAAATATGTATCCAAACATCATCTGACAGGGTCGTTATCCTATCGTCCGGTTCCGTTGCGGAGCTCCGTGAAAGAGTCCTTGCGCGCTTAGCTGGTAGAGGACAGCCATCTGGAGAAACCGGGGACAAAGGAATCGTGATAGAAGTTGTCGGCTGCACCTTCACTGGGCTAACGATGGCTGAGTTGTCTGTTAGAGGGGCCGGTGGAGCCAACGAGTTGCGACGCCGGTTACGAAGGTTCTCCATGTCCACACTCAAAAACGGATCGGGATCCGAAGGTCGTCGGGTCACATCCGACTCTTCGTTTGCCGGAGACCCGGGCTTTGAAGGCGTTGTGAACGTGACAGTAGGCAGCGCCACTTCGATGTCATCCCCCGTCGCCTTCTCCTCATCCGAGGATAAGGCGTGGCTTTCAGGGTCTGTCATGTCCACATCCTCATCCGAAGAGTGGTAACGTTGTTTTGCCGTCTCTTCCACCTGTGACCTGACCTCCGGAGGACACCTCTTCCACAGTTCTTCAAGCGCCTCTCCGCCAATCATCAAGCATTCCACGGCGGTAATGGACCGCACGGTGGCTGTCCTTCCTTCGGCAAGCCCCAAGCTTGCCACCTCACCAAAGTATTGCCCTTGCCTTAATCTTGGTCGCGAGAACCCTGACCTTGTATCTCTCTTGAATGTTGGTGGACTGAGAGGGTCGTGAATAACCTCGGCTTCTCCCCGGACTATGAAGAAGATCTCGTTACCAGGACTGCCCTGGCGAACAATATCGATGAATGGTGGGTAGGATTTGGGCTGCGCGCTGAGGCCGAGAAAGTGCAAAATATCCGGTGGCAGGTTCGAAAAAAGGGGGAGCTCCTTGAGAGTCTTGCGGACATTGACATATCCACCGCCGAGTACGCTTCCACCAACCGTTGGATCTTCGATGACACCTGGGCTTGGCGACTTTCGCTTCTTGGTGTTTACGACAGCACCCTCCTTGATGATGCCAACTTCTCCCATGCTGACTTCACCAGGGGCAGCTTCTCGGGCGAGCGACGCGCCATTCGTGTCTGGGAGTCTGCTGCTCAGCCCGCTTTCTTGACGCTTCTTCTTGAGAATCGCTAGTCTCTCCTGCGCTTCTTGACGGATGGCCTTTCCCATTTCTGGGTACTTGGGCAGCTCTGCCTGGAGGTCCTCCTTTTTCAACACGGCCAGCATGCATTTCGTCCTTGCAATGATGGTTGCTGTCCTCGGTATATCCATCAACACACCAATCTCTCCAAAGAACGCGCCTGGTTTGAGCTCTGCATAGACGGCCTCGCCATCACGAGATGTGACAGCGACTACGCCGCGGACCAGCCAGTACATTGCTTTTGCTTCGTCTCCTTCTGTGAGAATATGGTCGTGAGCGGAATGGGCTTGGAGCTTGAGGTGGGAGATGATAGCAGCAAGAAAATCGTCGGGCGCAGACATGAAGAGTGGAAATGATCGGATTCGATCCACCAAATCAAGCGGCATGTCAGGAATGGTCGAAGCCGTCAGCGGCGAGGGGCGCATGGGCCGAGTGGGATTGGTCTCGACATTGAATGACCTGATGACAGAGGACACCGAATCACGGCCTTGCTGTCCCGCCTGAGATGCCGCACCATGGTGTGCATGATGGTGTGCCAGGGCCCGGTAGGGCGAGGCCGGCGGGGTCGGAGCTCGATTCCGTCGCATAACGTCTCGGGCAGCGCGGAAGGAAGCCCTCCCAGAAGCCGATGGCGTACTGTACCTGGCGAGATTATCTGGAATATTCCCGAGAAGCTAATAGTGTGACAAAGGTATTGCGGGTAGCAATGACGTCTCTCGTTCCGCGGTACCGTATATTGTAGACGGGACCCGGCTAGATCGAGATTAGGCGGGAACTGTTCATGCTATACCCAACCACAGACAACCACGGCTTCCCTCGCAGAGAGACACCAGGCGCGGAGGAGTTGGGGAAACCAACTTATGCGCTCGCTTGTCTTTCGCTTGTTGCAGTTCGTCTTGGCTCGTGTGGGGAAATAGATGATCTGGCACTATCTGGGCTGAGATACTGTTCCCTTCAACGCAGCACAGTATCCTTTGGCGAATAGCATGCGTGTCTCGATATTTGTATGTGGAAGATCCGTTGATCATCTACCAGCAGTTCGCTTCAAGGAGTGTTTGGTAGTTTTAGAGACTGTCAGGCGGTCCAACAAATTGGTATCAGATTTTCAGCAGGAGTAAGGAGCAAGAAGCTCCCTCGATCTCGAATGACAACGGCGCGTGGGTTCGGGATAGATGAGACTATAGCACCACAACCTGGTCAGCATCAATGCCTCTCCGGTGGACCTGGCACGTCTCGAAGACCCCTTACTTGTTGTAGTTGAGTTGAAACGCCCCGAAGCTTGCTGAAAAGAGATGTTTGGGGATATCACGGGTCAAGGTGTCAAGGTGTGGGGTATGTTCCCAAAGCTTGGAAAATGGACGCGGGAAGGATATCAGCCAGCAAGTCGGAATGCGTAGGTTGAATCCTTGCCTGATGCTATTGCTCTGCTGGTGAGAAACGAGGCCGGGGGGTGGGGAGCGGCTGGAGCGTCTCGTTCGAGATGTTGGAGTCAACAGCACGAAGGGAATTGAGTGCTCGCGGGACAATCCTGTTTGGATGGACAATGTCTCGTCTGAAGAAGCGTGGGGCTGCTCTCGGGGGTTCGGAGGGAACACAGTGGTCTTGTCCTCAGTGCAATTCCCAATGCTTGTGGTGGTTTTCAGCCTCGGTGTGATGTGACGGCGAGTGGTGCTGCAAGAGACAGCCGCTGTGTTTTTGTCAAACAAAGATTATGGATTGGAGAAGTTGTTGTTGACATGGTGAGAGGTCATGGGAACCACGTTAATAACCGAACGGCGTGGGAATGGGTGCCGGCGCCAAGCACGGCCTCTTTCTCAATAGAGCAACCTGGGGTGGTCTGTGAGGGCCCTGGAAACAACTGGGATACAATCCGTCACTTTGGCCTCCTACAGCAGCAAAAGGAGCAAGAAATGGGTGTTGCGATGGCCAGCGGCGGTGGAGCTGGAGGAGACGGAATGCTCGTGCTCAAGCCGATTCGGGGGAGGTGCAGACAGTTGAAGCAGAAAGGAGCTCCGTTCTTGTCGCGTCAGAGCTCGACTTTGCGATTTGGGTAAGGTACGCAGTAGGCTGCGGGCAGGGGCATCGAATGCGGGGCACGGCGCGCCAGGAGGCACGCTGCCAGCGAGCAGATGCACCAGATGCAGACGATGCAGGGGTGGGGCATGACCTATTCCTTCCTCTTTGTTACCTATCTCTGCTTCCATCTGCTGTCTGCAACAGGTGGCGCGGAACGAAGTGCGTGATATTGATATTACATGTGTCCTCATATGGTAGCCTAACAATATGGCAAGGCATAAACTTCTGAGATGGACGTTGACAGTGCTCTTCTGCTGCAGATCCAAAATGTCCCGTCGCCAGGATGATTGCAGATTTCGGGACCCCACCATGCGCCATGTGGGCCATTTGACGGGAGAGGAGGGGCTACGAGCGCTCTGTAACCGCCCATTGCGACAGATACCAGATAGGAGAGTGATATTGTTCCGTTGCCAGATTGTTGCGACTGAGTCTTGAGATGTGCTGGGTCCTGATAATTATTACAGAAGCGTAAATTGCCAAATCCCCGTACATTCTTCAGCGGCGTAAGTGGGCTAACGAAGAGCTGTGCAGCTGAGGGCGCCATGCTGCACGATGACGAGCTTGGTCTCCCAGCTCGTGTGGCTGCCAACGGCCCGCCTTATGCTGAAGAAGTTCTTGGTAGGCACACTACTTTTTGACCGACACAGAAAGCTGTTTAGGTGCTCTGAGTTGTCGTGCTTTTCCACCATCACAGCCTCAACTGTTCATCGACATCAGTGATTCCGTTAGCTGCTCAGTGTCGTGTTTCAGCCTGGGTTTGGTATCGAATACCGACCAGAAACACGCAGGGTCCAGCGAATGCTGCGGTCACAGTGACCCCATACGAATCCGGGATGACCGGCATGCTTCTGCCGCCACAACCTTGCTGGCCCGTGCTGGGCTTCTTCGAGAAGGATTCTAGCGTTGGACCGTGCGTGGGCATGGGCCAATCTTTCCGAATCTTGTCCCTTGCCATTGCGGGCTTCTGCAGACCTGACCCTGTCACCTCTGCCCGGTTGCCAAATCAGCCAACCAAGAGACGAACACCTGCATCGAGACGGTGTGTTTGGCAGCGTGGTTATTCTGGGAACCCGAGCAGTGTTTCAGGCATTCGACCAAAAATCTCTCTAATGAGCACCGTGGCACAGCATGAGGCGCGGGCTGAAAGGCTGAGATTGCCTCTCCTGTTAACTAGAGCGTCAGCATTGGAAATGACTTGATGAAATATACATTTGTAAGAGGAAGCACTGCGGGATTTCCAACTCATGTCTTCTAGATTATCATAATGCCCCTACTGCAGCGAAAATCGAGCCACAGTAGACCTTCCTGATAAGGGATCGCGTGTTCATGAACGACAAGCACGGCTCAAATGTGGCTTGCTGGTCGAGATGAGAGAGGAAGGTGACCATCTCGATAAACAGCGTGTCTGACGTTGCTCTTCATCGTGCTAGCTGCCCTCAGCTTGCAAGGTCTCACATACGCCATGAAAGTACGTATTCAACCACCCAAAAATCCACAGAAACTACGCGGCAGCTTTCTATTACAGAAAGTCATCATGTCCGCAAAGTCCATATCTCCCTGACAAGCATCCTATCTCCGAGCTGCGACTGAATGCTTCTGTAATCACAGAGGACAAGATGTGTCACAGGGTTAGGGTTATTACCGGCTGAATCTGGTAGGCGCGGGGTTGCTCGAAGCTTCCGGAAAGCTTGGGCCACCTTTTGGTGTTAGCTAAGCGAAGCCCGCTTCGAAACGTCATCTGCATTTTGCCTTTTGCCCTTATGATGCATCACCGTTAAGAACACCACCTTTGACAACTCCCATTTTGTCGCCATATTCATCGATATAGCAGCAACAAGAATCGGAACAATGTCGTTTACACTTACGCTCCGCGCGGGGCTCGCCCCTCGTCTGGCGTCTCAGTTTGCGAAGCCCTCGACAGCAATGCGCGCCTTCCATCAATCAGCCAAGCAGAACGCCTTCTTCACCTCGAGGACAGCATTCAACACCAAGAACAGCTCCAGCAACATTCTCGCCAGGCTCCGGGGCTCTACCCGCGGCTACCAGCAACAGAGCGGCTATGCCTACTACGACCCCGCTGCCCGCCGCAAGGAGGCGATCCGCAAGCTCATCATCGGCGGTGCCATCTTCGGCGGCACCCTCGTTGCCGTCAACGTCATGTTCAACGGCGAATCGAGAGAAGGAGGCATGCCAGCATTTGAGCGCAAGTACCTCAACCAGACCTTCTTGCACACCGGTCTCGGTGTCGGCATTATCGGCATGACGGCCTACCAGATGGTGCAGAGCGGCTTTGTCTACAGAATCATGCAGACCAACCCTTGGGCTGTCGGTCTCGGCGGTTTGGCTCTCAGTATTGGTTCTATGATGGCTACTCGTTCCATTGATCCTGATAAGTAGGTTCTTCACAAACTCTGTACCCCGTGGTAGACAATCGCTAACCGTTGCTCCTTCAGCTACGTCCCCAAGTATACGTTCTGGACCCTCTTCAACGCCACCCAGGCCGCCTTCGTTGCTCCCCTGATGGTCATGGCCCCCCCGCTCTTCTCGCCCGCGCCGGCCTCTACACTGTTGCCATGATGGGCTCCATCTCGATTGTTGGCGCCACCGCCAAGCAGGACAAGTACCTCTACATCGGCGGCCCTCTCCTCGCCGGCGCTGCCATTGTGGCCGTCTCTGGTTTTGCCCCTCTTGTTCTTCCCGTCACTGCCGTCCGTACTCTCGCTGTCACTGAGAACCTCTGGCTCTGGGGTGGTCTGGCTGTCTTTGGCGGCTTCACTCTCTACGACGTGCAGAAAGTCTTGCACCACGCCCGCTTGGCGGAGCGTGGCCTCATCAAGCGTGACCCCGTTAACGAGAGCATCAGCTTTGAGCTCGACTTCCTCAACATCTTCGTGCGCATGGTTCAGATTCTGATGATGCAGCAAAGGAGGAAGTAAAACTTGACGAGAAGAGGAGATATTGATGACGTATAGCGGCAACGGCCGGGGGTCATTAGTTTGTGACCAAAGTTGCGGTTATGAATGGGGCGATGATTTAAGGAAAAGCGACTCTCTCTGCTCTCCCTGTGTGTTTTTAGGACTGAGAATTTGGTTATGGATTGCTTTTTGCTGGGATGGAGGCTTTGTCAAGGGTATGATTGCCTCTTGATGGCTGCCCAAATGTGTGTACAAAAATAGTATTATTATAAACCTTGGCTACCAAGGTCAAAAACATTTCAAATATTTGCTAAAACAATGTCCGATGCCAACTCCATCGCCTGCATTTCGTGATATATCCGTTGAGGTGATGTCCATCACAATGTTAAAAGTGCTGTTCTGTGTTCCATTCCGTCCCTTTGTATTTCATCCCTCAAATACAACCATCCTTTACGCCAAAACACCTTGCCATTTCTTCTTTTTTCCCCAAACAAAATCCTCCCAAAAAAAAATCACATCTCGATTGAACTCGCCCCCGAATTTTATTGCAAATCGGGAAACGTCCTCAAAAAGTGACTCGGGCACTCGTACCCATACGGGTTCTTGGTCAGGTACTCTTGATGATAATCCTCGGCGTCCCACCACTTTTGCGCGGGGAGGATCTCGGTGACGATCTTGTTGCCCCACCAGTGCTCGTTGGCCCTTTTTGTTATGTCTCTCGCGATTTTTTCCTGCTCGGCGTCGTGATAGAAAATGCCCGAGCGGTACTGCGTGCCGCGGTCGGGACCCTGCTGGTTGGCGGTGGTGGGGTCGTGCATTCGGTAAAAGAAGGAGAGGAGATCGGAGTAGGTGATTTTGGTGGGGTCGTAGATTAGGAGGGTGGCTTCGGCGTCTTTGGTAAAACTGTTAGTAACTGGGTGGATATGAGGAATGGATAAAAGGGCCGGGGGGGGAACGTACGGCCGGTGTTGCCGCTGCAGACGGCTTTGTAGGAGGGGTCGTCGGTGTTGCCTCCGATGTAGCCTACCCGGGCGTCGTAGAGGCCTTTGGAGCCAAAGTGCTTGCGGTACATGTGTTCCACGCCCCAGAAGCAACCCGCCGCGACTGTTGCGCGGGCGGCGCCGGAGGGGTAATCTTTTGGTGTGGAGGCGGAGGCGGAGGTACCCATTTTCTTGAGGAGGGAGTATGCGTTGGGGGATCTGGCGATTGCGGCTCGGGAGAGGGGGGTGAAGAGCTTGGTGAGGATGAAGGGGCAAGTTGACATTGGCTTTTTGCTTTTTGGGGGGCAAGATGACGAGAGCGACACAGCGAGGGGGGAGGGGATGGAATTGTTTTATAATAAACGTAGATGTAGCTCTCACCGATGCGATTGTTACAGCACGAGCTAGGATAGTGTGGGTCGCGACCTCGGAAAGGGGTGGAGTTCCCGCGATTGCGACAGAATGGATGTGGGATTGCGAAATGCGAATGAGGGTCTGGAAGAGCTACCGAGAGAGATTTATTGACGATGTTCCGGGATGACTAATGAGGAAGGAGGGAAATATCAAGAGGAAGAGCGGTGGGCGAGTCAATCTTTTCGGGAGTTGATGCGGGAGGAAATAAGCGACATCAAAGGAAATCGTCAGCTTTCTTATCCAGTTACTAGTGACAAAACCGTTTAGGCGGTGATTCCAAAGCTCTGTTGGAGCTCTTTGCGATCATGACGTTAACAGGGTCGGGATTGTCAGATCCGGCGCGGGGCACATTTCAGAGGGGCGACTGTTATTCCAAATCAATGAGGGGCACGATTTCTTGGAAAGGGTTAGGGCTCATATCGATACTCAAGGAAAAGGGGCAATAGGAGTGACCCCTGAACTCATTGTTACCTTCCCCTCTAAAAGTCTTTTCTCAACAGCGAAGGACAGCTTCTGACCCTCACCAAACATCGCCGAGCTAACCTCTGGTTAGGCGCTGGCGTGGCCGCAGTTCAGTCCATGCATCACGCCTTCCTGCTAACATCATTACGATTATGTCCCTCCCAACTCAGCTGGAAAAGTAAACACCAAGGCCCGGGCTTCAACACGCTGAGGTACCTCTGTTAGCATATATGGCGGGCGAAAGGCTGCCTGCGGCGCATCTATCATTAAGGTACTGTGGATATCAGCGAAGCTTTAACATGTGCAATGCATAATCCAACGTTTGTACGTAAGCTCAGAAACGTTTGCGCAGTTACTAGATAGGTAGAAATCATGACATGCCCAAATTGAATGAGCGGAGGAAATGAACGTGGGAAGCTCCCAATCAGGTCGGTGGTGCTGGTAGCGACGTCAACTGTGCCCTGCCACTACCTTTTTTCCGACACACACCTCAGAGTTCGTGATGCTCGGTCTTCAAGGATGGCTCCTTGGTCAGTTCCATCCCGTTACCTGGCAAATCCTTGTTCTCGACAGCGTTTCCTTGCAGGTTAAGCCAAAGATCCTCGCCTTTCATAGAGATCTCCATGAAAAAGGTTTTGGCCTCATTGAAGTACTTGCCGACATAAGACTGAAGCGGCTTGGGGGGGCTGCTGTCTTGTTGACCAACTCCGCCTTGAACTCGTTTTCAATGCGGTTGTAACTCTCCAGCCCAAATGCTAGCGTGTCCCGAGCCAGCGCTAGATAGTCGTGTTGGATTGTATCGTTGAACAGAGTCTGGATGATGAGATGTCCGATCCAATCCGGCCCGTCATTGATGGCAACCGAGTTTGACAGGAGAAGTACTGCCGTCTCAGTTTCTGGGAAAAGATAAACGGCATTGTTGAAGCCAATAAGCATACCGTGATGGTAAAGGGCGATACGGGGGTGTTCAGACGTGCCGATAATTGGCATCCGGGCCATCGCGACTTGATTTCGAGAGGTATCACACAGCCTACCCGGGAGCTGCTTAAGAGGCGATCCTGGGGTCGACGTTGCTCCAGATTCGTACTGGTTCACACAGCCTACCCGGGAGCTGCTTAAGAGGCGATCCTGGGGTCGACGTTGCTCCAGATTCGTACTGGTTGTTTCCTGACTTCATGAGGGTCGCGTAATACTTCAGTAGGTCGTTGATGGTGCTTTGAAAGCCACCCGCAGGGTTCATAAGCGTCCCCTCGGCCATGTGGGGGCGTGGAACGGGGCAGGGAGCGGCATTGTCAAATGCCATGTAGCCTTTGGCGACGTTGGCTGCACCATGGCACTCCGAGTCATTGTTGAAGGTGCGGGACATTCCCAGCGGTTCGAAAATCTTCTCGGACAGAAAGTCCGAGTACTTCTTGCCGGTCAAATTCTCGATGGCTCTGCCGGCAATCTCGTAGCCCCAGTTGTTATATCGATATTCTCCCCGAAATGGCGTCACCGCTTGTAGCTGGTTGACGGTTTGTATTCCCTTCTCTCGGCTCAAGAGGATATTGTTGTTTGATTGGGCCCAGAAGGAGTCGGCTCGCTCAAGACCCGTTCGATGGCTCAGGAGATCGATCATATTGGAATGCTCGTAGATAATATCGTCGTTCGGACGAAATTCGGGAACTACGTATTTCACAGGGGTTGTCCACTCGACCTTCCCTTCCTCGACAAGTATTCCAATGGCTTCGGCTGTAAAGCCTTTCGTCATGGACCCAAGATAGTAGATGGTGTCAGCGTCACCCTTCAGGTCGCCCTCAACATCCCGAAAACCGAAGCTCTCACGATAAATGACTTCCCCGTGACGGAGCACGCCAACGGAGACTCCAGCAACCCCGGTGATGGAACATATCTCCCGAATGGTAGGATCCAAGGCTTGCAGTTGAGCGGAGGCCATCTCCTTGGGCCTGATGGGTGTAGACGAGGTGGTTGAATCGAGCGGCAAAAATCGTCGGCGCATGAAATAACGGGAGAACTGGGACAGAAGAAACACAAGTGTAATGAAGATTGAATTGTGGTGGAGGACATCGGTTTCCTGAGGCTGTTGGTATGCAAGGGAGAAAATCTTTTCGATGCTTTGGGCGGCGTCTGGCTTTGCCGGGGGTAGCAGCTGCCTGTCCCAACAACTGGCTCGGGTACCTGGCCTGTGCCAGTGCCAGGCCCCGCACTTTCATGTTTATTGTCCCGCTGTAAATAAGCTGGGATATCAGTAGTTGGGTATACAAGCCGCGATGTAAGGCCTGGTAAAGGCCGCGCGCTAGTGGTGATGCTAAGTCTGACACTGGTGTTACTGACCTGCCTTATGGCAGTGTGTGGGTGAGGCGAAATACCTAAGCCAAACAAACACTTAAATTCAGAAATGCCAAGGACTAACGGCCCAATGAGTGGTAGTACCAACAGGTCGGAAATAACGAGGTGCATGATTTCTCTGGAAGTAGTAAGGGTTCATATCGATATCAAAGAAGAAGGGGCAAACAGAGTGAACCCTGAATTCAGTCTGAACCTTAGGTAGTTGCTAACATCACATATTGTCCACCATCAAACTCCCAATTCAACGATACGTACATGCCCTCACATCCTATGCGAGCATCCCCCCTATAAGAATAGTAGAATTCAGAAGAAGAGATGTGAAATAACACTGTTGCATCTTGACTGTTGGTCTTCTCGCTGCATCACGCAAGTACATGTGATCAATTTTCCTAGTACCAAAACAACACAATCTTCTACTGCCAACACCCTATCAATTGTGCAAAGACCACAAGCGAAACTTTCACCTAACAACGAAAGTTATCACCTCGTACATTCAGACCACCACCCCGTTTCCTTCAGCAAACATCAATAAGGTTTCTGTCAGTTAATCGCAGGCGGTAGCGGGACTCAAGGACCTCATGGGCGGGTTTGGCATTGTCCATACAGCCTCTGGATTGTAAAGGTCGTCGTCCCAGAGAGGCATAGCAAACAGCTCTTTGTTGCCATCTTCCACAAGCAAATCCCATCTCTCAGCACGGTCACTATCGTAGTAGATTCTCCCCCATGCAAGACGCAGCGCTGGTGGGAGAGCCCGGCATGCCTTTGGATTGTGCAACCACAGTCGCATGAGATGCCGACGTGGTGCCAGTGCTGTCGCTGCGTTGGGGTCGCTAGTGTCCCGATCCTCATAGGCATTCCGCCGGTGCAAAAGACCCATGTTGTTCACAAAGCGGATGTCGCCGCGCTGCATTGAGGTTTTCAGCTCATGACGGAGGCCGATGGCGTGCAACGCATCCAGGGCTTCTGCTTGAGCTTCAGTCAGGCCCGGTGTACCTGGGGTGCGACGTCCTTCGCCAGCAGGTGGGCCAGCAAGGCTGCGACGGGAGAAATTTGTTATGATTTTGCCATCGTGAAGGTATACCTAGAAGGGCGCGTTGGTGATATGGCGGGTCACGGCCGTTTCTGTGGGTATCCAGAAAGTGTTAACAAATCTGAAGTGGGTTCCAATCCGTGAAGAGAACTCCTGCAAAGAAGGGAAAGGAATGCCAAAACACTTACGTGTCGAATGGCCAGTTTGGTTGGGACAACACATGGATGAGATCGGGTCTGCTGGCAGCAAGCTCATTGTAGATGGTCCAAGCCGAGGCTAAAATGGGGTATCCTCCACTTCCACTGCAATACTTGGTCAAGGTAGAAACGACATCACAAACAAGGTCGGTGTGGAACGGCTGATATAGGACGGGATCAGTGATTGAAAAGGTATATATTCTCTGAGTATTGAACCAAGTACTGACCATTTCATGAGCAGCGTTCTCAACAGCAATTGCTTTTGACACGTTCACAAGGTGTACTAGATGCATCACCTCAGATTAGTGGGCCCATATCTCTAGGATATCTCCCTCTGTGAAGCGCATGGGGCAGAGTGTACCTACTCAGCATCGAACCTTTGTAGTTCTGCTTTCCTCGTACCTCAGCAACGTAGCTTGTGAGGCCCAGATACACTGTTACCAGGTCGGCATCGTTGAATTCGTCCACCTCAATCCCTCGAAGAATGGCAAAACCTCGCCCTTGATAGATGTCGTCCCGGATTTGAGCAAGAACCCCCCCAAGATTGGACAGGGGGAATGAGCCTCGCTCGACATCTTTGCCAATCTTGCCCAGGGCCTTGAAATGCTGCAACGCGGCGCGAATCTCTTGTTTGTCTTCTTCTGTGAGATGATACACAAAGAGAGACTCGTCCGAGAAGTCAGAGCCACTCCACACCAGTGGGCCTTGGATAGCTTGGGGCCAGCCTTCAGGGAGGACATTGGGAGTCGACTTCCCAGATTGTAGGCGTTCTTGAACCTGAGCTGATGTCCGAGCAGCAAACTTCAGCTCGTTAAAATGATAGTCAACATCTGCGTACGAGGTCTCTTGAAGAGGGGTAGGAAGTCCTAAATGAACCTCGGGCTTGAACTTTTGCCTTATAACCGGCGAATAATATGGGATTTCTAGTGAAGTGGGTAAAGTTTTGTGGGAAGGTGATGCCATGATGACCATGATTTGATTCACGAGGGGTGAGGAAAAAGGAGGAAATATCGTCAAAGAGTGAGAAAATGACCACTGACTATATATGCCATATATTTCTGTGTCACCCTGCTGTGCTTCGTTAGCATGGCGTGGTTGTCTGCAACACAGAACGGAGTAAGGTACATTACTTAAACTACTCATCGAGGATTATGTGTATGCCTATCCCACTCGTGGGGAGGTACCTACGTTTCAGAGCCAGTCACTGACCGGGATTACTATGGATGCTTACCGCCCAGTGAACACCCACCACTAAGTACCTTACTCATGCAATCGAAACTCGTCAAGTTCTACGGTACCACTCATTCCTGCACATTTCCTATCTGCCTCCATCACGGACCCAATTGGGAACTGACACTGTTCACATGGACATTACACAGCCTGGAAGGACCCTGCAGATAGCTTCACGAGCCCTGTCTCACTGATACCTGAAGTGGTTGGGTGAGGGGATTCACAAGTCCTTATCTTATCTCTTATCTCTTATCTGGTTGTGCCCCACAATTGGCACAGAGATCCACCACCTCACGCATCCTAAGGTACTTTAGGAGCACTGTTTGACAGATTCCCCCATTTTCTGTTTTGGCACCCCCGACCTACAATATTACACCTTAGATACAAAAACTGTATTTTAGCCGGTAAATTACCGCCTTTGCGTCCCGTGCAACATTTCCACCGTTATGTAACAGCCCACCTCACTGCCGTCTACTGAGACTACGGCTGTGGCGTCTAAAAAATGGAGTTTGTCGAGCCTGGGTGGGTCCTTCACGCAGTCACCAGATCGTCCAAATCATCCTTAAGTTCAATTTAAAGCCAAAATCGCCTCGCAAGGAAATAAAAAGCCTACGCATGCTATCTAGCCTCTTCTCTCTTCCATCTCCAACACCTCTGCATCTAAGCTTTCCAAATCTACTCGATATTTCAGATTCAACTTACCACGCACTATCTAAGATAGAGGGTCCCGATATCGCCTTCAGTCAATTAAGTAAGTCTCTACTAAATGATATCTCTTATTTCCTTACATATGTTTAATAGTACCTTAGGCATGGGCACAATCGCCAACCTTATGCAGCAACTATGTTCTCCTGTTCGCCAGGCATGGAAAGATTACAAAGTCGGCCGCATGATGCGCAAAAATGAGATGAAGGAGGTAGAACACTTGGAATGCAATGAGACCGAAAAAGAGAGAGAAGACGAAACAAGCACCGGGAAAATGGTTCGAGCTAAAACGGCAACAAAAGAGACCGAAACCCCGCCTCAGCCAACCAAGCCTTCGCTCCAGAAAGGATGGCAATTCAACAGGATGGCTGAGTTTCCCTGGAGCCTCCAGGAGATCGTCCATGAGGAGAGCAACTGGCGCGGGACGTGGATACTGGAAGTGAAAGACATGCAAGCTATGGATTGGCAGACAGTGCTGGTGCCTAAGGAGAGCGGACGCGGCGGCAAATACCAGCGCAGGCCGACGAAGCACCTACCGTTCACGCCTGATGAGAGGCAACAGGGCGACTCGATTGTTTTGAGCGACGGAGGGCAGGACGATTTGATGGTTTGGTTAGGAAGGCGGTAAAATGGCACCGACGGCAGTCTGCGTAGGTGCGAGTGTATCTTGACACCTTCGGGAAACATAATGACTCGAGGTAACCTCGACTTTAGATCTGGTATGCCGAAGATTGATGTAACGGTTGAGTACAGCGGAAGTTAGGTAGGTTAAAGAAACGCTGTGCCTTGCAACCGAAACGACGTTCGGACCCAAACGTCTTGCCAAGAATTTTCATCCAACTTAAACACACACAGACAACAACTACCAATTCCCAGATCTTCAATATCTAAACCTATATAAAAGCCTAATAAGATACACTCGGGGGAGCTACCTCTTTAGCTTTTTGCAGCTCGCGATGTACCTCCAGACTGCAGATACACTTTTTATATGGAAAAACGTAGAAAATCCGTCCTACTTACGCAGTGTGGCTCGCAGTGTAGCTCGCAGTAGCCTCCAGTGGCCGGGCTCGCAGGGTGGCTAGTGCATGCTTACTGGCTAATTAAGAATAGTGTGCTACGGGTACTTTTTTTCATAGGACTTTTTTCCATTTTAAGAAAGAGGTGGTCAAAGCTCGGCCTGATTTTTTTTTCTCTCCTGTGTGTGTGAAATGGGAAGTCTCCTAGCTTCTTTTCTTAAAGCCTTACAAGTAAGGCATCAAAAAAAAAAGGAAGCTTTCGATACCACATCCCTGTACAATCGTTGCGTATTCTACAACAGTTGCGCTCTTAAAAACAGTTCCCCAGAGGCTACGTTTTTATTTTGTCAACAGTTGAAAGTAAACAATTGCGGGTTGCCAGGGGCCCCACCAGTAATGGTGATAGTACCAACAGGTCGGAAATATAGAGATGCATGATTCCTCTAAAAGGGTTGGGGTTCATATCGATATCGAATAAGAAAGGGCAGAAGGAGTGACCCCTGAATTCAGTCTGAACCTAAGCTGCTAGCATCACACATTGTCCACCATCAAACTCCTAATTCTTTCACGCCATCATGGTCTCGTTCACCGAGGCTTGTCTTCAAATTGCCTCCTCATCAGGTCTCTCCAACGAACCCTTGAGGTAAGTTGATGCGAGGATAATGTCTGCACCAATGCCTCCCTTGCTCAAGCCACGCGCCTCCAGCTCTTTGTTGACCTAGTATTCCCGGGATGTAAGCCTATCCACATTCCGGATATAACATTGGTTTATAAAGCAAAGATACTCACATTCTCTCCCAAACTGCGCTTGATGTCAGCCAAAGCAGGGTCGTTCTCATAGGCTTGTGCCAGGATTGCCCATATGGCCCGATTGACGGCTTGATCAGTCGTGCCAGATTGAGCAAGGGTTTCCTTGGTGTTGGTGGTGACATGGGGGACGGGAGTGGCAAAGCCAGTGGAGGAGAGCGCGGCGATTGCCGAAAGGAGGATGGTAGAGGCCTTCATGATGAAAGAATGAGCTTGTGATAGCAAAGCTTCGGTGTTGTGTATGGCAAGTGCCGGATCTGATGGTTGTTGTCAAACTTATCTTGGTTTAAGGTTGCGGAGGTGGTCCCCTTTTATCTTCTATCTGAGTACCTTACCAGTGGCGGACGTGAGTAGGTAGGTAGGTGATTCACCATTGGGCTTGAAAGATCAATGATTCTGTTCCGATATTGAGTCTACATCTCCCTTCAGCCGCCGAGGACCTTTTTCCCTTACGCCGGGTTCCCAGTTGCCGGCTTTGTCTTCAGGTTTCTTGGTTCCTGATATTACCTCCTCCGGATGGACTTCTGGAGTTGCCAAGGACAGCCAATTGAGGGCATCAAAGCAGATGCCGAATTTCTTCTCCAGCCTCAAAACTTGATTCTGATGCATTGTCACATATAAGAGGCCTGCTCTGGGAAGGTCCGTTGTTGTTCCCGTTGTGAGCAATATCCCATATGCACACCATGATGCCCCGACCTGGGCTACACCGGCCGTACTACAGTATCACAGGGATCTTTTGTGATTCGGCCCGGTGCCGCCACTCTTTCCACAAGAACATGCAAGTGCTTGGCTAAACAAGAGATCCAGAGAACCGGTAACCAATGCCATAAGGCGCACTGTTTCGAGCCTCAATCACACTTGATAAGGGAAATGAACTATGGCGGCAACCGTGCTGTGCCACGACCTGGCCGCGGTTGTATGCATCCGAGGTCCTTTGAGAGGGGAGAGACTTCCAAAGTTGTTATTCAGACGGTGAATGTTATTGCTCGGTCCGAAAGTAACCTCAGAACCCGACGCCCTTCTCTTGCCACACATACCTGGTAATATACACGACGCTTTCATCAAAACAGAAAATGAGCATCGAGGTGACTACAGCTTCCCGAAAGCCTGAAATTTTAAATAGTTCAAGCCCATACCCAGGCCTCCGCATTGTCCTGCACGTAATCATATATCCGGTCAAAGTCCCTGCACGTGTGAAGAGTGCTAAAATCAGGTGTTGGAAGTCCTCCTCGCCAATCAACCAAGTCGGCAGTCACAGGGGTAACATCAGCAAAGCACATGAGAGCAATTCTCAAAATCTCAATACAATGATCTTGATAATGTCGAAGTCAGTAGGTAGATAGACAACTGTGAGGTGCAATGCTGCTCTCTGGTTAGGGGGCGTACCTGTATGCACCCTATCCACCAGCCTGTGCTTCTCTTCAACTTCGGGATAGTAACCAGGCCAGGTCTTCTTTCTCAGTTCATTCTTTATCCTGTCAGTCAGGTCTTCTCTGCGACCATTTTCAAGTGACTTACCAAGCAATGGAGTTGGTGAAAGACTTCCAGCATCACTTGGATATCACCAGTGCCATCATCAAACATCAGCAGAGAGTCTGCTTTGTGAGACTTGTTCAGCAATGGCAAGTGAGCCTTGTGAATTCGAAGGCTGCCTGCCCCGAGGTGTACGAGCTTTTGCCATGCAGCATCAAGCTCAGGTGTCGGTGTGCCCCGGTACACTGACTGGGCAGTAAAGGCGGCGGGGAAGGTGACTTGATGGTATCTGACGGCCTGTAACGCAGGAGCTAGATAGGGCATGTATTAGCCTTCTATGTTGCAGGCAACATGGCAGGCTGGAAGCGGTCAGTATGACCTACACCAAGTAGACAACCTGGTACCACATTCTTCCTGGCCGATGGAGTATCTGCCGAGAATAAAGAAGATTGAACTCGTCACCAAGATGACAAGAACGGCCAGGAAGGTCCTGAAAACTTGAAAATCGGCGCTTCTGTACGAAATCGGGGTTTCTGATGTCAGGGTAGGTCGTTCAAGCACATGCTCGGCGCAGTGTGTGTCCATCCTTGCCTCGCTTTCATGTTTCGGGACCGAGGTGTACTGCTTAGTTGGCATAGTGGCTGTAATGGGCCAGGTATGGTTGACTGTGTAAAAAAGGCCGAGGAAAAGTTGGCACGACATCATACTGACCCATTGACTCAAGTCACTTATGAGTTTCAAGAAACAGGCTTCCAATCTCATGTTCTTGTTGGGTCGTTAAGTGGAGGTCCTTCGTCCCAACTGCATGAAGACGGGCCGATGAGGCCGGCATGGATGAGGGCGGACTGGAACAACTCATTGGTCTCCCGGTGGCTTCGAGACACCGTATCTCCAACATGAAAACGGCACAGCATGCGTTTGACGGCAGGTTTCGGGCCATTGTTTGCCGAGAAGACAAGCAAGACCATATCCAGTACTTTGATCTCCCCTCTTCAGAGGGAGAGATATCACCTTCCACGCTGCATCTTCTTGCCTGCCTCCTGCCAACGGACTTTTCTGGTTCAATCATTGTTACCACCACAGGGCTGTCGGTCATACCACCAATCATGGAGACACCTGAACACACTCCTCACAAGACGTGCAACATCAGTGAGTGGGAAGAACAGGAATGCACTTCTCTTCTTGTTGATCACCCTGGGAATCAGCATCTTCAATTCCTAATGAGCCCCAGCCGGACTCGAGTCATAGCAATTCTCTGCCCGTGGTTCGTCAGTGTTGTTTTATTGGTCGTATTAGCTGCTCGGTCTCTCTCTCAGCTGGATACCGAATTGTGTCGCGGTCCCTCCAATGCTGGCATCCCATGTCAGTTGCTTATGCCGTACCATTCTAAACTCGCACGAAGCTGCTGACAATTCTAAGCTCCTGCCGAAAATATGGTGGAATATGTGCCAGTCAGATTTCGTCGCGCGTTTGGAAAGGACCTCTCACCTTATCAAGGCTGGCCAGATGACGAGAAGGACGATTTATGGGAAGAACTGTATTCGTGTAAGTTCCTAAGCGTCAATATTAGCAAGTGGTACGCAGTGCTCAGAGGAATTTCAGATGGGGCTTCGATTCACATTGATGGTCAAGCGGCAGAGCGGCTGCATGATAAGACTGAAAGGGCCCCTGTGCCAGGCTTCGAAGACAGATATGTTGTGGGGATCGATGTTTTTCATCAGCTGCATTGCCTGGTAAGCGTCATTATTTACACCACTCTTTAAATGCCGGCTTGCTAATTCTCAAAGAATATGATAAGGATGGGGCTCTTTCCGGGGAGATATAATACTTCGATGAAGCGGCCAGACGGCACGATCAATTATCTCCAGTGGCTTCACATGGGTACGTTAAAATCTTGATGGAACTGGTCTTGCTCCGCTAAATCATTGTGTAGACCATTGCATCGAGTCGCTTCGCCAGTCGATAACTTGCCATTCTGACATCAGTGTCTTTACCTATTGGTGGCTTGAATCGAAAAAAGTCATGGAGCCGGAACTGGGCACAATGCATGTGTGTCGTAACTTTAGCAGAATCCGGGCATGGGCTTTTGATCGCTTCTTGAATTTGGAAGATCGTCGCAAGCATGTGGAAAACGGTCGTATTGTTAATTACGCGGGTTGGGGTCCAAATCCTGAAAATGCTCCTGGTGTTGAAGAGGCACCGCGCGGCTGGAAGAGCAATGTAGCAGACCTGTGAAAGCTATCGATGTTAGATAATACTCATTAGACTGAGAAATCTATACTCTCCTCTCTTAAAAGAAGTCTTCACAGTGCTTGGTGTGAAGCAATCTTCCTTTGTGAGAGCTCTAAAGTCAACCTCAACTGGCCAATGAGCGGTGTTACCAGCAGACTGGGACATCATGCAGTCGGCAGATTTGACTAAATTGCCAAGGTCCTTGAACAGCACGGCAGTTGTTGGACGTCTCACCAAAAATTGCCGATGAATCCTGATATCATGCCGGCCCGAGGCAGCCATGCAGCTGCGAAATGACCGGGCCTTGGACGAAGAGCATTCGTCCAGGAGATTGCGGAACCCAGAAGTTTCAAAGATCAGCAAAATGAAGCGGGAAAGATTAATGATCCTGGACACCAGTTGAACTAAGGGCGGGTTGAATTAAGTGGCTTGATGTCGTAAAGGCAGTTAGCTGGATATGGATGTTTCGGTTGATTGAAGCCCGAACGAACTTGCGGAAGAAATCTTCCTAAGCACGCACATTCCTACCCCCTTTAGGGGAGACTTGCTATATTTAAAAGGTATAGTAAGTCTAAATTATCATTTTCTTAATATATTAAAATTAAAATTATATATACTTCCTTACTATTTATATAATTTACTTATTATTAACTTTCTTAATATTTATAAACTTTCTTAATATTTATAAACCTTCTTAGTAACTTTTTTTACTTATTGTATTTACTCTTTCTTTTTAATTATTTTAAAAGTTAAATTACTCTCTATTAAACTTTTATTTATAAACCTTCTTAATAATTTTTATTACCTATTCTCTTTACTTCTCTTTCTTAACTATTTTAATAATTAAAGCTTTTAAAATATTATTATTAAAAATCTTTAAAACTTAAGTTACTTTAATATAGTTCCTGTTTAAATTTCTTTATTTTTTTAAACTTAAAGTTATTATTAAATAGTTAAATTAATAAAAAGAAATATCGTTATTCAAATTTTCTATAATTTTAATTACTTAATAGTAAAAATTTATATTTTTAATCCTTAAAGGCTTTTTAATTATAAAGTTAATAATAATTTAGCCTTTAACGGTAATAATAAGTATATTAAATAATACTATTTTTATTAAATGTAAAGTTCAGAAAGTATAGTTAATAATATTAATCCTTACTTTTTTAATACATAAAAATATATTTATTTTTATTTATAGTATTCGAAAGTATAAATAATATAATATATACTATTTAAATTATTAAAGTAAGATATAATTTAAAAGCGCTAATCTCTATATTTAATAAATACAAGTATTAATAATTGTTAAGCTTTTCCTGTATTTTCTATAGGACAAAGCAGCTACTAGCTAACTCAAAAAAGCTACTTCAACCAGGTTTAGTCATCAAACGCACATTCCTGCATGCCGGACTCAACCGTAGCTAGGCAGGTACAGACCAAAAGCCACCCGACATTGCCCTCCTGGAACTGCCTTCCCTTGATGTCCAAGTCTCACCCTCCGTTTTCTTGCTTCTTCGCACCTTCTTCTACCACGCAATTGAGGACGAGCTAAAGTCATGGCGGAAATCAACAATGAATACACACCTTTGATCTCGCCTCCCGGCCCTTCTAACATCGCCCAATCAGGCTCCGACAATGGAGTTGGTGGCACTTCACTGTCTTCGAGCAACAACCCACTCTCTTCAGTGAAGCGCCTCTATGTCATGGTCTTTTGCCTTTCGCTTGTGATACTTCAAACGACTGGACTTACGCTCGCAGACACACCACTCACGGAGATCCAAGAGCGAATCATCTGTCAACAGATCCACGGACTACCACTCCAGGCCGGCGGCGCCAATCCTTGCAAGGACAATGATGTCCAAGGAGAGCTTTCCACTATCCTAGGGTGGAAGATTACGCTGAGCCTGATTCCGAGCCTCCTTATGGCGGTCCCTTACGGAGCTGGCATTGATCGTTTTGGTCGGAGGCCATTTCTCGGCCTGTGTTTTGTGGGGCTGAGCCTCAGTGCCGGTTGGGACGCGGTCGTGTGTAAGATCAATGGGTCCCTTTATGATCGTATGATATTCAGGTCTAATGGTAATCATCGTTCAGGTGCCTTTCCCAGCGCGTTCCCCCTTCGTTTTATTTGGCTCGACTGCCTTTTTTTATTTATTGGTGGAGGAACCACCGTCCTCTCTGCCGTTCTCTACACCATTGTGTCAGATATATCGACGGAAAGTCAACGGTCGACGACCTTTTTCTATCTCGGATCGGCAGTGATGGGAGGCGCACTTGTGGCAAACCCTATTACATATTTGGCAATGCAGAAGGGTCTTTGGTTTTCTGTCTTCACTGGGCTAATTTGCTTGGCTGCGACGACGCTCTTAGCATTTTGCATTCCCCAGACACTCTGCGAAAGGAGCTCTATTGCAATCCCAGAACCCGAGGCACCATCGGACCGACAGCACGACCAGAAGGGCTACACATTGCGCCGGCTTGTGTGCCACATTCAGGCTGGATTAAGCCAAACGTCCCGCACCGCGCAGTGGATGTTTTTAGAACAAAGACTGGTTGGGCTTCTATTATTCAGTATTATGCTTGAGGTTTTGGGGAGAGATGTAGTCATCGTGACGATGCAATATGTGACCAAGAGACTGGAAATCTCGTGGGCCGAGGTATGTGCGGGACATTCTGCCATCCGTTATCATTGTCATCTATTCCCAGAAACTGAGACATTTTGTACAGGCTGGGCTTGTCGATTCAGTAGGCTCCCTCTTTCAGCTAGGAGTTTTGTTGTTCTTATTACCACTTGTTAGCCAGCTTTTGCTCTTGCGATTAGGTCTCTCAGCTCGTTCTAAGGATCTTCGACTAGCTCAAGTAAGTGCAGTCCTGACTGCACTGGGAATCACGATCGTTGGATTAGCGTCCAAGTTGTCTCTCTTGATTACCGGGCTAGCCGTCGCCTCTCTAGGAACTGGTTATACATTTCTGTTACGGGGGCTCATGACATCTTTGGTTGCGGGACATGACACTGGTCTTTTGTATACATCGATTGCAATTGTTGAAACCGCTGTGGTTTTACTGGCAGGGCCGCTCTACAGCGGTCTATTTCGCATTGGATTGAGCTGGGGTGATGACTGGGTCGGTTTTCCCTTCATGGTAGCTGGGTGTATTCTGATACTTGCGGCCGCTCTCGTCGGTGCCGTCCGTTTATCAGATACCGCTGAGGAGCCGGCCAGTGGGACTGAAGATCTGTCACCATGATCAGAGGTAAGCCACATAGATTTTCTGGTCTATGCTATGGAAATTGATGAGACACACATGGGATTAAATAAGACAAAAGGTACACCTTTAACTTATATATCAAGACTTTTTGGACAATTGAGGCAATGGAAACCATTGCTTGACAGGTGTTTCTATACATTGTTCAGATACCGGCCATGATAGAAGAGCCCATTGGAATTTCTCTAGACCTGATCAAACTGTCCGTTTGAGGACCAGGTTGTCCCCCCGGGTTTTGCCTCAAAATAGATAGCGGGCAGGAGCGTGGTAGCAGGGGCAGGAGCGTGGTCACGGGCGGTGGTGTGATAGTGTTTCGGAAAGCTTCAGCAACCCCGCACTTTGGTTGCTTGTTTTCCCACTTGCTGCCATCCTACTTTAATCCGGAAAGGACCTCATCAGACACGGCACCATGCAGGCTCAGGGGCATTTGACACAGTACCTGAACTATGATGCCCGCCATGGATGGTGTCATGCATCCCGTCCTGTCGCTGCAGCCATCATCCAACCACCCAAATTCGGACCGGCAAATCGCCCCGAGCCTTATCACCAAAGCCTCTTATCTGGAGTTGGAGCTCATTTCACCGACAATGATGGGTAAGCGCCGGAGACATCAACACGGGCACCGTGAATCTCACCAAGCTGTGACCTGACTTGCCCACTGCCACGTGTTGCCTTTATCGAATGACGATGGATCCTTGGTCTGAAGATGCCGAGTTCGGGCCAGCACTCAGCTCTAGCTTTGACTTCACGCTCGTCTTCGAACAACTCATTCTACAGATTCTCCCTTCAACGGGACTTTTAATCGCAAGTTTCTGGCGCCTCTGGTTTATACTAAGCAGGAAATCCCGGAGGATATCCCCTAATGGACCACTGTATTGGTCCAAGGTTGTAAGTGCCCATTATTGCACTCTTGGAGTTAAACGCTGACTATTGAAGGGCCTTGCCTTTCTTTTGTTCTCTCTATACACCACTGCCCTGATTCTTTGGGCCCTATCCCCACATTCCCTTGGCCCAGTTGCGATCGTTGCCAGCGCGCTATCAGCAATCAATGCAATTGTGCTTGCGGTGCTGTTAGATGTTGAACACAGGACCTCGGTGAAGCCATCGCTGTTGGTCGGTGGATATCTCCTGATCTCGACATTGCTGGACTTAGCGCAAGCTCGCAGCCTATGGCTGAGGCCAAGGTATCAAGGCATTGCCTCCGTCTTCATTGTCACAATCATCACCAAGACAGGGCTCCTCATTCTCGAGGAGCTTCCGAAGCTTCCGCCTCAGCATGACCTGCGCAAGGAAGCCGGCCCAGAGTCAATCAGCGGAGCAGCCAACCGTTCCGTCTTCGGATGGATTAACGCCTTGTTCCTTCGTGGCCATCGATCTTTAATTGGACTCACTGACCTTCCGACTATCCCACCCAAGTTCAGGTCCAGCAGACTATTGAAGAAAATTGAGAGATACTGGTCCAGCCACAGCCACAAGACCAAGCACGCATTATGCTACACGACCTTTCGAACCTTTATGTCACAAACCCTATGGGCAATTCCGCCGCGACTCTGCTTTTCGGGACTCAAGTTCGCACAACCATTTCTTATCAAGCGGGTCGTCGAGTTTGTAGGGTCGTCACCAGATGCTGTTGTTGATGCGAATTTTGTTGGGGGGCTTATTGGAGCCACACTTCTCGTCTACACTGGCCTCGCCATATCGAACTGCATTTACCACCATCTCACATACCAGCTGATAACGATGGTTCGGGGGGCTCTCGTTGGGTTGATATACGGAAAGATCACGGTCTTGGACTCGAGCACGCTGATTGATGCAGCCCCCCTGACACATATGAGCACTGATATCGATGGAATTGCTGCAGGGTTGATGTTCTTGCATGACATCTGGGCAAGTGTTCTCGAGCTGGGGGTTGGCGTGTATTTGTTGTACCGGGAGATTGGCATACCCTGCTTTCTAGTTGTAATTCCCATTTCTGGTATGTTTCCCTTGACACTGAACTTGCTTGACTGAGACTTTGCTGACATGACTTGCCAACAGCCGCCACCATCTTGACTGAACAGATGTCGATAAGGATAGTAGGTGCCAAGATCGCCTGGAATCAAGGTGTGCAGTCCAGAGTGTCCTCGACATCATCGATGCTAGGTCAGATGAAAGGCCTCAAAATGACCGGCTTGTCGGGCTTTTTCTCCTCACGCATTTCTTGTCTTCGGCAAAGCGAGATTGGGCTCTCCAAGAAGTACCGGCTTCTGATCACCCTCAACGAGGCGGTGTGTAGGTCTACCGTCCCTAACTCGCTCTGTGGGGTCTGGTAGCTGACATGAACTTAGCTCATAGTGTTCTGCTCTTCACCCCAATCATCGTCATCACGGGAACTGTGTTCTGGACCAACTCCGGCAGCGGTAATAGTCTCCCAATTGCTCAAGCCTTTACAACGTTGTCCATTGTCATGATCGTTGCCGAACCTCTGGCGATGCTGGTAGCTCTCCGATCACTTTTTGGTGCCGCTCTGGGGTGCTTTATCAGGATCCAAGAATTTATTTTGCAGAGAGAACAGAGCGATGGTCGACAAATTTCCCGAGGCCGCCACATGAGCGAAAAGCCAAATGAGGATGACCTAGTGGTAGACATCCGCGATGCGTGCTTCAAGACCGCTGAAGATGTCACTTTGCTGTCACAAGTCAACATGCAAGTGCCAAGGGGTACCTTTCATATCGTTACTGGCTCTGTAGGCTCAGGAAAGTCTTCCTTGTTGAAAGCCATTCTGGGAGAGGTCCTTGAATCGGACGGCTCGACAACTGTGAGAGCGGCTTGGGCAGCGTACTGTGCCCAAACGCCATGGCTCCGGAACTCGAGTATCAGGGAAAACATTGTTGGAATCTCAGAATTTAACTTCGAAACGGCCTGGTATTCGACAGTGATATCTGCTTGTGCCCTGGATCAAGATTTTGGAACGGTTGAAGAGTGGGACAGAAGGGCTATTGGGAGTGCGGGGATGGCACTCAGCGGCGGACAGAAGCAACGAGTTGTAAGTTAACACTTGGAACCATGTAGAGTTTTTCCCTGGTACTTACTGACATGTCATCTTTATAGGCTTTAGCCCGAGCAGTCTATTCAAGAAAGGCCCTTGTCCTACTGGACGACGTCTTCAGTGGCCTCGACAACAGCACTTCCGACTTCGTATTCCACAAGCTCTTTGGTAGCGGGGGAATTCTCCAAGGGACTGGGCAGACGGCTGTTTTAGTGACCAATCAAGGTAAGTAGGGCTCTGGTACTGCTCCTAAGGAAGAGAGGGGTGCTGACAGATCTGATAACAGCTCGTTTCTTTGCCTTCGCCGATGCACTCACCACTGTAGATTCTGGAACCATTAGCACCGTCGACAAAGCCTCTTTGACACCCGGAAAAGACAGTATTTTAGCTACCAAGCAACCCGAAAAAGCCGATGAGGACTCAACGGGCACTATAACCAGTCCAATGGACGAAGCTATACCAACAGAAGCACAAGACACGTCGCCCACAGATGCAAGCCGACAAGCCGGTGACCTATCGCTGTACAAATACTACCTCATGTCGGTTGGATGGGGCTCTACGGCGATATTCTTCGCGGCTATTATTATCACATCTGGACTTGGCCGAATGCCGGGTAAGCTTTCTACTGTTCTGTGAGAAGGAACGTTGCTAATTAAGGACCAGAGGTATGGCTCCGAGTGTGGACGGAACGCGGAGCTGAGAGTGGCAGCTCACCTCTCTATTACGCTATTTATCTTGGATTCGGAATATGCGGCCTGCTCGCAGTTGTTGGGACATTCGCGTAAGTGACCGAGTAGGTAGGCAATTTTCTGGGGACAATGCTAACGCAAAAGGTCCAGGTTTTACTACTTGCGGTTTATCCCAGCGTCAGCGAAGCAACTTCACTCTGTGCTTTTGAACGCTGTGTTGAGGTAAATGTTCCGATTAAGAAATTCGAGCGTTTTATCTGACGACATCAACAGGGCTCCATTGTCGTTTTTCACAAAGACCGATGCTGGCGTGACTATCAACCGCTTCAGCCAGGACATGGCCTTGGTTGATCAACAGCTGCCCATGTCGTTTCTTGCAGCAGTGTTTTGTAAGTCTTTGACGTTTCTTTCAGTGCAGGGACAAAGGCTCTGACCATGAGCCCAGTGGCCTGCGATGTGACTGTAGCAGCTATCCTCGTCGTGTCCGGCGCCAAGTACACTGCTGCTTGTATTCCTGTCGTCCTCATCGTTCTCTACATCCTCCAAAGATTCTATCTGCGTACCTCGCGCCAGATGCGGTTCCTGGATCTCGAAGCCAAATCACCCCTGTACACTCTCTTCACTGAGACACTTGCCGGCGCCGTTACTGTGCGTGCATTCGGTTGGAAGGAAGCTTTTGCCGAGGAGAATAACAGCCGACTGGATATATCTCAGAAGCCGTACTACTTGATGTACTGTCTTCAACGCTGGCTGAATGTGGTTCTCGACTTGGTTGTGGCTGGGATTGCTGTTGTCCTGGTGGCGGTTGCGCTCTCGGCTCCAGGGGCAAGCTCTCAGGGCGCTATTGGTTTGTCTATGCTGAGTCTCATTGGGTTTAGCAGAAATCTTGCCGCTCTTGTGAGTGTGTGGACCACGCTGGAGACTTCGCTAGGTGCCATTGCTCGCGTCAGGAGTTTCACAAATGACACACCGACTGAGGAAGTGAGAGGCGAAATGAATGTTGCAGTGCCTGAGGGATGGCCCGCTCAAGGCGGCGTACAAGTCCACAATGTCACAGCTGGTTATAGGTGTGTCTTCTGTCTCTCTGGCTGTATCTTCAGAGCCATTAGCTCACCCGCGACGCCCATTAGTGATGACACCGACGATGTCCTGAAGAATGTGACTCTGGACATCAAGGCCGGGTCAAAAGTGGCTATCTGTGGGCGAACCGGAAGGTGAGCATGCTTTAGACTGAGCGGCTAAGAAAGGCACGTTGGAAAAATGCTGATTGTTTCTTCAAAGTGGAAAATCATCTTTGTTATTAGCTATCCTCCGCTTACTTCAGCTCAAGTCTGGTACGATTTGCATCGACGGTGTTAACGTTGCCAACATCCCGCTTGAAACCATTCGAACCAGCCTCACCGCCCTTCCCCAAGACTCGGTGTCAATCCAAGGATGCTCGGTCCGCACCAACCTTGCGCCCCCTAACAGTGAGGTCTCAGATGAGGAGCTTATTGCCGCGCTGAACAAAGCTGGACTATGGAACGAGGTTGTCAGTGTTCGGGGTGGTTTAGACGCTGATTTTGACAGTCTCAATCTGTCCCCTGGGCAGAGGCAACTTTTCAGTTTGGCAGCGGCTACTTTGCGTAAAAGCAAGGTCGTGCTGCTTGATGAGATAACAGGGAGTGTCGACTTTGAAACGGACGCTAAAATGAGGAGAATGATGGAGAAGGAATTTGCGGGGTGTACTGTTTTGGAAGTGGTACACCGGATTGAGATGATTGAGGGGTATGATCTAGTTGTGGTGATGGATGGGGGGATGGTGGTTGAGGTTGGAAAGCCGGGTGTGTTGTTGCCTCGGGAGGGCGGGTCGAGGTTTAAGGAGCTGTGGGATGCAAAGGTGAGAGCTTGAGTGAATAGCTGATGGATTTTTGACTGGGTTATTTGTGTCATTGATCATTCCTGAGGCTATATTTCTTGTGTCTCTTGAGGCTTCCCTTAAGAGTCGTCGTCTTTTAGGCTACACTTCTTTTTTCTTTTAAGGCATCCCTGCAGGGTTGTTGTCTTTGAGACTACTTCGTTTTTCTCTTGAGGCTTCTGATGGCGCGCACGGTGGGTTCTCACAAGGCGAAAGTCAACACTCAATTGAAGAAGGGGAAAAAGGTGATGTATTAGTCTAAGTATGAATGAGCCAAGCCCAGCAATGATGATATTTAATGAGCCATGAGTGGGTCCCAACTGCGACCCCACACTTCCCTGTAGGGCTGTCGTGTTTGAGGCTACACTTCTTCTTCCTCTTGAGGCTTCCTTTTCGTGTTGTCGTCTTTGTGGCCAGGACCAAGAGGAACTTCAAAAGCCCGCCTCGCACCAACTACCTTAATGTGGTATGACAAATATGGTCAGCATTTTTCATTTGTGAAAGAATGCCCTTAACTCACAAATGTTGTAATATATAAACCTTCCGAGAACGGGCGCCCATACCATAGCGGCAACGAGCTGGCCATAGCTCTACCGATTCCAAGCCGATTCTCCCAATTCCTCTGCAATATTCCGTAGAGTCCAGGCGTGCATTACCAGGTTTACCATCACAGGCCGGCCAATCAGAACCCTCCCTGGCACTCGCAACGGTTTCTGAGAATCAACGGTTTATTCTGGGCCAACGGTTCCCTGGTGGCCAACGGTTCCGCTCTGGGCCACTGTTGTGGGTGTTGGTAGTCTCAGTGGCTCAGACCTTCTCTTCGGGACCCTGGTTGGGCCGCACAGGCCACTTGCATGTATAAGTGGGCCCCCCAGGCTGGGGGGTGCCAGGGTGTGGGTGGGGGTGGAGCCCAGGGTACATGCGACGCACTGGTCTGAGCTACTGAGACTAGGTGTTGGCTGATGGTTGCGGGTGTTGTATGACGGTTGGCTCAGGGCAACGGTTCAAAGCCCTGGTAAATAACTATTAATAAGTCCCTTATTAGTTAATCCATATGGAGCAACTGGTCCCTGCATTGTATTCCACTTCTTTCCCCTCTCGGAAATGTTTTAAGTTAAACTAAAAGGAAGAAGGCGTACTAGAGGATCTTAAACCTAATGTTAGTTTTATTTTGATTTGAACTTTTTCTGAGATAGTAAGAATGATGTAATTAGCTAATAAGAGAATAATTTTACTGAGGTTTAGTGCAAAAAAATGTCTCAGCGTCTATTTTGTTCTTTAACTTTTCTTCTTTTTTAACTTCCAACCTCTATCCTTCAATCTCTCTCTTTTAATAACTGATATAAAAGCTATTCCGGAAAGATCTATTAATATACCATTATCGCCTAGAAAGGAAATTATGTTTATTTCCTCTAGAGAATACTCAGTTCTAAAGATTAAACAGCCTCAATACAGCTCCTTAGAAAGGACCATTCCTATATTATGTTTTTTATACAGTTTTTTTAAAATAAACTGCTTCTTTTAAAGAAGCCCAGTTAGCTTTTTTAAGCTATTAAAGATAAAAACTGTTAACTAATAGTATTATTTTAATAAATATAATATCTTACTTTTTATAAAAACCTTATATATATAACTAAGAAATATTTTACTATTATATTTATTAATATATAGATTATTAATAACAGTTTTTAAAATATACTGATACCCGATGCCAAGCCTGAGCTTGGATCAGGCACCTTTTCTATTGTAGACTAGCTCCGTAGATAAGATAAGGCGATTGGCTATCAATCGCTGCAGCGGCTGTGGGCCTCACAGGCCCACTGCAGCCTGCAGCACTGGCCACTTCGGAGCTCACCAGAGCTCTGGTTAAGTGGGAGCCTCCGTAACCACCAACATCTTCTTCTTACACCACAAATATACCCATACTATTGCTTCTTATTGAGCCACCCTGTGTCAAATGGTAGCTGCGACTACATTCGATACCTCTGAATAGCTTCATTTCGCCGTATTTGGACAATTCAAACCAGGCCAAGTTGGTGGCCGAACCACCTCACGAGCCCACCAAGTTCACGCCCGACCGACCGACCACCAACCGATCGATCGCGAGCCTCAACGACCAACGCCCAGTTAGCCATCGTGTTGACCGAAGCTACACCAATTTGTCGATATTCCAACGACATACCTACCAGAAAACCCGATCCAGTTTCCCACCAAATCCCACCAAAATCAGCGCTTCCGCAGATATCAGCTTCAGGATCCCGTGCTCTGAACATCACGGCCGACTAAACAGTTAAACCGGCACACCCGGCTCGGCCTTCCACGCCCAGCCAACCAGTCGCTCAGAAGCAGACCACCAATACTGGCCAGTAATAGCCAATTCCACCAAAAAGCCACGAATTCCACCACTTTGGCCAAGTGCTCGCTCTCTTCCACTTAGCCAATTGCCGGCCCTGACCGCCCTGTTCACCCAGTCAGGTGCCCATCAAGGTGCCCGCCAAGCCCACCGCCTTGGAATTCTGCCGCCAAGCCCGCTTGCCAGCCAACCTACAAGCCGGCCACCGAGTCTCCCGAGACCTTCGAAAACAGCGTTTTCCACCATATTTGACGAAAAACAACACTTCGGCCACTTGCCCACTGCCAAGCCCACTCGCCGACCCCTCGTTGATTACGTCAGGTGACCAGTGCCTCACCGCCCAAGAATTCTGCCGCGCCGGCTCCCTGCCCAAGATCCCAGCCGACGACCAAGTCTTCGGAATTCAACCAAACTGCTCGCTCAACAACCAACTTGCCCAGTGATCACCGGTAGCCGGGCAAGCCTTCGATTGTTGACCTCGATACGTGAGGCTATTCACAACCTCGCCGTCGATGGAAATACTTAAAAGGGTTGTATTAAAGGACCGAACAATATCGTATGCTAACATTTTCTCTATTGAACGAAACCAACTCCAACTACTCCCGGCTAAGAAGAAGAAAAAGAAGATAAAGAAGAAGAAGATGAAGAAGACGACGACGATAACCTGGACAATATCCACAATCCCAATGGCATCGACCCTACCCCCTACCACTACTACCACCACCACCATCACCACCATCACCACCACCATCACCCATACTTACCCGCCGGTCCCCACCGAACTGGTACAACAATGCTAAGCCTGTGCGATAGGGGGCCTACCGATATGGTTCCAATGGTTTGTCGCTGGCATAGGTATCGCATCGTTCTTGGTCTGCCTTGTGCAGTTTGCCCGGTGGGTTTGGAAGGTGTACCGCGGCACTAACACCGGTACGTTGGCTGCCCGGCGCGAGGCCGCCATGGAGACTGCGCAGGCCTTTGCAAAGCTGCCCGGGACCCCTGCGGGCGAAGGGATTACTGCGGCGCTAGAGCTGGTAGATTTTGCAGGGCAAAATCCCCGCCGCCGTATTGTGTCCGGGCAGGCCGGCGGCGGTGTGGCTGGTGACGGTGCGGTCGGTAGCGGTGCGGCCGGTGGCGGTGCGGTCGGTGGCGGTGCGGTCGGTGGCGGTGCGGTCGGTGGCGGTGCGGCCGGTGGCGGTAACGAGTAGTGGCGGTAACGTTTGTAGATACGGAAGAGCTCGCGGGGTTGTATCTCCTGCTGGTGAAGAATGCGGTTGAGTGTATCAAAGCTGCGGGCATACCGGATCAGGATTAAGGGTGTGAAGGGATGAAAATCGGAAGGAGATTGGGAAATCGGAGATTGAGTAAGGTAGTAGCTTATTGGTTTAAAAGTCGAGAAAAGCTTCAGAGTGCGAAAGTCTTAAGCTGAAAGGCAGGAAATTCCAAAAGTGACTGAAGAAATTAAAGACAATGTTAAAGACTAGGTGCCCAGGAAATGTGGGGGGGAAATGCGACCAGCTTGCTCGAACTGGTAGCATTTAGTTTCCGTCTGTTCACATTAACCTGGCACGCTCTGGACAAAAAAAAACCGATACTGCAAGTGTCCAACATGTATCAAAATACAGTTAACAGACCACACCAGATAGCCGTTAGGCCTCGAAAGATAGCCGGTAGACCTTTAAAGATAGTCGACAGGCCTTAAAATAGTGTAATAGTTCTATAAATACAATCGGAACGCCTATATCTCGTACCTGTAGTCTATATGGCAGGTTATGCAGGTAGCGGTGCCAGTTCTTTTGTCCAGGGCGTGCCTGGGAAGCAGGTAAAGAGTAGTGAGGTAGATGAGTCGGCGGGCACATGTACAGTGAATATAGCTAGCGACCTGATACCTAGTACAAATCTCTTCCTGCAGAAATTCGAGTCATTTGTAGCCGCTGAATATGCCACCTAGGTAGGCATCTGATATTTTCGAGAACCATATTCCCACCCGCCTGATGCAAGTTAGAAAATGGCAATCTCTTCTTCCTGCTCATCGAGTGTAATCCATCTTCCTGGAAGAGACCCAACGCCAACCCTCTCGTATCTTCTCCTTCCTCCACTGTCCGTCCTCCCACCGATTTCCATCACGACAAGAACGTGGTGCTCGAGTGCCGTTGCAGGCTTATTTGCCTTCGACTTCCGTCTACCCACCGTCACAACCCTCAACTCTTTCCCGTCACAAACACTAGCCGGCCGCTTTCCAGCATCCCATCTGATCTTCTCCTCAGCAACGTTCAGCTCCTCCACGAGCCTCCTACCCTTCCCGGTAAGATTGTTATCTTGATCCGTCCTGCCAGTATGCCACATCGAACTAGCAACACTGCTCCCTGACCCACTCGTTTCCAGACGTATTTCCCAAACTGCCGTCCCCCAAGGCGACCGAACCTCATCTTCGAGCCAATGAACCCCCTCAAATGGCAGGTCCATAAACCCAATCGCACCCGTATACGCCATCCACGACCAACTGGGAGGAACCCTATATCTTCCAAGCCCTTCCTTCGGGAAGTCGATCCTCTTCATCCCAGTTGGTTCCTCGCAGGTCCAGAGCAAGCTTCTCCCAAAGAAAGGCATCCTGTCGAAGATCCCATACCCACCTCTGGTTTCGAAAGCAGTGACGAGTCTCAGCTCCAGGCCAGCAATGGCTATAGGGCGGTCGTAAGCTCGTGTGAAGTCCAGTCGGGAGTAGGTCTTGTAGAGGGACTCGTACAAACGGATTCTGCCTCCTTTGCTTGAAGTCATGGCTATTTGTGGGAAATTGGGGTCGCCTAGGAAGGAGGATTGGTTGCTAGAAGGAGGACCAGATTAGCAGGTAAGAACCAAGCAACGGTCATTGGTACGGACGCCTACTTTGTCATCTTTGTCAATGTCTCACAACGCACTCCAGCGCCACACTCAAAGTACGTCTGTCGTTCAGTGAAGTAGACGGTCCGGCGTGCAAGGGCTCTTTCTTGCAAAACCCAGCCGCGTTTGTTGAGTGGCCCGTCAATGACGTCCGCCTGGAAGTTATCGATGGCCTCGCAGACATAAACCGTGTTCTCTCCCTCTTTCCCATTGGCAAGGTCTCTGCGCTGGCCCGCAGCCGCATTCAGAGCAACGTATTTTCGGACAGGACGTGGAGACAAGAACCCACTCGAAGTGCCCTTTGCCCTGCTGGCGGCAATGACACAGTACGCCATGCTGAACACCGTCTCCATCTTCTGGGCTTCGGTCTCAAAGTCGCCACGTGGGCCTTGAACGATACAGAGAGAATCTATCCACAGATATCGGATACCAAGGGCTTGCGTAACGGTAACTGCGTCCCTGAAAGTCTTGGGAAGCTTGCTTATGGGGATCCCGCCTGTGATCCGGGAGCTGACATTGCTTGCGGTGGTAGAAAAGTGGTCATGCTTGAGCGAATCCCCCCAGGGGTGGGAGAGTGCGATATACCGGGTGTCTTCTTTCTTTGAAGTCAAGGAGGCGGAAAGGCACAGCAAAACTGAAGATTGGCCAGTAACGTCTATACTGGTTCCTAGATCGAGTAGTCGTGTTGGTAGGGTGAGGCTTTGTTGAGATGGATTAACCTTGAGGTAACAATCTGGGTGGTTCACGTCGCAATCGCTTAGCCAGTTGGCGAGGAGGTCATAGTATGCAGGGCTCTCTGTTGATAAGAGGGTGGGGAGCCCAACTTGGATCCCCTCAACCGCCTCACCGACACTGGGTGGTATTGGGCCTTGACGTTTTCCTGTCGGCGGGTCAGTCCCTGGAATTTCAGTTGCATGATACTTGACTTACGTGGACTCCGGAAAAGCGACAAAAAGGGATCAGGCATGGCGTTCAAGAAGAGATTAGAGCCAAGTCTCTGTATCTCTATCAAGGTGGAATCCTGTCTGACATCTGCTGGCATTGTGGCCGAACAAATATCATACACAAGTTTGTGCAGATCCAATTCCTCGAAGTAGATTTTATGTTTGCGAGAAGTTCTCTGCATGGTTCTTGAGAGAGCATATCCCGTTTTGTGCAGTCTCGACAAAGACCATGGGGCAATTGAGGTGGAAATAGACTTGTGGATACCAGAGGCTTCACATTGGACTGGTCCAAGTAGTGGAGGGCAAAATTATTGTCGGCTGGAAAGCTCCAGGTGGTCACTAACTGAGATCTGTCAGACATTTCTCTCGACGTGAAGCTGAGCCTTGATCTCATCTTACAGGCTGCACATGAAACTATCAGTATCTCAAGTTTCGTTGGTACTGTCAGGCCGACAGCAGTAGGAGAGAACTTACAATCTGGTCGGTCAAAGGTGTCACAGATCAGTTGAAACAAGGTTGGTGTTGCAGCACACCCTGACTACTACTCACATGCTACATAGGTAATTGACCATCAGTTACTGGTGTACAGCTAAGGTAGGTCAGGACTGTCAATTACGCACCGTCTTTCAGATGGAAAAGAAATGGCCAGTTGAGTTAGCCAAACTTCCGCATCTTGCGAGCTTAGAAGCCACTTACATACTATTCATCGTCAGCTTTCGATTGACTCTTTAGTAGACTGGATTCTTGTGCATTGGACTTACAGTCTGTATTTATTAAAGTGATGACTGTCGTGTTAGTTCCAAACTGCAGAGCCACAATTCTATCAAGGCACGGGCATCTGTTCACGTACCTCCTAGGATCCTATCAGTGGCATTCTCCATGAAAGAAACAACGCGAGATCATACAAGATTCCGTTGGCTTTTAGGCAAATCATCTCCTAACCGGCTAGTTGTTGTCGGGCCTTTCCTGGACTTCATTCTTAAGAGGGGCTGTGGTGGTGCAGTGTTTGCCCGGTCTGTGGTGGAACAAAGGTAGTTGCCTCCCTTGAGTTCATCATTTCTGGCTTTCTGCCAAATATCGTCCAACCTGTCTTTCAACTCGCCCGCGTCTGCTCGACATCTGCTGATCTCCATACCTGTTGTCATGTTCTCACTGGGTAGCTCGACAATTAGAAGTCTATCTCTCACGAGCTTGACGAGGTCTGCAAGTACTGAACCTCCGGGTCGGTCACACTCCGGATCTTTCAGGATCTCGCCAATCCAGTGACTCGCAATGTCGCTGACTCTAGCAACATTTAGATCTACTGCGAAGTATAGCGTGTCTGTGTTCAGGTTTTCGCGTATTGCCTGCTGCTCGTAAAACGCGTCCAGGCCCTTATTGCCGTAAAGGATAACAATGACAAATTCGAGGATCACACAACCCATAGACCAGATATCAAAACGGCGAGATCTTGGGAGGCGTGAGTTCGCCACCGCTTCGGGAGCTTCATAGTGAGATGTTGTGTACTTCTGGTTCGTCATCTCGTTTCTGCGAGCGGTGGCAAAGGCGTGCTGTTTGGCCAGACCAAGATCAGCGATCTTCAGAGTTCCCAGCCAACTGGACTTATCAGTCTTCGGTTTTTTGAACCGCAGAATATTGTCAGGCTTTAGGTCGCCGTGCCGCCAGTGCTCATCGCTACTTGCATCGCTCTCTTCGTTGACGTAGGATCGGTTTGGGTCTTCGCTTCTAAAAGATGAGCCGTCGTCTGAAGGTTCAACAAAGCGAACGTGAATCTCCGGCGTGTTTTTCGGGGACTTTGCCGATGGAGAAGCTGGTGAAATGTTTTCCTGATGATCTTTCGTTTCATCCTGTCGACGTCTCATGGGGTTCATAGGGGGGACGGCCAGCCGCCTGCTGGCGGCAATACCTGCTAGGTTTGCTGCCCGTCGGACAACGTTACCGGTCTTTGTTCTAGTATTTGTACCATGAAGTGTTGAAAGCGCCCCGGTCACACCAACCAGTTCTTCGATAGCAGACATGATTCGATCGGCATTGAGATCCTTGGGCTCTGGGCCTTGGCTTTCCCAAAATTCTCGAAGAGTGCCACCATCCGCCCACTCAAACATGATGTAGTGCTCCGGGCCACATCGGATGGCGGCGATAGGACGGATCAAGTTCTTGTGGTGGAGTTTGTTGAGTTCCTCCAATGCAGATGCCTCGTGGTTCCAAGCAGTTTCAACATTGTACCCAGACTCGGAAGTAAGCGGCTTCAGCCATTTCAATGCGACATGCAGGGGTTGCCCAGAATGGTTTCCCTCTTCGTGATGAGCTGGGTGAATGTGTGCCTCGTAAACTTTGCTGAAATGTCCATCACGTTCTTGGCCCTTCCAGGTGACGGGGAGAACGCATTCTTCCTTCAAGTCGTAAATGAACTCATCCTTGCGAAAAAATGGCGCTGTGAACATTCCTTGGTCTTGGTAAAATCGAAATAGAATGCCGTCCCAAATTCTGTCATGGAAAACATCCCAGGCCTTCTTGTGCATTGGTCGTTGGCGGCAAGGTGACTTTCCCTCAAAACATGGTTTCCGGTCGACAGGAAGGTGTTCGTCGGTCATTCCGTGTTTTCGGCAGCTCTTCATGATTAACAACAGATCCTGCGGGGTTGCCCAATTCCCAATCACTAAAATGAGAAAAAGGGCTTTGCCATGCTGACAGACAAAGTCAACAACATCGGGAGAGGCCTTGTCAGGAAGAAGAGGCCGGATGGTATTTCGGTTGACCAAGTTATCGATTTCTGTAACTGGGAGGAACTGTTTTTCGCGGTTCAGACCGCTGTCGACGAAAGATTGTTGAAGGTTTCTCCGGAAAGTTCTCAGTTCGGCTTCTGGGTCAGACTTTGCGATTGGTGCCTGACGTCGAAAGCTGAAGGGCCACATGGTATCTGTTGCGACGATAGGGAGGCAGAAACACAGCATTGAAGGTTGACAGGCGTATTTCGGGTCCCATCGATTTGAATAGATCAATTCCCGGTCATATTTGTGCTATCCAGGTCCCCGATCGTGCGGGGTATAGCCTCATGGTACCATGCCTCCCCCATACCCTCTTGTGGGAAAAGTTCTGTTGTATAACGAACTTGCCTTGGTGGTAATACAAGTCAATGTGCTTAGTCTGGTGGACCCTCTATTTAACCCTAACCCTATACTACCCCCTATATATAGCATATAGCTCCTTCCCCTTTAATATATTCCTTCCTTAAGACATTATACTATTTAATATAGTATAGGATTTTGCTATTTATATATAGGCAGGGTATATATCTATCTATATTGATTATAAGAAGTTTCTTTTTTCTATATTTTAAGGAGTAAATATAAGGTCTTACTATCGATAAGTTAGATAGTTATAATAATATCGACGTTAACTATAATATATAAGTTAGTTATATAGTATATAATTAAATATTTATATATTAAAGTACCTATTTAGTTTATAAGCTATAAGTTTAAGCTTCTTTTTAAGGATTTAGCTATTATTATCAAGCTAAATACTATTTTAAAGTTTAAGTATACTTTCTCTTTACTTTCAATACTATAGTTAAATACCTTCTTACTATTAGACTTCTTTACTTTACTACCGTTATCTTTTAACAAGCTTTAAACTATCTATATAGTTATTTTAATTAAAGAGGGCTGTAATCTTTATTTTTATATTGGCTTTAATATTAATGCTTTTTATAACTATATAAGATATATTATTTATTATACTAATATTATATACTTACTTTTACTTTATTATATATACATATATTATAATAAAGATTATAAGCTTGCTTATATAGGCTTACTATATTAAATATAAATACCGCCAATTACTATAGTATTACAATACCGTTTAATGTTAATTACTTTAAAGGCAGTCTTTATAAACCTTTTTTACATTACCTTCTTAATAAGTATCGACAAGGTTTTTATTAATATTTTACTATAGTCTTAAAAAGATATTGTATAGTTATCTTTTTATAATTATAGTATATTTAAGGAAAGTAATGTAAATAGTATAGACCTTAATATAGAGTAGCTTTTTATTATTAATTAGGAATATAAGGTTTAAAAGTCTTAATATAAAGTTAAGTATTAAGCTAAGTATTGTATTAAATAAAAAGCCGATAAGGCTAACTACTGTAAAGTTTATAAAAAGGCCTTTATTAAATCTTATTAATTTATAAGGTATAATACTACTATTAAATATAAAATAAAGGTTAGTAAGGCTATAAAGACCTTAAGTAAGAGAAAGTTAGATAACTATAAAAGATATAAAAAAGTATTTAATAAAAAGCGGTATTTTTATAAGCTATATAATGTTAGATTTTATACTTTAAATTAATAGAAAGTATATAATAAGACAGTAAAGTATAAGAAAGCTATTGTTAAAAATATACTAGTTAATTTTAATAATCTTTAAGTTAAATCTTTTTTAAAGGGATAGGGGTTAGGTTTTTATTTACTATATTTAATATTTTAAAGTTATCTAATAATTGTTATTATCTTTATTATTTTAGTTACTTATAGACTGTTAACTATAATTGTATATATATAAATTATTTAAAGAAAACAAATATTAATACTATATACCGATATATATATAGTTTTAAGTACTTAGACCAGTTTTAAATACTTAGCTAGCCTATAAAGTTTTAAAATTTTATAGGCCAGCTAAGTTAGTTAGTTTTAATATAGTTTTTATTTATAAAAATAATTCTTTAAATGTTTATAATAAGTAAAGAAAAGTAAGTTAAATTAATATAAAGTTTCTATTAATACCTTTATATTTTAATAGTAGTTAATTAGATATAATATAAACGTTAAATATTATAGAGATTATTATATATTAGTATATAGAAAATAAAGATTCTATAGTTTAAGCTTAGCTTCTTTAAAAGGTAATAAAGTTGGAGTTAATATTAGTATTAGACTTATAGGATTAACTATCTTTAATAGCCTCCTCTTTAATTATAGTCTTCTTAATAGTATATATAGAAGAAAAAAGGCTATGCTAAACCTTCTTTTTAGATTTTATAGAAGTTTTATTAATAGGCTTACCTTTCTTATTATCCTCTTTATTATTACCTTTATTATTATTAGAAGCCTTTTTAGTAACTTCTATATTATACTTTTATTTATATAAACCCTTCTTTTTTTAGATTAAACTATATTAAGATTTAGGGTATTTTTAATAACTACTATTTAAAACTTACCTTTATCCTTTTTACTGTCCTTAATATTTTAAACAATAAAGTACTTATAGTATATATCTTTATTTTTATTACATTTATTATATAGTATTTAAAATAGCTTTTAAGTAAGTTTCGGTATATCTTTCTTTAGTTTATAAATAGTAATATTATTTACTATAACCTTATTATAATAAATATTTATATAGGCTATTTTAATTTAATAAACGTACTTTTATAGTTTAATTTACTTTTTTTAGAAATTATTAGTAACGTCTATTGTTTAAATAAGCGATATTAGCTTAAAGTAAAACTTATCTATCCGATATATACAGTCTAAATAGAAGTTAATATAGAAAGTAAAAGGCTTATACTTTTTAATAAAATAATTAAAAGGTATATTAAATTTAATATAAACGACCTTATAAGTAAAAAGCATTTTAATATTATCGATAAATTTAAAACCTTTATTAAATTATAAGTACATTATAATTTTTTAAATATATTAGGATATTAAGTTAAGTTAATATAGAAATTAGCTAATTAGTAAGGTATAGAAGGAATATACTTAACCGGCTAATAAAGTTTAAAAAGTTTATAGGCCAGTTAAATAGGAAGTTTTGTACTTTTTATAAAAGCTGTAGTTTTATTTAAAGGCTTATAAAAGTAGTAATTGTATAAATCCTTTAAATAATTAAAGACCGTTAGTTAATTTTAAATAAGTAATTGATTATTTATTTTATCATTATTATATTTTAAATGTAGAATATAGCAATACCTTTAAAATAATTATAATAAATATTTAAGCCGGTAGTTAAAAGTTTAATACTTAAAATAAGTACTTTAAAAAAGGATCCGACTGTATTTTACTTTACAATTAAAGCCTTATACTTACTTATTTTTATTTAAAAGCAGATCCTATTTATATTAAACCTGGCCTTTTAAAAGACGGCAATTATATAATTACTTTTAATTAGTATATAATAAGTAAGGGGGTAGGGGTAATTATATATTATTAAGTAAATAGCTTATTAACTACTATAATTAGCTTTTTTTTTTTTTTTTTTTTTTAAGTATAATGTAAAGAATATAGTTTATAAAGAGAGATCTAATAACAGTATAATAAATTGTACTTAAGTAGTCGATATTAAGTAAGTTAGTAAGATCGTTTTAAAAAGTAACTTAAACTTAGGCTATTTTACTATTAACTAAATCCTAAATAAGCTTAGATACTATATTTATATTAAAATATATAGTCTCTTTATCTATAGTTTAGACTTTAATAATATATTAAAAGTAAAGTAACTTTAGTCTTTTACTTACTTTAATTATAAAACTCTATATCTATTTATTTTAAAAAATATCTAGATTATCGGTACTATTACTAGCTGTGACGAACCCCTGTACAGAACCTCTGAAAGGGATACTCGGTTGAAGGTAACTTCTGACAATTGGTTCGGTGCAGCTAAACAGTGCACAACAAGATGTCTCAATGTAAACACAAGATACCGTGAATACAAGCTGTGATTGCATACTGCGGAACTATCTACAAGCTATCTAGTTCCTCCGTATATATGGACCTGCAATCCTCATGGACCGCTGGACCGTTCATAGCGTACCGGTCCATCGGTCCCTCCATGAGTGGTTGTCCTGGACCGCTGGACCGTCTCCTACGCACCGGTCCATCGGTCCTCCTCTGATTGGCTACCTACAGGGGTCCCTTCCGTCGTAATACACTCTTCCCATTGGCTCGTCTGTTAAGTCTGCGTCCTCCCGTGTCCAAGGTCGTGACACGATGCCCCTCCTCCTAGGTCGACGTCTCGGCGGCCAATTCTCGTTTCGCTCAAAACCCTACTGCTTCCTTCTTTTTCCTGGTAAGTGATGCCCCTTTACCTCTTATCCGTCGCCATGTCTCATCGTGTACAGAAAAAGCGTCATCGCAAGACCGATCAAGCCACGGCCCTTTCCTTGTCGATTGTAGGGCGTGGTTGCGAGATTATGCCGTGTACTCGTTGTTTTAACCAGAATCTTCCTTGTGTCCTGGCACAGGGCTCCAACCGTTGCAGTGAATGCGTCCGCCTGAAAATCCCTTGTGACGGCATGGATGTGGGCTCCGCCCGTGAGTTCTTGTCTCCTCCCTTTGTTCTTGTTGCCTGACCGTCCGCTAGTTGCCCGTAACCTCGAGGTGCAACAGGAGCTCGAGAAGGAGGAAGAAGAACTTGAAAACCAGTTGTCCTCCCTCGCAGCTCGCCTGGCGCGGCTTAAGCGTACCCGCCGGTCCCTTCGCGACCGCGAGGCCAAGCTGTTTAACCGCGGTATGATGGAGGAAGAAGCACAACTCCTTGCTTCGTCGCCTCCTGCTCCCTCAGCCCAGCTGCCGCCTAGCGTGTCTGTCGCTGCGCCCTCCCCAAGTCTTGATTCCTCTTTCGACTGGACCTCCGCACAGTTGGGTTGGCTGGACCAAGATTTTGCCAATGGGAGTGCTGCCCTCGCGAGCGGGGCCGTTCTTGGTCTTCCTCCCGACCCGGCTGCTGGCCCCTCGCGGCATTCTCCACCCTTGGTCGTTCAGGGTTCCTCCGATGGAACTCTTCCAACTTCTCAGGACAGCTAAGGTTTGTTGCTGGTTCCCATGAGTTATCCGTAGCCGGGTAGTCCAACCAGCTAACCAAATACTCCAGCTGTCCGTTGTTAATGCGCGAATCTAAGACCTCTTCCACATCGTACTCCTCTTCCTCGTCCTCGGCTTCAATTTGAGTGTCCGGGCTGGCAGCCCTTGGTGCCGGTTCCAGGAGTGAAACGTGAAAGGTACCCGATCGTAGTCGCATGGTGTCTGGCAATCTGAGTCTGAACGCTGTTTCCGATACTCTTTCTTCGATCGTGAAAGGTCCCACCCTCCTGTGGTCCAGTTTCTTACTTGGTCGTTTTGTGCGTAAGTTCCGTGTTGAAAGAAACACTTTATCCCCCCTCTTCAAGCGAGGTCCCTCGAGCCGTTTGACGTTGTAGTACTTGCGCATGCGCTCCCGAACGAACTCGAGTTCTTTTCTGAGTTTGGCGTGCAGCATGTGTAGCTTCCCTGCTTTTGCTGCCGCCCTAGGCACTCTTGCCTCTGGTCCTTGTCGTAGGTCCGCCTCGAAACCGTAGTTCGCGAAGAATGGTGTGACTTTTGTCGTTTCCGTGGGTGCCGTATTGTACGCGAGTTGAGCCGCTGGCAAGAGTTCAACCCAGTTGTCCTGTTCGAAATTGATGTAGTTCCGAAGGTATTGTTCGACAATCTGGTTGAGTCTCTCCGTCTGGCCGTCCGTCTGCGGGTGATATGCTGACGACGCCTTGCTCTTCACTCCCACTTGCTCCATTAGAGCTTTCCAAAACTTCGACACGAACTTGGTGTCGCGATCCGTGATGAATTCCCTTGGCCATGTGTGTGTCGCCGTGACGTTCCGAAACACCACATCCGCCAATTGTTCTGCCGTCCAAGTCTCCCTGTAGGGCAGGAAGTATGCCCACTTGGTGAGCCTGTCGACGACCGTGAGGATGCTGTCGTACTTGATTCCTGTGACCGTGTCCTTGGAGTGTGGTAGCTTAGTGATAAAGTCCATCGTCACTGAGCTCCATGGTTGTTCTGCCACTGGTAATGGCTCCAAGAATCCGTAAGGCTTGTGTCTTTCTGCCTTCGTTCTTCTGCAAAGGTCACATTCTCGCAGCGTTTCCTCAACATCTTTTCTTAGTCCGGGCCAATTGAAGTGTTGTTTGATCTTCTCTGTTGTCTTGGCCACTCCCATGTGTCCTCCGAGCTTCGACTCGTGGATCTCCCGAATCAATGCCTTCCGCTGTTCTGGTTCGACATAAGCTCGATTGTGATACCAGAGCCGGTAATTGTCGTCCTTCTGGATCCCCAAAGATTCCAGTTCAGCCCATCGTTCCTGCTCGTCACTGCCGATGTTGCTCTGATACTTGTTGGCTGTTGATTCTTCTCGGTACACTGCACAACACTCAGCCCACTGCTGGAGCGGGTGCCTCAGTGTGCCTTCTGCTGTCTCCTGCAGCAATGGTGGCGATTCCTCCGCCACTTTTTCCTCGTGGTGGTCCGCCCTTCTGCTTAGAGCGTCCGCTCTCGCGTTCTCGGATCCCTTCTTGTAATGAATCTGAAAATTGAACTCAGACAGGAATTCTGACCACCTGCCTTGCCTGGCGTTGAGGACCTTGGTAGTAGTGAAATACTTCAAGTTTTTGTGATCCGTGTAGACCTGCACCTCATAGTTGGTCCCGCTGAGATATGGTCTCCACTCCTCGAAAGCCTCAATGATGGCAAGCAGCTCTTTGTCGTGGATAGGGTAGTTCTTGCGTGGTCCCTCCAGCTTCTTCGAAAAGAATGCTACCGGATGCAACTTCCCATCCTCGTCTCGTTGTCCCAGCTGTCCTCCGATGGCGTAGTCGGAAGCATCTGTTTCGACCTCGAAAGGCCTTCCTGGGTCAGGAAGCTTGAGCACTGGGTCGGCCACAATAGCGTCTTTGATGGCCTGAAAAGCCTGCTCCTGTGCTTCCCCCCACTTGAACTCGGCGTCCTTCTTGGTTAGGTCGTTCAATGGCTTCGCGATAGCGCCGTAATTCCGTATGAACATTCGATAAAAGTTCGTAAATCCCAGAAACTCTCGAACCCTAGTCTTCAGTTGTTCGGGTGTTTCTCCTTGTGGTCTCGGCCAGTCCTTGACTGCCGCGATCTTCCCTGGTTCCATTCGCACTTCTCCTGGCGAGATCAGGTACCCGAGATAGACCGTCTCTTGCACATGGAACTCGCTCTTGTCCTTGTTGACCGATAGTCCTGCTCCATGTAGCGCGTCCAAAATTTCCTTGACGTGCTGTTTGTGTTCCTCCAGAGTGCGTGAGTAGATGAGAACGTCGTCGAGATAACAAACTGCTGTTTTGTCGAGATACTTGCGAATCGTGTGATCAACGAGGGCCTGGAAAGTCGCTGGTGCGTTTGTAAGCCCGAACGGCATGACGAGATACTCGAAATGCCCGTAAGGCGTGCGAAAAGCCGTCTTCCATTCGTCTCCCTCCTTGATTCGTATGTGCGCGTACCCGACTGGCATATCAAGCCTGGTGAACCATCGTGCCCCTGACAGTTGACTTCGCAGCCGCGAAATCAGCGGTAGTGGGTAACCGTTCTTCACCGTCTCCTGATTCAGCTGTCGATAATCCACACACAGTCGTGGACTCCCATCCTTCTTCGGCACGAAGAAAACAGGATATCCAGCTGGCGATGTGGATGGTCTGATGTGCCCTCTCTTGAGATTCTCGTCCAAATACTTCCGCAACTCTTCACTCTGTTTGTCGTTGGTGTGGTAGACCTGAAAAAGCTTGAGCTTTGCTCCGTCCTTGAGCTTGATCTCATGGTCCCATGGTCCCCTATCTGGTAGACCCTGAAGGTGTTTCGCCGTGAACACCGGATGCCCCTGATATTCCGGCGGTACCTCCTTCTTCTCGTTTTTCTTCAAACTGTTGTAATAGGCGTATTTGTCCTTCATTGCTGCCGCAATTTCCACCAACGCAACTGTCCCTACCAACCCTACTTCTTCGATCTTGCCGCCTGTGTCGATTGAGTACACTAATATCTCCCGTGTCCCTTGCGGTGGTGCCGTGGAGGGTGCTTGTCTCACACTCTGCTCCTGCCGTGCTCCTGATCTCCCATCGTTGGTTGGATACTCCCGATATGTCCTCGGTCGTAGGTGGCCACCATCCTTCCAATCGATGTCTGGGTTGTAGTCCTCGTGCCATGGCTGCCCCAGGATCATGTCCTTCTCTGGCCCCATATCCACGATGTCGAAAATCACTGTCGTTGTTTTTCCTGACACTGTGATGTTCAGTGGCAACGTTTCTCTGGTTACCAACTGTGTAGGGAAGGGTCCCTTCATGACGACCTCTTCCTCCTTCTTTTTCCATGGAACCCGGGCTTGTTGCACAAATCTTGGTGAAATCAAGTCCGCTTCTGCTCCACTGTCCACGAGTGCTTGCGTTTGGAAACCCTTCCAACGCGCTGCTACTCGCAATCTTTTGTCTTTCATGCCCCTCCTCCGTACAGCAGCGACCTCGCTGATGTGTTGCTCGTGGTCCTTTAGAGGTTTGCGGCCTCCGCGAAAGGCCGTGGCCCTTTTCCCGACTGTTGTTGTGCCTCCAGAGCGTCCTCCTTCGCCGAACTGTCCAGCAGCTCGAAATCGGCTAACCATCGTCGTTGAGCTTCCTTCCACTTCTTGTTCCTGGCACTATTCTTCTTCTTGTTGCGTGCCTTATGTACTTTGGGGCTGGCCTCGTGGTATTTCCGGGCCTTTGCTCGCAGATGGAAAGCGCAATCGGCACTCTTACACCACGTCAAACCATATTCCTTCTCGTTGGCGGTGTTCTCTCCCCATCCTGTTACCCACTCCAGGCAGCACCTTGCGTACCTGGGTGTGACCTGTATGACCTGGAGTTCCTCCCGCTTGACTGGATCCTCCTGTTTCCACAGGAAATAATCGTTCAATTCTTCGTCCGGCGCTCCCCACCTTGCGAGAGTCCTCGACACCGGTACCGGTTGGTCTGTCTGGGTGACCTCTCTGACCGGCCAGTGCCCGTTGAGGGTCTTTGACTGGTAGTGTTCCGCGCATCCATGAGCGACGCACTGGAACCATGGCACTCTCCTGTGTTCCGGATGTCGTGGATGAACTTGTGGAGTGTCTCCTTCGCACGGAGTATACCACCCCCACTCCGGAACCTCTCCTGGCGTCAGCGCGAGTCCGGTGCTGGCTACTGGTCGTGATGCCCAAAACTCATCCCAGACCTCCTCATCCTTGTTGAGTAGTGCGAACTCTTGGCCGAACTCTTCTTCTGGAACGATCCAACGCTCGTTGCCCTGCCACAGCTGTGCGAGCGGTTGGTTGTTGGCCATGGTTTGCGCCATCTTGTCCTCGAGGTCGCGGTAGTGTCGTTCACTTGCTTCTCGCTGGTTCCGAAGTTCTGCCAACTCTTCCTCGAGCCTTTGAACTCGCTCCTCGGCCTGCCTCAGGGTCTCCCCCGTGTCTAAACTCGAGAGGACTGTCGAGGTGAAAACCCGCCTTAGTCTCCGCAAGGTTTCCTCAGAGGGTCCTGGAGCCGTGCTTTCCTCTAGCCTGGTGGCTCCCCTGGTCGGCAGTTCTTGTCCCACAACACGGTCTTCTCCCTCAGAGTCGACTGTTAAATCTCCTTCCTGAGTCTCATGCTCGTAGTTGCTGTCGGTGTAGTCGTCCGCTGAGTCCAGGAATCCATCGTTGCCGTACTCAATGCTTGAGATCTCAACAACCCGCGTTGTCTTCGCAACTGCCGCCGCCTCCTTTTCCTTCCAGCTGAGCTGTTTGGGTGCCCGACAGTCTCTCTTGAAATGCCCCGTCTTCCCGCAGTTGAAGCACTTGACGTTGTTCTTCCCCTTGAACCGCTTCTGAACTGCGTCAATCTCCATAGGTCCCGCGTGAGTGGTTCCAGACACGCTTGTGGTGTAGCGTTTCTTCTTGTCGTTGGCTCGGTAGCCTCCGGAGCCACGGTGTTGTCCTGGGTTTGCACGCGTTCCTCTTTTCTCCATCCGGCGTTGAAACTGCCGGTCGTCGATACGAATGGCTGTAGCGATGTATTTGTCGATGGTGTCCGGTCTCTCCTCCTTGTACAACTCGTCCTTCACTTCGTCCTTGAGTCCGTTGTAGAAAAGCTGCATCAAGCCTTCGTCATTGATCTCGCTGCGCAGGGCGTCGGTCTTGAAGGTGGCAGCATAGTCAGCTGCAGACCGGGTTTGGCGCATGTTGGCGAGTCTCTCCTGGGCTCGGCGAGCCTCGTCGTACTCTCCGAAGACTTCCTTGATGCGGGCTTCGAACTTCTTGAAGGTCTCGAAGCACTCCCTAGTGATGTCCTTCCTGATGCCTGCGTCGTCGTTCTCGTAATAGTCGTTCAGGATGGGCTCAAACCACGCGAGAGCCTTGTCCTTGAGTCGAGATGCCGCGTAGGTGACCTTGGACTCCTCGTCAGGGAAACGAGTAGGATAGTACCGAAAATAGGTCTTGAGCTGGATCAGGAACCCTCCAAGCTCTCCTTTTCCGCCACCATAGCGTTCGGGGGCCTCGATCTTGGCCAGCTGATTATCGCGGTGATCCAGGCGACCAACGGCGACGACTTGGTCCTGGGTCTGCTGGACCGCATCCTCGAGCTCCTTGACGCGAGCGTTGAGTCGAATCAGAACGGCTTGAGGGCTTTCTTTGTTGTCCGCCATGGTGATGGGTACCTTCAACTTATCCGTGACAGAGTTGAAGTGAGTATGCAACGTGTGACGAACCCCTGTACAGAACCTCTGAAAGGGATACTCGGTTGAAGGTAACTTCTGACAATTGGTTCGGTGCAGCTAAACAGTGCACAACAAGATGTCTCAATGTAAACACAAGATACCGTGAATACAAGCTGTGATTGCATACTGCGGAACTATCTACAAGCTATCTAGTTCCTCCGTATATATGGACCTGCAATCCTCATGGACCGCTGGACCGTTCATAGCGTACCGGTCCATCGGTCCCTCCATGAGTGGTTGTCCTGGACCGCTGGACCGTCTCCTACGCACCGGTCCATCGGTCCTCCTCTGATTGGCTACCTACAGGGGTCCCTTCCGTCGTAATACACTCTTCCCATTGGCTCGTCTGTTAAGTCTGCGTCCTCCCGTGTCCAAGGTCGTGACACTAGCCTTTAATATCTAATAGGCCTATTTATTTATTATAAGGAAGCTAAGTATATAAATATATACTATATTTAAGGTTAAGTTATACTCTATTTTATTAGGATTTTTTATAATAGCCTTATTAAAATTATCAGTATTTAAAATAAAATTAAAAGCAATATTAGTAAGTAGGCTGTTAATAGCTTTAGTTATTTTTTAATATTTATAATAATATTTTAATATTATATACTGTATTTTAAAGGAAGGAATTAACTAAAAAGGAAAAACTACCTACTTATTAAAAAGATAGAGTAAGGTCGATATTATCTATATAATAGACTATATATTAGTAGCCTTTATAATAGTAATAAACTACTTATCGATTATATCGACCTTAACTTTAACTAGTAACTTTTAGAATATAAAGTAAATATATTAATACTCTTAACCCTTCTATTTATATATTTTCTATAAAAAGGCCTAATCTTCTTTAATACCTATAGATATATTAAAGATATTATCTTACTTATCTTTATTATAGTTTAGTTTAAAACCTTTTATAATAATACAGTTGTTTATAAAATATTTATTAAAAATAATTATATATAAAAGAAGTAAATTATATTAAAGAAGTAATATATAGTCTATTTAATTAAAGACTTTATTTTAAACTAAGGTAGTAGTTATAAAGTTAATAACCTTTTCTAAGATTAAAGTAATAGTATATAAAATAGTCGACTGTATATTGTAAATAATAGTAGCTTTATTAAAATAAATAATATACTATTTAAAGTTTAATACTATAGTTATAGTAAAAGTAATTGTCTTAATTTTAATAAGATTAAACTTATTACTGGTAAAATAGTTTTAACTATCGAATTTAAAGGATATAAGGCTATATAGATAATAAAGTTAGTAATAGTATTAGACTTAATTGGCCGATAAAGTTTAAAGAAAATAGTATATTTAACCAGCTTATAAAGTTTTAAATCTTTATAAGTTAGTTAAATTAAAAAGACTTACCTATCTTTATTTATTTTTAACTTTAAGTCCTTTAATTTCTTATTAAAGTTGCTATTTAAATTGCTAATATTGCCAATATTATACTTTAAATATATAAGCATATTAAGTATATTTAGCAATTCTAATACTTTATTATCGATATATTTATTTCTAATTTAAACTTAATAGTAAAGGATAGTATAATAGAAAGTAAATACTATAACTTTAATAACCTTAAGGTTATTTTTTTAACTATCCTATTCTTTAATATAATTATTAAACTTAATTACTATTTTAATAGTAACGGCTTTATAGAAGGTTTTATACTTTAAGATAGTCTTTTTAATACTGTAAAATAAGTATATATTAAGACATTTAGAAAAATTATTTAGGCCTTTATTATAAGTTTAAAGCTTTAAGTTTAAAAGTAAGATAATTAAAGTCGGCCAGGCTTTAATTTCCTCCTCTTTATTGTAAAGTTCTTTAAAGTAGTAATAGGCTATTTTAATAGTAAGAAAGTATATAAAGGTCTTTTTGATTTTAATCTTAAATTAAAGTATAAAGCTATAGAATAGAAAATACTTAAGTAAATAAATAGTATATATATTTAATAATATTAGTAGGTACTTATAATACTATACTTAATTAGCTAATAAACTTTTAAAAGTTTATCGGCTGATTAAATCGGTAAGTAGTATTTAAAAACTTACTAATAATTTAATATAGTTTAAAAAAGTTATTTATATATCTATAGGTCTATTAATTAACTTAAGTATATTTCTTCTATAGTATTTAATTGTTAAGCTTTTTAACGACCCTTTTAAGTACTTTAAGCTTACTTTTATTATATATTCCTAAATGTTTTATACTGGTAATTAAAAGCTTATTATTATTATAAATATTTTTAAATAAGCTACTAGTATATAAAAATAATTTAATCGAAAAGCTCTATACTATAGTTACCTTAATAGTTATAAAGGTAGTCTTTTAATCTACCTTTCTATTTTCCTTTAAAGACGATTTAACAGTATTAGTTATAAATTTAACTATTAAGCTATTAAAAGCAATTAGATAATTATTAATAATAGTTAAATCCTTTAAAAATAAAAGAAGTTTCTTTTTAATGTTAATTTTAATAGAATATATATAAAGGCAAATATAGATCTTATTTTTATAAAGGAAATCAGATAGGATATAAATAGTATATATATTAATAGATAGAATATTTTATTTAGTTATTAAAGTAGCCTTTCTTTAAGCTAAGGTTTAATTAATTATTGGATTTTCGATAGAACAATTAGTTATTATAACTTATATTTTAGTTTTAATTTAAAGATGTTTTTAAAATATATTAATAAAGTCTTTATTAAATAGTAAATCGATTATAGAGTTAAATTTAAAAAGCTTAAAGGTACTTTTATAAATATTTTAAATTTACTAAGCTTTAATATTTTTTTAGATTGTATCCTTTTTAAACTTTAAAAAAAGTCTAGTTAAATTATACTTTAACTATTACTTAATAGATATAAGGTTCTTACTTTAAAGGCTATTTTTACTAAGGATTTTATTTTTTATTTTCCTTTTATAAAAAAAGAGATAATAGATAAATATAATAACCTAATTATTAATATAATAGTTACTATAGTAATATTTACTATTAAACTAAGTAAACTTTAAGGTCTGTATATTATTACCGATATTAAAAGTTATTAAATATATATACTAAATAGTAATAATAGTTAAATAAAAGAGTCTTTTATACTTAGTTTTAAAGTTTATATTACCGATATTATTAATATAAATTATAATAAATAGTAGATTTTTATATCTTTTAAAGGCTTAGAAAATCGGTATAAATAAAAAGTTAGAGAATATAGTTAAAATAACTTTAAAATAGATACTATAGATTATACCGGTATTTTATTTAAAAACTACTTAAATAAAAGGACTGAAGATTAATATAACTGTTATATATTAATTTATATTTATTTAAAGGTTATATTTAATTAACTAATAAAGTTTTAAAAGTTTATTAAGCAGTTAAATATTAGTTTTATAATAGAAATATACCTTAAATATCAATATAATAGGTTAATACTATAATTAATTTGTATTTACCGATTAAAGCTATCTTTATTTATAATACCTTTTTAATAATTATCGATATTATCGGATAATAAAAGATATAATTATTAAGTTCCTACTTTAATATTAGTAATAAGTTTTAAAATAAAGTCTTATATTTAATCGGCCGACGAACTTTTAAAACTTTATTAGTTAATTAAGTTTTAATTAAGATACTTATTTAAATAAAACCCTTCTTTTCTTCCTCCTTTAGCTTTTTTTTATACTTAGGCTTTTTTATAATATACAGTATATTTTTAATTTTATTATATTAAAGGGGCCGTTTAATAATAAACTTTTTTAAAATAAACTTATCGATAAAGAAGAAACTGAAATTATATAGGACTTTATAAAATAAAGATTCCTTATTGCCTTTTATTATATTAAACTTTTTAACTTTTCCTTTTATAGTAATTATCTGTTTTTTATTTTTAAAGGCCTCTTTTATATTTATAATTATCGGACTTTTAAACTTAAGTATCCTAATAATATCGATATTATTAAAGAAAGGATAATCTTTTATATAAACTATATTATCTTTTTTATTAAAGATAGAATTGTATTTTTAAAAGAGGCTTTTACCTTTAATAAAGATTATTAAAGCGACCTTTAAAATAGTAACCTTACTTTACTTTTTAACTAAGATTTTAAAAAGATCTATAGTAAATCTAATCTTAGTATTAAAGTATAAGGTTATTTTTTATTATATTAAAAGTATATACTTAATAGGCCGGTAAACTTTTTTTAAATAGAAGGTAGGTTTTAAATAAGAAGAAGTAGGTAGGTAATTGAAAATAAATTTAGTTATAAAGAAAAAGAGTTTTAAAATTAAAAAAAAATAGGTTAGAATTTATATTTAAAAGGATAGTTAATCTATATACCTTTATAAATCTAAGTTTAAATATAAATTATTTATATATAAGTAAAAATTTTATTAATTAATTAAGTTCTAAGATTCTAATAGGTAAAAATATATTATATTCTCTATAGTCTTCTTTATTTACTATTACTTCTGCTTTATAGGTATTGTATTTATTATTAAACCTTTCTTTTATTCCCTCTTCTAACCTTACCCTACGTTCAGTTCTAGTATAGCAATAGTAATAACGTAACTGTTAATAACCCTTATAGAATACCATATACTCTTAGTATATCTTAAGCTAATAACTTATTATTATATTATAGTAGAGAGTAAAACACTTTCTGGTCTGGCCCTTCTATCAGCATCAGTGGCACGCATATGGCTTGCGTGATGCGAGGCAGGACAGACGGGGGTGGGGCTTTTGGATGGGGACTTAACCACTCAAAAGCTGTTGGCGGAAATCTGGCGAATGTAGTATCTGTCCCTGCATCATTGTCAGGCCGCTCGTCAATAAACATCGTTCGGTAGGACGGGAGGAGGGGTCAAAAGTGCAGTTTTTCATGCAGCATAGCCAACAAGTATTGGAAGAAATGTGATGAAGGCGCATTCAGTATGGTGTGGTGCTGTTGGTTGTCACCACTCCGGCCTGCCGGCTGTGACCAGGTGGAAGGCATTGGGTTCCCTCCTGCTGAGCGCTGATCTCTTATCTCTGGTCAGTCATTTTTCAAGCTACAGACCACCTACTGGGCGCATCCCGTCGTAGGAGCCAAGCCACAGAGGGGATTCGGAATCTACCTTATTGGGCAGGTGGGGACATGTTTTTCAATAGGTTTGCCTTTGTCCACCAGCCCGGGAACATGAGCTATCCAATATCTCAAGACATGAGATTATCATTGCTGAGGTAGTTGGAACTTTTCTACCAGCCACCAGAGGTTTCGCGTCTCCTACTAACTAGCGGGCACACTGTGTTACTGACCAGTGTCATATCTACATGCGGTCGGAACGAAACACACTCAAGCCGAAGGTTTGTATCGTCCTGATGAGAAATTCCGTGTCTCGTTCAGCGCACCGATTCAGAATCCAGGCTATGCCAATGCCGACATGCTTGCACCGCCTCTCGAGTCTTGGCTGGGAACTCGGCAGAGGGACGGGCCTGAACTCTGGGGACCAATGGAGGGGCATTCATACCCCTTCCTCCACACTCTTCTACCCCCCTTCACCGGTTTCACACCTCGCGGCACTCCCCCAGGCATCTTCGAGTCATTCTCAAGGCGTCCTCCACACCATCTGAGGGATTATCAATTGTGGTTCGCATGGTCCGCAAACGCGGAAAAACGGAGCCTCATGGTGAGCTTTTAAACTGGAAACCCACCGAACCAAATTGCATCAGTCGATTACTCGGACTTTTTCACTCTTTTTTCGCATACGTTGAATTGTTGTACGTACTCTGAGACCCGCCCGCCCGCATTGCCAAGATTCGCCGCAGGGCAACATGTCCGAGCCTCTTTATAAGTCGCTGAGAGGCGGCCTTGTAACATCAAGCCTTGGCGAGATGCAGTTCCTGCCATGGAATATTGTCAAGAAAGAGGTTACAGTCGACAGAATTCACCCGTACCTAAGTTTCGGTTCTCAGCTCTACACTTGGGTCTCTGATGATAATTTAGCCCGTCAGATTCACGAGCAAGCAAGCAAGGTGTTCGCCATTCTTGTCCTCATTGACAAGCCTTCAGCCATTCAAACGTTATTCACAAAGCACCGCCTTACCGACAAAGATCTTCCTCTTCAGCCTACCAAGAATGGAGAACATGATAGCTTAGTATCCTCAGCCACCAAGAAGGAATTCCTTTCGTTCGACAAGTGGGGAGGCCTGGCTGCTGTCGACAGTTTTCTGGAAAAACAGTACCTTGTCCTGGCACCCGTGTTCAACACACCTGGCCAGACTCTGAAGCTGCACCGCAATCATCCTCTACCCTTCGTGGAATGTGTATGGAAAGCCAGTGGAAGTGACGGAGTCATGGTCCACCACGGCAGACTACACCCTTCTTATCGGCTTCCTCCTTCCATGGTAAGACTCCACATGATCTGATTGTGTTCTTGGTCGGTACTAATGGTAATGAAACTGGCCAGGCCACATCGAACGATAAGATTGCCATCAAAGAGATCGCAGACAAGAAGACGTTCGACCGGGAAAAGGCAAACCTCGACAGGATCCAACCTCTCCATCACAAGCATCTCATCAACCTCCTCGGTAGCTGTGAGAAAGGATCTGTGAACTACTTTTTCTTCCCCTGGGCGGCCGGTGGCAACCTTCGCGATGTCTGGCAGCGTCACACAGGTCCTGATCAAAAGGGTTTATGTTTTCCGCAAACCATATCATGGGTGCTGGATCAAATGCTCGGTCTCGTGGACGCAATCCGGATTCTTCACGAAAATGGAATCCGCCATGGCGATATCAAGCCTCAAAACATCCTCCATTTCACTAATTCGGTGGACGACTTCGGTGGCATAACCGGCACCCTCGTACTTGCTGATGTCGGTGTATCTAAATACCATCACGAGGCTACAGCCCTGAGACACGAGGCCACGAACACCAGAGATGCCACTATCTCATATGAAGCCCCCGAAGCTGCTTCTGAGTTCAAAAACGGGACTCCAAGGCCTCGTCGCTACGACATGTGGTCTCTCGGTTGCATGTTTCTGGAGTTTGTAGTCTGGCTTCATTACGAGTTCGAAGCCGTCGAAACCTTCCGCAAACAACGAATGCCCAGACGAGGAGACCCCAGAACAGCGCCTGGAAACTTCTTTACACAGCCTCTCAACGATGATGGCCCAGCAATTATTCATTCCAAAGTTAAGGACGCCATCAGTCTCCTGCGTGAGGACCCGCGTTCTCGGAGTAACGGAAATGCAACCACTGCTCTTGGCGATCTCATAAAACTGATTGAGGACGATCTTTTGCAGGTCAACCCTGAGCAGCGCGCCCATGCCCCTGTGCTACACGCCAACCTCGATCGGATTGTGCAAAGGGCGCACAAAGATCCTCAATATCTGTGCCGACTTGTCGATCCTCCCCCTGAGATCCCAAGATTCTTCAGAAGAAGCAGCAGCAGGAGAGATAGCAGGGCGAGCACCAGAAAGTTTTCTTCTTCTTCGTCTTCCTCTGTCAGCAGCTTTACCGGGTCGTCCTTTACACCGACAGATACAGGACGCAGTCGTCGCTCCTCAGTTTCATCTGTCTCAAACCCCCGAAGTTCCAAACTGTCTTTGCCTCCTGACTTCATAGACGAGGCGGTGGTGATTGAGGAGGAATAATGATGGGAATAGGTGAACCAACATGACAAAGACTGTCTTGTGGTGGTGGTACTGGACAACATCCTGTTTTCGAATGTTCGCGATAGAACAGGTATGGTGTTTGGGTTGGACCACGGCTCTTCAAAAGCTTGTTATTGATGTCTCTCTTTGTTCTTGAATTACGTTCATAGCCATGTGTAGGGTAGCTCATATGTAACTGCTATTTCCTTGAGATAAGTCTATCAATACTGTTAGATCTCAAGTTTAAGATAGTGTTGGTTGGTTGGGTTCAATAAAAAAAGCGCCAAAAGATTAAAAACATTTCTCTAAGATACTTTCTTCATCACCTAGCCAACGCCTGTTCATTGTTGGACTTGCCTCTTATCCCTTACTCGCACCCCTGCTGTCAAACCGTCAGCGACCTGCACAGATAGAATGGCCAATCACGTGTCACTGGGAGGACCCAACCCCAAAATTTCCCATCCGGCGATATCGCTCTTTTGATCTCCGCCGATCATCCCAACCAAGTGTCACCAGGAATCCCAGCGGCCATTTTTTGGATACCATACCTGTAATCATGCGGAGCAATCTCGAAATCATCCAAGAATGCGACAAGTAATTCCTCCCCACTCCCGATTCCTAGCGCAACCAATTACTGATATCATACCCCCATTTAGCTTCCCCTACCCCGACCTCACCAATAACGAAGCTTACACCAAAGCCACCGCGCCCCTCTGGCTCTTTTTCCTCCCCGATGACCCAGAACCCCACGGCTTCCTCATCCAGTCAGTGATCGACCGCATGCCATGGACCTCCTCCTTCCGTCTCGACCCCCACCGCAAAGAGGTCCACCTCCTCAAAGCTGAGGGTAGAAAAAACTGGCAAGCCGCTTGCAACGAAGCCATTGATGAGCTCCTCGATCTCGCCCGGGCGCAGAATGCTTTCCCCCGCCTAGGCAGGAAAAGAGACGAGTACTTTCCCATCGTCGGTGCCAAGTTTGATATCGGGATTGAGAGGTCAGCGATGAGTTTATTCGGGATTGTCGGCCAGGGCGCGCACATGACGGTTTACACCCGCACATCTACTGGAAAGATGATGTTCTGGATCCCGCGGCGGAATGCCAACAAGTCTACTTACCCCAATATGCTGGATCAAGCTGTTGCGGGCGGGGTGGCGACGGGGGAGACGCCGTTTGAGTGCATCCTGCGGGAAGCGGGTGAGGAGGCGGCGCTGGATGAGGAGGTGGTGATGAGGGATAGTGTCGCGGCGGGGACAGTGATGTGGTGGAATGTTTCGGATGAGAAGGCGGGTGGGGAGGTGGGGTTGATGAACCCGGGGGTGTTGTATGTGTATGATCTTGAGGTCGGGCCAGAGGTGGTGTTCAAGCCGGTGGATGATGATATTCAGAGTTTTCATCTGATGAGTGTGGAGGAGGTGAGGGATGCGATGAGGAACGGGGAGTTCAAGCCGAGTTGTGCGGCGGTTATGATGGATTTCTTTGTGAGGCATGGGTTTATTACGGCTGAGGATGAAGGGGATTATGTTGAGATTGTGTCGCGGCTGCATCGCAGGTTGCCGTTTTGGCTGAGTCCCGGGCGTTGAAGCTGCTCAGTGGACTTGAAAGGAGAATCAGGGTTCTAAGGCATGGACGGGTCACCTCATGTTTATCTGATTAATCTTTTCATCATCTGTGTTGTTTGCTTCGTCCATTCTGTGCCACAGCTATGGTGACCTACCTGTCAGCTTACAAGATTGGCTGTGTGAGTGTCAAACTCGACATGCGATTTAAACATGATGAATAAGGAGAACGGAAGGTGTCTCAGTGCATTCGTCAGTTCAAAGCATAGGTCCACTTTCTGTCTAACAATGAAAATCTACAGGGTTGACCCAACACAATGGTTCTCGCCCCAATTGGCCAAGCGCGATCTAAAGTGTGTTGTCAAAGCAGCTGAAGATATTCAGGTTCTTACTTGAGGTTAGTCCTTTTTTAGTTAGCGCCCATGCATGGCGTTGGGGGCGAGACCTCACCGGATTTGAGGCTGAGAATGATTGCAGCAGGGGTTATTTGGGAAGCCCTCACGTTGTGGACAAAGAAATAGAGACTGCTGCATACTAATTACATCCGAACGCCTATTAAATCATCTTGAAGACATATTAACTATTTTTCAACGCCTTATCGCTATCTTTGAAGGCCTTTGTTTTAAGTTGGAGTCTCTATTTTTTTGTCCACGACGTGGCCCTGGAAGTCAGTCTCAGCTCACTCACAACAACCCATGATTTCTACTTGGCATCTCAACGCCACCGACAACCAATTGGTCAAAGCAAATAAACTATCGATCGCTTTGCCAGAATTGAAGTTGGCAAATTTGAGCTTTGATGCTTCAGGCGCCTTTGGAATAAGCCTAGACTGTCGGTTCGGTAGATGAAGCGATGGCCCACTGTATTTCTGTCTCCTCCCCTTTCTCATATCTTTTACTCTCTCTTTCTTGTGTTCCCACGAGCCATTCACTCTTTTGGTTTATCGGCTCCCTGGTAATCATTCAGAGCCATGGCGGCTTTCACTCATTCAAGCCTACGGCTCCTGCCTCTCTTTTCTCTGCTCTTCTCAGTCAGTTCTGGTCTTCCCAGCAAGCACTCAGCCCGACAAGTCGCCCCTTCCTACACCACCCTCGGATGTTTCAAGGACAATGAAGGCGGTCAACGAGCTCTCGTCGGAGGAAGCTACGCAGCTGATGACATGACCGTTGCCAGCTGTGCAACATTTTGTTCCAAGTTCGAATTGTTCGCTGTCTCTTACGGCCGCGAGTGTTATTGCGGCCACTCAGTCACAGACGGCAACACAGAGGTCGATGCTGCCGACTGTTCCTTCCCATGCGCAGGAAATGCAGACGAAAAATGCGGCGCCGGCAACAGAGTTAACCTCTACACCAACGACAGCCCGTCGATCCGAGCTCCCGCATCACTGCCTGGTATCACCTCACTCGGTTGCTTTGTCGACAGTGCCGCTCGTATCCTGCCAAACAATATCATCGGTGCCGATGACATGACTGCTGCGAAATGCGCTCTGAACTGTGCTGGATACGATTTCTTCGGCACTCAGTGGTCCCGCGAGTGCTTCTGCGGTTCGATATTGCCTACCGAACCGGCGCCAGCATCTGACTGCTCCATGCCCTGCTCTGGTGATGACAACGAGCTTTGCGGCGCCGGCATGCGATTAAACGTCTACAGCTTCAATAAGGAATCGACCTCGACTACCTCCTCCGAACCGGCGACGTCTTCCCCAACATCTGTGCCAACCATCGATGGCTTCGAATACCAGGGCTGCTACACTGACAATGTCCCTCAACGTGTCTTGGGAGGCAAGGTTGTGGTGGATGGTGCCATGACATTGGAAAAGTGCGCATCGTCATGCAAAGATAGTGGTTATGCTCTATTCGGCGTTCAATACAGCTCGGAGTGCTTCTGTGGCACCTCGCTTGATGCTGCCAGTGTTCAGGTTCCCGACACTGAGTGTGGTATGGCGTGCAGTGGCGACCAGTCGCAGAAATGCGGTGATGGCAACCGTCTAAGTCTGTATGCTGATCCCACCCTGGAGCAATCCGAAGCAACCAACTTAGCCTCGATCGGCGAGTTTACTTATCGATCTTGCTGGACCGATGATCTCGGTAACCGGTCCCTCACCGCTGTCGAACACAGGACAGATGATATGACGGTAGCCAAGTGCGCAGACATATGCCAGGACTACACGTTTTTCGGTCTCGAGTATGGGAGGGAGTGCTATTGCGGCGATGAGCTTGTTGGTCAAGCTGCTCTGGAAAAGGATTGCAGCATTCTCTGTGTGGGTGGTGGTAATAACTGGTGCGGTGGACCTTTTCGGATGAATCTTTACGCGAAGGAATCTGTCTCGACATCTGTGTCCATCACTGTTTCTGAGAGCTCCACAACTTCTTTGGCTGAATCTACCACGGTGGCGGAGTCAACTGCTTCAGAGACAATCACCACTACGAGTGAGCCATCCAGCACTCTTTCAGAGACCTCGACCACCACAATCGAGGAACCAACCACCACCACAACCGAGGAGCCAAGCACCACTACAACCGAGGAACCAAGCATCACGACAGAGGAACCAAGCACATCAACAGAGGAATCGACCACATCAACGGAGGAATCGACCACATCAACGGAGGAACCGACCACCTCGACTGAGAAATCGAGCACATCAATTATTGAGGCATCCACGACAACATCGATAGTCGAGGCATCTACCACATCAACTGTCGAAGCGAGCACGACGATAGAAACTTCAACAACTTCGGACACCGTATCGTCAACAACCTCTGTGGATGACTCCACGTCTCTGCCCTCGTCAACAATTGCAAGCTCAACGACCACGACACAAGGCCCTAGCTTGACTACCATCACGAGGTGCCCCCCAACGCCGACCTGGGTAGGGAGGCCAGAGATGTGTTACGACACAACCCTTCCTTATCAATGTGAACAGCTCGCGTCGACATTGTATCAGCCTCAGGGCATGTCCTGGGCGTTACTCAACTGTCAAGGCGTCATCACCCGATACGGATTGCAGCCCAATCCAACCACATGCTTTCCTACCTCGACTGCTGTCAACCCTCCCGATGCAGCTGCCGCCACGTCGACTATTAGAAGCGTCCATTCCTGCCTGCGATCAGCCTATATCTGCACCAAAGCCTCGACCTGTGTCACGAACACCTATCCCGTCGGTCAAGTTCCCGTCCCAACCCCGACCACCGGCGTCGAACTTCTCAGCGACGGCGGCTTCGAGAGCGGACAGTGGGGCAACTGGACGTTGACTGGAGATACTACCCGCATGTATGGTCAGGTCTCGACTCTGAATCCCAGGGCAGGCTCCTATAGCTACCACATTCACAACCCGAACTATTCTAGCGCGGCCCTCTGGCTCAGCCGGAATATTGCAGTTGAACCCGGGAAGTACTACCGCTTCAAGACCAACGTTTGGATCACGAATTCTCAGGTCGAGAATAATATTCGCCTAATGGCAAATCCAGCCGGGTATAATCAGCTGATTCAATTGAGGTATACCACGGCGGGCATGTGGCGGGAGGTTTCGTTCACTTTTCCTGCAACTTCTTCTTGGCTTGAGCTGCAGCTTCTTGTTACCGCGCAACCGCTTTATAACGGGCAGCAGTGGGAAGGGTCGAATAACATCTTTGTTGATGATGTTAGTTTGGTGCGTTTGTATTAGGGGATTGTAACATAATAATTTTGGATATTACGTCCGCAGCCGAAGCCTTTCAGTCGACATCTGTCCAAGCGGAGCTCCAGACTCAGTGTGCCGGATGGGTATGGATCCGATCTATGCGATTCTCTCCCGAATTCGCCAAGCGCTTCCTCCCGAAGGAGGACGACAATGGTGGCGAGGGAAGCTCAGGCCAGCGTGGAGGAAGTAACTGATGAGAGGTCTTCCAGGAATGGCTCTTCGTGGCGGGGTTGAGGTAACTGCCCGGTATTCTCTTTTCACCCCCGTCCGCTCACGACTTTCTTCCCTCCCTCCCCCGTCCCCTCACGACTTTCTTCCCTCCCTCCCCCGTCCCCTCTCGCCCCAACCTCCGCCTCCCAACCGCAAAAATGGACCCCGGCATCGCCGAGTACTTCCGCCTCCTCGCGTCCCTAGTTGCCCTCGTACTCCACAAAGTGACTCCGTTCAAAATCAGAAGGATGGGTGGGAGACATGGGAAGTTGCCGGGCCCACAGGGTTGGCGGGTGCCTGCCTAGGTTTTGATGGACGTGGATTAATACAATGTTAGGTACATAGAACAAGGCACAAGGCCACAATAAAGCATGACTTAAACTGGAATTCTCTAAGACAGTTTTACACTTCCAGGAAACTGTAGAAACTTCCAAGTTTAGATCAGACTGTTCGGGGAAGATACACGACGGACCCAGTTCAGAGTATTTCGGGAAGCTTTTGCCCGAGTCTTAGTTGTTGAGGTACTTGCCTTGTAGGTAGGTACCGCTATCTCTGTCATACCAAAAGGACATCCTTGCCTACAGGCAAGTCTAGGGGTACATCACCACAATCTCACACCACGTTCAATGTCAAGGGACATGGAATACATACTTGGAAGCTCATTCCGGGCTCTTCCTTGAAAAACTCCGAAAGCAGATATATCTGATACTGGATATAGATGTTCACACACTCCAACATTCTGTGGCCATTTCCAAAAAGCAACGATGCCTTCTGCCTTCCTAGGTACCTAAGAAGCTTCTACAGGTCTGTGGGTCGGTTAGAGTCTAATAAGAAACTTCCAAGGTGCGTATATTCGGCCTCGTCATCAGATGGGAAACATAAGAAGCTGTCGTTGAGATCGACACCCGGAAATGAAGCAACCTCGTTGTCATCGAGCAACGAAGGCACCTCCTGGTCTCGAACTACCAGCACTCAAGCACCGAGATGTATTGGTCAGGCTTCTATATGGGCATAGAAGGAGCTCAAGATAAGAAGCGACCTAAGTTTCTAGCCTTAGAAGCTGTGCGAACTCGCACTTGCCCTTTCTGAAATTTTCACCTGATCTAATTTCTCGGAGCAAAATAATCCTACACTCTCACTTACCTTGCCTACTCTCTCTTCCTTTTCACCCTCGCCTTTATTACGACTCGACAGGCCTTTTTTTTCTTTTTCCCAACACTTCGCGTTACTCTTGAACGTCTCGCCCAGCTCTTCAAGAGGCATACCTGATCTCCTTTCACGCCTCGTCTAGGTAGGTATTCAATAGACATTTCTTTTTTCTTAGCGCATCGGCTGACTCTTCAACAGGTATTCCCTTTCTCTTTTGACGGCTCGCCGAATTTTTCACCAGGTGATCGATTTTGAGTTCTCTGCCTCGCCTCGTACTTTAACAAGCGTTCCCTTTTCCTTTCAACGCCACGCCTCACTCCTCGACAGTGCTATCTACAAACTCGCCAACATGTCGAATCCGATCAACCAAGGTCTCGCGGATTATTTCCGCCTCGTTTCCGCGACTTTGGCGCGTATTGCTCAAGAATCTGCCAATGGTTCAAATGATGGAGTGTCCCTCGCCGATCTTCGCGAGGTCATCCTTTGTGGTCAAGGCAGCGCAATTCTCACCAACATGGTCGCCACTCAAGCTCAAATCACCGCTGCCACAAAGGAGCTCGAGTCTAGAGAGAAAGGGCTGATTGACTCCCAAGTCAAAGTCGATGCCGCGACCAGAAAGCTTGACTGCAGGGAGAAAGAGTTGGTCGACTTTCAACGCTCCATTGACGCTCAACGTCGTGTTTTGGAACAGCAGAAGCTCGATCTAGAGACCCAAAAGCAAGCGTTTATGGAGGCCCAGGCTATCTCCACCGAGACTCGAGATGCTGTCAAGCAGATGGAAACAGCCCTCGCTGGAATGATGGAGTCCCACAAGCAAACAGAGACAACCCTCAGCGGGATGATTGAATGGCAGCAGAAAACAGAGACGGCCCTCGCCGAGATGATGAAATCTCAGAAGACAACAGAGACGGCCCTCTCCGGAATCATGACAGCCCAAAACAAGGTCCAGTCAGATCTCGGTACTCTGTTGCAGACCATTATTGGTGCGCATATTAAAAGTTTATGGTGCCTGAATAATAAGCTAACCTTTGTGGCAGTCAAGAATGATGCAGGGCCCTCACGGAAGAGACTCAGAATCCAAGACGGCATCGCGAATGACGATGAGCTGCTCAAGACTAAGCCGCTCCGAGAAAGGCGATTGGACCTGTTGGCCGATCTTGCCGGTTCTGAGGTTATCATTGAGGGCAAGTCAATGTATTACAGAAGGAATGTCGAGACTGCTATTCACATCTTCCACGCTATAGCCGCCAATGTTCAATGGCGTGAAAACTTCAACGATCTCCAATTAGGTCGGCTTGCTAATGCAGTGCCTCACTGTTTATATGCTGTTCTTACCATGGATCATCCTGACGCGTTTAAGGAGGGTTGTAAATGCCCAGGTGATCTTTGGCCTTGGATCGATGAAGGAGAGTCCTGCATTCAAGTGCTGAAGGTGGAAAATCAGCACTATGGGAAGATCAAACTCGTCTTTGATGGCTTGAATCAAGGCTGAAAAGGCCATCCTGGATGATTGAGGGGAGGAAGCAATGAGTCGAGCAGTCTTTCAGTTTGTTAGATAAGGCTGAAAGGACAGTTATGAACGTGCCGGAATAGTTGAAAAACCTTCAACATGGTCGAATACCTTGAAGGATGGTTCAGTGGGTATCTGAATGCAATTGGAACGCCTTTTTTTAGCAATGCTATGTGATGATTTGTGTACAGTTAGTATGGAATCCGGCCTTTTTTTGTCCACATTACATCATACATAGGTAAGCTGTTGGGGGAATCCTGAACTTTAACAAAGTTTTGGGCTTCGGGGTAATGCAAAGCAGCAAAAGTATCCAAAACTCCCAGAACAGACATTCACAGGTGACATGGATGCAGAGTCTAATGCCGTGATCAGGTCAGATAATACATGAAATATCTAAAGAAACTATACTATACATTCTGTCTTAAATTTTCTCAATTTTTGACTGAGCTCCAATGAGAGGCGGCCTGCGCGAGCGAAGCTTTGTAGATTGCGTCTAAGCCTGAGTAAAAGAAATTACGCGCAATTTCAGCTGTCTTCACCATTCACATTTTGGCTTCTACTGACCTAGATCTGTCAAATATCAAATCACCCACAGCTTCTCAGTTGATCACCCTGACAATTGAGACACTTCGATGTACAAGATACGGTGACAACGGTCTGCTGAATCCAATGTTCCATGGCCCGTTAATGTCGGTTGATGTATTTAGGTCTATTGCTCACCTGAGGCCTTTGTTGTCTCTTTGTAAAAGCCTCATAGTACAAACGACCCCCTAGAGAGATACAAGACTATAACCTTTGATATAAACTACATGTCTACCTTACATCCTTGACATTGTAACTTCTTTCCGCTAGAGTACCGGTGCTCAATTGCCTTGGCAACTTCACAAAACACTCCCAACAACGTCAAGTGTCAGCTGACGGTCGTCAAAGTCAGCATTACAGCAACACTATCTCGGAAACAAGACAACCTTTTCTGACTTTCTCGTCCGCTTACCCTTCCGCAATAATAAAATAGCTGGAGTCGGAATTGTAGGACAATATCAGCGCCGACAACGACGATATGCCATCCACTAACACAATGTCAATAGTGGAATTGTCACAAGACAACAGTAGTATGTTTTGAACTCCAGGCTCAAAAGGAGCTTTGGTCAGTGAGGGATAAGTATAAAAGAAGGCCCTCAGTCCATCAGAATGCTCAACGTCTAACACATAGACAAGCGCCGACAGATTCTCAGCCAAGATATTCCATTGAGCTTATTATGCTTTCCTCCTAATCTTCACTCTACAGTTTGAGGTGTTTAGACCATAGCCATCACAATGTCTCATTGTCGCTAAACCCTACAACCAGTGGTTTAGTTTTTAGGGACCGTAAAATAGTTTGTGACTTTTAGTGAATGTTTCTTTTGTCCGCAGAGTATAAATGGCGGTCTCTGAGGGGGTGTCTCAGACAAGCCACAGTGGCTTGACTTTTGCGCCACCCCCTGAACGCAGGAACTCCTATAGGAAGATAGATAACAAAAAGGCTTGCACAGAGTATAATCAGCACTGATGATTTGTGAAAAACGGTGAATAGTACATTGTCTTCATTTGAGACTATGGCCCACTGCTCATCCCCTGAATCCCGCCTTAACCCACTGCCCAGTCGCTCTCGTCTTGCTACGCGTGAAAAGTGCTGGAGCCCTCCTATGCCCTAAGCAGAATGTTCTCCCCTATTACGCCTGACACTGCCCTCGACGCAACCATCGAAAATGAAGACGAGCTTGCGACGATTGTCAGCTACCACGGGCATGATCTGCAGAGTACACTTGTCTTGGCTTTCCCTTTGGTTATAAGGCCAGAGGTCGGTTGGGCAAAGACAAATCTGTTTGTCAACATTTTCATCCTTGTGGCCAGCTTCCAGAACGCCATAGAGACACAGCGGTCTGAACTCCTTGCCCGTCATCCGGAACTCATGAAACCTGCGATACATCGCATCGCCATTGTGAGCGGCACAATCCATGACGAAGATTGTGGTTTCCAGATTGTTGGGTAAGTCCTGATTAAACCCCTGGATGAAGACTTCGCACCGGACCAAATCCTCGAGCAATTTGAGTCTGCTTTCCCAATACTTGTTTTGGAGTCGAAGTTCGGCTACACGGGACGGCGCAGCGTCATGACTGGTAGCTGTTGCTGTTCAACATTAGTGTTACGACCACCAAAAGACATAAGATTGGTTGATTTGCATACCGGCCTTGATCTGGTTGACAACTTCCATGACAGCATTGAGATCCAACTGGATCTTCTCGGTCGCGTTCATCATCGTGTTGCCAAGTTGGTTCTGCGCCATCTCGACAAGCTGCTTCTCGGCTTCAAACAAATCGGCCTTTTCCTTCTCAAAAGCGATTTTCGACTCTTCCAACATCTTTTTCTCGGACTCGAGCTTCTTGAGGGTGGCCTCGATTCGAGTTTCGGTGCTGATGAGGTTCTCCAGTACCTTGCTGCCTTCAGCACATCTAATGATCTCGCGCAGGGCAGCCAGATCGACTGCACTGGGACCATGCGCGGGCTGTTGGTCGATCAGCTTCAGGGTGTTTGACACGAGGTCAAAGTAGTCCCGAAGGCCTTTGTTGATTTCGTAGTGGCTTGACATGGTTTGATTGATAGATAATTCAGGTGAGAAAACCGAGGGGCCTGCCTGTCGCAAAGAGAGTTCCGCAAGACTTGGTTAGGAAGAAGTTGACAACAAAATCAGAGGTCGCAGGAAAAACCAATACCTCGTCGCAGTTCCCTGGAGCTTGGAGCGCCAGACGGCATAGCCATTCAGCTTCCTCAGCCTGGTAGTCTGCGGTAGGTTCCGGAGGGTTCCGGGACTACGCCGAGAAAAACATTGTGGGTCTGACATGAAGGAGACTCCAGCAGACTGGACTTCTGGGCTGGAAACAATCCAGGTTAGTTGGAGACACTTGAAGTCGCCCCACGAGCTCTGACAAACTTTACCCCTTGGGCCATGCTGAAGAATAGGGCCATGGCCGCATGACAGCAATGTATTGGTTTATGGGTCTCAGGGGCATTTAGGGGGGTCGGGAGGTCACGGAGCATATATTCTGTTATCATCGCATCTGTTTCAAGGGCTCTTAGCACCTTACCTAGTTAATCAAACCTCACAATCACATCTTTCAGCAGACCAAAAGATTTGCAGGCTCAGGTATATGACCTTGGACCGGAACTAGATCAAGGAATAGAGAGCGTTTGGGTCCCTTGTTCACAAGTGGTTGGCCCTGCACAGTTCAGTGCGCATGTCAGATGTTTACTGATGCTTTGCAGACAGGGTCAAAGCTTGCTATAGAACCATTAATTCTACTTCCTTTCATGCTAAGTCCCGAACAACTGACGTAAGATGTGAGGAGGGTGAGACGAAGTCAAGCTTGTATAGATTGAGAGTATAAGTCTGACTACCTTATAAGTATGAGCATTAGGAAAATCAAGAAGCGAAAAGGAGAGTGTGAGAATGAGCATTATCTACATCAAACGAACCTGAGAGTAGATCAGAGAATGTTAGCTCGATGCTTTCTTTTGTTGAAAGAAAGTTTTGTCTGGATGAGCAAGTTCCTTTTATAATGAGAATTTTGTTTGGGACCCCCCTCGATCTCGAATGGACCCCCCTCCCCACTTAAAATGTATCCGTAACACAAACCACCGTATTTATATGGTAATTTTCCACATTTCTGTCCGTCCTGCATTTCTTTAAACGGCCGTTATCACAAACAAACGCTACACCCAAGACCTTACTGCCGTCAAAATTGAAACTATTCACACGTACAAAACTTAACATCAATTACTACACCAATTGCTAGCCGCTCTGGCCTTTGTAGTGGGCTTAGTAATGCGCCCACTACGTATTCTCCTTCCTATAACCGGCCTAGTAGCACTGCTTGGACCTTAGCTTGGCGTGGGAGCCGGTGTGGCCGAAGGTGTGGCTGTAGGCGCTGGTTCCAAAGGTGTTGCCAACGGCGTTTTTTTAGCCCTGGGAGCCCTGGGTGCCCTGGGTGCCCTGAAAAGGTGGTGGTTTGGTGAAGGTTGCGTTGTTGTAAGTGGTGATTACAGGAAAAGGCTGTATTGCAGTGTAATTGGAATAAGCGGTAATTGAAAATTTCAAAAAATCGCTGCAGGGTTAGGGATATTGCTGGGAAATAAGTGGGGAGGGAGGTCCATTCCAGATCGAGGGGGGTCCCAAACAAAATTCTCTTTATAATATTCCTCTGCCCGATTGATGCCTTTTCTTACATTCAGGAGTCCACGGTGATGCTACAGCTAACCACTTAAACAGCCCAGTTTTCTGGCACAATCTGGGGTGTCCAAGGTTCATCAGGGTGATGTTGGGGTCGGAGGCTGTTGGTTCAAGAGCTCCTTGGTTGAGGATCATATTGGAGCAACATGATGTACATACCTACCTACCTCGTGCTGGCTCTTTCGATAGTTTTAGTTCATACTCAAACCACTTATGCGGCTGCACAGGCAATACCACAACGCGTATTTAATCTGGATAACTGCCTCGTCCTCTATGTCCCGACTGCGCATGCTCTGAGGGGATTTATTCTGAGTGTGAGGTTTCAAATACAAGATGCCAACAAACGGGGCCGAGTAAGTATTTAAACACCAAACTTTCCAGGTTGTTAAGGGATCCTTCTCCGGGTCATTCTACCCCTATCCCTGCCGAGATGCCCAAAAGGCTCCACTGCACGGTGGATAGTGTACCCATCCGCCCTCAGGTACCGACAGGTTGGGACGCTGCGGGGTAATAAGCGACGCATCAGCAGGGCCGGGAATGACGGCATCGTCAACGGTCCGGCGATCGGAGCTTCATTTTCTTTTTGTATATAAGTGGATTGGTAATCCGGGAAACGTAATCCTGGATGACCCTTGATCGTGTCGATGATAAGAAGAATTTTGGCATCTGGTAGGCTTCGTACCCGCTTCCCATACATCAGGCCAATATTGAATCTCACCATGTCGTCAAGTCCCATTAAAATCGCTGTCCTCGATGACTACCAGGGCATCTCTGGGCCCAAGTTCCAGAAGCTCGACCCCTCGAAATATGAGGTGTCTTTCTTCAAGGATACACTGCCTCCGTATAACCATCCTGATACCACTCAGGATGTCAAGGACAAGCTTGTTGCCAGGCTCGAGCCATTTACGGTGATCTGTAAGCAAGGTGCTCCCCCACACCGGCGACGACCAGACAGCTGACACTTGCAAGCCACTATGAGGGAACGTACCCCTTTCCCAAAGGAGCTGATCGCCCGCCTCCCCAACCTCAAGCTCCTCTTGACCACAGGAAACCGAAACCTGGGGCTGGACCTCGAAGCCTTCAAAGAGCGGGGCATTCCTGTTGCTGGTGCCGTCGACAGGGCTCATGCAGGCTCCGTAGGCTCCATCAGCACAACTGAGCACTGTGTCGCCCTGATCCTTGCTGCAGCCCGCAACATTGCACAGGATGATCTCTCGGTCAAGACTGGTGGCTGGCAAACGGTTCCTGCCGTCAGTCTTCGCGACAAGATCTTTGGCACCGTCGGCCTCGGTCGATTGGGCATCGCCGTTGCCAAGATCATGCAACTTGCCTTTGGGATGCGTATTATTGCTTGGAGCTCCAACTTGACACAGGAGGCGGCTGACGAGAAGGCTCGGGTTGCTGGATTCCCCGTTGAGAACGAAAACGGCGAGAAGACCTTCGAGGTTGTCAGCAAGGAGGAGCTTTTTAAGACAGCAGATGTGGTCAGCATTCACCTCGTCCTGTCGGATCGGTCCAGGGGCAGTATCGCTGCTGCTGACCTCGCTCTGATGAAGCCGTCTGCTATCTTTGTGAACACATCGCGGGGTCCCCTTGTGGTGGAGAAGGATTTGCAGGACGCACTGGAGCAAGGCAAAATCCGGGCCGCAGCGCTCGATGTTTTCGAGAGAGAGCCCCTGCCACTGGACAGCAGGTGGAGGACGACAAAGTGGGGACAAGATGGCAGGAGTCGTGTCTTGCTCACACCGCATATGGGATATGTGGAGGAGGCGACGCTTGATGCATGGTATGAACAGCAGGTGGAAAATCTTCTGAGGTGGGAGAAGAAGGAAGATCTTTCGATCCCTTTGTATTAGTTACAAAGTATTGCATTTGTTTCAGTACTGGTCTTTCGTCCTTTATCCAGCCTCTTTGACCATACCATAAGCAAGACCACAATACTTCCTTCCAAAGCCCTCCATTTCCCGTGTTTTACTGATCTGGAAACTCGAAGGAACTGGCAGAATACGGGGCCCTGAGTTAAGCTCTGGCCTTAGATCTCTCAAGCGACGTTCTTGCCTCTATGTCTCCGACGCTCCTGCTGTCTTCCTTATCGCCGCCTCAGCATCCCAATCGTTCCTTCCATCCCATCCAGCACGCACTGGTTTTTGGAAAGCCCGTGCTTCACGCAGCGCGTCTTTTTTCCATCTGGTATTGTAGAGTTTTCAGAAGGCTGACCTCCCGTCTCTTTGACCCAAAACACCATTTTGCAGACGGCCAGCAACTCACATCCACCACAACAAGTCGATCCAGAACAGAGGTATAGTGTACAGTGTGGCATTCTGCCTACTTGGCCCTCTTCCTGGCGACCTGTGCCTTTTCTAGCAACCTCCACCATCTCTTTGGCAACCCCCGCGACCTCTCAACTCGTGAACTCTGCCAACTACCCAGAAAGCCATGGCGTCGAACAATATCAAGCGGGAACCCATGAACAGTATGGAAACACACTCTCGGAGAACCAGTGATGGCATTATACTAAAGCTTCAAGCAGATATGGTGATCCCGCTCCGCCTTCGAGAAACTCCCCGACCGCAAGTCCAACCCCAACAGGCGGCTGGCACCAGTATGTCCCACCAACTTATTAAGATAATTCCCCATCTAACCAGATGTCACAGGTATGATGCTTTCCCCCGGGCCCTCCCGCCATGGGAATGCATCGTATGGAGTGCCTTCCGCCCCTCGAGTCGGTCCTTGGGATCAGATGATCCCAAGCCGAAGCACACAGGGTCATCCGGGAGTTCACTATGGGCCAATTCCAGTTCAGGGAACCCCTCAAGATCGGTTCAGGCGCGAAGTTCTTGGGCATGGGCGTGAAGAAGTCGTGGGAAGGCCAACACCTACCCCTACCCGTACCCAGCTGTCCTTGAGAAGCAGCGGCGCTCCTCAACCTGACAACCCTGACCTGCCCTCGGATCCTGGCCCTTCTGCCAACCCGACCGCTCCCCAGCAGCTCTCGTATGCGTGTCAGGCACGTGGGTTTAACCCGGTGTGGAACGAGTTTACAACTCCTGACGGCAAATTTGGGTGCCACGTCAATCTCGGCGGTGATACTCTGAAAAACGCGAACCGCTTCAATACAGCCAAAGAAGCCAAGTCTCATACAGCTAAGCTAGGGTTGGCCTTCCTAGGTTCAGCGAATGTGAGACCTAGGCCGAGAGGTAGAGGTGACGGTATAGCTTCTCAGACAAGATCACAGGTCAGTGGCCCCGCCCAGTCCCCGAAAAAAAGGAGGAGTCCTTGCAGCTCGTCCTGAAAGACCTGTTTTCCGTTGTCAGGTACCTAACCTTCATCCACAGGCACCACCTCCCGCCCCGTCTCAGGGGCCTGTCACCCGCTCGAGAGCATATATTGCCCATCTTGAGGCGTCGGTCGCTCGTCTGAAAGCGACCGTCGCCCGTCTCCAGGCACCTGCCACTTCTTCTCGAGGAGTTCCCGCCCACCCTCGTGTCAGTGGAGGCAGAGCCGGTCAAGTTGTTGTAAAGCGGGAACAAGATGTTGAAATGACAGATGTCCCGGCTTCGAGCGGCGGCAGGGTCTCCAGCATCGGTGTTGCTCAGCAAGCAGAATTATTGGAGCAGATTCAGCGGATCACAGGTATGGACGTGATCAATCCGTCCAGAGAGAGCGCCGAGGTGACACGCGCTTACCTCGAAGGTTTGGCCGTGGGCTCCCGTCTGACGGCCGCAGCCCGCCGCCGGTCCCGCTCTCCCACCCGGTCTCCGCAGACTTCGCGGGTTGACCGACACCGCGAGCGGTCCCCTCTCACTGCCCGCGTCCGGTTGACCCCGCCGCCAGTGTACGAGCGATGGTCTGGTCGCCCTGCGACAGACCGGTATCGTCCTGACAACCACTACCGCCCTGGTGAGGATCGGCGTTTCCGTGAGAATACCCGCGCTAGCATTCTCGACAGAGAGAGCGGCGAATCGGTGGAATCTGGCGAGGCTTCCGAGGATGGAAACGGCAAGAGTGGCACCCAGCGCTCCTTGTCTCAGCCCTGAAGAGATCAATTCTGCAGTTGAACAGCATACCATCGCGTACAACTGCCTGGCTAGAGTTGATCCGTTACAGGGTAATTTTTAGGCCTGGCAATTTCCCAGTCAGGTTTCTCTCACTTTATGCTTCTTATCGTGCCGCTTTTGTTTCCCTTTTGTGTTGATTTCTGTGATGTTATATGCCCCTTCGGGCCTCATGTTTTGTGGGATAGGAGGAACAACACCGATATTTGATCGCCCTTCGAGGGCCTTGTTGCCCTCCTGCATGTTGGCCATTTGGGCTCTGGGTGACGGGAGAAGCATTTGGAGCTAGACGGATATGGGTGGAGGTTTCGTGGGGAGCTTTACATGGGCCATGCCACATGCCCTTTTGTCAGATTATCCCACTTGTCAAAGTTCGTATGGCGTTGTCCACATGGCAGATATGGCTGGCGAGAACTCGAGGGACACAGTACGGGAGGAATTAGACAAACTGGCATGTCAGCCAGATACCGCCTGAAATGTAAAATAGTTTCTGTAACCAGCTAATGTAACACATTGTAAACAAAACACAGAAGAAGTAGCTTACTACAGCTTACTTGGCATACGCGTGGCTCCATCCAACCGAATCACCACTCCGTTCAGCATGACGTTCTCAATTGTTTGCTTCACCAGCGAGGCAAACTCCTCTGGCTGTCCCGCCCTCGCTGGGAACTCCATTGCTTTCTGGAGACCCTCCCTTACCTTGTCCGACATCATAGCCGTCATGGCCGAGTCGAACATGCTAGGCGCAATGGTCACGACTCTAATCCCAAACCTGGACAAATCCCGCGCCATGGGCAGCGTCATGGAAGCAACAGCGCCTTTGCTTGCCGCGTAGGCCACCTGGCCCATCTGCCCTTCAAAAGCGGCGGAACTGGCCACCATAACGATGACACCCCTTTCCTTATCCGGGCCATAAGGCTCAGACTTGGCCAAGAGGGGGAGGAGCTGGCGGACGAGATCGAGGGTGCCGCGGAGGTTGATGTTCAAGACGAAGTCGATGCTATCCAGCGAGACGGGGTTGAGGCGCTTGTCGAGGATGAGGCCGGGTGCACCGACGCCGGCGGCGGGGATGATGCCCGCTAGGGGCTTGCCGGTTTCTTTGATCCATGCGGTTATGGCGGTGACGGCGGTGGTGATGGAGTCTGTAGAGGAGACGTCGCAGGGGAAGAATTTGGCGGAGGAGCTGCCGCCGAGGGAGGAGACGGCGGAGGAGCCGGTTTCGGTGTTCAGGTCAAGGATGGCGACGGAGGCGCCCGAGGAGATAAGGGTGCGGGCTGTTGCTAGGCCTAGGCCGGAGGCTCTACATTTTGGAGAATGTCAGGATGGATGTTCTGGGAGTAGGATGTGAAGTGGTGCTGTGAAGAATGCGCAATGGTGTTGTGATGTGATGATGCAGTGGGAAGAGGCCGGATGAGCTTACCCGCCTGAGATGACAAAGGTGCGGCCGTCGATTATCATTTTGGGTTTATTGAGGGAGGTAATTGGGGGGTGGGAATGAAAGAAACGAGGTGGGAAAATGAGAGGATGTGAGATTGAAGATGGGAAATCTTCAAGAATATCTAAATAGTAAACTACATGCCGGCTCGGCTGTTTTCCCCTGGTGTAAGTGACGACGTTGGTCTTTGGTTGGTGTTGTTTATGGAAACAAAGTGGGTCCTCTGAGTGCCGAGCTCTGTGGGGCAGGTTGCATTTGACCGGGGATGCCTCGGTTCTGCGTTACGGATTCAGAGAAACTCCCCGATAAATGCATCAGCACATGCAGTGGTCCCTCAGCCCGCTGGAGCACGAGCCTCAAATCTGTTAAGGGTGGTTATCAATCAGCAGGGTCTCTGCCGCATTGTTGGGGTGGCTTTGTTACCGTTACGAAACGTTACGAGCCCAACTGCCCACCAGCCACATTTTCCCCCACATGCACATGTCACCCTGCAGCCATCGTCCCTCGTGCTCGCTTTCCCTGCCGTCCGGTTTCCCCCCTTGTCTGATCTTGTTTCTTTGCTGCAGATATGCCGTGAAACCGAACTTTGACAACAGCTCTTTCAACAACTGGCTTTTTTTCGTTTTCGCAAAGTCTGAATAAGTGATCGCATCGCAAAGGGAAACGCAAAACGGGAGTCCACTTTTTCTCCCATGCAGGTGTCGTACTGTGTACCACACCGCTCCTCTCTTTAATCTACAGTCTTGTTGTCGCAAAGTTCAACCTTTTCGTTCGACGCAAAAACGCAAATCTCCAGTTGGGCGCACGCTGTGATGTGTGGCTGGTTTTATTAGTTTATTTTGTTATACAGAAAGGAGACACGAGTTACCACACCTTTTGCGCAATACAGCAACACTTGAACCTACCTTGACAAGACCCAACCACCTAGAATCGTCAAACACTTGAGCGAGACTTGCCCAAATCTACGACGCTACGAACGAACGAACCCCGCCCGAGAACATCCGTGGAGCGCGCGCATAGCACAGACAGCGCTACCACCACCCACACTATACCAGAGCCCATTTCATGAGCCATAGCATAAAGAATCATCAAGAAAAGACGATCGCATGAGCAGCTACGTCGAGCTCTCCGGGTTTGGCCGCCCCCGCCGGGGCTCCTCTGCCGCGAGCGAAACAAGCAGCGCCGGCACCGTGACCCGCGGCCAGGACCGAGAACAGGAGCTAGGGAGCATGTACGACTACCTGGCCAAGATTATACTGTTGGGTCCAAGCGGGACTGGAAAGTCTGTTCCCTTTTTCTGCCCCTCCAAACCCCCGATCCCCCCACTTCCAACCTTACCCCTTGCTGACAGGTATTGCGCATGTGTTGTGTAAAGGTCCTGCCTCCTCCACCGTTTCATCAAATCCGAATGGCGCGTCCTATCCTCCCAGACCATCGGCGTCGAGTTCGCGTCCAAGATCATCAAAGTCGGCACGGGCGCCAGGAGGAAACGGATTAAACTCCAGTTGTGGGACACGGCAGGGACGGAGAGGTTCAGATCAGTGTCGAGGTCGTATTACCGGGGCGCGGCGGGAGCGATACTGGTGTATGATGTTACCAGTCACGCGAGCTTCAACAGTCTGCAGCCATTTTTGAATGATGCGAGGGCGCTGGCGAGTCCGAATTTGAGCTTGTTGCTGGTGGGGAATAAAGTTGATTTGGCGGCTAGCCAGACGGGGGCCTATTCGGATTACGAAGATAATGATGACTGGGGAAGAGATAGTAATAGGTTAGGGGTGGGAGGTGGAAGGGGAGGGGGAGGAGGGGGGTTGCCTACGCCGAGCAGTATCGCTAGTAGCAGTGTTTCTTCTTTTCAGACGACGACGACGACGATGGCGGATAGGACGGAACGAGGGGGGGATAGAGGGCAGCAGACGCCGATGGTGCCGGGTTCGTACTCTAGTGTGTCGACTATTCACCCGGGGTTGGGGTCGCAGCTGAAGGCGACGATTGCGCCGGATGGGAGGGAAGTTAGTGCAGTGGAGGCGTCGAGGTGGGCGAGCACGGTGAACATTCCGGTGACGATGGAGGTTTCGGCACTGAGCGGGGAGGGGGTGGATGAGGTTTTTGGGAGGTTGGCGAGGATGATTCTGACCAAGATCGAGTTGGGCGAGATTGATCCTGATGATCCGATGAGTGGGATTCAGTATGGCGATGCGGGCGCGCTGTGGAATGCCGGCGCGAGTGATGGGGGGAGCATCAAGAGTACGCTGACGGCCGATGAGGTGGGCATCGGTGGGAGGAGAAGGAGAGGAAAGCCAAAACGAATGGGGCAAGGCGGCCTAAGAGAGTGGGAGGAGGTGTTCACATTGACGGGCAGGAGAAGGAATAGGGGGTGTTGTTGATGCTGGGAGTCGAAAGACGAGGACCTAATGATACCATGCGGCTACTAATACCTGGTAATGGACTGACGATGTGTATGGACTTTTTATGGCATATTTACTCTGCACGACGCTTATGTTGCATGGAGTTGGGAGAGGAGCGGGCGGGATTGTCTCGTTAGACATTGTTTGTCTTTTTATTCTTGTTTTTTTGGTACTGCATAGCCAACATGAGTTATTTCTTCTTATTTCTCGATCTTCGTCTTGATGCAACGACGGGATAATTCCAGGGCCCTGTTATCCAAACTCAAGGGCGGCGGATAGGGGTTCTCAAATATGATGAAGCTGCGGCATTCCGTTGCCGATGCATGTGACAGATGACAACAACGTCCGATATGCACAAGGCTGGACCGAGTCTGTCCGTTGCTGCAGGCTCTCATGGCGAAACAAAGCCCCATATGCGCTCCTATTTGACGCGCTGGCAGGCTATACTTCGGCCATCATGAGCTCTGGGCTGGTGAGGTAAGGGTTGGAAATTAGCCTAAAAGGGAAAGCGGAAAGCCTCCCTCCGAGCGCCCAAGGAACTTCCGCACTATCATCAGCAGGAGCTTTGAGCCTCTGACTCGGCAGTATTTTCTGATGCAGACGAGGCAAGAGTGAACGATTTGCCTTCTGGAAGAGTGAGAAGGATATTCATTGTCATATTGAAGCTTCAGGTTCATCAAGAACAGCAGACAGCTGTGGGTTGGTATTACAAACACCCACCATGCAAATCCCACGGTATTTGACTTAGATACTCCAACAGCAGTGTCACAATTGGAGAAGACATGCTCCATATGCAGACCCCAACCCGGGATGGACGGCCAGGATGGATTACCTGCAGCCCCTGGCATGTGGGGTGAGGCCAGGGGAGCTCCTTCTGCACTCGCAACACCATTCGTTCCCACGGGGTTCCTTCCCCCGCGGTCATGAACACGGTGGGCGGCAGCTCGAATTCCTAGCCATGAGAGGAAAGCACAAAGATCTATAAGACGGCTCTGCTCTAGAAATGTTGAGGGCCATGAGCATCTCTCTGTCGACAGCAGCAACAGTTTGTGTTTCTCCGTGAGAGACATCACCAGGCTGTCCCTCCTTCCACCACCTGTACCCCACCAAACGTTCCCCTCACTGCCCCTCACCACCATCAACCCCACCATACGACGCAAGTTAACCATGGCTCCCGCCGCCGCCATCGTCATCCCTGTCGACAAGAACTGGGAGTTCAAGCAGCTCGACAAGGACGGTGCCGAGTTCCTCCCCGTCTCCCAGTTCCCTACCAACGTCCACCTCGACCTCATTCACCACAAACTCATCCCCGACCCGTTTATTGGCAAGAACGAGCTCGATGTGCAGTGGGTAGGCGAGGCACAATGGGTGTACAAGACTACCTTCAAGGGGCAGCCTGTTCCTCAGGGTGCCAAGGCTATCCTGGCGTTTGACGGGTTGGACACTTTTGCTACTGTTGTGCTGAACGGAACCACCATCTTGGAGACGGATAATATGTTTACCCCTGAGAGGGTAGAAGTTACAAAGTTGTTGAAGGATGAGAACGAGCTTGTCATCAGCTTTGACAGTGCCTACCTCAGGGGTTGGAAGCTTGTTGAGAAGTATCCTGAGCACAAATGGGGCGTGTGGAATGGTGATAATTCGAGATTGGCTGTGAGGAAGGCGCAGTATCACTGGGTATGATCTCTCGCAGACGGATTTTCAGGAAGAAAGGTTGCTAATAGTTCAGAATAGGGATGGGACTGGGGCCCGGCGCTCCTTACCTGCGGTCCTTGGCGACCAATCAACCTTGAAATCTACGAGACGAGACTTGCGGACTTGAGCTTCGACAGTACCATCCCCGAGGATCTCACGTCTGCCGATATCAAGGCCACGGCTGAAGTCGAAGGATCAGGCGGGAAGGTCAAGTTCGACCTCTCGCTTGACGGCAAGGAGGTAGCCTCCCAAACAGCGGACGCCAATGGCGCCGGCAACGTCACTGTTTCTTTCCACCTCGACAACCCTTCACTTTGGTTCCCTTTCCGCTACGGCAAGCAGCCCCTTTACACGCTAAAGGCCACGCTCCTCAGCGGTGACGATGAAATCTCCAACATCACCAAGAAGATCGGCCTCCGCCGCGCCGAGCTCGTCCAGCAACCCCTCCTCGACCAACCCGGCACCTCCTTCTTCTTCCGCGTCAACAACATCCCCATCTACTGCGGCGGCTCCGACTGGATCCCTGCTGACAACTTCATCCCCCGCATCACAGCCCAAAAATACCACGACTGGATCTCCCTCGTCCGTGATGGCAACCAATTTATGGTCCGCATCTGGGGCGGCGGCATCTACGAAGAGCAAGCCTTCTACGACGCCTGCGACGAGCTTGGCGTCCTCGTCTGGCAGGACTTTATGTTCGGCTGCGGCAACTACCCCGCCTGGCCTGAGCTGAGAAAGTCCATCGACCGTGAAGCCCGTGAGAACATCAAGCTGCTTCGTCACCATCCTTCTATTGTCATCTGGGCGGGCAACAACGAGGATTATCAATATCAAGAGTCTGCCGGGTTGACCTACGACTTTGAGAACAAGGACGCGGAGTCCTGGCTGCAAACTGACTTTCCTGCGAGATACATCTACGAAAAGATTCTCAGTGATGCCTGCGCGGAGTTGATCCCAGGGACATTCTACCACCCTGGCAGCCCGTGGGGCGCGGGGAGGGACACCCACGACGCCACAGTGGGTGACATCCACCAGTGGAACGTCTGGCATGGCACACAGGAGAAGTGGCAGGATTTCGACAAGCTTTCCGGGAGATTCGTGAGCGAGTTTGGCATGCAAGCCTTCCCAGACGTCAAGACCATCGACGCGTATCTGCCCCTGGGCAAAGACGATCCAGACAGATACCCCCAGTCCTCCACTGTGGACTTCCACAACAAGGCCGACGGCCACGAGAGGAGAATTGCTTTGTATCTGGTCGAGAACATGAGATATGCCCCCGACCCGCTGGAGCAGTTTGTGTATGCTACTCAGCTGATGCAGGCGGAGTGCTTGGCGAGCGCGTATAGACTGTGGAAGAGGCAGTGGAAGGGACCGGGGAGGGAGTACAATGCCGGCGCGCTGGTGTGGCAGATTAACGACTGCTGGCCGGTGACGAGCTGGTCGATTGTGGATTTTTATCTGAGACCCAAGCACGCTTTTTACACGGTCAAGCGGGAGATGGCGCCGGTTTCTGCGGGGATTACGCGAAAGGTTCACAAGCATCCCAGGGACAAGTACACGCGGGTGTATATTGACACTGAGACAAAGATTGAAGTCTGGGGGAGCAACTTGACCCTGGAGGACCTGACGGTGGACGTGGTGGTCAAGGCGTGGGATGTTATTACTGGAGAGCAGACGTTTGAGAAGAAGATTGCGGAAGGGTTGGTCCTGCCGGAGAATCGATCGACAGAGGTGGCGGCGCTGGATGTCCCCGTGAAAGAAAAGGGCAAAGGAGAGGAGAATAAGGTTGTGGCGGCGGCGTATATTGTTGATAAGGACGGCAAGCAGATTGCGAGGTATGTCAACTGGCCGGAGCCGCTCAAGTACGTGCACCTTCAGAAACCAAAGGAGCTGAAGGCGGTGCTCAATGCCGATGCGACGGCTGTCGAGATCAGCGCTGAGGTCCCCGTCAAGGGCGTGGCGCTGGAGTGCGAGGACGACGCGGTCAGGTTTGAGGATAACTTGGTGGATATTGTGCCCGGGGAGGTGGTTTCTATTGCTGTCAAGGGGGCGACGAAGGAGACCAAAATTTCGACGAGGTATTTGGGCATGATCTAGATAGACTTTTGCTGTTTTTAGTGCTGGGATTTCTTTTCAAGGGTGGGGGAAAAACGGACAATGTCACGAAAGAAGGTGTTTTTTTGTTTTTTAAATTTGTTTTCATATTGTTTACTAGATCTCCAAGGTATACATCTTTGCTACTACTAAAGACGCCAAATAAACATTGCTCTGATCATGATGAGCTAAAAAAAAAAAAAAGTCCCCCTTCCCATGCAACCGTTACGCCTGTGAACACCACTATGCAAGTTTTTCTTTTTCCTCCCTCCATTTTTTATTTTATTTTACTTGTTCATGCTTTTGCCTTAGCAGCAGCCTGTGTTGCCAGAAGCCTTGGCCGCCTCAAGCTTGGCAGCATCAACAGAGGTGTCAAGCTCGCTCTCGACCTTCTCGTTGGGGCCGGCGATCAAAATCTTGATCACCTCGCCCTCCTTCACCTTCTTGAAAGCCGACTCGGCATCCTTGAAAGCAACCACGCCGTTCACCAGCTTCTTGACGTCCACCTTGCCGGCAGCCACCAGCTCGATGGCGAGCTTGTAGTCGCCGCTGCCGTAGCGGAACGAGCCGCGGGCGGTCACCTCCTTGAGGCAGAGCGCCATGATGGGGAAGTTGATGTCGGACTTGCCCATGCCGCCTTGGACGTAGGTGCCGCCCATGCGGACGACGTGGAGCGAGGTCTGGATGCTGGGCTCGGCGCCCGAGGCGTCAATGACGACGTCGGCGCCCTTGCCGAGGCCGGCGGAGGCGAGGAGGTTCTTGGCGTTCTCCTCGGGGGACACGCGCTGGGAGAGGTAGGTGTGGGTGGCGGCGAAGGAGCGGGCAAAGTCGAGCTTGGACTGGACAATGTCCACCTGGACGATCTTGGTGGCGCCGAAGGAGCCGGCGACGGCGGCGCAGAGGAGGCCGACGGGGCCGGCGCCCATGACGACGACGCTGTTGCCGGGCTGGACGCGGGCCTGCTTGACGATGTGCACGGCCACGGCGAGGGGCTCGATGAGGGCGCCCTCCTGGAGAGAGACGTTTTCGGGGAGCTTGTAGCAGAAGTCGTGAGGGGCAGCCCAGAATCCGGTCAGGGTTCCGTCATAGGGCGGGGTGGCCGCGAAGACCATCTCGTGGCAGAGGTTGTAACGGCCGGAAAGGCAGTCGGAGCAGCGGCGGCAGGGGTAGCCGGGCTCGAGGGCAACACGGTCACCTTTCTTGAGGTCTGTGACTTCGGAGCCGACTTCGACGACGGTGCCGGCGGACTCGTGGCCGAGGACCATGGGGTCCTTGACGACGAAATGGCCAATGGCACCGTGGAGCCAGTAGTGGACATCGGAGCCGCAGATGCCGGTGTAGTTGACGGCGACGAGGACATCGTGGGGGGACTTGAGCTTGGGGATTGGGCGCTCCTCGAAGGAGACGTCATTGGGCTTGTTGAGGACGAAAGAAAGATTCTGTTTGGCGATGGTTAGCTTGCGTCGTTGGGGAGGAGTTGGCAGATGCCAGAGCTATGACGGAACTTACGGAAGACATTGTGACTTTGGGGGAAGGTGTTGTGCGAGAGCTGTGAAGGGGAGACAGTAAAAAGAGAGGCAACGAGATATCAGCGCTTGCTTGCAATCGGAGACAGACAGAAACCTCGTCGAGAAAATGGATGACGAGAGAGAGGAAGACGAAAGGAAAGCACAAGAGCACACGAATATATACGAAAGCCAAGTACCTAGTGACCCCGACTCAGGAGCCAATTCAGTCCCCCCAACAAAGAAAGCAAACCCGCTTCTCGGAGATATCCCAGAGGCCAGAACCTACCAGGAGGGCCGCAGCGCAGGGGAGCTTGAATGGACTGGACGTGGATGGATGAACTGCATGGAGGGGGGCGAGTGCGGGGAGCTTCTCCTCCTGGCAGCTCCTCTATGCGCGTGTACCTGACCGGTGACCAGCAGGGTGACAGTTTCGGGGGCCTGGAAGATTGGGCTCGATGCCATGTTGGAGACTCAACCCCCGCCGCAAGGCCGGCATTACGCCATGGGTTCCATGGATTTACACGGCGCGTCTTGGTTTTCTTTTTTGGTGTTGCAGACGAAGGAGAGCTTTCAGAGCGAGCTTGAAGCATAGGACCCCACCATCAACGAACCCCACGAAATGCTCTACATTTATCCAGCCACTTTACCCGCTCCAATCAGAACCGGAGCGCATCACCGGCGGTATCCGCTACTGCGAGGGGGGCATCATCTTTTCACGCCTTCTGGTGCCTGATGCAGCGCTGCCAAACCTGGAGTGGGTATCAGCTGAGAGTCAGAGACTTCTCAGGATAAAAACAAAAAGGAGAATGGTTAATGTCGGCTGAAGTTGTTTTGTTGGATTGCCGCAGGGTTGGACTCGAGCGCCCGAGCGACTGGGTGGACTAGGATGAGCAAAGCACCATGAGGGCATTGTGGGCTGATCGGGTGCTTGAAGCCTGGTTCGTGGGAGGGCAGAGGATTTGATATGCCGCTGCAACGGAATCGCAAATGCAAGTGCGGCTCGAGGGTGGTGTGCGTTCGTTTGCGCGTGATGGTGGTGCATTCGCTACTGCACCCGCTGCCTTCGATGGCAGATGGCAGCTATCAAACAAGGTAGCCCCTATCTGTTATACCGCTGAGCGCGGCAGTTGGAACTGCGATCTCGGAATGATATCAGTTTGGGTTGTGTAATGAGGTACGGTTCAGGTTGGATAGACATCAAGATGTCAATCAAGACGACAACCAGCTTGGCTATCAGTGCAGACGCCATTTTTCCTCACAGGAAAAAACAGAAGGATAATAAAAAAAAAGGAGAATAATGTTGCCACGAACAGCAAAAGAATGATGAGAGTGGGATTCGAACCCACGCCCCTTTCGAGACCAGGAAATATGAGAATTCAGGTGGGCCTGAACCTGGCGCCTTAGACCGCTCGGCCATCTCACCGTGTGGATATATAAATTGTTTATTTTCTTGGTTCTATGAAACGGAGCTTCGAATTGGCCTTGTGTACAATACAAAAAAGGGGCCCCCTATTCAATAAGTCTTGGCGTAACAGAGAGTCCCTGTGCCTCAGATGCCATTGGCTCGCTTTCAACAGGTAGATCTATGTTCTTGGATTCATTGAAAAGTCAGTCACAACGGCTTGAATGAAATTTCGAGGCACTAACTACCTAGGTAGGTTGATAGGGAGAGGACCGTCAACCATATTAGTCTGAATCGCTTTAGGTCAAAATATAGGATTAAACCTTCCAGAGATTGGACAGCCTTGATCTGTGTCGGAACCCTTCGTCTCGGAGTACTATAGATCTGAATCGCTACTGCAAACCTGAGCCTTGACTTATGTAGGTGCCTATGTTCAATGTTTTAAAACAGTATAACTGATATTAGTGGTCCCATGCGTTGGCTTGCGACTTGTATCACCTGTTTTTCTGCTCACAGTATGACAAGATTCCCAAGTACGGTTGTGAGGCTTCCACTTAATCAAGGTCACGCCATCATTGACAGTTTGGTTCGGGAGGGGGAAAAACTTTGAGGCGGACGCTTAATTTCTGGTGGGATATTTAAGCCAGTTGGCAGTTTCTCTACATCTGGTTTTCTTTCTCTCTCCCAGCTCTCTTGACAATCACAACTTTCCCCCCCAGACATTCTCTGCGCAGCCGCATCTTCAGTCACTAACAATGAAGGTGCCAATAACGGAGAGGCCGTTAAGGCAAGAACCAACAACGGACAAAGCCTTAGCATTCAAGCACCTACCTGACACGCCAGAAAATCGTCACATTTATCCTGAGGGCCACCTTATCCGGAAGGCGCTTGAGGGAGATGCCGAGAACAGGGCGATGCGCCGATGGCTGGGGCTCACGTCTCGCCCCTACAAGATTTGGAATGTGGTGGACCGGATCATCCACCGCCGCAGTCGCAACCATGAAGATTACTTCACCGCCGTCCGCCAATCGATCATGCCACCCGCCCGAAGCTTTCGGTACATGATTTGTTCATCCCAGACGACACCAGGGTTTGAGCCAGACGAAGCGCCCTGGAAAATCATGGTTCGCTGTCTTTTGGTAAAGCCGCCATCGTCTGTGGGCAAGGCCCCAGAATTAAAATCGCTGCTCGATTGGCGAAACTATCCGGTCGCTTCGGCCTCCACTAAGGTTGCGAGTCCTGTATACCGCCCCGAAGCTCACTGCCCCACCAAGAAGAATGCCGGCGGCTGCTATTGCAGACCTTACAGAACCTGGGGAAGGCGAATGGTGTTTTCGAAACAGGACCCCGCAAAAACACATCTGACAGGCGAGTGGCTTGTGACTGTTTACCTCTTCAGCAATGACCGAAAGTTTATGGAAAATGCCGACTTGGGAGAGATGGCTCCCCGGTGGCCGAAGAACACGAGCGAGGGGCAGAAGACCAATTTCGAAGCGGCCGCCTCGATGTTGCGCCCAGACGGTTCCGGTTGGGCTTTCCTTCTATGCTGTAGGTGGGGCGACACAGTCACCACGAACCGCAATAGGCAGTATGGGACATCAAACAAGGCGGAAATACAGAGACATAAGGTGCTGTATAATTATCTTGAAGGGGTAATCAAGATGCATGGTGTCAATTCCCGGGCTCCCAGGAAAATAATAGCCAACCGGTGATTGTTCATGATCTTTGAGGTCATGGATGTCTTTACTACCTTAGGCTATGGAGCCCAAACCAGTACAGTTGAATAACAGGCTATATCTAATCCCCAAGACCAAGTCATAATGAGGAACCAGCCTGCATCTTTTCCTCTCAACTCTGATTGGTGATCGTAAGCGTCAAAGAGCATCGGCCTTCTCTAAAATCCCCAATGCTCCGCCAACGAGATGTAAACTGCCCGTGATGAGTGCTTGCACCTTACTACCGTCTTTTCCTTCACAATTGGCCAGACCTCTAGCCGTGTTAATAGCTTCCTCAATACTAGAAATCACCAGGATCTTAGCAGATGGATCTAGAGACGCCCATCTTTCCGCAAAGATGCGTTGCTGGGTCATTTTCTCGATATCGGCCGGGTTGTACTGGTGATTCACGAAATCTAATTTCAGATTAGCCAGGACTTTTGTATGAAATGGTGGAGAAGAGAATTCGTACCTCTTTTATATCCTGTGGTTGCATATGTGACGTTGGTACAGAAAATGACGTGCTGGAACCCCTGACCAGCAGGGTCGGCATTCTTCACAGTATTGCATAGTCCATCCAGGAAGTCGACCGCTTCGCTCCGCCCTTGCTGGTTGAAGATCAAGACCTTCGGTCCCTTGCCCTCGGTCTTGGTTTCCTCAACGAACCACCTAGCCGCCATCTTCAAGCTATCCACGGTGTGCGCGCCATCCACATGCCAGATGATATTGTCCTCCTCTTTGACCTCACACCGTCCTCTCCAGACGACCTGCTCTATCCCATCGACAAACTCCTTTGGCAACGCCTTCTCATCCCGCTTGAAATTTGGATCCAGTTTGTTCAGTGCCGTCTCTGCCAAAGCAATCGCGAGGGTGGCGTTCTTCTTCTGGAAGTTGGCGTCAGGCCTCACTTTGACCCCCTTCAACCTTTCATCAATCCCAAGAACCTTCAAATCGACACCTTTTTCCTCTGCTCTCTTCTTGAGCACCTCCGCCGCGGAACCAACCTGGTCAATTGTAAAACCGGGACTCCCTTTCTTCAAGATTCCAGCCTTGTGCCAGGCGATCTTGTCAACGGTGTCTCCCAGTACGTAGACATGATCAATCCCCAACGTGCTTATGCCGCTGGTGACAGGACGTTCCACCACGTTCGTGGCATCATATTCGCCCCCTATTCCCGTCTCATAAATAGCAACGTCAACGCCTTCCGACAAGTAGACGTGATAGCTCATGAGAGTTAGATACCGTGCGTAAATCGGCTTCGTACCGGGCTCGACAAGATCAGTCGCCACTGTGCTGTTGCCCTCTAGTCTGTCCCAGACCTCGAAGAAATACTTTGCAAACATCTCCTCTGAAATGGGTCGAGAGTCGATCCGTATCCTCTCCCGGACAGCAATCAAGTGCGGGCTGGTGAATAACCCCACTTTCTTTGGGACCCCTTTTGTCTGGTGCCATTTTGACAAGATGCAATCGACAAAAGCGCAGGTGCTGCCTTTCCCCTTTGTGCCGGCGACGTGCACAATGTTGAGCTTTTCGAGGTCAGACGAGGTTGAGTAGCCTATTCTGGCCAGGTAGCCTTTCATTTCTTGAACGGAGTTTGCATCGGGGCGGATGCCTGCTTTTCTGCGGGCTTCGATGACAGCAAAGGGAGTTTGGAGAGTGTTGAGGGTGTCAATCGCGTCCTTTTCTCACTTGTCAATAAATAACGATGTGGTATAGGGGATGGGTTATTACATTGTAGGTTCTTGACGCCATTGTGGAAAGGTGTCGTCGTCGACGGTTGACAATTGAGATGAAGATGGTCGGCTTGGTGAAGGAGGTAAGTGTGAAAGATGTCACCGGGAAACAGCCGAAAATGCCCCTTCGCTTCAGCACATGATGCATTGAGGTTGAGTCTTAGGTACGTGTTGACAATGTCGTGTATTACGGAAGTCTCATCTTGTGAAGTTTGATGATGATACACCCATACTCTTTCCAATGAGATGCAGAATAAAATGAAGACGGATGAGGGATAGTGCGTGAGATAACTGGAAGCGGAATACTCCGGGTTGCTTCGGGCCCCGAACATCGGCGGCGACGGTGAAGACGTCAGAAGACCCACTTCTATTCCGCTGCGACTGCCTGGCCCACGCCCTGGACAAAAAGAAAACGGCTCTACCACCGAGGAACCTACCACATAAGACTACTAAATATTTAAATGTCTATCAACCCTTCTTTAGGGCGTTGCGACTATCTTTTGGGTCTATTGGTTATTTTTTAAGGTCTATCGACTATCTTTTAAGGTCTATCGACTATCTTTCAGGGTCTATCGACTATATTTTAAAGCCTATCGAATGTCTTAAGCGGTCTATTCACAATGTTTTAATACTTATTTAACACTTGCAATACATGTTTTTTGTCCAGAACGTGCTGCCCGGCCTGTCGTCCCGAGACAACTGGTTGGCCGGATTAACAAGCCGGCAGACTTCATGTGCACATGAATGACCACACTCCTCAGGCGCAAGAATAGTTATAACTGTTTTTCAAGAGCCTAATTGACAACCTGGTTACTCTGTGAGTTGCATGATGGACTTGGGGGACCGAAATAGAGTGCCCTGAATGATTTTGGGATAAATCTGGGCTAAGAAACAGATTTGGAAAGTTCAGAAGATAAAGGAAGGTAGAGATCGATAGATGTTTCTGCATTTTAAATAGGCGTAGTCCATATCTTAAAACGGCATGTTTCCATTAGCATATAGGGTTTCCCGCATTCCGGGCAAGCGTCTAGCAGAGCGATGTACGCCTATGAGGGTGCAATGGACCCATTGATAGAGACAAATAGCCATCCCCCTATTCATTGATCCCCCTCAAGATGGCCCCAACAAGATGAAAGCTTCCCGTGGCTAACACCCGGCATTCCTTTCCTTCGGCTTTTGCCTTTGCAGCTAAAGCTCTGACCTGTTCAATCGTCGACTGAACATTATCACACACTCTGGTTTCTACTACACTGTTGAACTCCTTCATTGTTTCCTCCGCTTTGGCCTGCACAGCCAAATCCCTCTTTTCGCCTTCCTTCGGTGGCAGCTCTTCATTCCTCGTGAAGAAAGCATGTGTAAACACCTCCTTTGACCCACCGGCTTCCTGCTCCGCACCCTTCAACAACGCAGTAAGCAGCACCTTTGGGTCCCTCTCCTGCTGGTTAAACACCAAAATCCTCACCCCATCTGTTTCCCCCACAGCCGTCCTCGAAGCAAACCACTCCCCCACCCCCGCCAAACTATCCTCCGTATGCGCCCCATCAACAAGCCACTCGGTCCCATCCTTCCCATCTCTCACAACCTCACACCTCCCTCTCAAACTCGCCTCTTGGAGTCCCTTCACAAACTCCTCCGGGATATCATCCAGCCTCCACTCCCCATCCACCCCAAACCTCCCCTCAAATGTATGACCCGTCCTAATCAGATGCTCCCTCGCAGCATACACAGCCAAAGCCATATTCCCCTTCTGAAACGGCCCTTGCAACCTCCCCCCTTCCACCCCCTTCCAAGCCCTCACCTCCTCCTCACCAATCTCCACCAGCTCCGCCCCCTTCTCCTCTGCCCTCGCCCTCAACACCTCAGCTACTGTCTCCCTCCCATGCCGAATCGTAAACCCCTTCACCCCCGGCTTAAAAATCCCCGCCTTATGCCAAGCAATCTTTTCCACCGTGTCCCCCAGCATACCAACGTGATCAATCCCCAACTGCGTCACCACCGCAGCAGTAACACTCTCCTTGGGCAGCACATTCGTAGAGTCGTACTCCCCCCCAATCCCGCACTCAATCACCGCGTCTTTCACCCCCTCCTCGATAAACGCCCTCAGAGCAACGATAGTCAAGAACCGAAAGTAAAACGGCTTTGTCCCTGGCCCTTCAAGATCCTCCTGTTTGGCTTTATCACCAAGCTCTTCCCTCGCCTTCTCAGTCATGGTGTCCCAAACGAGATTAACATACCACCCAAATTTCTCCTCGCTAATCATCATCCCCTCTCCCTCTCCCTGAGGCGTTAAAAGTGAGATCCTCTCCCGCTGATCAACCAAATGCGGGCTCGTGTACACCCCCACCTTTCCCACCTTCCCCTCCTTGTTGGCGGTGGTGGTGGTAGCATACCGCGCCAGAATCCCCCCCACAAAAGCACTTACACTCCCTTTACCCTTAGTCCCAGCCACATGCACACACCTCAGCCCTGAAGAGGCGATCACCTCGGGAGACAACCCGGCGCGGGAGAGCCAAAAGAGCATCTCGGGAATGGCGGCGGCGTTGCGGTCGACATTGTCTGGCAGGGGGATGGAGAAGAGGGAGGTGATGGCGAGGTTGGACTGGAGGGCGGAGAGCCGGGAGAGGGCTTTCTGATAGTCTGATGAGGGGGGCATTTTGGGTTTGAGGGTGGTGTGGTGGAATCGGGGGGAATTGGGGATGATGAGATGGGTGATGAGTATGAGAAAAAGGCTGGTGTTCTGCACGAGATGAAGAATGGTGTTTGGTATTGACGAGAGAGAGATTGGCTGATGGTGAATCGTCTCAAAAGTGAGCGATAGACAGCTCGCATTTGTCGTCAGTGAAGTCTCGGCGACATTCGGTTGTGAGTGAGAGAAATCAGTTCGAAATGTGACCGGGCCGATGCGTCACTGTAGGAATCGCTCAATCGGGCCGGACCGGAGTAAGACTACGAGAAAGCTTAACGTTAGCACAATTTTCTACATCTTATAGAAATTAATTCCAGCTACCGGGGAGACTTTAATTACTGACTCAAAGACGATAGATTTATGAGGTACTGTGGTGAAAGATGAAAGAACATGCCAAAGTCATGAGTGAACAATCTCAACATAAAAGCGGGTCGCTCCGATATGCGGGTGCTGAGCGAAGAGAGCCAAAATTCAGGGGCTCAACAGTGAGGAAGAGCAACTCCTATATGAAGTCGAAAAAATATGAAGGAAGCCAACACTTTCGACTAGACTATGTTTTTATGGGCAGTTCTCAAATTCTTTCTCGTGGTTATTACCCAGACCGAATAGGCCACCTCTTGTCGAATCTGAACTTCTTCACACACCAGGCACATCACACTCTAGGCGGGTATCAACACAAACCTCTCTATTGACTACTTAATACAATCCGGCCTAGCTATCCTTCTACGGCAATAGACGCGGTCTAAACAAGGCCAATGTACACAACAAAGGAAATTTTGACGCTTCGTTCAACCCTTTTTTATTCCACCTTCAAGCTCTGCAGTCTCGCCTCGGTTGTGATGACCTATCATACTCATTAGTGACCTGCCGTGTTATAATGCTAAAAGACAAAAAACACTTACGTCCAAAGCCTGCTGCACCTCCAACACCTTGCGCACCTCACTGAGCCAATCCCTGCTCAGGGTCTTGGCCCATCCACCAAGCGTGTTCATCTCACGGGCCGCATTGTCAAGATCGCCCTCTTCCAAGAAGGTCTGAGTGCGAGTAAGAATGCTCTCAACATCGTCACCAGCAGCCAAGCCCTGCTTCTTGAACATAACCTTGCTCAAGAGGTAGCTGGACGCGTGGCTAGCCACACCAGCATCCTCGGGAAGGAGAGAGGCCTTGCGCACCTCGGCGGCAACGCGACGGAACCGATCAATCAGCTCGGCCGAAGTAGGGATGCCGCGCTGGTAGGCAGAAGGATGAATGGAGGCGATGGCCGCATCGACAACCGGGTCGTCAGCGGCAATCTCCTTGAGAGCAACAAGCTCCTTGATGAATGGCCTGGGGTGGTGAGCATCCTCCAGACTAGCGCGGACAGCCTCCACAGCGACGTGGAGTTGTTGAGTGCGCAGGTTGGTATCAACCACCTCGTTCAAACCGGCAGTAAGCTTCTCAAGCTCAGAGACAGCCTTGGAGAGAGACTCGAGACGACCAAGACGGCCATTACGCTCCTCCTCGACATGTTTCTTGATGTCTCGAGAGAACTGGCGCTGTAGCTCAACGGCCTGCTCCAAAAGCTTGTTCTGAAGCTTCTGCTCAGACAGCTTCTGCTCACGCTCCTGGATCAGCTTGATCTTGTCATCATAGCTGTGCTTCAGTCTCTCGACCTCAGCCTCAAACTCATGGCGCCACTGCTGCTCCTGGGCGAGTATGATGGCCTCCAGACGAGACACAAGCTCGTTGGCATGCTTGTCAAATGAATCGATGCGCGCCTTGACTTGCTTGGCAGCCTCCTCCTCCGCAGCGGACTTGATGCTAAGGATCCTGTCTCCGACTTTGCTGACCTCGTCCTTGGCCTTCCAGATGGTCTGGGAATACTTGTCGGCGGCGCCATCGTAGTTGATCACGGTAATGATGTCGTTAAGCATGTGAACTAGTTGTTGAACAATGGGGTCATCGGCGTGGGGAACGGACAGAGGGTCAATAGGCGAGGCAGGGGGCCAGACGGAAGGCTCGTTGACATCAGGGGCTCTGAATTCCTTCGTCTCGGCGGAAGAGGCAGAAGCCGGAACGACAGCAACCTCCTTCTTCTCTTCTACAGGTGTGGGCACACCCTTAGCCTTCGTTTCCAAAGCCGCATCCTTGGCCTCCACCTTGGGAAGAGCTGCGGTCTCATTCTTGGCCTTGGTCACGGTAGCAGGCTCGGGCTTGACGATGTCCTTTACGGTCTCCTTGACGGCATCCTTAGCAGCAACAACCTTTTGGGTCACACCGCTCGACTGGCGACCGGCATGGTCACCATCGGCAACCCGCCAGGAAGCACCGCTTTGAGCTGGGATGTTGACCTGCTCGCTGGCGGTTTCCGCCTTCCTGCCTGTTACCCGGTTCGCAACATTGGGGAAACGCTTCCTAAAGTCGAGTTCCTCCAAGTAGAGGACAGCCTCCTCGCCGTATGGAACATACTGGGTGAAGAAGTCGTGGAAGTTGTCATTGATGCGCGAGTACCAAACACCACCACCGAACCCAAGAACACCAAGGAGTACGAGCCTCAAGAGCAAGTTGCGGAGTCTGCGGAAGAAGCCCTTCTTCTTGGGCACGACGGGAGGGGCGGGAGGAGGAGGAGGAGGGGGTACAACGGCGGGGCCGGGTGCTGGTGGTGTCAAGGGCGCTTGCTCGGGAGTAATCGTCGCTGCTGGGGTAGTCTGGGGTGGAGGTGGTGGGGGAGTCGTGGGCGCAGTGAGGGTTTCGGCGGGGAGTTTTGCTTCGTCCGCGAGGTGCTTCTTGTCGTCGGCATAGAATCTCTAGATACAAAAGAACAACCTAGTTAGCTTCCCCTTGCAACCGGCTCTAATGTCTAGAAATGAGGTCATACCTGACCCGACACAACCGCACGTCGGGCTGCGGAAGCCTGCCATTGGCGCCCGGCAACGGCAGCCGCAGGCCTGTTGCCCAGCGCCCTCACTGATCGTATCGATGTACGCAACATGAGGGAGATGGAGTGGCCGGTTCGGCGCAATTGGAAGGGTTAGGCGTGGTGTTTTGAGGAAGAACTCTGAGCAAAAAAGAACTCGGCAAAGTTCCGGAAAGAGCTGCGGGCCACAACTAGAATCCTGGCGACAGGGGCTTGGCGCCCTATCAGGTACCGTTACGAAATGACATCCGATATCAAGACTGCTCCCGCGACTTTGGACGGACTCTATACCCTCACTGATGAAGTATGGGATGAATACATGATTTTGGAAAGTAAAAAGGTGAAAGAGAGATACGCTTTGCATTATACTCGCGTTCGTATATCCCCGTTGCCTCTCTAGTCTCTGCCGGCACCGCATCCGTCATCGAATTACCGCGGCCGTTGCAAGCTGCTGCTTCTATCTGTCTGCATACCATACTGTACAGCGAAATGCGCCAGTCCGGCTCTCCCACGCCAGGTAGCCTACCTACGCTTTCTCCTCGACCATGGTGCCGAAAAAACACACCCATAAAAAACAAGTCCCATAAGAAAAATGAGGTATTAAAAAGCAACACCGATATCCTCCTCCCAGCAATACTCCGATCAAGATGTGTGTGTGAATGTCGATGTCCCTGTCCCCGTTCAACAAAAAGCCCAGATTAGCCCCAAAACTGCTCTATATTCGTCCTTCGGCAGCAACTGCCGTCATACGCATGAGGCCTTGAATATGATTCTAACCACGTGATTCCCAAGAACCTTCCGTATCCATGCAATGTCATGGCTCATCAGCACGCGCAGGGCCCACCGGCTTGCGTGTTCGCCCCTTCGGGAGCCAGACTCACTCCGGGTCGCTGACCAGGCCGGGCGTGTCTCGGCCCAACCTGATCAAGTGGAAGCTTCTTGGCGATCGCAGTAAACAGTTCTTGAACGTTCTCGGCCGTCTTAGCGGATGTCTCGAAGAAGAGAAGCCCGGCCTCCTTTGCGTAGGCCTCGGCCTCGGCGGTAGGGATGGCGCGCTTGTCTGGTTGCTCTGTCACCAAATCCAACTTGTTTCCGGCAAGGGCGATGATGATGTTCTCGTTGGCTTGTCGTTGGAGTTCCTTCACCCACGACTTGGCCTTGTCGAGCGACGCCTATCACATCTCTGTCAGTTGATGATATCCCGTGCAGGGTGGGGGACTGAACGTACAGCTTGCGTGATATCATACACAACAACGGCACAGTTTGCATTCCTGTAGTACATGGGAGCCAGCGACTTGTAGCGTTCCTGGCCAGCGGTATCCCAAATCTCGAACTTGACGGTCGTGTTCTCATCGAGCGAAATGGTCTGTGTTAAGAAAGCGGCACCAATAGTTGATTCTCTGTAGGAGTCAAATTGATCCTAATATCCATCAGTCAGTTTTGGCCCCAAACCGTAGAATCCGACAGCCCGGCTCACCTTGACGAAGCGCAATACTATCGAGCTCTTTCCCACAGCAGATTCACCTAGCAAGACCAACTTGAACTGCGCAAAGCGGTTGCTCATGCCGCGAGCGCCGGGGGGTCCTCGAGAAGCCATGGTAAATGTGGTGATATGTGTGTGTGTGTGTGTGTTCGGTGTGGTTTGGTTGATGCAAAAGTCAAAGACCAAACTGTCGTTGACCGTTGACGGGACCTGCTGACAAGGCGGCGTTCGTTGCCAAGGAAGGTTACGGCGGTCGCTGGCCAAATGACAATGCGCGGCGGGGACTCAGAATTCGCGGGTCGGCGTTCGCGGGGTTGATGATAGGCGCTGAATATGATGTCGAGACAAAGGTGCTCAACAGGTTGACAAGAGTTGGATGCTGAAATGTGGTTGCCTCGAGTAATACCACGGGACCAAGATTGGGGAATCAGTCAAGAGCTGGGGCTGGTTGGCAGAGGTCGTTGAGTTGGAAGCAATGAGAGCACCAGCCCGGGTCCTGGCCAATGTCAGTGCTCTCAGCGTTCAGCGGGCGCCGCATGCACACGTCAGGTTGCCCGATAGGCGCAGATGCCACCCCGAGGTCTGTGCAAATTTCCACGTGATAGCAGCGGCAACCTCCAGGTTACGTCGCCATCCTTGCCAGCCCGGTAGCGGCAGTGATTCAACGCCACAGTGCGAATGCGACTCGTGGCACGCAGAATAGGGAGAAGCTGGCAACTGTTGGTCGCCGCTCACTGGGATGTCATCAGTTGCGGATGAGGCTCGAGATTTCCATAATTAGATGACATGTTTCAACAACGACTCTAACCAAAGCTGCACAAAATTGACGATCTGCAGCATCCGTTCTCTTCGTTTAGTACTTCGTACAGCTTCGATTACTACTTGCAACCTGCATGACGACCAAAAAGTAAAAACCATAGCTTCGATTTCGTCGTTTGGCGGCGCAACCTCTCGTCCAACATGACGCTCCCTTTCCGCGATATCAACGTCCAGACGGCGTCTGATGCCTACATCTTTACTTCGCCCTCGTGCCCCAATGCGCCAGCTCTCGCCATTGATCGCCCAACCGGCGATATTCGACTTCTCGATGCTTCTTTACTTTCAGGGAAGCGCGTCTCGCGCATTACGAGCATTGCTGGTATCCTCGGTGTGATTCAGTTGCGGTTAGGTGAGATCCTGTTGTGATGGAGATGGGGCTCGGAGAGTAGTGAGGGCCTTCTTGCTAACTATGGCTTTCAAGACAAGTACATCATCATCATCACCAAAGCCCAGCCCGTCGGCCGCCTACGGGGGCACATGGTCTACAAGGTCGTCTCGACAGACATCCTACCCCTCCGCGAACGACAAGTCAGCGATCCTGATGAGGACCGCTTCCTCTCCCTTCTCCGGGGCTTCATCAAGCCCGGCCCCATGTACTTTTCGTACTCGGTCGATCTCACGAACAGCTTCCAGCGCCAAGCGCAACAAGACGCTGAGAGCCCGCTCTGGAAGCGCGCTGACGATCGTTTCTTCTGGAACCGCTTCATCCAGTCCGATCTGATCAACTTCCGTAACAATGGTGGCCGCGGTCAGCCCGCTCCCCAACCAAATATCGACCCTTACATCCTCCCCGTTATCTTCGGCATGCTCGAGATCCACCCCACGACCTTTAAGGGCACCCCCTTAACGATCGCTCTCATCTCCCGCCGCTCCCGCCACCGCGCCGGCACCCGGTACTTCACCCGCGGTCTCGACGACCAAGGCCACGCCGCCAACTACAACGAAACCGAACAAGTCCTCGTCCTCAACGACCACACCACCGGTCTCGGCGGCTCCTCATGGCAGCAGCAGCAAAAGTCTTCCTCTCTCACCGATGGCAAGGAGATGCAAATTCTCTCCTACGTCCAAACCCGCGGCAGCGTCCCCGCCTACTGGGCCGAAATCAACACCCTGAAATACACCCCCAAGGTCCAAATCCGCGCCATCGAAGCCGCCTACCCAGCCGCGAAATCCCACTTTGAGGAGCAAATCCGTATTTACGGTGACAACTACCTCGTGAATCTGGTCAACCAAAAGGGCCGTGAAGTCCCCGTCAAGCAGGCCTACGAACAAGTAGTCGAGATGCTCGTCTCCCGCCCGCAAGAGCACGTCCAGGGTGACCAGCGCACCGACGAGAAGTTCCACACCATCGAAACCGCCGAGAAAAAGTCCAACTTTGACCGGCTGCACTACATCTACTTTGACTTCCACGCCGAAACAAAGGGCCTGCAAATGCACCGCGCCCAGCTGCTCATCGACCGCATGCGCGAAGCCCTCGTTGCGCAGCAGTACTTCCGCGCCAGTGTCGATTCCACCCCGGGCAACAACAACAAGACCGACGGCGGCCGGTTAGACGTCCGCTCTCTGCAGACCAGCGTGGTCAGGACAAACTGCATGGACTGCCTTGATCGCACCAACGTCGTGCAGTCCATGCTCGCCCGCTGGACTCTGGACCGGATGTTTATCGACCTCGGGTTACTCTCCCGCGGAAGCCGGTTCGCGGATGAGGACCCGGCGTTTGAGCTCATGTTCAGAAACATGTGGGCGGACAATGCGGATGTTGTCTCGAACGCTTATTCCGGCACGGGAGCGATGAAGACGGATTTGACACGCACGGGGAAAAGGACCAAGGCTGGCGCGCTGCAGGATGGGAATGTAGCTGTTACGCGGTACTGCAAGAACAACTTTTTGGACGGGCCGAGGCAGGACGCGTTTGATTTGTTTTTGGGGGTGTACCAGCCTAGTGCTGGGGGTGGGGCCTTGGTGTTTGTGGACAGGAGGCCAGTGCTGATCCAGGCGGTGCCGTATATTGCTGCGTTTGGGTTATTTTTTGTGCTGATGGGGATGTATTCGCCCAGGCTGCCGGACGCGGCGGTGTGGCCGATGAGGTTGTTTATTTTGTTTTGGACGGGGGTGACGGGGTGGGCGCTGTGGTTTATTTTCAATAACGGGATGTTATATGTGAGTTTTCTCCTTCTTTTTTCTCTGTTGGGAGATCCGGATTACTGACGTGGAAAACAGGTCAACTGGCCCAAACTCAACCCCAGACCCTGGGCTACTGAGGGATACCACGAGACGATCAGCCGGGTGCGCAAGGACAAGATTCTCGGGCCGCTGGTGGCCAGGCATGAGAGGGGCTTATCCGTTGCGAGGTATATCAACGCCGAGGAGGGCAAGAAGAGGATTGAGTAGACACCACGATACAACATGTCACTTGGTCAGTTCATGGGAGGGGGGAGCACCCTTTTCATTTCTTGGCTTCATTCTTACAATGCGCCCCCCCGAGAACTCGTTTTGTTTCTTTTGTAAGCTTTTTTTTTGGACGGAAACCTTTTGAAAGGAAATTGTTTTAGTACTTGGTAGACTTGTCTTCTCTTTTTTCTTCACTTTGCATACACATAACTTCGATTCGTATAATAAGCCTGCTGAAGAAGACAAGCAAGGAGTTGAATTTAAGGTTTATTTTTGTTCTGGCATTTTAGATCATTGTGTTGAGTAGATTGAAAAGCTCCATTGAGATAGTTTGTTATTTTCTGCTTGTAGTTTCGGCCAACTTGTCACCGCAAGAGTCCTAAAAGCATCTGGTTGTGGTGTCTGAAAAAAGTTATATGATGGCAAAAAAAAAAAAAAAAAAAAAAAAGAAAACAACAAAAAGAAAATCAAAAGAATTGGGCCGAGCCAGGGCTTGAACCTGGGACCACTTGCAACTTTGAAACAAGTTGGAACGAAATTCCCAAAGCAAGTATGCTACCACTACACCACACGGCCTGTGATTTGTTGTTGGATTACTGTTGGTGGAGAGGCTTTATGACTGGAGTCCAGCTGCGCCGCAACCACGCCGCCTGACTCGATTCCTTAACATCCATCGCCAGATATCACCATCGAGTCTTTTTTGCATAGTCAATTAGTTGGCAATACACAGAATCGTTATTTCCTCCTCCACCTAGCCTTACTCAGCTTCCCTCAATTCAATTACTCAACCACAGCTGCTTTCCTGTATTGTTTCCTCTTCCATCCTATCGTCTCGTTCCATCTGGGTATCGATCCCCCCTTTGCAACACAGCAAACAAAACTCAAATCCTATAGAAACACACACACAAAAACTAGAAAATGACGCCCCTATCCAAAAACACTCTTCTTATGCAGGCTAACCTTGACACCCCTTGAATTAATTACCCATTACCCATTATCTTTATTACCGCCAATCCCCCCCCCCCCCCCCCCCGCCCTTTCAAGCCACAAAAGATCTACTCTAACCACAACAACCACCTCACCAACCTCCACCCCCCCTTCCCAACCCCAATCACCACCCTCGAAATCATCACCACGAACCAGACCCACCACATGAACCCAACCAGAACCCACTCCACACCCAGCCACCCCGCCCTCCTCAGCCATCGAAACCGCCTCCTACGGCGCCTCAACATCTTCTCAATTTGATCCACCACCCTCTTCACTTTCAACCTCTGCCCCGCAACCAAATCATGGTTCGCCTCGTCCGCCTCGTCCGCAGCCTTGCGCGTCAGGTCACTCAGCTCCCCTGCAATCTTCCACCTCGTCGCTTCGACCCTCTTTTCCAGGTTGGGGGCCGTCTCCCGCGCGAACTTGTCGTGCGTGAATTGGAACTGCGCGGCCGAGGCCTCCATTGCGGATGACAAAGTGCGCGCGGCGAGAGGGTAGAGGTCTATTTGGGCGACGGGGCGGGTGACCAGTCGATGTCTAGTTTCTGGGTCGGGACAGAGGGAGACGACGTCTCTCCAGGCGAATGGTGGTTGGCCGTCTGGGGAGGTGCTGCGGCTTTGGGATGAATGAGGGGAAGTGAGGAGCCTGCGCTCTTTGGCGCGGCGGTCCATTTCCATTGCGTGGATTCCTGAGCTGAGGATCAAAGCCCTGAGACGGGCGATTTCACGCTTGGATATGGCTCCGTGGGGCGGAGTGCCAACACGGTCGGTGATGGACCAGTGACGACCGGAAGATACAGTTGAGAATTGCCGTGGTTTGTGGTAGGAGAGGGGTGCCATGTCGATACGGTCTATTCCCCAGTCGGCGCTCTTTCGAGACTCGATGTCTGATTCGACATGTTCTCTGTGTCTCTCCAACAGTGGAGGTGGCGATGCACTTGGTGATGCCTCATGAATATCGATTCTGGGCGGTTTAAGAAGATCAAACCGGGATGATCGCCGGCTGAGTGGTTGCGCTGGTGGATGAGGTAACAAACCAGTCCCCTGCCCAGTATTAAGTGACTTGGCAGGGTTTGTTATCGACACAAACTGTGGCAGAGGCTCTGCCAAGTGTTTTCCGTTTTGCATCGATGCAGTTCGGCCATGACTTCGTCGGAACACCCGAGGACCACGGGACCTACCCCTGGCCTCAACCTCGGAGTCTGAAGATGAGGTGGTAGAGTACTGATCTTCGCCAGTCTCCTTCCTCCAGACCATATCACTAATCTTGGACACGCCACTGCGCAAGACGGTATCGATGCGAGGGCCGCGGAACAGCGACCTCAGGCCGCCGCCGACATCCTCAGGTCGAAGTTTGACACTCCCGGTACTCTTATGTGACCGATGACTAGAATCCGTACCCTTGGTCACTATCCGTCCGAGTGGACTCCTTGAAGGCCTTCGTTCTGGGGAAGATACGGCACTCCATTCCGGCTCAGATGTAGTAAAAGGTTTTTCGTTCAACGCTGCTGATGTCTCGGCCTCCTCCGCGCTCGCATAATTGTCCACAGTGCGCTCCTTACTACGCTCGCGGAAAATGCTCTTAACCTTGTTCAGCGGGTTGCGTGATGGGGAGCTCGGCCTGCTGGATAATGGTGACAAATCCATCCCGATAGCTGGGACCAATCCGACTTCCCGATTAGGGCGCAAATCTGGCGAGTTGGGCTGCGACGTGTCGTAGTCCACCGAGAACCTTCTACCCCTTGGAGGAACCTCGAGACTAGCCCGGCCCGGAACAGGAGGGGAAGGCCTGTGTTGAATGCTGCTGAACCTGCTTTCCCCCTCACTCAGCTCAGTACGCGAGTCCGTTCCACGATAAGAACCCTTAGCCTGGCTCGCATCTGGTGGATTGCTCGGCAGATCTCGCTCAGGGGTCATTGGGTTGAGGCTCGCAAACTTCATACGTAGCGCCTCATGATCATAGGGCGCCGGCGACGACTCAGAATCCCTCTGTTCCCTCGCGATCATCTCCTCCATCTGCTTCTCCAAAACAGATCTTACAGTAGTGGTGGCAGTGCCGGCTCTAGCACGGCGCCGCCGGTCACTGTCTGTATCTGAAGACTCAGAAAACGAAGCTCTGCGGATGCGCAAGAAGTCCCGGTTGTTAACAGAGCTATTCTGGCGGTGGTGGGATCCTTTCAGGGCTCGCAGTTTCTGTTGGGCGCGATCTCTAGCAGTGCTGAGGACATGCTCATGTTCAGGTTTTGGTGGTGGGGCTTCAAGTTGGGGCTTCTCTCCAGGGGTAACTGAATCTGAAGAGTCTTTATTCGAGCCCGGCGTTGTCAGCCGTGGAGGCTCGTCGCGAGACGGCAATGGCCGCGAGGCATCAGGTCCCTGAGGAAACCTTCGCTTCCAGTGGCGGTCCTCCACCAACTTTTTATTGTCGTCAAGCTCCAACCAATAGACATCTGCAATCATGTCTGCCGGGTCAATCGCCCAGTCGACCCGTGGTCTTTTTGGCTTCGCAGCAGAAGTGGTGGACCGTGAAAGGTTGGAAGGAGGAGAGCTCTGAAATGATGTTGCTTGAGCGCCCGGAAAGGGCGGTAGAACAGGGTTGCCCGGTATTCGAGCCTGACCCGTGGCCACCCATTTGGCAACCTCATCAATCCATTCAGAGACTCTTGGAACATCGTTGAACCCCTGACCTTCGCCGTCAATAGCTTTCCGCTCACGAGCTCGGACTTTCCGATTGCGTATGTACTGAAGAGGGTTGTATGGGCGTCCAATCCTGGTCTCGGACTCGTTGGTGGATGTCCTAAACATTTGAACAGAATCATTTGGTGTGCCAGCAGGGTTGGCTACCAATGCTCTAGTCGTCCGCAGCGCTTCTAACGGGGGCAATAACTCCAAAACCCTTCTGTACTGAGCCATCAAGTCCAGGTACTCCTTGGCCTTTTGCGCTCGCGCCAATGTTGATTGCGAAAAATGGTAGCGGTAGGTCCCTTCAGGCTCGAATGCCGGCTGTAGAGGGCTGAGCACCCTTCCCGGGCCTATCCTCGGTGAGCGATCAGGCTTTGGGGAAATGGTTCGCGAAATTCTTCTTTGTTGCTGAAGGTGCTGTCTCAAGCTACCCCCAGCGGTGCTGTCAGGCAAGGGTGCCAATCTAGGTGGTGCTGGCTGCGTGATGCTTCTCCTAGACGCAAGTCGCCTAGATTCGCTCAGGTTCAAGGCCATGTTAACGATCTGTGCCGATTCCAAGTCCAGCTGCGTGATACTCGTTCGAGGCGATGACCCGACTGCTGTATCCCCGGCGAGAGAGTCGCGCTCGCGCTTCGTGAGAGTGGAGGATGCTGACACTGGGTCAGAGTGGCCATTTTCCGTCGGCTCATACTCTTCGCTGAGCATGTGAGGCCCTGAACTACCCGAAAAAGTCCTTGGGTAAGGTCTCCCCTGACCATGTTGAGCATTCCTGGGTTTGTATTGATCGGTCGACTTTCGGTATTGCCTATCGGCTCGTGGGTTTATATGCGCGTCGCGTTCGCGAGTGTGAGGGTTGAATAGAGGGTCGTTGAGGAGGAAGGCGCCGCTCGATCGGTGTTTATGGCCGCGCGACGCATTAAGTGACCGCCGTTTCTCGCTCGGGTTTCGGTTGTCCAAGCGCATTGATGACTTCGTCAGAGGATCGAGCTCCTCAGGGAGCGGTACCGGGGTAGAGTCGGGGGATAATACGTTTATAAAGCTGCTCTGAATACCGTCGGGCGGTCCTCGTCCGAGCGCACTCGAGTGCCTTGCCGCCCGTTGCGGACGCAGATGGGAGGGTGGGCTGACATCGTGGGCAATGTTGGTGTTGTGGTCAGTCATTTCGGAGCTCCCTTCGCCCTGGGGCGATTCTCTTGGGGTTCCAACTCAAAGATATTCGATATGGCGATACATTTTCTACGCCGTGTTTGGGTCTGGTACGTTGGGCAATGCTGGCAGAGCTGAACAACCAGAATTTTCCATGTGAAGCTCCGACGTCAGGAGGGATGTGGTCGGAATCTTCTCATTCGCCAGGGTCCTGTTCAATGTCCGGTTGGTGTTCCGCAGAGAACCACGCTTGGCTTCAGCGAGTTTCAGGGTAAATACTCGGGTCGGCAGGCAAGGTGGCCCACTGTTAGCCGCAAACAAGCACAGGGTTGTGGGGGTTCAAGTCACTGTCAGCGCTACCTATCCATGCACAATGCATGGGCTTTTTGCTTGCACAAACGGCTGTTGGCATGTCAGCAGTCAACTCCATCTTGTCCTTTTAAAGAATGCAATGTCTTTTCATGCGGAAACTACATGGATATTATCTTCTCCCCCTTCGATATTTTCCATATCTCTTCTTGAGGATGTTGGCCACGTAGTGTGCCTTGCACTTGATGCAAGCCCTCCCCTCACACTTGGGACACTCCCGGGTCCAGCCCATCCACCCTTTCAACCTTCCACAAAAGAAGCATTCAGCTCTCCCAAACCTCACGGACCAGCCAGTGAGAGGATGACGACAGTAATATGGTGCCTGTTCTGTCGTAATACTCAGAAATTCGCTTTCAGAGTCTGTCTGGGAGCTCTCCCTTTCCCGTTCCTGTGCTCCCTCCTGGTATTGTCGAAGCATACTCTCGCTTTCCTCCACCCATCCTTGCCATCGTCTTCTATGCCGCTCTTCCCTTTGGCGCTCGTCCTCCCTTCTAGCCCTTTCGTATTCCCTCTCTGCACGTTCAGCCCGCAACCTTGCTTTCAGTTGCTCAATCTCTCGTGCTGCCCTCAGTCTCCTCTCCTCCCAGTCCCGGCGTTGTCTCTCTTGCTCCTGCCACCAAATTCTTTCCCTGTAATCTTCTTCCTGTTGCTCCCTACATCTCCTTGTAGCATCCTCGGCCCACCCCTTGACCTGCCTCTGCCTCATGATCCTTGCCTGTTCCTCCGCCTGTTTTTCGACTTCACGGCGGTTCCATTCAGCAACAAACTCCCATTGTCTGTTGGCTTCATCTTGCTTCCACTGAGCACGAAGCTCTTCATGTCTTTCTGCCTCTCTGCGTTCTTCCTCTCGGTTTGCAAGTGCCCTGTCAGAAGCCACGGCCTCTTGCCTCACAGCATCCTCCTCTTCGGAAGCCAGCTTCCGGTAGCGGAGCCACTCAATTCTGATACGAGGGTATTCGGCATCGTAATGTGTGCGTTTGTCTTCATCGCGGAGGTAATCATAAGCTTCTTGTACCTATCCCATGTGTTAGTAGCTCCCAAATGTTAGAGAAGACCGGGAGGTGACAAACTCTGCGGAACTGAGCTGCATCGCCAGCTTCTCCCGGCGCCTTCTTGTCCGGGTGATGCTGCTTGACCAGCTTCAACCAGGCGGCTTTGATATCCCTTGGCTCGATATATGTGTGCTCGTCATCGAAGGTTGGGAAGCCGAGGTCAAAGTAGTAATCGGGTTTTGCTGGCTCAGGATTAAAAGGGTATCTGGTGTCCATGGCTGCTGTCTGGCTGTCCGCTTCACATAGTTTAAGCATCTAGTGAGGGCCTCAAGAAGAATCAGAAACAGTGGAGGAAGGCAACGATCCGGCCGTTGGTGAAAAGAACACGAAGATGTTGATTGAAATTTAAATTATGATGCCATGAAACCAGCCAGCTGGGCACGGTTGAGACTACATGGAAGTGAGGCGCGTATCACAACATCATCTTATCTATTGTTGGTTCCTTTGTCAATAGGAGCACGCTAGTTGGCCGATTGAGACTTACACAATACGAAGAAATGAGATGGGATGGAAAGTGAGTTCATCTTCAATGGAACGACGCTATTCAAGCCATTGTGTGCCAGGCCTGACGGAGCAGGCTCTCCGGTAAGGCGCCTCGTGACATGACTCTGGCTCGTGGAGGGCGAGATGGAGAGTCGAAATGAGGCTCTTGATGAGAAATGACCTGGGCCATGATTGACCGAGCTCGGAGTTTTGAGATGTCGGTGAAAAAGCTGCAACCTTGGTAGTCTGATTTAACAAAGGCTGAGAAGACCAAGATCGGATGACTGGTATTAAAAGACACAAATTCTGCTGTAATCTTAGCCCGCGGGTGATAACACCCAGAAATACAAGCTGGGAAGGAGCGTTCAATATCCACTCTTCTCAGCAAACCAATCTCACCCATGTGCCCGAACTCATAGCTTCCGACCGCAGGTAAATTCATTTCATACCCAGTGATCCATCCGCTCAAAACCAGTCTTCACATGATTTCAGCCTCCCTCTTTCAACAACTGCTCAAAATCCCGATAATCCCCAAAATACCTATCATGACTCCGCCTCACATATTCCACCAAAGCCTCATGCTCCATCACCAATCTCCTCAAAACCGGTTGACTGTCTCACTGTCAGCACTTACCCACATTGCCCACCGCAACTTATTCAAACCACATTGCGTAAAGGAACTTACAACTTCAAAACCAACACCCCAACCAAAAAACCCCAACAGCTAAAATCCGCCTCCGTCGCCTCCTTTCCCCCCAGAATCCAAAACACCCCCTTATCCTCACCCATCTTCTCATAACTCCTCCTAGCATAACCCCCCAAAACCTCCACCCCCTCCCTCATAAACACCCCCACCTCCTCAAAGCTATACCTCCCCACCCCCTGAAAATACAGCGTCCCCCTCAAAAACCCCTGCAGTCCCTTCGTAGCAAGCCGTCTCAACCCAAACCTCAAATGCGCAAACGGCCCAGCGGCAACAAGAAGAGGATAATTCTCCTTCCAGCGTTCATACATCTACCTCCCCACTAATCAACCAACCATTTCTCCCACGACATCAGTAAAGGGTAAACTTACAAGAAACCAATAAAGATGCCCCTCCACCATTATCTTCAGGGAGTAATCCTCTCCCCTCACGGTCTTGGACCCCTTCTCAAGGCTGTCATTTGGCGAGATCAGCAGCCCCCTCTGCGCCAACTCCCTCACAATAAAACCCGTGTCACCTACTACCTTCCCATCCTCAGCAAACTTGACATAGGGAATCTTCCCCCTCGGCGCAGCCGGTTTTGATCCCGCGGCATCGACATACGATATGCCGGCGTGCCGGAGGCGGAACTGGAGTTTGCTGACGAAGGGGGATAGGCTGTTTCTTTTCTGGTGAGGAGTTTTAGGATCGGGGCAGTCGAAGCTGTAGAGGGTTAGCTGGGGTGGTGGTTGGTCTGCCATTATGGTGATGTTGGATGATGTTGATCATAAGAATGGACGAGGAGGAATATGAAAGCCATAGCTATGGGATTATGTGAGTTTATATAAAATGCCTCGGGTGAGAGGCGAATACTGCCGTTTACTCTTGTCAAAAATTAAGAAGTTGTAGGATCATGGCAATGCCACCAGGAAGGGAAGGGATGCGCACAGCTGAGGTTACAGACAACCGAACCGACCAAATGCGATCCCTCCGGCGCATGTAAGTGTACGGAAAAGTCCAATGTTCAACAGTAATCATATTTAGTGCTTATTAGCCATCACGTTGGCAGCCAGGAGGTCAAGTACCTTGCATTGGTCCCCTGAAAAATGTGTAAACCTAGCAAACCCAAGTATTCGATTCTACGATCTACTCAAGACTAAACATCACTCGCTACCACCGAACACCAACCCACGTTACAACTTCTCAAGAGAAACCAATATTAAAAGACAGTAACAGCACTCACAGCCCCACTCCTCAATACCTCAAACACCAGACCCGGGTACCCATACAGCGTCGTCGTGGACTCCTCGCTCCCCTCAAACTTCTTCCCCATACCGGCCCCAGGCTCTTCCCACCCGCCCAGCATCTCTATACTGCTGCCCGGAGAATCCCCCCAGCCTCGGTTCAGGACCATACCCCTCTGCTTCTGCTGGGCTTCTCCCTCCGAGGCATAAATCGACTTCCACTCCTCCTTCAGTTTCTCCTCCAGCTCCGGGAATGGTGTCTCCGAGTTTGGCACCTGGTCCTCGGTATCCTCGTCATCCCCCTTACCAAGATAGGCAATCTCCCATCTACACCGACGGTGCCGGTTGAATGGGTACGAACCTGGCACATTTCCGTGCAAGATCAGCTTGGTTGCAACCTGCCGGTGAGGATTTGTGGATCTAAACGGTGGTTCGGGCGTTGGCTTGTTACTTGATGAAGGAGGCGGTTCCGATGGCTCCGTGGGCGTCGACACCAAGATGTCAAACCCGAGGTAAAAGTAGTTGTAGAAACACTCCCCTGCCACATTGGCAACTTCGTCCTCAACAGCCTCCTCCTCGTTGGACTCGTACCCATCTGAGGGATTCAGTGATGACTGATCTGTATCCGTCATGTCGTCGTGCTGCTTGAGATCCTTGCCGTTTGGCCTCCCAGCTGTGTTGCTCGCTGACCTCAACTTATGAATGTACATGCGCTGGTCATTCTTGCGGTAAATGGCATCCGGGGGCCCTAGTTCGGCCACGATTTGCTGAGGGGTAGTCTCGCCAAAATGGATCCAGAACGAGTTGTTAGTCCATTTGCGAAAGAGTTGTACTTTCCCACCGCCGTGGATTTTCACTAGTGAGACTTCATCAGGACAAACATCTTTGCCCTTGGAGAGGGGGCGAAGGTCTTGATGCTCGGAAGTACTTCCGTCCACATTGTCTTGCGGGCCTGGGCCCAGGAGTCACCGCTGAAGATGGCCATGGATTTGGGGACCGCCGAGGATGACAGCAACGCGACAACATCCTTTTGCGGCGAGTACTCGCTCGCTTTCATGGGAAAGACGAAACCCACGCCAGGATATGAAAGAATGTATAGTCCTGCGTCTCCTGCCTGCTTCACAAACTCTCCACCATATGTAGGGCCCAAGAAGCGCTGGTAGATGTGACGGAATGTTGGTTCGGGCGTACTGTCGGTGGTAGGAGAGCTACTCGGCGGTCGGACAAGATCTCGCTCTTTATCGTTTGCTGGCTTGAAGAATATGTGGTTCTTTGTAAAGTTGATCACTTCAATCAGCCGCAGTCGCTGTTCTGGCCCGTCAAACTGTAGCCGGAGGCCGTTGGCTGGCAAGCCGACGATGACTTCTTTCGTGACTGGGGCGGTTGACTGGAAGTACAACTCGATCTTGGGGAAGCGTTGTGGTTCGGCTTTGATTCGTGTCAATACATCATGGAGAGAAGCACCGAGGACAAGGAATCCCAGGGCCCGCCCAGGATGCAACTGGGCGGAAAAGAGAGACGACGACATCGCGAATAGCTTCAGCAGCAGACTATTGGGGAAAGTATGGATGAAGCGTATGTATGATGGAAAGAGATGTCTACCCTCGTGTGGAAGACGAGGCTTCGAAGGACAGAACTGTTGCAAAGTGTACTCCGTAATCAAGACAAGTAAGAACTGGGGATGCAAAAGACAAGTTGGATAATCAGAGCACCTGTGACAAAGACACTGGAAACTGCCTCAAAACTCATAGCCACTGAGCAGCTGGCGGGATCACGAGGCGGTCGCGCTGGAGCTCACATGGGACGGTGTACCTTAGGTACCTACGGATAGGGGACCGCTCTAGCGGTACGTCATCCTATCTGGCAGGCAGATAACGATAGTTAGCGAACGATAGCGGGCGATAGAGGGGCAGGCGGGGTCCAATCTGCAGCTGTCAATTGGCGGAAAGTGGGTCGAATTGGTTGCTGCAGCAATAGCTTCTTGGCCAGCAGCGTTGTTTGTGATCGCGCCCCCCAACCCTGGTCCATGTCTCCACTTTGGGACATGCCATTTTTGCAATGACAGCAGCGACGTGGACGAGCCACAGACCACACCCTGTCCCGCGGTAAAGAGGCACCAAGGCTCATCACAGTTGAGACCTTGCCTTGGAGTTTTGGGTGGCTTTAGTTTTTGTGGTTTTTTTTTATGATATCCAAGCTTTTTCTTTTCAGCCACGACACCACGCGACTAAACAACACGAGAACGACCGATTCGATACCCGGCTCCTTTTCATGGAGCGCAGACAAGCATCGATGGCGCCTCCACCCTCGAGGGCTGGAGGTGTTGGCAGTCGATCAAGCATACGACCACCAGCAACTCGAGGAGGGGCCAGACCAGCCGCGGCGCGACACGCGTCTTCGACGATATCGCGACTGCACCGGCCAGCTTCGCCAACAGAATCCCTCATGTCGGTAGCAACGACGGCCACGGCAGGCGCAAAGCGCAAAGAACGCGATTTCGACCCCGACGAAGGAGAGGCTACCAACATCAACGTCGTCGTGAGGTGCCGAGGGCGCAATGAGCGGGAAGTCAAGGAGAACAGTGCTGTGGTGGTTGAGACGGAGGCGACAAGAGGGAAAACCGTTGAGTTATCAATGGGTCCGAACTCGGTTAGCAACAAGACATACAACTTCGACCATGTCTTCTCGCAAGCTGCCGATCAAACTATGGTTTTTGAGGATGTAGTCAAGCCAATCTTAGACGAGGTAAGGAACGCCAATAACGCGTTGGAGGCTTCCGCTGACCAAGGTACTACGACAAACAGATGATGGCTGGCTTTAACTGCACCATTTTTGCCTACGGGCAGACGGGTACCGGAAAGACATACACAATGTCAGGCGACATGACAGAAACGATGGGCATGCTGTCCGATAATGCCGGCATCATCCCCCGGGTACTTCAGGCTCTGTTCGCCAAGCTTGAGTTGGAGGAAAAAGATCACTGCGTTCGCTGCTCTTTTATCGAATTGTACAACGAAGAGTTGCGGGATCTGCTCGGCACCGACGAGAACACCAAGCTCAAGATTTACGATGACAACTCGAAGAAGGGCCACTCGACCACGATGGTGCAAGGCATGGAGGAAAGGCACATCTTGAATGCGTCAGACGGTCTCAAATGGCTTCAAGAGGGCAGTTTGAAACGTCAGGTCGCGGCCACCAAGTGCAACGACCTAAGCAGCAGAAGTCATACCGTGTTTACGATTACCCTCTACGCCAAGCGTAAAACCGGCGAAAATGGGGATGATTACCTGATGGCCGGCAAGCTGAACCTTGTCGACTTGGCTGGTAGCGAGAACATTCAGCGATCCGGAGCAGAGAACAAGCGCGCTGCTGAGGCTGGACTTATCAACAAGAGTCTACTTACCCTCGGTCGGGTAATCAACGCTCTCGTCGATCGAAGCGCTCATATCCCATACAGAGAATCGAAGCTCACTCGCTTGTTACAAGACTCGCTAGGGGGACGGACAAAGACTTGCATTATTGCAACAATATCTCCAGCAAAGGTCAACCTAGAAGAAACGATATCAACACTGGATTATGCCTTCAGAGCAAAGAATATCCGAAACAAACCACAACTCAATGCCCTGATCAACAAAAAGACATTACTACGAGATTTCACCAGCGAGATCGAGCGGCTAAAGGGCGAGCTCATTGCCACACGACAACGGAATGGTGTATATTTGTCAAACGATGCGTACGAGGAGCTCACGGTGCAAAACGAGTCTCGAAGGATCTTAACGGAGGAGCAAGCTGCCAAAATAGAGACTTTGGAAAACAACCTGCGGAACAAGGTGCAGGAGCTGTTCTCTCTCACTTCTAGTTTCATGGGGCTGAAGAAGGATCATGAGGGAACGCTGGGGCAATTGGATGACACTAAGGGCATTCTGGAGCAGACCGAGATAGTGCTGGCGGCTACCAGGAAGGGACTGGCGGAGGAGACACATATCCGAAAAGCGCATCAGGCAACCGAGCAAAGGCTGACGGCTGTTAGCAACGAGCTCCTCAACTATCTTGGGAGGACAGTTAACGATGTTGATGGCCTACATGCAAAGAACAAGCGAAAATCTGATCTTCACGACTTCAACCGAGAGACATGGAACATAGCGCAGGGCCATGTCACGGACATCACAGAGATGGTGGAAAGTCGAATCGCACAATTTCGAAAAGGGCAAGAAGATCACATTTCGAATATCTCGGGCCGGATGCAAAACTTTGTGCAAGAAGAGCTCGAAAAGCTGACGTCTACGCAAAACTTTCTCGACGAAAACCTGGCTTTGTTCACCGAGTCCAAAGAGCAACTGCTGGAACGGAAGCAACAGTCGAAGGAGGAGATGGACGAGGTGCTCGAGGAAATCAAGGTTGTTCGGGATAATGTGAAGCAGAGGGTCGGCGAGAGCCTAGAGGCTATCGCTGGTGCGGCGGAAAAGATTGCTGGGGATGTTCTCAGCGAGTTGAGCACCTTCCACAACCAGCTTCATACGTCGTACAGTACACTTGGAAAGGACTTCAAAGGGATCTTCGAGGAACTTTTGGGAAACATCAGTGCGCAAAAGGCGGAGTCTGATAGGCTCAGACAAGAGCTCGAGGTGGCAACGCAAACGATTGTCGAGTCCAACGAGACGGTATCGGATAGAATACAGGAGGTTCTGGAAGAGGAAAGGAAACAAGCGGCCATTGAGCGCCAACAGCTGTTGTCGCAGATCACCAAGCTCATCAACTCACAAGCCCAGCTTCAGGAGTCTCGGTTGGTAGACAAGGCGACAAGAATCCAAGAAAGTATCAAAGAGACGAACAAGACTTTCAAGAGCAACGTTGCGGGCTATCGAGAGGGTATGAATGCGTGGAATGCCAAGGATAGTCAAATTTTGGAGGAGATTGCTCAGTCGAGAGACGTGCTCAAGACCAGGCTTAAGGATGACTGGACGGTATGTTTTCTCTTGAAAGACGAATCGGGCGCGTTACTAACATCTTTTAGGCTGCAAACAAGCACAGCACGTCAATCCAAAACACGACCAAATCTGTTCATGCAGAGACTATTCGTGTTGTCGACGAGCAGATGCAAGACCTCGATGTCCAAATGCAAGATCTGGACGACTTTGTCACTCGCGCCAAATCATACAACGCCGAGCAGAGCGAGCACCTTTCCGAGGCCGTTTCCAGTCTGAATAACACTGTCGAGCAGTCCTTTGACAACATTTCCGGACATTGTAAGGAGACGTTCGGTAGAGTTGAGGATCTCGGCCAACATATGGAAGCCGATGTTCAGCGCTTCCATGACACCCTCGCGCCCCTCGACGAAGAGGTCATGCAGCCGCTCTCGGACCTCAGAGAGGACATCAGAGCCACCGAGCTCAAAGAATACGAGCCAACAGGCACCACACCCCCGAAGGTTCAGTATCAGTACCCGACCGAACTCCCTCAAACAGCCGCCCACGAGGCTCTACTGGCCGACATGCGTGATGCCCCGACGCCAAGCAGACCCGTCCCCGTCAGTAGTGTTTTGCCCAACATCAGCTTCACGCCCCCATCGGCTGTCAAAACACCCTCTCGGTTACCAATAGGACTGAGCTCACCCAGCCGGTTCTCTGAAAGTGCGAGCAAGATCCCACCTGGTGGGAGCCTCCGAGAAGTCAACCCCAACGTACCATCGTCCGCCACCACGACCTCCAACAACGCGCCCGTTTTTGATGCGGCATCTAGTGTCTTGTCGCTTCCGACTGTTAAGGAGGACGGGGATGACGATGTGACGATCACCAAGCTCAAGGTGCCCACTGCTACCGGCCCGACAAGGACGAGGTCGTCGAGGTTGTCTAGGAAACCGATGGGCGTGGGGATGAGCAGTGTGGGACAGGGGCCAGAGAATATCCCGCCTCCTGCGGCTGCGTTGAGGAGTTCGACTAGGAGGAAGAGTCCGCGGTTGAGGTGATTTAAGCGACATTCGTTTTCGTTTCTTTTGTGGGGTTGGTTTCTTGTATGGAGTTGGGGATGGATGTGGGTTGGCGCCAATAAGTATATACTGTTTATCACTGAAGGCTACTCAAAGGAGCAAAATGATGGGCGAGTTGATAGGTGGGAACAAAAGAAGGCAGGCAGGGTTGTTGTTGGCTACTATTATGGGCTAGGATTGTATATGGTTTTTTTTTGTGGTTTTTTTCACTCGAAGCACAGCAACTGATACCCCCTTTTGTCGAGTTGATGGATGCGCCTTTGTTGTATGGTTGGCTTTCATAAATAAGAGAGAGGCTTATATATAAATATTTTCTTACACATCGACACCTATCCCCTGTTACAATTACTTTTGTCCCTGCTCCAACTCAGCAAACTGCCTCTCGACCTCGTCGGCGAAATCCCCCAGCGTCTCAAAAGTCCACTCGAACCCTACTTTTCCCTCTCGCGACAGCTCCTCCAGATTGCCCCCCGTGCCGTAGTTTTTGGGATCAGTCCCCCCTCTGGCAATGAACACGCTCCTCAGCCCTACCTCCTTGGCGGGGATGTGATCGGCCGTCAAGCTCCTCGCCACATGGAGCAGCTCGCCTTTTTCCTTGTCCACTCCCAAATCTTCTTTGGTATGGCTGAATAAATACTGGAAGTTATTCAAGCTAGGTTTATAACTCCCTATCTTTTGCGCGGTGTACACTGCGTCAAATTTCACTTTTCCCTCCAGGGAATTGTTGATCGTGCTGGCGATGTTGTCATCGTTGACGTTGGACAGGATGATGAGCTTGTAGCGCTTGGAGAGCTTTTGGAGGGCGGCGATGGTGTCGGGGAAGGGGGACCAGCGGCCTGGGCCGGAGCCAGCGTGAACGGCGTCGGACTCGGAGAAGGGGACGGAGACTTCGCGGGCGAGGAGGCGGAAGCACTCGGATAGGGTTTGGTTGTAGGGGAGGGTTGGTTGGGTCTCCCAGAGGTGGCATTGGAAATCGTCGAAGCGCTGGACGGCGGAGAGGGGGGTGGAGAGGAGGGGGTGGGTGGGGGGGAGCTGGGAGGTGATGGGGGATAGGTCGGTGGTTAGGCCGGTTTCCCAGTCTATGAGGGTGCCGTAGCAGTCGAAGGAGAGGGCTTTGAAGGTTGTGAGGGGGGGCGCCATTTTGTGATGAGTTGGTTGTGTGTGTGAGTATGAGATTGGAGGGTTTGGAAGTTGACGGGCTTTGAAATGCAAGTTTACGATGTGAGGTGGTTTTATATATGAGACGGGTGTGAGAGGTGAGAACAATGTTGATATCATGTGTTACCTTGTTGTCGATCAAAGAGCACCTCGCATAGAGGTACACCCGCACTATCACCGAGGGATCGAGTTGGATTCAAAGGAAGGGCGCACTTAACCTGATTTGGACAGGCGAGCAACAATCTTGCAGTTTGCATCATTAGCCTTAGCTGTTACTGGCCGGCCGACTCATAGTTGCCTTCCTGTTCCGGCCGCAACGTCCATGTACTATATGCGCTTTGGAATTTCCAACCGTCAACAAGGGCGTAACCTCTTCCTCTACCAGCTACGGGTTTAAATCGGACTTAGAACATCGACACGGAGATGAACGGAGAACCGGTCTTCAGCAAGGCGCGCCCACGTCAATTCTTTTGTTGACACTGATTCAACACTTTGCCCTTATCTGATTGTTCAAAGTCTACACCAAGGGCGGGATGAGCCCCTCTTCCCCCTCACTCGCATCTTCCTTGTCGTCCCCTGTTGGGTGCTGTCACGACACCCTCACTTCAACAAATCATACGGTGAGATGGCCGAGCGGTCTAAGGCGCCACGTTAAGGTCCTCCTTAATCAACATCTTCTAGCAAGATTCCGTGGTCCGAAAGGGCGTGGGTTCGAATCCCACTCTCATCATTCTCTTTTGCCAATTCCTCAAGAAGTTCTCTTTTTGCCCTCTCCACTTGTCCTGTCTCAGCTGATTCATGACTGGAATGTGTGGTGATGGTGCTGCATTTTTTTTTACCTCAGGCTGCTGAGGTCTTGAGAAGGAAGTGGCTGTGACCACTGCCAATAGGTGAAAGCTTATCAGTCCAACTTGGGGTAACTCGCAATAGCTGCTCAATTCCTTTTCCATTCGTCTGCTTTTTAGGGGAATCATGTTATATCTAGTCCTTTACAGCCCAAAGTTCAACAGTGCACGCCGTGATATGTATGCTCTTTCATAGTTCATCAAATACGCTCGACAGAAACGCTCCAGCAGCTCCCAACCCACCCATTGTAAGAATTGGTCGCTCCCATCTTTGTATCGATGCTCCAAACCGTGGCAAGGTGCGCCAATACCAAATAGCGGCGCCCATCGTCAATGCTGATATACCAAGTCCTGCAAACACAAGACTGTCAAGACTGGGCGCCTGCTTAATGCCCTTGTACTCCAGCACTTCTCTCCTCCTCCTCCCAGCCCACCACCTCCTCCATACCTCTCCAATCCACGGCACCTCGTACATCACCCCGTGCCCTAACCTCTGGGAAAGACTAAGATTAAACCCCTGAACCTCGGTCCCTTCTTCGACCCAAGGCAAGCGTTCCCAACCTCTTGGGCCAACTCCAAAAGTCTCCCTCCCGAAGTCTTCCACAAACTCTACCAGCCCGGGATACTTTCCCCTCGTCACCTCCGCCAACCACCTCCTCGGCACCCCCTCATCCACGATCATCAAACTAACCCACCCCAACACCGCGCACCTCGCCCCCATCGTCAACTTTGCCCACTCAACCTCCCCGATCACATCCAGCACATCCCTCGCCAGTCCCTCTAGCCTAATCCTCCTCTTCTCCTCCGGCGCCATCACCTCCCCAACATTCTTCGGCCCCCTCGTCAGACTCGCCGGAATAGAAATCCACCCTGCCCTCCTAGCGGCAGCAGCTTCCTGCTCTTCCTTTTCTGTCTCGACGTCGGTGTCAAGCGATGACATACCTAGGTGTTCAGCCCGGGCGGACATGGCCTGGCGAAGCTGGGCTGGTTCTGTCCATGGCAGGGGCATGGGGAGGATCTTGCTGTAGGCGGGCCGGGTGCTGGCTGCCCAGTTGGCGGAGGAGACGTAGAGGTAGAGGGCTATGAGGGGGGTCGCGTTAGTGGAGAGGAAGGTGGTGTAGGCTTTGCTGTCGGCTTGGATGGTGGGTGTTGGGGGTGGGAACGTGGCATCGTGGAAGGAGGGCGGGGGGTGGGATTGGAGCTGGCGGAGGATGGAGGTGTAGCCTGAGACCCAGGTCCGGGTGGAAGGGTCGTGGAGGGCGGGGAGGTGGTCTGTTTATTTTGCGTGGGTTAGTTGACCGCACCTCAGTAGATGAGGGGCAAGATGGTCATACTTGTTGGTACAGCTGAGGGACTAGATTGTATGAGCTGGTAATCGGCTTTACTTGTGGTCTGGGCGAGGTAGGCAATGGCGGCGATGCACTCTGCGTCGATGGATGGCAGCCCGAAGGCTGGGCCCCAGACATAAAGCTGAATGACCATGATACTGAACTTGAAAAGCACAGGCCCAATAGTACCGCAAGAAATTCCGTCGCGCACCTCAATGTCCAACAGCTTGGAACGTGTTGAGAGAATGCACGTCCTCACGTGGCGATAAGAACTGCCTGCCCCTCCATTAAGGGTCTTTCGCTGTTATCGATAAGATCTGATAATCTGGAAATTTTCCAGAACACCAGCCTTTGGATTGCGGAAATCGAAATCCAAATGTGGGGAAAGATTTCGTTCCCGCTGCTGCCGCACCCAACGACTCCACCAAAACCCCCGGGAGAGATCATCGGCACCAAATGCATTGTCAGGAGCATGAACCCCAATTTCACTCGTTTCATCATCCCACACTTTCTCTCCGATCTCGTCCTGTCACTCTTGACACCTTGAAGCGATGCGCGTGATCAACATCAAACTAAGACTCCGTAAACAAAAGCTCTGGTTGTGTCTGGGGAACAGAAACCGAGTTTCATATGCTTGAGATCGCATCAATCACAGCTGCCAGGAAGCTGTCAATGACGTATTTCCCAACTTGGCCAACCACTTCAACCCCTGGTCTAGCCTCTTTGTCTGCTGATTGTCACTTTTCCTGCGCCTCGGCAAAACCACCACGGCTGGACAACTGAGCACTGATCACCGCCGAGCCCAGAAGTTCACACAAGAACCAAACTCTCGCCAAGGAAAGAAGCGCCCCTTTCCCAACAAGGGCAAAAAAGGGGACGTTCCATTTTCGTTCAGCTCAACTATCATCTGGCCATGCCTCATCAACAAGACTCACTCTTGTGAGCACAAACCAGGAACATGGTCAGTCTTGGGAGTCTTGGGAGTCTTAGACAGCTCTTGGTATCATCATCTCTTCGGAAGTCGCAAGCCAGGGAGGACGATACATCAAACCCCGAACTCCGTTCCCGTTTGCGGGCCACGTTGCGCCCGAATCTACCCGCTACCCGAGTCCAACATGATCCATTCACAAGTTCTTAAACGCTCAATCATGATGATCCTACGGAGCCATCAATGGCGGGCCTTGGCCGTCGGATGCGGGGGGCTGGTGGACGATGCTACTGCACGAAATAATTTCAGACATGCAAGTCAAGGGCTTGACAACCTCAACATCGAGCCACTTTTGCTGGCTCGAGATTCAAGTAGAGTACGATACGCGGGATACGTGGGATGATGTCGTCGTGTCCCCCTTGGAATCACACCTGTCAGGTAGGAAGGAATTATACCCGATCCAGATAACCCGAGCCGAATTGGCCGGGAAATTGTAACAGCACTCTTGTTGTCTCTCTCTTTCACAAGGAGGAAAAGCAACGAGAGAAATAAACATCCCAAATGCCGACCGATCGACCGATATGCCCGCTGGTCGATGTCCGTGTCCACGTGGTGAGCTGTTGATGAAAGAGGAAAAGTAGGGAAGCACGTCTTTGACATGTGCTAGTGAAGACCCATATTGAAAATGATATTGCGCACTGACGATATCTAGACTGTCCCCCTATCAAGCCTCTTGCCTGGACTAGCATCTCACGATTCCGGTTATATCCGTCCTCCGCTCGACCATGTCTTAGTGTTGAGAGAGAGCGCCAGGCGGAGGAACGGCTCCTCTTTCTGTCAGATCATCCCTCAAAATCCATCCATGGTCCGGAGCTATTGTCAATGCCCATAGCTCTAAGTGGATGAATAGCCCTCATCAAACCCCGTTTGATCTTGATCACCCGGTCCAGTCCGTGATGATCCCCTCCACCTGCTATTCCAAAAGCAACCAGGTCTTGCGAATACCGGATTGGATTGTGTGTGTGTGTGGGTTGGGTATCATATTTTTTCCCTCTTCCGCATCTCGGTGCCTCTCCTTCCTCCTGAGTCCCCCCTCTCCCTTCTTGGCCCGTAACAAATAACACAACCGAACACAGTCAAGCTGCCTAGCTTCAGGCATGCGTCCCCGAAGTTGACCCTCCCCCTCTAGGTCCCCCACCAAAATATCGAATACCCGCTTTCCGTTCCGTTTAGAATAAAGAAAATGCTATGTGGGTGTCAGGTGTGTGTGTGTGTGTCTCGTCCCATTCTTGGAATAGCCGCCAAATGCGCGCCATATGTTCAGCAATGTTGCAATGACAGCGGGGGACTGGAGCAGGAGCAGGGAGCAAAAAATCCACAACTCCACCTACCCACCGGCAAGACAAGTAAGCTGAGACTCAAACATCGCATATACAACCACAAAGACAAAACGCAAGGTTGGAAAGCAGGGGACGAACCAAGAGGTAGCAATTACCACTCTTCTCAACTGAGACCCCCACGCCTCCTACACCGTAGTATACGACCACACTGCGACGCAAGGAATGCCAAATGAAAAACAAAAGAGAACCAAGATGAGGTTGATTTAGAAATGCATGTCATGTCAATGGGCCGATGAAAATCGGATGGGTCCGGTGTGGGTTGTGGATGAGAATGAGGGGTCTGAATTGTTCGGATTTCCGCTTTCTGTTCTTCTTGCAGGAAAGGTTGGTTTGCGCTTCGGTCCGTGTGATCTATGGAGTCAAGAGTTTCATTAGCGCCGCTCTTGGGATGAAAATAAATCGGCAGAATATGAGACATAACAAAACCAATGTTGCGACTCATGAACATTGGATTGGGCACAAATGCATAATATAGGATCGTTTTGTAAATGGGGTTGGTAATGATAGTTTCTTGTGTCTTGTATTGTGCGTGTGTGTGCGTGCTATTTCTCATCACCCATCTGCTGCTCTCATTCATGAAATGAGATGAGCGAAAACAGAAAACTAAAAACTCCCCAAAACAACTGATTGATGAAATCCCACATCTCCCATCATCATTCCCCCTCCTTCTCATTCCCTTTCCTCCCTTTCCTCCCTTTCCATTGTGGGGGGTATCGGCGACCAATTGATAAAAACTCATGTGCGCCGTTTCCCAAAAATGCTCCCTTAATTCGTAGTAGTGGTGGTGGTGGTACAGTGGTGTAAAATCCTTCTAATAATCCCAGAGTTTGTTGTGTGTGCGATAAAAATTCATTTCGTAACATTTGGAAATCTTTGCAAGTCGTGTCGCGATAGTAGTTGGGTAGGAAAAATAGAAAAACCCGTTGATTAAAATGTCGATAGTAGTAGTTTCCGAAAGTGGTGGTGGTATTACAATGCGCAGATAATTGTTGGAAATCCGTCCCGGAGTGTTGGTCCGTTAGATGCCGAAAAGCCAAAGATAAAAAAGCTGAAAGTTCAAAAAGCTGGAGGAGGTGTGGATGTCTCCCAATGAGCCGGCTCTCGGGTGGTAGGATGGCAAGACAGTTGCTGTCGTGGTGGTGGTGGTGCCAGAAAAAGGTCCGCAATGGTACACAGCATTGCTGTAGTGTTGAGGCAGCTGGGAAAGAAATGCTGGTACGCCAATCAGGGCGAGGGCCTTTTGGTTGAGACGGTGGAAATGGCCATGTCGAGGATGGCTGTGGTGCATCATGCACGAAGCACGATGGCGTGCAGCTCACAGCGCGGGAAATTCGCTGTTGTCGGAAACCAATGCGGAGACACCGAAGCCGGCTCCGTTGTTGCAGCCTCGCATGCCCTTGATATGATTGCGTTCGGCCTGTCGAGATCTTGAAAAGAGATATCGGCAAGGCCTAAAGACCCATGGTGAAAGCGGTAGCTAGACGTGTAGACCGTTGATATTCGAGTAGGTAGTGGTCGTCGGTACATGTACTGTCGACCCTTAGCCCCTCTTGGGAAGAGGAGGCAGAGGACGACTCGGCGGGGGGCCGGGGCAGGGAGGAAGCTGAGATGGTCTTTGAGAGTCCATGGTGTAGGTCTGTTCGTTGTGGGCGGCCATTGTATGGTGTTGAGGGCGTGTTGAGGGTGAGTGAGCTGGTGGTTGGTGGCAGTGGCTGGTAGATGTGTTTAGACAAGAAAGCTTGTGATTGCTTCTATGTTCTGATGATGAACTGATCAGATAGTGTTGGCTGATAATGGTTCGAGATGGTGGGCTTGGATGGGGGGTGAGAGGAGGACAGAGGCTCCCTTATGTAGCAAGCCGCGAACTGATAATCTTGAGATTACTCTCTCAAGCCGGGATGCGCAAGAACAGCTTCACGGACAGGGCTGTGGGCAGTTTCCAGGATTTGTGGGGCAGTGAGTCCCGGTCATCCCCTGGCATGCTGGGCAGACCGGTAGCGAGTACCCTGCTCGGGCCCGGAGGTACTTGGGAGGCCCTCAAACATACACGTAATTTGGCTGAGTCGGGATTCGAGGGCCAAGTCGCTCAGGCCACGAGGAAGGTACTGCGACCCCAAAAGCAGCACAAAGTTGCGGTGACGCAGCCACGGCTTGGCAGTAACTCAAGGTTGCCAGGTTCTCGATGCCCACCGCGAAATAATGAAACACAGCATCACGCCCAGGGACTCCCTGTCGTTAATACCGCAACCCCTGCTTCAAGAAAAGCCACGGCTGCTGTACGTACCTTTCACTCCTTTTCGTTGCGCCAGCGTCTGAAATTTTTGCAATACGTATTGTGTATTGCTGGGGAAATAACGCTGAATCAGAATAGCGGTCGACGGCAGCCCGACCGACGCATGTCGGCCGCTCCAAGGATACCCACCCGGCCGCTTCTCCGGCGACTGTGTCGTCGTCAATCCGGCACTCCGTCTGAAGCGGTCAACAGTGTTCCCCCAGATGCCGGTGGTTGGGCATCGTTGCGCTGCGTTTGGGCGCATCGTCCCCGCTTCATAGTGTAGTCCCCTCACCACCAGACCTACACGGCCGGCAGCACTCATACGTGGAATTACATACAACCGTACATACTCTGATTCCCAGAAGTTGACGCTGCATTCGGCAGGAAAGCCGAGCCGCAGAACACGTTTTTCAGCGCGCAAACGGAAGCGCCCGCAGCACAGCGCACATCGCAGCGCATTGCCCAGCTCAAGACGCGTCTCCTCGATGTCCGAAAAGGGCGGCACACAGCGGAGGGGAAAGATCTGAAATTGAGGAATTGCAAATTTAGCACAGTGCCGCGCAGCCTGGACCTGCAACTCCCGTCCGGTCGAAGCCTCGTCTCCCTTCTGCTTGAGGCTCCACAGCCAATTTCACCGTGATTACCAAGAATCCTCAATGGCATTTGTTGGGAATTCTGCATTTGTGCGAGCAAAATTTCCCACACCAGGGCTTCTTTAGGGGGAGCGGGGCCCATGTCAGCGCATTTTTCAGGGGCCGTACGCCCTGAATGAGATTCGACTTTGTCGTCACCGTCACCTCCACGTTACTGTCACTGTCCAGAATCTGGCACACACACCCAGATTGGCTCAGGGGCTGGGCATCGACAAACGCAGCAAATGGAAAAATTACGGTGTACGGGGTAGATTAGGAGAGACAAACGCAGCCTAGAGGCGGTGACAGATATCAAAGCAATCCCCGGCCTTTACTATGCCCGTGGAAATTGACTTTGGGTCTATGTTTGAGAAGGAATTCCATCGGCGCAAAGAGCAAGCTCTGTTTCAGAAACAACCTTTGGAGCTGAGACAGTGGAGGCTGGATTTGCGACTTTCTGTCCACCGTCTGCTGTCGTTTTGCTTGTCCGTCATTCCGTCAGGGGAAAGTTGAGCAGCCGATGCAGGTCCAGGTCAGCTGGCCACCTCACTGCAACCCATCCTTTTCGAAGAATCTTCTCATCGCCCTCGCCATCACGGACCGATCCCTGCCGCTCTCGTATCCTCCAAATCGGTGTTGCAAAGCCTCATGACCACACCATCGCAGGTTGCTGGGTGGCTTTGCGGAAGCCATCCACTGCGCTCGTGGTCAACCAGCACCCGAGAGACGACAGGTCATTAAATCCTTTGTGCGCCGTGAGCTCTCGTGGCAGGTCGTTTTCTGATCAGTGATATGGAAGTCTGGGGAAATCCACTTCGCAACAGCCGACCATACCTACCGAAATTGGATGGATCTGATGACAGGCGGCACTTCAGCGCACAAGCCCTTGCTCCGATCTTTCACCCACCGGGCTGAGAGAGGCTGAAAGAGAAGTGGATTTTGGGGTTTCTTTTCTTTTTTTTCCTCCACTCCGGTGAGGCCGATGAGGGGTCCCCAGTGACGATTGGCAACAACAACGAGCTGCGCAACATCATGGAGATTTTCCACTTTCAGTCTTTCGTCCGTCTAATCCGTCCCAGCAGAATGGTCCTCTGAAGCGTAGCATCCAGCCTCGTCATCATTCAGCTCCTGACACCAATCTGCCAATACGGAACCACCGTAATTACAGTACCAGTACGGTGGCGGAGCGGAACGGGAGAAAACGTCGGCTGTCCGCTCCGACGGTGGGCTCAACCTTCACACCCTCTTCTTCTGCCAACCTAGGATATTCGTAGAGATGGTGTGGTGGCCATCATCAAAGCAGGCCCACCATTTCAAGGCCTGCCCTCTCTTATCCAGGAACAGGAACAGGTTCCCATCGCGAAGTGTCGATTGGCCCGGTTGACATGAAGCCCCACGTTTTATCTAACAACAACATTGTTCCGACGCAAGGCTATCATTTCTACGTCTATAACCCCGCACTTATACCCTCACGACATGCACACACTCACATTTGGAAACTAAAACAGGGTTGAATACATATGACTGAACTGATGACACCGCATTTCCATCGGTGAGTGAGCCATTGAGCCAGCACTGTCGCCAGGCGCGGGGCAGACGTTTAGGCACTGGCTGTCAACCTAACACTCTCTTTCCTCTTTGGGCAATCCGATTCAACCCAACCCCGCCTTTTGGTTTTTGTGAGGCATTCACCAAGTCTCTGGTGCCATACCAGCACACCTAAGGCCCATATACAGGGTATAATGACTCACATTCACACAGGGCATCGGATGTGTGTTGGCAACTGGGCAACGTTCGACTAGGATTCGGAGAGCCGGGATGTGTAAAAGGTAAGCAAGGAAATTCGGAGGATTCAATGACGACTTCTTTTTCTTGATACAGAGTAATGACAAGAATGAAAATTCTGACGGGAAATATGCGGCCGCCGCGGCACAGGGAAATCAACAATAAACAAAAACGTAAAACAAAGCGTGACCTCCGGCATGAGGAAGATTGTTTGTTTCAATATGCAACCTGCCGAAACCACCGACTTCCATCACACTACGCATACGGGTAACGTGGTCTCAGTCTCAGTTTCCCTACACGAGGGGTACACACACACGCACTTCCACACCTCATGCAACTGCAATGTAATGTAATGCAGAAACGGGCCCGAAGAAGGGTGTTTGGTGTTTCGTGACCTGCGAGATTGTCCGCTTTTGGGATATTGTACATGAGGAACACCATATCGACTTCGGTCTCGTTCAATGTGGCATTGATGGACAATCGTCGGCTGCAAAAGCGGCAGTATGTGCACGGGCGAAGAAACAGAAACACACCACTATACCCTGACCTATGCTGGGAATTGCTTCAGCAGCCGCCGCTGTCCGCCCGCTATGACACTCAAGACTCAAGCGAGCGCTTATTTCAAGCATACTCGTGCTACTATAACATGGTCCGGAACAAAGCTGAACAGAACGGTAGCATTAACCGCGAGCCGCCGCCCTTTGAGAGTTGCGCGGCTAATTTGCTCTTCCATGTGTCTGTTCTCTCCTCGCCTCCGTTGTGCATACATGACATAGCACTGCAGCGCGCATCTCTCCGTATTTTTGGGACGGCGTAGCATCGTCAACAATGTGGGCGGGAGCTGAAGGCGGCGCAGCACTGCCGGGAAACATTCTTTCCAGCTTTTCCAGCCACCGCGATCTGTCAATCATCATTTTTGGGGAAACACAAGAAAAGGAGGGAACCGACAGCCTTCAACTTAGGTAATCTCTAAAACATCATGGACTTGAACAAAGTCAAAGACCACCAAGATAACCGAGGAGGAATTAGCCGCTGCACTGTTCTTATTTCGGACATATTTCTCGATAGCCTTGCGCACTAAATAACTGGAAAAGCAGCATATTACCATATGTCAGCATCATGAAGATTGATATAGCACCAGGTTCAACACAACACAAACATTTTGATATTGAACAACATTCGGTATCCAATGAAACGCGAGTCCGAGATTCGGATCGCGGCCGCTCGGTAGATTGTTTCAATCAATTGTTAACACACTACTCAATCCTCAAGGTGTTTGTTTGCTTTTTGCCAGCAGAACATTGGGGGCTCTTACTGCTGCAAGTGATATATGATGGCGAGCTGATATGCTGTATCACTCTCACTCAGCAACCGCCATCTATCTCGTTGGCAACTTCTTCACATTGAACCTCGGTACTCGCCCTTATCTCAGTCCTCCATCTTCGTGTTCGTCTGCATTCCAGGTAGGTTGCATTGATGATCATCGCCGACCACCAAGGACTGATGACAAACTAAGTTCGAGATGGAGGGTATACCGCAGTAATACGGGCTGAAGTTCATCCCATCCAGGAACAACTCACCTTAGTGCTCACCTTCCTTTGGGCTTTCGGTGTAAGTCATGCGGCGCAGTTCAGGTACCGCCGGGCGTCATCACCACAACCCGCCGTATATCCGTATGGGAATTATCCTTCTCACCCACCCATCATCATCGTGCCCTTCACCCACATCCCGTTCCCCTTGCCCCAGTGTGTGTGTGATGCCCGAGATCAAGGTCAGCAAAAAAAGAATGCCACAACAACCAACAAGCAACACTTTCCTAATACGGACATGTTTTTTTGGTGAGAAGAATGTCTGTGCATTCTTTCGTGGAGAACTGGAGACCGAGACCGAAACGCCGCCGCCCCCCGATTGACCCAGCAGTTTGGGACGGAAGGGCTCAAACGTTTGTAAGATTGACCCCACATTTTACGGAACCCTTGCTCTCACCAACATCATTTCATCATTTCTCATCAGCATCTTGCTGTTGCGTTTTTCACCGGCCGCCTGCATTCATTCACCGCAAGCAGACTTTCTTGCGTTTTACACGTCGCAGGGTAACAGCAGGAACATGATCATGCGTCACGCCGGAAAGTCAAGACGGATTGGCGATAGGGCACGTGTGCGATCCCGTGGACAAGTTGTGTGACATTGGTGCCCCTCATCTCTATCAACGGCGGGGCCCCTCCCAAAACACCAACAATCTCTCCGATGACGAATCCCGAGAAGAAATATGATATCTTTTTCTTTTGTTCTTGTTGCTTTTGTCGATCCGGCTGAGTCGGCTTTGGAAATCCTACGGTACTATTGCGTCTGCCCAATCCCACAACTCTGGGAGCTTGTTGCATATTTGCATTATCAAATTTGCGTCCGATTGGTGTCGGAGAATCCATCATCTGACCTCCTTCCCTCGCAGAGTTCCATCCACCCACAAGATAAAGCGTGTCTATTCTCGGCCTTGGTACCCCAACTTCTCCATAATGTCCCCAAAAGTCCGGAACGTCGGGCACAAACGAGAGAAGCGATCTCTTCTGCAAGCAAGCGGTGAAGAAGTGGATTGGTTGACGATGAAGCCTACCTTTGTGATGCGCAGTGATGGTGAAACTGGGAAAAAATAACATGCAATTTGCCTCAACAGCGGTGACCGTTACAGAATTCCAAGAGGCATGAATTTGAAATCTGGCTTGACAAATACACACATTCCAAGGGTGGGGTTTGAAAGTTACTATTTCGGCGATACATTACACCACCAGGAAACCTGGCTGGCTTTCCCAGCCTTGTAAAATTACACACGGTCAAAACCGGGCAGCCATCCCTTGACTTGCGCAAAAATACCAACCTGGAATCAAACACGCGCGCCAAGCCGAACCTGGAAACCTTCTAGAACATCTTCCGAACATCTGTCAATCAAACAAAAATCTGTGGTGCCTATTTTCATTTCCTTTTTCCAACAACCCACCATTCCACTCCCCAACTGGGGGCTTCCCTTCCCATTCACATGCAAAACCCATCAACACCACACAAACGGCATTCGTGATTTTTTTTTTGATGATATGAGCCTTTTTTTGTCTTTTCAACGTTAGCCGCCAAAAAGATGCGTTTGTTTTTTTCTCTCTTTCTTCACCGCTTGTCTGCGTCATATCACGAAAGCCGCCTCTCGCGCTCAAACTTCACGTCTTGGGAGTTCATTCCAGGCAGGCAGGTCCCTGTCTCATTTGGTGTCGTATTTTCCCCCCTCGCCTTTTCGGATCCCGGCTACGGATAGTACCAGTATCAACCACCACCAGCAGTTGTCTGTGTGTTACAGGTTTACGAAGTACACTACGATATCTCTTGAAATTGTTGAATGACATGATAGGACCTTCAACTGCCAGCCATCTTTATGGTGCTTGCCCTAATTTGGGTGGATTTACAACAACGCTTGGTTTTGAACTGACACAACAACGTTACGCTACCCGTTAGTTTTCCTAGCCTTGTCTATCATTATTATCAACAAAAATGCAAAATGTCCGAAGACGGATGAAACGGATGGGGAATGAATGATGACGTTGCCCAGGCTCCTAACCCTAGCAAACAAGGGTTGTCGTTGATCTGGTGTCTGGGGCATGGGATGAAATTGAGAGAGTCTTCTCTGATGAACAACCTGGAATGCTTGATGTGAAATGCCGAGATGTCCGCGCCGGCAATTGTAATTATGATTTTTTTTTTTGCATGCCATGTCCTTGGTTGTGTTGTTGGTTCGTTATCGTGTTCCAGGTTCCCTCGTCTCGGGAAGTTGCGAAACAAGGTCGAGATAACGAAAATCTGACAGGTCTGTTTTTCGGGTTTCCGCACGGATGATTTCCAGCAGGAAAATTGTGGCTGGCTATCTATGGAGTGTACCAGTGCCCAACAAACCACCACAACCAACAGCAACAACGGGTGCTTCGCCCGAGAGAGGTGTTGTGAGCATCTGCGAGAGTAGAAAAGAGGCGTCCAATACCTCCCGGATCTTATTCTTGTTTGGGGACACTAAACCAAGCTGTCGGGCCGTCTCTCTCTCATCATCAGCCCATGGCTTGAACGCCATGCCATGTAAGGCTACCTATCGAAGCCCAAGTTCCGTTGTCAGACGTGCATATGATGGGATGGGATGGCGTTTGGACCTCGCATCCTTCGAGGTGGTTTCTTGGGATTGATTATGAATGGTCAGGACCAAGTACCAACATAGCCGAGAGAGAGCCAGCCCGCATGAAAAGGAAGCAAAAAGAACAGTGCAGTAGCCGGTTCTTCCAGGGCATCACATCACGTCTTGCTGCTTTGCTTTGTGTGCCCTTACCGTTGCAATCTGACATACGAACCGATTTCTGGGGACTCGGAGGATCCAGCAGGGCGGGGGGTTGATGTCACCAACAACGAACGCCCTTGACTTATCTTTGGCCTTGCAAGGTGGTGCCTGGGATGAGATAGGTACGTGATGTATCGGTAGGCGAGTCGGGACGAAACAGTGAGGAGGCTTCGGATGTCGTGGCTGGTAATCCATCAGCATGAATCACCACTTTTGCGTTTGCCAGCTTGTTCGTCTCAAGTCTTGTCTCGTGGTGATGGAGTCGTTGGGGAGTTGACTCCAGCTCCATTCATCTCATCTGGGAAATCCCGAAGAGGCCTGAGGCCTGAACCCTGTGTGGATTTCAACCCCAGCTTTCCCATCTCAACCGAACCGAACGTTGCAGTTTCGCTTGTAAAAATAAAACACAAGCCAGCCCTGTTTCCTTTTCCGTATCACAAGGTGTATCATCGGTAAGGTTTTACGAAATGGAGACCCGGCAGTGCAGTTGCAGTTGCACAGTGCTTCGTGGTGACAGATTACGGTACCAGCGGTCAATTGTCTCAGCCTCCAAGATTGTAATTTTAATGTCTGGAATGACCGAAAAGGGTACACCGCTGTTCAGCCTGGCCGGCATACCGATGCCAGCTTTTTTTCGACGACGGAGATCGCGGCAGTCGCAGACATTTCGAGAAAGAAAGTTCGGCTCCGTAACCGTTGCCTGACGTGCTTGTCCTTGTGTTTAGCGTGTGGGTTGGTCGGGTGGTCCTTGCTTTGCGGGCAAAGTCGCAGCTCCGGAAATGAAGCGTGGGGTTTTTCTTCTTGACCGCCGCAACACTTTCATGCTCACGAGGGCACAAAACATGTGGATTTCATGCAACAGCGAGAGAAAATATGAAAAAATCATGTCAAGGACTGCTCCTTGCTCGACAAGCTTGTTCTTCTTGATCAGCCGAGCCCGATGCTCGGTACCACTGCTCTGTAACCGATCCTGCTCACAAAGTCTCCATCACAGTTTTCAGCTGGGAATGGGTTGTTGTGCGGGATGGACATGGGATTGACACAGTGACTTAGGTGTGAACAACTGGGCACACGCAATTCCCGGCCCTTCGGCCCCAGCAGTTCGGGCTAGGTGCCGCCGTCCGGGCTTTGCTGACGCTGTCATATCGATCGGCGTCAGCGAACTCCGTTCCCGAAAAGAAAAAGAAAAAGCAAAACCACCTCATCTTTTCGGTCTTCTAACAATCGCAGCATCAGACTTGCGCAACTGGTTCATATCCTGAAACTTGACTGTTCAACTGACCCAAATCAAGCCAAGCAGCCATCAGCCCTCTCACTCTCTCTCCAGCTTTCATCGAACAACTAAACAAACGCGCCGGTTATGTTTTTCTTTTTTTTTTTGCCTAGCATTTCTTTTCCTTTGTGCCGTGCCCCAGCTCTTGTGCTCTGGTTGTTGATGCGCCCCACGCGCTCTTCTCTTCCTAGGCCATCCGTCCGTGCTTTTGCCCAGTCCAGCCCCAGCCGCCCAAAAGGAGAAAGCGTCCAAGTCGCAGCGCCTGAGAGCAAACGCAAGAAAGAAAGAAACCCCTGCCACCCACGTGGTGGAATGGCGCTGGCCCTGGCGATCGCTGCTGCATGAAGCCCCTTTTGGAATGGCTTCATCAATTTGCCTTCCCTCCCTTTCCTCCCTGCACTGCAGCCAGCTTGCGTTTGTTACGCACAAGCCACCTGTCGATTTCGAGGTTCTGAGTAGACAAGAGAGAGACGAAGGGTCTGGAACATTGTTTAAACAATTCCCGTAATCATCTCCTCCTGCATGCTGCATGTCTCCATCGTATGCAGAGTATGCCCGCGCGCCGCCGATGCATACCAATACCGAGAAACATTCATCGCCATGTTTCTTTTCCCTATCTCTCAAGAGTCTCTGTCTTGTTGATGAACATGTCTGTTCCCCCTGCTGAAATTTTCCCCCGTATTCACGATTACGAGTCTTCCAATCAAAATTCATAGCGTTGGCCTGCCCCTGTTGATAAGCTAATCATCAAGCCCTGTCCCCTTGCCTAGTGCCCGCAAGAAAGGGGAAGATCACTGCTCCTCCAAGTGACATCGTCGCCGTCATCATCACCACCACAAAACGCCTCCCCCAACGCGAACTCGATCTCCCTTCCCCCCCTTCCCCTACTAGTGATCCTATTTTGGGGTAAACCAGCAAGCCCCCATGTCGTCGAATGGGTTAGTGAAGGGAGGGAGGTTGCATTCATGCGGCCCACCACCACCACCACCTCTTGAAAACCAAAAAGTGAACTTGAACGCTGAAGCTAAACCAAAATCATGCGATTGCACGGACCTTTGCTTGGGGGACTAACTGGCTTGGCTGGTCTTGTCGATGTTTCCTATTCCCAAATTCATCATATCATCCCTTTTTTGCGCCCGAAACCTCTCGGGGTCGGGTCGGCCTCGTATCTGCCGCTGGATGGATGGATGGGGTTCAACAAACTTGAAGCGATGATGACCGAGACAATGACTGCACGCCCAGCACAGCAACAACAACCGAATACGTCGTCGGTAATTCTACCGAGATGGAGATGTTTGAGATGGATGGAAACCACCTGTAACCTGTCCATCATGTCCCGTCCCCCAGTCGTGGGGGCGCAACGGGACGGAATGAGAGAGGCAGTATTGAACCCATAGCACGCACTAGAAATGATATTGTATCCGTATGTAATGTATTCGTAACCGCAGAAATCATCAATCGGTGATCCACGGTTCAGCTTCATTAGTCGAAAAACTATTCCTGGAGTCACCCGCGCGCGTCTACATACCACGCGAAAATCATACTCCCAAGATACAATATCATAATGATGCTATAGCATATCCAGCTCATGCTGCCATGCGGCGTGGAATTGGCGCTGGTAAACAAGCGGTTGGCTACCGGAACAACCTGACATGTTTGTTTGTCCTTTCAACTTCAAACATTTCTCAAAGATCACCACTTCCACCCTTCCGTTTCTGGATAAAGGTTGCAACCAATTCACCCCCCTCCCTCGGCCCCCGCGGCCGCCTTGCATGGCCTGATAACAAGACCAAGTTGACGCCAAAACCTGATTCTTCCTTGGGGCGGCGGAGACAATAGCGCCGGCCTTCTTTTCCCTGGGGCGCAGTTCGGGAGATCTCGCGGATGAAATTCATCCGTTCAGTCTTGATTACTTAGCTTATGAGGCCATCTTCAAATGCTAGCCCACTTGGTGGCTTATGCCCCGCAGATACGCAATGCAGACGAGGCTCCGATGATCCATTGTTTCGGTTTTCAGCCTTTAAGTGTAATCTTCGATGCTTTTGTCGTCATGTATTGCCTCTCACGTGCGGCGTAGAGAAGTGATCGTCATCGATGTCCAAGTCACACACAGTCAGCGTCTCGCAGGTGGATGTGATAGACTGTGATAAGGACTAGAGGCCAGGGCACCCAAGACTGGGGCCCCGCGATGGACGTACTGATAGACGATGCTTAGGTCAGAAACACCTTCCCTATTATTTGACGCCCACAGAAAGAGGCGTTGAGGTGCATGTTTCCCAGTGCCTGCCGGCAGCTGTGAGCAATTGCTTAACTGTGGCAACTGCCGTCATCCATTGTTTCACCTGCTGCTGTTGCTATTCGGTCATTCTGTCGTGATCGGCGTCTGCAAGTGACAGTATGCCGGGTTGGCCTCTGTTGGACAGACCAGGAAGGTAGAAGAGCATCATCCATGCCATCCAATTCCATCACGAAAGCCACAAGGCATGAATGAAAGGTCCAAAGGTTTTGGAGCCCGTATTCGTCGTTCTTGTGAACACCGCGCATCTGCATCCCAAGCGAAAGACCGAAATTGTTACTGCGGTGCGTCCCGGATGATCGTGTTTCAGGGGGGTTGAGTTGACAAAAGTTGAGACGTACTGCTCGACTTTTACTGACAACATCAAGCAGTTGTCCATCGAACCACTCATATGATGCCGTTCTCCGCCACTGTTGTGATATGTATGTGAATACCCCGCACCGATGTGGTGTCGGGTGGCCGGTCACCAGCATGCGGCCGGCCCGATCGAGGAGCATGGCGATGCTATGATGACCATATCACGACGCCATGATTGCATCCTCGTCCCCCGCACCAGCTTCATCAGGAAGCTGCGTAGAGGAGATCCAGTTCTCCATCATAGCCTGACCTCGAGGCCGACCGGCCGCTTGAGACTTGCCGCCTGTCGGCATTGCTAAACCTCCACCCTTTCCGCCGCCCTCCCGCCGCTTGACGACGAGGCACAGCACGCGCCCATAGATCGCGAAACCCTCGTACGAGATATCCATGGCCATCTTTTTCTTGTCATCAGGCCCATCTGTGTCCTGGGCGGCCGCTTTCTCCCGACGGCGCTTGGATGGGGGTGGCCTTCCAACTGCCGTGTCACTGTCATCATCATCATCCTCTCCGTCACCAATGAACAGCTGATCATCTGATGAGTCTGTATCAATCGTCTCAACAACGTCAGGATCAACTTCGGAGGGAACCGCCGCTCCCTCGATTTCCCCGCTGGTTTGCCTGCGTCTCTTTGGTCTCCGGTTGGCAGGTGCCGAGTTTGTTGTTGTTTCATCTATCGCGGGGATATCGTCCAGGTTGATGGCATTCTGATCATCCTCCTCCTCGCGGATCAGTGTAACATCATCATCTCCACCAGCTGCCTCCTGAAGGATCTCGTCTCCATCAACATCGATGGGGGCGTCATGAGCCCCGCCCGTCAACTTTGAGGAATTGGACGTGAGCTTGGTCTGCACCTTGTCACGAAAGTGCTTTTTCTTGTGCAACAGCGAGTGCCTCGTGTCGGTTTCCGTCAGGAAGATCGACACCTCGAAGTCATCTGCTCTCAGTGGTCAGTATGATTGAAGTTTATACACTTGGTGAGGTCCGAGAACCCGGGGTAATGGTATGCTCTCTCACCTTGGACTACAACATCCTTGATGCTTCGCTTCTTGTTCTTCTTCTTCATGCGATCTCGCTCTTGCTCCTCGCGAAGTTTCGGCAAGACCAGGGGCCGGACGCTCTCAATAACTTTGGGAAGAATAGGGTCACGAGGGTTCAGGAGCCATGACTGTGTCAGTGCGGGGTTGTCCAGGTATATGCGGCACTCGAGAACCGAGTACTTGGTGATTCTGAGATATCTCCGTAACGGCGCCATGGTCGTCAACGTCGACACGGTAGCTCATGAAGCTGATGCTTGTAGAGTGTGATGAGTCGTAGGCACCAATGACATGTCATTGAAGAGCGGTAAGTCGTCCATGTGGGGCTGTGTCCTCAGCCTTGCAGGGAAGGCGCCATAGGGCTGCGATGACGTCGCCACAACCACTACCCGAGTATCGACACAAAGATAGCTAACGGTCAGAACTGAACACTAAGCATTTATAACCTGACTCATATATATCAAGGAAGGTATCTAATTGAATCGCTTGCGTTGGTGTAATATCATGGGATTGTAAGATCCATATGCTGCATGCTTTGATCATATTCATACAATATACACCTCGACCTTCTGTACCAATGCTCATATCTGTCTAATCTCTTTGCCAGCCATCTCGGGCCTCTCCAACTCCCATTCATCTCTCAACACCGCAAACATGAGGTCGCAAACCAACAAGCTTAGCCCCAAACCCCAGACAAGAGTAATCGCATAGAAAAAGTTTGCATTTCCGCTGCCAGCGTAAATCCACAGATAATAGAATGCCGGCCCGAGAAAGGAGGCATACATGATAACCGCCGCAATAACAAAACTGTAGCGCATGAGTGGGAAGACGTGCCGGTATAGTGGCACCATAGCCAAGAATAGCGAGGTGTCGCTGATGCTTGGGTAAGGCTTGAAGATGGCGAAGATTCCAAGAAGCAATGTCAGAACCACCAGTGGTTGCCGTCGAATTCGTACCGAGAGGCCGCCGACGTAGCAGGAGAGGTGGAGCCAAAAGACGGCCAGGAAAAATGATCGGAAGGAGTCGAACATTTCGATAAAGAAATACCACCACAGGCCAACGTTAGGCGTCAAATCTGACAATGTGAGCTGTACACCATATGTCGAGGGGAGGAATTCCCAAGAGCCAGTGATGAGGTACGACATGCCAAACAAAAGCCCCAATACGCCAAAAACAACTGGGACGTGAGTCGCAGCAAAAGAGAGGATTGACTTTTTGGCTCGTTCGGGTCTTTGCCTGTCGAAGCACAACAGAAGAAGTGGCGGAAGTAGTAGTAATGGGTACATCGACAGATAGCTCGCAAAGGACAGCGCAACCATCGCACTGAAGGGTGCCCCGGAGACGGCCTTGGCGATGGCATGGAGAATCGCACAAGTGGTGAATACGCTCGTAGACCGTCCGAGACATGTTGCGATAGTAAAGGGGTTGAAAAGGAAGCTGCATTCAGTCAGCGTCTTTGCACAACTATCCAGCCCGAGTTCAGGGGTAAAGGGGGCTTACATGGCCGCAATGACGAAGCCACTCCATCTCCTTTCGCGACGTGGGGACGAAAACAGGGCAGATGAGCCTGCCTCACCCGAGTCCGCAATTTTCCATAGCGCACCAGCACTCAGTAGGTCGATCGCGATGTAAAGAAGGTAGGTGAAGATCGGGTAGCTCAAAGCGTTCGGAAGGAGAGAGAAGAGCAGAAGGAAAAGGGGCGCTTGGTGGTAGACACCACCATCGTATGGAGACACATTGTGGTTGTAGAGAAAGAGGCCTTCTTGCACTGGAAACTAGTTAGCATTATTCCAGGCCACAAAGAAGCAAACAGCGACGCGACAGATTGGACTTACAGCGCTTGAAGCTGGTGACTGGAGTTGAGACTTCGACGCGGCCCGTTAACAGATCCGGGAGATCAGGAAGAAGAGTAAAAATAGCAAGCCGTAGAACGGCGGCGCCAGCGTAGAGAGCCGCCGTCCTTCCCACGGTTACCTTGCCGCCATCCATAGCTCAATGCGCCATCTCCTGAAGTGCAGAAAGGAAGTTGAGGTCAGCAAAAAGAAGTCACCGTGGCCGAAATTTGGACGCCAAGTTCGAGACTCCCAGGAGTCGTGCCAGCGAATCACTGGGCAGCTGCATACCGGGCGAAGTTGCTGCCGGGAAGTCCTTGGTGGGGTGCGCCAAGATGTTAATTCACTGCTCTGATTGAACGGCGCACCGTATCTCTTATCGCTTCCCGGCGGTGACGGATGGCACAAAAAAGTTTGGGAAGCCAATGGGAAAAAATACATTGGAAAAGTTCACCCCCCGCGGCCTGCAACCACTGAAAAGTTTCGACCTGCGCTGTGAGATTCGCTGACGAGGTCCCCCAATCGATACAAAATGGCCAAGATCAAGAAGAAGGGCCAATCCGGTCAGGCGAAGAACTACATCACCCGTACCCAGGCCGTCAAGAAGCTCCAGATCAGCTTGCCCGACTTCCGCAAGCTTTGCATTTGGAAGGGAATCTATCCAAGAGAACCCAGGAGTCGCAAGAAGGTTTCCAAGTCGGCCACCGCCTCGACCACCTTCTACTACACCAAGGACATCCAGTACCTCCAGCACGAACCACTCCTTCAAAAGTTCCGCGAGCAAAAGGTTCTCGAGAAGAAGATCTCCCGCGCTCTCGGCCGCGGTGATGTTGGCGATGCCGCCCGCCTCGAGCGCAATGCTGGCCGCCCCGACCAGACCGGCAAGCCGCGCTATACCCTCCATCACGTTATTCGCGAGCGCTACCCGACCTTCATCGATGCCATCCGCGATCTTGACGACTGCTTGTCAATGCTCTTCCTCTTCGCCAACCTCCCTTCCACCACCGCCGTCCCCGCCAAGATGATCGCCCGGTGCGAGCGCTTGTGCCACGAATTCCAGCACTACCTCATTACCTCCCACAGCCTGCGCAAGTCTTTCTTGTCGATCAAGGGCATCTACTACCAGGCGAACATTCAGGGGGAAGACGTCTTGTGGCTGGTACCTTACAAGTTCAACCAGAGGGTTGTTGGCGATATCGATTTCCGCATCATGGGGACCTTTGTTGAGTTCTACATGACCCTTCTTGGCTTTGTCAACTACAGACTTTACTCTTCGATTGGGCTCAAGTATCCACCCAAGTTTGATCAGACCAAGGATGAAAAGGGTGCTGAGCTCGCGGCGCTCACTTTAGAGGGAGTCAACCTTGCGACGAACGAGGAGACTACCAAGGCGATCACCAATGGCGAGGGTCACGGCCCCGACCCCAAGGTTCAGGCCGAGGTTGACAAGTTGGTCAAAAAGTTGAGGACTGAGACCAATGGGGACAAAGTTGATGAGGAGATGGCCGAAGGCGAGGATGAGGATGAAGAGAAGGCTACCGATGCTATCGACAAGTTCGAGCCCGCTGCCCCCGGTGGTGACGTCCTGCCGCAGCCAACCTACAGCGGCAATGACCCCTCCAAACTCTTCGCCAACTGCACCTTCTTCCTCTCGCGCGAGACACCCCGCCAGTCCCTCGAGTTCATCCTCCGTGCTTTCGGTTGCAAGAGGATAGGCTGGGACTCAATCCTCGGTGAGGGATCTTTCACAACCGACGAGTCAGACCCTTCCATCACACACCAAATCGTCGACAGACCGATTATCCAGGCCGCTACAACCGAGGAGGGAGATGGCGAGGATAACCAGACCGCACAGAAGCTCGGACCCAACCAAAGATACCCTGGAAGAATTTATGTGCAACCTCAGTGGGTGTGGGACTGCGTTAACGATGAGGAGCTCAAGAGCCCAGAGCTTTACGCCCCAGGGGCCGCTCTGCCACCGCATCTCAGCCCCTTCGTCAAGCCCATGCAAGGACAATACGATCCTACTATTCCCCTCGAGGAGCAGCAGACCGAGGGCGAGGCTCTTGAGGCTGAGATCGAGGATGCCAAGGTTGAGGCTGAGAGTGAGGAGGAGGACTCCGAAGTCGAGAACGATATGGATGTCGCTGACGACAACGATGACGACGAAGAAGAAGACTCGGATGCCGAAGAGGAGAAGGAAGACGAGGAAGACGAAGACGAAGACGAGGACGAGGAGGTGCTGCAGAGGCAACGTGAGCTTGAGGCTGAGATTTCAGGCAAGGCTGTCAAGAGCAAGCAGGTAGACCCCAAGCTCAAGGCCAAGTTGGACAAGAAGAAGGAGCTCGAGAGGAAAAAGAAGGAGGAGGCCGAGGATCTGGAGCGGGCCAAGGGTATGCTCAGCAAGAAGAAGCGCAAGCTATTTGAGCAAATGCAGTACACAAACAAGAAGAAGAGCACCGAGGACATGAAGCTGCGGTCCAAGAGGAGAAGGCTGGAAAAGGAAAAGGCTGCTGGCAAGGCGTAATTATTCTGTTTTTTAGGCGCTGTTGGAATTTTAATGAGATACCACTGTTCTCTCAACGCGGTTTTGATCACCTGAGATGATAGGATATGTTTGTTAGATGAGCTCGTGCTTTAATGAAGACTTCCATCTACACATTGTAGGTGAGCCTGTCCGTCCATCTTTGACATCTGATTCCAGACACTCTTCCTGCTACCTGAACCAAGAACAAATCACCTCTGTTCACTTGGAGACAAGCCAGTCTTTTGTTTTCAGCACTCATCCTTAAGATCAAGGCACCATACTCATATTCTTATGAGGGCCTCTTGTATCTACAACAGGACAGAGTAAATATCCTGAGCATGTGATTGTAGACCCACCTGGTGTGGAAAATGAACCAAAATGGAACCACAATGGAGCCAAAAACATACAACACCAGGGATTCCCCAGTGGTCACCCACCTGAGTACTGATCTGGTGATCAACTGCTTATCTAGGGGAGAGCGGACGGGATCCCGAGTTTTCAGCTGTCTATGGTCGTATGTAATAGATGTTGTCTGGTTCAGCGTTGATATGTGACATCTGAGACTCAAAGATGGGAAGGAGAAAAGAAACGAGCAGCCAGAAGCAACCGCTCGCCAGCTGTGACTGGGAAGCGAAAAATGAGAGGACAAGATAAAAAAAAAAAAAAAAAAAAAAGTGCAAAACAGATGTCGGACTCTGATGAGGAGTTCAGAGGTGAAATTGCATCAGCCGTGAATCGAACACGGGGCCCATCGATGGCAACGATGGATTTTACCACTAAACCACTGATGCTGTTTCTTGTGGGGTTGTTGAAGATCTGAGTCGGAAGGTGGGTACTTGACAGTAAGGGAAGGTAGGGTTGGGTGGTGTAGTATGTCTGGGGCAAGATACCTGGTAACCCACTCTGAGAGGCAGGGAGAAGGAAAACTCTCACATATACGCACACATATCAGTTGGTAGAGTATCTTCTCAGAGGCAGGGAAACTAATGTTTTAACGACGTGAAAAGCATAGGCAGCTGACCCCCTCTTTTCCTGAACTCATTCGTGTCTTATACATACATCTACAAAACCGGTAGGTAGTTAATACACTCCTTTGGTCCGAAGAACAACTGCTTCTTCATGTAAGTAGTGCCATGAGTTTAGGGCTCTCATGATTATGCCACACTTTCTCAATAGAAAAGTTTGAGGTCAAGCTTGAGATATAGGAGGGTCTCGATTGAGGAGTCATTCTGCAGCATACAATGCCTCACTTGCCTTATTTCACCAGCTCATCTGTCGATACTATAGTAAGTAGCATCCAATCGCAGCCGTCAGCCAAACTCATTTCTCATCTTGTGATGATTAACAATACATGTATCTCTCAGAGAAATATGAACGTGAATACCTCTTCTGCTTTTTTGGATAAAATTACTTGTATGTAAACGGGCTCTTTACAACAGGGGTGCTCTTCGGTTAGAAAAGGGGTTCGTGTTTACTTTCTTTGTTAAGAATTCTACGGATAGCAACGCAACATAATAGTCGGCAATGTCGATATCTCTACAGCAGCCAGCACATAGTCGTCAGCGAACGAGAAATACTGCAGATTTACAAAACATATCCTTCCATCAAACATCAACCCTCTCTATTTTACTCTCCTACCCCGAAAACAACCAATGCAAATGCTTTTAACCCCAAATCCATCTCCCCGACAAATCAACAGCCTACCGTCCCGCCTATGTCCCAGCCTCCTTCACCGTATACTCACTTCCTCCCCCCCAAAAGCGCCAACTTCTCCAATCCCGTCACCACCGGCGGCGTCTGCTTAGCCCTCATAGCCTCCAAGCTCTCAAACAGCACCCCATCCCCACCCACCGGCCTATACCCCCCTCCCCATCCTCCCCTTCCCCATCAACCTGCTGCTTCTCCTCCTGCGGCCAAACCTCCGCCACAGCCATCTTACACCCCTCCAGCACCTGCCCCATCGCCTCCTCAATCGTCCTAGCCCGCTCTTGCATGTCCCTCCTCACCAGCCCAAAAACCAACCTCCCCACCTCCTGCTTCGTCCCCTCCACTCTCTCCACCAATCTCCTGACGCTATTAACAAGGTACTCCTCTTCATAAACCGTTCCCTTCCTTCCCCTAGCCCTCTTCTTCTCCTCTCTTTTTCTGTTCTTACTTGTAGCTCTTGATACGTTGGACCCCACCGTCCCCACACTACCCGCTTTGCCGGTGTACCGGGTAAACATACTCGCGCTCGTCGTAGCCCTCGAGCTAGCAGCAATGGAAATATCATCCGGTACATCATACCCATCCGTATTCTTACTTCCAAATGGATTCTCCCCTTCGTAAAAAGCCAGCGGATCCTCCTTTGCCTTGCGGCGGAGCTCAGCAATCCTCGGGACCTGCGCTTTCAGCTGGGCTTTGCAATCAGCAAGGAATTCTGTGCTGGAAGAGAAAGCCTCTGCAAGGCCGGTATCAATGTGGCTCTCCAGCAGATCGGGCCGTTTGTGTAAGGCGACGAGGCGGAGGGCATCGGCGAAGAGGTAACCCTTGCAGAGGGATTGAATGGCGGATTCGATAGAGGAGAGGCACTCCATGTGGATTGTTGCTGCCGAGGCATAGTCCTTTGCTTCACGGAGGGCGTCTGCGAGATCGCTTGCTACTTCCTCTAGTCTTTGGGCTGTGATGGGCGGCTCTTGCTGCTGAGCTACGTAGAGACACTCGCGCCAGCAGGAGGCGCCCGCCTTGAGGTAGCAGTCAGTGGCGTCGTGGTAGTTGTTGAGAGACTCATATGCCAAGCCGGCTTCTTTGAACTGGGAGATGGACTTGAGGTAGGAAGCGAAGAGGTCAGTGATGACTCGGTGGTGCTGTTCGACGTGGCGGTATATGCTCAGGGCATGCTGATAGAGCTTGTGCTTGACGACGTAGGCCTTGACCTCCTCGAAATCGCCGAGAGCCTTGAGATGGTCGAGGGCCTTTTCGTGGTGGCCAAGTTTGTCATCAATTGTGTACTTCCGCCTCAATTCCGGCATTCTGTGAAGCTCCTGGATGAAGGGGAGATATTCCCTGGGATCCCGCTGAGACTGCTGGGCAACCAGCAAGGTGAGGTCGAGGTTGTATAAACCAAGGGCATGGTCATAGAGTCTGTTGACATCAACCAGGAAGCAGATGTGCTCGACAGCACGTTCTGCGAGGGTTTCATCCTCTTGCATAAGATCGGCAACCACGCGCAAGCCATCATCAAGCGCCGGTGGGTTCTTGCAGACATGTGCTGTGATGATATTCTGGAGATTGGCGTTCTTCTGGGTCTTGAGCTTTTGCAAGGCAGCATCGCAGATCTTGTTAATCTTGCTCTGCTTACCAGAAGCGTCAGGCTCTTGTGGCTGAGGGGCTGATCCAGCCTTGGTGTCCTTGTACATTGTCTGTGTGACATCCTCCTCCCTAAACAAAATCAGAAACGTTGCTACCATAGGTGAGCCGAGGAACTTACTTGAGAGTGGACAGGAACAAGTCAATATTAGCCGTGTCCTTTACCTGTTCAAGGAACAAGCTGACATGCTCCAGAAACTGCTCCGGCCGGTGGTCGTACAGCAGGTTCATATCTACACGCTGAGTACGGCACGTCGCAAAGGCGGCGCCGTAGTTCTTCGCCTCGATAAGATCCCGAATACCGGATAAAACCATAGCACGGGGATAGATGGTCTCGAGATTGCCCCGAGGCATCTGGAGCACGATGCTCATCCTGCTAGGCATGGCCACGACCAACTTGCCACCACGCTCGATACTTCGGCACCGCTCATCGTTTTCAGGATCATCCTGTGGAACCTCAAGCTCTTCTTCAGCAGCCAAGTGAACAAACTTGACTAGGTGGTTGGTGGTCGTGAAGATGAGATGATGCTTGGTAACAACAAAAGAGGTGCAGTTCTTGGCCAAAAGGGTCGAGTTGCAATACAGGTATCCGTTCCGAGCTTGACCAAAAGCCAGGTACTCGCCCGAGTGTGTAATGAAACTTGTCCAGGGCAAAAAGCTGGCAAACCCGGCAGGAAGAGGGAGATGTTCTCCTCCGATGATTCTGCTCAATCTTCCACGCCAGTCCTGGGCAATGACCCCATCTTCCTCACCAACTGGGGGCACTATCGGCGTGGTTATGGTTGCGATGGAAGTTGCATCCGTCCTTTGCCATCCACGTTCGTTTGTTTGGGTGCCTTCGAAAGTATGCCTGAGAATTTCGACATCTTCCGACATTTGAAGAACATGAACCTCGTTTGAGCCAGACAGGCCAACTTGTAGCACAGGCTCCTCGTACAACTGAGCATGTGACTTTCTGAAGGAAGCTGTTGAGACCAGCTTCGGGGCCAACATCCGGGGCCCTTGAATATCAAGAGCAAAGAAACTAACACCACCTCGGTGTAGCACAGCCATAGAGTTGCAATCTCTTCCGATAGTAACATCGATGACGGGAGACTCGACTTCGAGTTCAGCGAAGGCCATAGGAGGAGGAACATTAGCCGTCCGGAAAGGTGTGAACTTGAGCGTCTGACCGTCAATCACGGCGACAGCTCCGAAGTCATGAGGGGAAACTCCCGGCCCACGAGCGATGGTAAGAATGTACTCGTTGACGAGTACCTTGCCTACACAACTTGTGAGACAACTGAGGAGCTTTTGAGGAGTAGAGAGGTTATCTTACCTGCTGTCGCTGTAGCACACAACAGTGGTTTTTCGGCGTGCCAGGCAAACTTCGGGCTTCGGTGTTGCTTGTTGCCCCCATCACCACAGAGGAATTCCTGTTTCAGATACCAATGGTAGTTGCCCGTCGTCCATAGCTGTACCCTATCCTTCATGATAACAGCCAGAACGGTCGAGTCTGAATTCCACTCTAACGCCAGCTCTCCAGCAACATCGGGTGCATCTCGAGGGGTTCGAAGTGTGAACTGCCCATGGCGCAAACCGTTCCTTTCGAAGAATACAACGTCGATACGGTCTGGCAAACGCTGAATACCGGCCATGAGATTTCCCTCGGGCCGCCAGCTCAATGCACCCTCAAGCCCATCAACGGGCTCGCTGACACTGTCTAACTCACCATCACGGTTGTACACACGGATCACACGCCTTTGCCCTTGCTGCAGGAAGTTAACGGCAACATATGCTCCATCACCCCTCCAGCTGATACTGCATCGTCCGTCCTCATTCGGGCTCGGAGCACCCTCATCTACCTTCTCCGGGATGGTCGGGTCTCGCAGTCCCTTAGCCTTGGCGCCCTTCCCGATAAACTGAGTCTCCTTCTTGCCCCATCCAACAGAGACATGCTTCGACAGCTTGAGGTCCTCCTCGCTGAGACCAACTTCGGCAATAACGTCGAAGCTCCGGCTCATGAACAGCACCTTGGCGTCGCCGGTGGCAATGACAAGCAGCTCCTCATCTGGTGACCAACGAGCCGCTGAGATAGAAGGCGACAGAGTGCCTACAATTTCAATGTGCTCCTCGCCAGTGGCGGTTCCTTCTTCATCTTCAGCGACAGTGACAATGTCACCACCGGCCATGATGACGCATGTTGTAAAGGTGTCACTGAAGTAGTGTATACTCCGGATGACATCTGGGCTGCCATCTTCGTTTGGACAGAGTGCATCCCATGTTGCAATGCTTCTCGATTTTCTACATAATATTTCTCAGTCTTGAATTTACATGACAGAATGGGGATGATGAATAATGCATCTTACAGGTGAGAAGGTGGGTGCATATGAGTGTGCTTTGCCAACCTCAACAGCTCGATCCGGGCATCCTCGGCGGTAGGACCGCGGGCGACAATCACCTCATCCCTGGAGACATCCCAGCACGAAGCCGAGAAGGGGTCCGATGCCGAGGCGGTGGTAGCAAAGGGAGAATCCGGAACCGGGTCCCTGAAGACGCTGTGGCCGATGTTGCGTAAGTTCCGCATCTCGTCCGGTCAAAACTCTTTTCTTGGTGTGAGTCTTGTATGAGTCAATCGCAGGTTTTAGCACCGTAGTGGTGCGATGATTGTCAGGATATAGCTTCTTTTCGGGAGTTTTCGGCGGCCACCGGTGCTAAAGTGGTGAGAGCAGACTAAGTGGGTAGTCCAGAAGAGTAGTACTCGTCTATTTTCGTCGTGAAAAAGTGGCAAAAATGTGAATAAAAAAGTGACTGAAAAAATTTAAGAGTTGTAGTGTGCATGTAAGTTGAGGAGCTCAAGCCTTAGGTCATGCAGCTCGAGTTAGCTGATTTTTGTGGGTGTTTTTTCAGCCTTCGATATCCGTTGCCAACTTGACCGAGTGAATCAAAAACCTGAAGGTTATTCCCAAGCTCATCGTCCTCGGAGATCACCACTGCCCTCAAGAGTCAATGACACTGAAAGCTGATAGCCCCTCACGCCCCTCTATGCCCCTCCACCAACTGAAGCTTTCCAAAGCTCAAGGTTTCGCCAGCCTCAAAAATACCCAGTCAGTGCGCTGAGCTGCGGGGTCAGTCGTTGGTAGTGGCTTGCTTTGTACCAGAGTACAAAACAGTCCACCTTGTTTTAGTGGCATTCCCCGGGAAAACGGACCCGGTAAAAAGTCGCTGGTACCTTTGACAAGGCGTCAAGCTTCCGACTGTCAACAGTGGCGGTGGCCAAAATCCCTGCGAAGCGTACGAGCATCGATCGAAATGGGCGAATCAGAGCTCACTCAAACATAACCGGACGCGTTCCAGAGCTTTGAAGGCCTGCAACTTGTTGAGGAAGCAGGCCTGCAGGCTGCCACAAACAAGGGATAGTGTAGAGCTTTCCCATTCTTCCTCGTTTCCCAATCGCACCACTGATGACTTGACCGCCCGACTGTGAAACTACTTAATTGCTTCATATCACTTGCGTCTGGAGTCTGGGGTGAACTCCACCGTTTCTCTCTCACTCGTTGACATCAACGTTCGTTTCTGCTGCTATTACCTCTAATCAACCCCCAGAAAGCTACGGATCAAAGACGACGATCACCACCATCTCAACAAAATGGACGTCGCATACAATCAACACTCCTTCCGGCGCAAGTCCCGCTCGTCGGTTAACCTTAACCACCTCTCCCTCGCGCCTCTAACCTCCAAACTCCCCATTCATGATGTCCCCGACAACGACATGATCACCCCAACCTCCGCCCCCCCAAACGTCACCTCATACTCCTACCTCCAAGGCAAATCCGCACCTACCACCCCCCGTCTTCTCTCCCGCTCTCCCGGTCCCAACAACCGCTCCACCTCCCTCTCTGGCTCCCGCACTCCCTCTCGCTCAGCAGCCTCAATCTCCAAATCCAAATCCTCCTCCCACCTCCCCCATAATCACAACCGAAACAACCACCGTCAAAGCTCAACCTCCCTCCACACCTCCCCCACAACCCCCCGCCGCTTCTCCCACCACCCAAACCAACTCAAACAATCCGACCGCTCCGACTCCGACTGGCTCCTCCGCTGCGGTTCCATCATCTCCCTCGAAACCCGCGAATCCAAAGGCCAAGCCTGGCTTTCCACCCGCGCCTCCTCCACCTCTCTAGCCGGCCTCTCCCCCCAAGACGCAGAAGACGAAGCTTTTGAACGTGAGCTCGCCAGAGAAAGGGAAGAACTCGTCTACGGCAGCCGGCACACAAGCCGACACCCATCCCGCCACGCCAGCCGGAGAAGCAGCGTCCACCTCGTCGATGGCAATGACGATAACATCTACTCCCCGACCTACTCCCGCTTCGGCAGCCGCTCCCACAGCTGTGTCGGTTCCATGACCCCCGGCGGGAGCAGCCACAGGATGACGACTTTCGTGGAGGACTACTTCAACTCCAATGGCTCCGGCTCTACCCCCCTTGCTGAAAACCCCGACGAGGAAATCCCCGGTCCTGACTTTGTCAACCTTGACGAAGAGCTCGAGAATTACAACCTCGATGAGGCAGAGTACGTCAATGGCAACAATGGCGCCGAAGACGAGGCCTACGTCCGGAAGCTGGTCAAGAGCGGGAACGGGGGTGTAGGCTCGTGGTTTGGGCACGTCTTGGGTGTGAAGCTCTTTGCCGTTGAGGAGGACGACGAGGAAGAATCAGAGGATGATTACGACGGGGAGACGACTGATGGCGAGGGAAGCGGGCGTGAGATGGAGAAGAGGGCGTCGAGCTTGAGGAGGCTGGAGGGGCAGAATATGAAGACGATGGTGGATGAGAGTATTCCTCCGCCGAGGGAGGATGAAGGGGGTTGGCATGATGCTGCTTGGTTGTTGACGGTGGCTTCAAAGGTTTTGCTGTGAAACTGGTTGTTTGAGGTTTTGATGAAGTGAACGGTTGGCATTGGTGCTGCTGCTGCTGCCTGATATTGGAAACTGCTTTCTTTGTTGGTTCAGCTGGCTTGTTATTTTCGTTTACTTGTCCACTCGAGAAAGGGGAAAGAGAGGGGTTTGGCATACTGGTGTCAAGGGAGACTGGCTATTTGACGGTCTGCTTACTCAAGAATGTGGCGGTGCATTGTCTATTTGACGGTCTGCTTACTCAAGAATGTGGCGGTGCATTGTCTATCTGTCCATGGCATCGAGTTTGTCTTCGAGAGCAATTTCTCTGCGTTTACTCAGGGTGGATTGGGGAAGCTGAAGCTGTTGGGTGCCATGGTGCTGTTTGATGTTGTGGTTGACATCGGGTTATTGACGCTACCGTTTACTACGAGTTGATGGCTGGGGGGATAGTACGAAGACATCACTGTCCTTTCAAGATTCATACAAACAAACACAAAGTGTTGAAAAAAAATAGGCGCGCCCTGGCTGTCCCGGACTCCCGGTCCCGGCCAAGCTGAGCGGCGAAGGGGTGAGAGATCAAAAGACATAGAATTTGGTTATGGTTATTGTGCCGCTTTAATGCGATTGCATCACACCGGGGCGTGAGCCTTGACTCATTCAGTGGAAGAAACTCAACCACAAACAATACGGGATGATGGTTTACAAGAACAGCATCATCGCCGGCCTAGAACAGTGGGCATGAAACTGTTTACACAAAATTTCCTTTATTTATACCCGTTTAATGACATGGTTTTGCAATTAGTTTAAAAATGGAAGCGAGGAAGAAGAAGAAGAGTCTATACAAGCAAAAAAATTCTATCAGTCAGCTGCTCTGACAGCAAAAAAGCAGGGTCTATTGCCAACCGAGCAAGTCTTGGTATCTTGGTAGTGTCGACGGAAGAAAGCCCCGCCCGCATTGATACCTTTTTTTGTAGTTTCACGATAGATAGGGACATGGTGTTTACTGGCGTGTGTACATACATACAAACAACCTCTTCTCATGGAAGGTTCTAGCAGAAATGTATTCCTGGTTTTTGGTATGATTAGTCCAACATTCTAGTGTAGGGCAGATAATATGCTCGGTCTTGGGTATCATCGTCGTGATAGGTCCGGCTGACTCTCCTTTTGGTCCTGCTCGTTGGTGGAGATGGAACGAGGAAAGAAACGGACTGGTGATATGTAGCTTTGACGCAAAAAACAGGTTTTTGGAAGTGTCACGATGCAGTCCCCTATGCAAGTCTCCCATGCAGGTCGGCGCGGTGTGTGTGTGTCGACGGTCTAGAACACACACAGGAGAGCCGAAAACGGTGTCAGACAAGGGCTTGATATGGAGCTTGACATGTCTCTGGCTATTTCCGCCCTTCCTCGGGATACAAGTCATGAAGTTTGTTGCCGTGGGGCCCCGTCTGCCCCATGGAGTTGACTGCAGCGGGAACTTTCCGGTCCGAGATCCCTTGTCGGCCCTCTCTATTGGTGTCGAGTGTTTTTACTGTCGAGGTCAAGATTCCGGGACAAGACCGCGAAAACTGATGGCGTAAGTAAGAGACGGATGAGTTCTTCAGATCACTAGTATCTGTCCATCCAGGATCAGAGCTTTAGTTCCCAAACTTGACAACTCACTAACAACCAGCTGTGAGAATTTCCTGATCCAGCTCCGAGCCTGGTAATGGCGCCTCAAGCGCTTCGATCAGTATCGGGTTGCAGTTGAACGACCTCGGAAACGAAAAACCCTGTTGTTCAAGACGCCCAAGACACGCCAATGCACACCCCTTCGGAGAAGACTTGCTATACTTAAAAGGTATAGTAGGTCTAAATTATCATTTTCTCAGTATATTAAAATTAAAATTGTACATACTTCTCCATTATTTATATAATTTACTTACTATTAACATTCTTAATACTTATAAACCTTCCTAATACTTATAGACCTTCCTAATAACTTTCTTTACTTATTTTATTTACTTTTTTATTTCAACTATTTTAAAAGTTAAATTACTTCCTATTAACCTTTTACTTGTAAATCTTTATAGCAATTTTTCTTAACTATTTTATTTACTTTTTTATTTTAACTATTTTAATAATTAAAGTTATTAAAATATTATTTTTAAAAATAACTAAAGCTTAAGTTACTTTAATATAATTTAGCTTTAAATTTAAGGTTTTTTTAAAGTTTAATATTACTATTAAATATTTAAATTTATAAAGAATAATAATATTATTATTTAAATTTTCTATAATTTTAATTACTTAATAGTAAAAACTTATATATTTAACTTTTAGAAGTTTTTTAATTATATAGTTAATAATAATTTAGCCTTTAATAATAATAATAAATATATTAAATAATACTATTTTTATTAAGTATAGAGTTTAAAAGATATAATTAATAATATTAATCCTTATCTTTTTAATAAGTAGAAATATATTTATCTTTATTTACGCTATTTAAAGGTATAATTAGTATAATATATACTATTTAAGTTATTAGGATAAGATATAGCTTAAAAACGCTAATCTTTATGTTTAGTAAATACAAGTATTGATAATTATTAAGCTTTTCCGGTGTTTTCTATAGTACAAGGCGGCCACTAGCCAACTCAAAAAAGCCCACTTTAGCTAGGTTTAATCATCAAACGCCAATGCACAACCTGAGCGGAGGTTTGATAGAAGTGTCTCCAAGGAATATGTATACCCACAGAGCGTACTGGCCGGCAGTCTCGGGTCTCGTGGGGACGGACGTCATAATTACACTACACGGAAGCCTTGGCGATTGATAGAGTGTAGATGTGGGAGCTCATAGAGGCTCTTCTGTCAGCCCGTCCGCCTGGAACATGTTTCGGATGCCCGAGTACGGCGGGACAATATCAGACACGAGCTGAAAATGGTCTGGTCGAGAAAGACTTCGTATGGCGGGATGGCTGGCCAGCACCGTTTTCTCCTCAGGGAGCTGACGAAGGTTTCGAAGCACTGGGTCGTCGAGTGGGAGCGAATCAGCACTGTGCGGACGGCTGACAAGTTTGACCAAAGGTTGCTCACAAGGTGACAGGCACGCCTGAGGCACGTTCAGGGTCCTAATAATCACTCAGTCGGGGCACATTGCATTTGAATATGTGGAGCTAATTCAGGAGCACTGTCCGGCTCCGATGATTGTGTGACCGCCCTGCCGCCGAAGGAGGTATGGCAGGACTTCAAAGTTGCAGAGAGACGGAATTCCGCGGGGCACTCCCAGCCTCCGTTTTTGTTGTGGGAGAGGTGCTCCGTTGTTCTAAGGTACGGACATACCAAGCCCAGTATAGAATAATCAAAATTCTAATCGGATTGGGCCGGAAAAAACGGCTCCCAGCCGCAACTCCAAGCCTGTGCATGAGTCCCTGAAAGATATCCTTCTGCAGTGTACCGCAGTACTGTAATCGAGGGCTGTGGTGCTGGTGGACGTGTGATGCCGAGCCAGCTTCTGTTGAACGAAAATGCAGGACGTGCACGCGAAAAAACGGTGCCGATATCCGGGCTGTCGGAGCCACTGACCTGGAATCCCTCCAACCACCTCTTCCACACCATATCATCGTTGAAACAAAAAGTCGACTCAAGTGGGCAGTTCTTGTGGTATCAAAGATATGTATGGCCAGTGGACAGAATACTCGTGGCTCCCCACCGATCTGCTGAAGAAAATACAACACGGCGCACACGATGCAAACGGTCAACACAACGTTTTTGGGCTCCGATTAAAGTCGGTCAGGGATCTTTGCATGGGACCGGGTGCTCGTGCTCCCAATGACGACACTTGGCGGAATGACGTCGACGTTGAGATGAACTGCCTCTGGCCCCACCTGCCAAGAGTTGAGTGATTGGCTATCGAGATTTGGCGGGGTTATGAGATTCAACCACCGTCGAGGTGCTCCTGTCGAGACCTTCACTCAGCGACTCCTCTTGTCGACTGAGTAAGGTAGCGGCAGCATCTAGACCCGCTGCTCCGCCGTCGCCACGGTGTTTTCCTCTGGTGAATTGGTCGCGAATTGGTCACTGGTTACCTAGTGCTGTTGGTTCTATCGGCCGCATAGTCGATATTACCGATCATCAGCAAGTTTCGACGGTGGTGCTGAAGCATTGTTGCACAGCATCACTCATGTCGAGGTTGTGCCCCGGGGTACCGTCCAGATTTCCGCCATTTTGGCAGAGTGGTGTTTCTTCCAAAGATCCGGTCCTTCTATTGCATGCAGGGCATTTTTCTGCGTCCCCGTCTAGTCCAGTCCGATAAGGTGCCCAGGTAAGGAGGGGTACGGTATATCAGAAGCCCACGTCCGAGAGAGGGGTTGTGACAGATCGGCCTGGACCCTGCATTTGTCGGTCTGCGGCCAGCTTCAGGTCTTTCGATGCGGCCTCTTGGGGTTCCATGTCGAATCACGGTCGCTGGCATGGGGCCATAGTGTAGTGTACGGGCTTGTTCGATGTATCGCTGTCGGCAGCGAAAGACATGTGTAGAAGAGGACCGCACTGTAAAATATGAGCACCACCTGGTCACGCCACGGGGCAACAAAGTCGTGATCAGCTCATTCTTGCGTCATTTGCTGAAGCCAGACAGACAGCTTGAGCTGTGGTACCGTGTCGTCTTGAAAGTCACCCCCTGTTTGAGCCTTGCGATGGTATCGGGCAACTGTTGACAAAATATTTTGAGACGGGGGAATAAAAATATGATGGGATAAATAAGTTAAATGGAATTCACCAAACGATAGAGATAAATTCCATCTGATAAAACCGAAAGACTTGTAATTCCTGTATCCTTGTCAGTTTCTCCCGTCATGCTCGCGCAGATTAGGCGCACGGTCCTCCGTTGGATTCAAGTCTGAACCCTGGAATGGAAGGCACATGTGCATGAGGAAACCGATGAAGAATCTAACCGATGAGGGCGGTACCGGACTGCCTGGGTTGGGACTCAATTACCGCCAATCAGCCATGTCACTGGTAATCACGGAGAGTCTGTTGTAAAGTATGGATTTAGAACGGCGATAACAGATAGGTCAAATGAAAATACGGAAGGGGGAGATAAACACGCCCACAAAAAGAAGCCATTATTTTCGAGTTCGGGTGCGCAAGTGTGTGCCACAAGAACCTAATTGGGGACCCCATGACGACTGCGGGGTACTACCAGGTAACTTCGTTTTAGCGATTTTTAGTGGGTGGACCCCTACCTGCGCAACCTCAACAAGAATGGAAACAGAGGTACCTGTCTGCTGAAGTTGGAAAGCACAGCAGGTTGCTTCCCAGCTGTCTGAATCTGTGCCTGCATGAGCAATCGAGTTTCTAGATCAATTCTCCCATGAGCTCTGGTTTCCAAAATAACTACAGATACCAGATTAGCTCGAGATGCTGCGATCTATCCGCAGACACCAGGTACCAGGGCTTGGGTTGTTGGTACCATTACCTTGCGTCACTCGCGTCACCACCCTCTGCATCAAAACGGAAGTGACGTCTGGCCCAGGAACCCCCGCGAGCACCGGCAAATGCTCATCCAACTTGTCTCGACAGCGCCGGCAAAAGCACGGGGAACCAGAGAGAACGATTAGGAAGAGACTGGGTAAAAAAGGCAATCCCACTGTAAAATAATCCTTGGAAGCTGGGGCTGGCACAAGACGGCTACTGAACATTGGAGTGCTATTAGCTTTTTATTGGGATGCCGCCAGCCCGTTTTGACAACGCTATTTAACTGTGGTGCCGGATCTTATGCCCACCCAATTCTCCACCAGCAGCACACCTACCTGTCTACGCCAGTGTAGGTACTTACCACCTCTTATTACCTACCTACACTACCTTGCCGGCGCCGCTACACCGTACTGATCTGCCCACTACAGAGTGCCAATTGGACAGACAAGCCTTTACCAACAACCTCCATCCTCGCTCCCCGCCCGCGCCAACCCTCCGCTCTTGGATCCTTACAGGCCTTGTCGTAAAATAGTCAGTCACGCTCTCCTCTTTCTTGTCCATTCCTACCGGGGCCGCGAGGGCTCTCCCGGTACCATCAGGAAGTCTAGTCCCTTTTACCGCTCGACCCCTCGATCCGACCCGACCCCTCAACCCCGCCGTGGATAAAATTTCGCCCTTCATCAGAACCTTTCCTGACGGACACGCAAGATAGATTGTCACGGAAACAATACAGTGTAACTGAACATCATCTCCAGTTGACATAGCCGCCCTCGCCGTATCGCTCGCCGCTCCTTTCGGTCTCTCTCTGTGGCTGATTCAAGGTGAGTTGAACATTATTCTGCCGAGTTCGAGGCCCCACCCTCGCTCCGCATCCAAACTCAGAAAGCCACTGGACTTTACGTTGACGCGCAAATAATAAGATTCCCGAAAACCTCACCCCTGCCAACGGTTCTCCTTGCACGCCGCTGCCAGACGTATTTTTGTGCATACTAGGGCAGCCAGGTGGTGCAACTGCCCGTGTTTGGAACCTCTGGAACCAGTCGCCGTCGTTCTGACCGTACTACTATTAGAGACATCCTGTAAGCCATCCCCGCCTCACCTCTCACACGCATATCCCCAAGACCCAAGAACCCCGTCCCCAATCTCATCCTCATCCTCGCGCTCCACCACTGCTTCCTCCGCTTCCTCTTGTCTCCTGCAAGGGTGCGGTACCGATACTTAAAGGCCTGCCGGGTCCTGCCAGCGCGGCTACAGCCGTGCGTCCTTGGCCTTCCATGGTCCCCTTTTCAGTCTTTTTATCCCTTCGGTTCCTATCACTGTATCCCCCAACCCGTTCCACAATCATACGGATACCCAATCCTATCTCGACACTCCCTTCCTTGCCACCATGTTGAAGACAGACGAGGATTCGGTCCGTAGCGTGTCAAATTGCGAACTTGAACCCATACTAACATTGGCTTCTGGATTGCAGGACGACGAAAGATTCTTCGCAAACATGCCGGACTTCGGGGATCACGTCGACAATGCAATCTTTTCCCAAATCCTAGAGATGGATGAGAGCGATCAAGAGAGGGACTTCAGCGAGCCACTGGTCACCAACTTCTTTGAGCAAGCAGACGACACATTCAAGAATATGGACCGCGCCCTGTAAGTGTGATTCGATGCGTGATGTGCAATGAGAAGAGCTGGCAGCTGATCATGGCGAATTTGGTCACAACATACAGAGCTGCCAGAGACCTCAACGAACTTTCTACCTTGGGACACTTCTTGAAGGGTTCATCGGCCACTCTCGGTTTCAACAAGATCCGGGACAGCTGCCAAGTTGTGCAGCAATACGGACACAAACTCACGGTTGAGGGAGTATCTGAGCCCGACGAGAACGTATGCTTAAAAAAGATTGCCGAGGCACTCCAGACAGCCAAAATCGACACAGCCGAGCTCGAGGAGCGGATGAAGAAGTTCTTCGCCGGAGCTGAATAATACGGTAACATGTCGTCTATCAGCACGACGATAGACGACTGCACAATTCGAGTCGAGGAAGCACTGGTAATCAGCACTATATATTGCGAGTGATCAGTCGGTAGCAAGGGGTTATCATGGTGTATGGACCGGGATAAGCTATCGCGAAGGAAGGCCTCGTGGTGGGGAGGAACAGTTTCGCAATAAGAGTCAGCACGTTACAAGTCATGGTTTGGCTAGTGCTCAGTATTGTGGATAGCATCATGGCTTGCGGGGGGAGGTGTTGGCAGGGGGCAGCACTGCATTTGATTCCAGCGGATTGCATGAGAGAGGTGTGGCGTGTCTTGGGAACAGACGATTTGGTGTAGCCTTTGGCGTAGTGGTACCGTCCACAGTTCTTCGATTCAGAAGTTTATACTTTGTATTCTTGAAGCTGTTCAGGTCCACTTGTTGCTCTCGTCTCCGCACAAGTGATCATTTGACAGCAACACCACCTCTGAAATGGAGTAGTAAATACTAGTACCTACCTCATGACATGCTCTCTCTGGCAAGGGCGTTGTAAAGCCTGTGGTGCACGGACCACCACTCAACTTCTATCTGGAGGCTTTCTTCATGCCCATTTCGTCCCATTTGAGGAGCACTCTACTCAGGCTACTACACGACCGACTGTCTCTACAAAAGTTGCTGCTCCTTTCTCGTTAGCATTGCGAAGTTTTGGGTCACCGGTCAGTTGGGTCTCTGAGCTAGGGCCCAATCTCGCCGATTTGCTCAGCTGGCCTGGTATCAACAGCCCCCAATTGGAGACTCAAGACTCTGTTATTTAGGTATACGAAAGTCTGACTTAATTCCTCCCTTCATGACTGCTATTCAACTCAGTATAACATTCAGAAAGAACACGAAAGACACCACACACACAAAAATAATGCCTCCCAAGCCGAAACCACCACCACCCACGCACTTTTTGTGCATCCCCCTCGTCACACCCACCTCTCGAACCCAGTTAGCTTCTTCGCTGTTAACCTTCAGAGAAGAAGTCATGCTCCCCCCTCCCCAAGGGTTCTCGCTACCCGAGACGGCCATCAGGCCACTGGGAACGCTTCACCTCACACTGGGGATCTTCAGCTTCCCGCCTGCCCCGGCAGCCCCTTCCCCGCTAGTCCATGTCAGTTCTGGGGAGAACATCCCCAAGGAGGACAGGCTCGAGAAGGCGAAATTGGTCTTATCAAGCTTGAACTTGAAGGAGATATGGAAGTCTGTTAAGAAGGATGGTGAGGGGGACCAGCCTAGTATTACACTGAAGGGGTTGGCTAGTATGCACCCCCTCCCCAAGACCACGGTCCTCTACGCCGCGCCCACAGATGAGAGTTTTACTGGGTCACTCCAGAAGTTTTGTGAGGGTGTGAGGGATCAGTTCTTACAGGTTGGGGAAGAGGGAGAAGAGGGGGAGAAATTGATGGTGGAGGATAACAGGCCGCTGTTGCTGCATGCTACTGTTGTGAATACTATTTATGTCAAAGGGAGGGATAAGCAGAGGCATAGGGGGAAGCATGGGGGGAAGGAGAGGATGGTGGTGGATAGGGCGGGGGAGATTATTGAACGGTATGAGGATCAGGTTTGGATGAGGGATGTGAAGGTGGAAAGGGTGGCGATTTGTAAGATGGGTGCGAAAAAGTTGGTGGATGGGGAGGGGAGGGAGACGGGGGAGGAGGAGTATGAGGTTGTGGGGGAGGTTGAGTTTTAGGGGGATACATATTATCCCCGGTTACAAATGGAAGAGGCCTTGGTTCTGACAAGGCTGACGGATTATGGCTTTTGTCTGTTACTTATGATGAGTAGAGTGAAGACTAGGCAGAATGTTTAATCCATAGATGCTGCTTCAAGCTCAGCAGACCCATGTCGTTTATGCTTCTAAATTCGTCCCCTGTCATATGGAACGCGCTGGTGGGAAAAGAGCTCGGGCCACCCCCACAGTCCCCTAACAGCGGGTGACAGGGCAGTGTTGGAACGAACTGGAACTTACCTAGGTAACGTGAAGGATCGCCCAAGGCTGAAGCAATCAAACCATTTCCAGCAGCCTGGAGCCTTTTCTTACCACGAACATATGATTACAGGCCAACCACGCGACATACACCTCGGAATCGCCCCCCAGGCTGCAATTTTGTGCTTCGCGAGATTAATCAGCCACTCGCACAAGACACATCGACATCAGACGGGCGCGGTGGTACTTATACGGCACCGGAAAGCTACACCTAGACCATAATACCCCCAAGCAAACGGAACACAGCACAGCAGTAACCACCACCACCACCACTTTCACCACACTAATACCACACATCCAAGCCTCCATAGAACGATGCCTCGATCCCCTCTGAAAATGTCACCCCCCGAAAAGCGCCGTCCTGTTGCCTCCTCCAACCCCCCATCCTCAACAGCAACAACAGCAGCAACCACCGCCCTCCTGAACAACAACAACAACAACAACAACAACAACAACAACAACAACAACAACAACAACAGCAACACCACCCACCAAGGCCGCGCCCTCTCCCCAACTCCCAACCCCCGATCTCGACCCCCTCGCTCCTCTTCACTCGCAAATACTTCTCGAATACCACAAAGTAGCAGCACCGCCAACAGCCTCATAGCGCCCCCTCCCCGAGCTGCCCGCTCTCGAAACCCCTCCCCATCCCCAGCGCCATCTTCAGCACCATCTCGTCACCCAACGCAAGAACCAGACTACAACTACCAACCCAACCGAACCCCCCTCAACCTCCAAGACCTCCGCCTTCCCACCCCCGCCGACGTAGTCTCAGCCCTCGAATCCCTAGACTCCGAAAACAAGACCCTAAAGGAGGAGAATATACAACTCAAGGATGAGCTAGACAGGCTAGACGCGGAGAACACCAGACTTCGAGACACCCTACGACATAACACGTTGCAAAAGAACCAGGAGATGGAAGAGCTCCAGAGCCAAATACGAGGCTTAAAAGAATTCGTCAGCAAATCAGGGGGGACAGGGGGGGTGAGCGGACTGACAACAAGCGACGAGGTCTTTGGGGAAGGGATGGGCAAGCTGGGCAATGGGCTGCAGAACTGGGTGCTGGTTTATTGGAGGAGGAGCAAGATTGGTATGTAATTTTCTATATTGCTGTACTCAAAGCCGAAATAGGGGCCCGGCCAGGATGGACCAGCATAAAGGAAAGGGGAATGGGGGCCAGAATCACGGAAGGATCGAGCAGCGGTGAAGGTGTAGTCGTCATGAGGCTCTTTGGTAAACTAATATTGCGGCTCTTATGGAACAGATCTATCACATGCCAGCGAGGCTACACTTTCAGAGCTTGACCGCCTGGTTCCAACATACAGAGATTTGGTCTCAACGGCCAAGATCCACCTGCTACAGTCTCTTGTATCGAGGCTATTGACCGAATCCATCTTCGGAACCTACTATCTTGGACTGTCAAATGATGAGGCTGATAAGTTGGCCGAAACCGAGAAACTGTTGGGCACCTATGGTAAGTTACCCCTAGGAGAACCACCTGTTATTGTCAGTATGAACAACTCACCGCCATAGCAACTTCCCCCGAGATGATGAACCAGTGGCGGTCCTCGACCTTGGCGATCCTCGGAAAGGACGCCAGCGGGAAGCTCCAGAGAGAGACCTCCAGCATCACAGACACTCTCGTGGCCAAAGTCAACGGGCTGCTTGACGAGATAACATCCTCAAAGTCCAACGATGCCCGAGACCAGGGTCTCCGGTCACTCATCAGCAGCGCTATGGATCTGTCACGACTGCTTGCTGTGCAAAAGGCCGTTTTTGTTGTCCACATGCCCGAGGTCCTTCCACATCAACAAATCATGTTTGACGCCGAGACAATGGAAGACATCGGCGGTGAGGACGAAGAGGGCCTGTTTGAGAGAGAGATTTCCTGCGTGACTTTCCCAGGAATCATCAAGAGAGGCGACGAAAGCGGTGGGCACCTTCAGTACCGGAACGTGATCTCAAAGGCAAGAGTTCTCTGCTGCCCCGAGTGAGTTGAGCCGCAAAAAAAGGGGGCGTGATGATAATGATGCCATCACATTCTCCACTTGGGCTCCTAAGTGTGCTGTACACGTACAGGATGCGCATGCCAGGTTCCTCGGTCGTGGAGGTCGCGTGCACCGATCCTTCGCAACCCAACGTGCCAAACTTGCCGAATGAGTATGCAGCTCTGGTTGCCGGCTAATCTACCTCGACCATGATATTTCATGACGGCGGAGTTCCATCCTATTCGGATTTCGGGTTCGTGGTCTCTTCAGGGGCATCCCGCATGCCGGAAAATGGAGTCTGCGCTTGGCTCGGCATCGCAAAAGACACCAACATGACCATTTTTACTGCTGCAGGCAGCACGAAGTGCACTACTGCATGGAGCCGAATCACGGTGGTCAGATGCATCTTCGCTCCTACAAATTGATTATTGGTGTCGCAGAGCCGCAATTGTGGAGAAAGTACCCTGGGATGATTCGTCCTGAGTTTCTCGTCCATACACATTCCCTGGTTTGGGTATCTGGAGATCGTCCTCGGGTTTCTCCCGCATTTGCGACGGATCGGGGACTGAGGAACGTGTGCTTCTCGCGCAGCTTGGATGTTGTTTTACCGCAGAGTCAGATCTTGTCACCCATCCTCGCGAACTCACCCAACCAGCTGTTTCGGGATCGGGGATGAATCAAATCAGAGGGTGGCATTCCACCCGCAACTTGAATGGCCCGCAACGCACGATCCTTTCCCGGCTTGCCACGTAACCACCCGTCTTTAAAGATATTCCCAAGTGGAAGATGCCGCAGGTGAAGTATGAATCGGATACCAGTTAGATGAACTCGGGTTGGCGGGGTCATTTTCGCGGTGTGAGGGTACTACATGACTGGTTGATCATGCAGCTGCAACTGATAATGGCATCCCTGGATCCGTCCCAGCCTGGGCCATCGATTTTGCGGAGAACGCCTGCAGCTAGACCCAAGAAACAGCGGCAGCCAGTGAGTTGGAGCGGAGTCGTGGCTGCAGTAAGACGAGTTTGGTTGAATTTTAGTGCAGGCCTGCTGTGTCGTGTGTATGTACGCTGCTGGCTGTCTTGTCTCGGCGTCGTGAGCACTCATCAGGTACCAGGGGCTATGGCCGAGGTGCTCGATTGGCGATGACGACTGAAGAGAAATGGCGGTCGAAACTTGAGCAGCATGAGCTAGGAAGTCATAACTATGCCATCAATCAGAGATAACAGACAAACGTTGCGTATGAACCACGCGCCATGACCCAACAGATGCGTGATCCGAGACCTCCCGTGTGGCTTGCTCGGCAGATAGCTGTATGCATGTTGTTGGTTGTCGAAGCTTGGGGGAGGGGGGTTATATTCGGCTTGGAATGGCATCGGAGTTGCTTCCATCTGTCGGGATCGGGCAGAAACCATGCAAGAACGCCAGCCAGAATAGGCCCGATAGATCACGTCTCGTCTCCAACAGAAACGAGAACGAAAAGCGTGACTGGTGTTGAACGATATAGCGATGTAGCGATGTAGCGATGTTGCGCGGAAGCGGGAAGTGGAAAAGTATAATGACCTGGACACCCCGCCGCGACTCAGATTTGACTGCCCATCTGACAACACAAATGCCATTTCCGAATAAGTTGACAGGCGCCACCCATCACAGCTTGTCGCAGCTTCCGCTTCGGCCCAAAATCCAATTCACCCACATCTTCACAGCTCCCCTCCTTTTCCAAGCTGGTTTCTTATCAAAACCAAACTTCTCGCTCCTCTTTTCCAAAAAAAACATCCCCAATCCGCCGTCCACCGTCTTCTCCTGGAAAACGTCCACGACATTATTCCATCAACATCAAGAGAAGAACGCCGACATCACATCTGTACCACGCCAACTCCGTATTGTTTGCGGGCATTGTGCCGTTTCAATACCGGTCCGTCCTGTGCCGTAGCTTTGCGGCCGCAAGCTTGACTGTCCCGGTTGCTGATAGCACACTTGATACCACCCAACCACTGCTCGCCTTACAACCGCCCAACTAACTGCGTAGGGTTTGGGATCAAGAACACTTGCTTGGTCCCTTGCCTGCTTGTTGGCAATTACTTGCAGCAGGACTTTCCCAAGGACTCTGCAGCAGCTTCGATCTGAATTCGATCGGTCAGCGGGAATCAGCACATATTTTGGGAAAGGGATCAAGCCCCCTGCTCGTCCATTGGTGCCGGCAAACCCCCACCAATTGAGCATCCCCCCAACACCCCCTCACAGAGCACTTGCTCCCCTCTTCTAAAGCTTGCCTGTCGCCGCCACCCTGGCGCATCAGCCACCGTCATGGTCAATACCACTGACATTCACGAATTCCTTCGTAACCTTGGACCCTCGAACGCTCACGCCGGGGCATATGATCAAGCTCCAAATCCCTATCATCCCGGCATTGATACACCCCGCTATGCAGGCCCGATAACCAGCGGCGACTTGCCTGATGGTTCCGAATCGGAGTACCCTTATTCTGACACCCAGTCATACACAACCACGCCAACCGTGGCGTCAAGATCCACGATGCAATCCAGTACATCATCCGTCTTCAGTAACCAGACCAGGTGGGGGTATCAGAGTTCGGTGGGACACACTTCGATAGCATCCGGACGACACACTTTTGCAGGGCAACACGCGGCTCCTCCTGTCGCCGCTCCTGCGTCGCATCATGCTGGCGATCTATGGTGCGAATTCAGCGAGCTCAAAAATTGCTCCGTGACGTTTCGGCTCGATGACGAAGCCAGTTGGATCGAGCACCATGTCCGCCATTTGAGAGACAAGCTGCCTGTTCAGTCCAATTGCTGGTTCTGCGATGACTTTCGTTTCGTTGCCGAGTCTCCTGGCGAGCTGTATCCCAGGTTTTACGACCGGATGCAGCACATCTACTCGCACATCTATGATGATCGGATGACGAGTCACGATGTGCGTCCAGACTTTCACGTCGTCGAACACATGTACCGGCAGCGCTTGATTCCCGACCAAACTTATCGCATCGCGATGCAGTTCGATGAGCTGCCTCCAGAATATCGAATCCCAGGGGTGCCAGGGGCAGCGCCACCATCGTCGTCATCGTCGTCGTCGCGGTCGCCCGCGGGCTCGTGGAGCCATTATCGATCGGATCACAGAGAGGGTCGCTCTCAAGGATCACAACATCGCTCGGGATGGTAGGAAAATCTTGACTTGCCTGATTTGATTCCTATAGCGAACACGAATACCGTCGTCGCGCAAACAATCGGGTCTCGACAGGTCCCTCACAATCTCCCAATCACATATATCGATCCGTTATTGAAGAGGAGGAAAACATCAGGAGAAAATAAGGGGAGTGGCTGCTGCCTAGCTTTGCGTTAAAACAACGCGTTTTCTGGCGCCACGGGAAATCGCGATTCGGATCTCGAGTGAACCGGGTTTGATCGCTCGGCGTGGGGCCGGTCGGGCGGAACTCCACTTTGCTCCGACTTGGCATAAAACTCCGGGCCCGGAACTGAGACAAAAACTGTCCTGTTTTCCGGTCTCTTGGATGGCTGCTGAGTTTGGGGGCGGTGATGCGTGATGAAATTTCCTTTGCTGTCTTGTTTCTGGTGGTTGAGAATTTTGGAAATTCGGGGTTGAGCCTCTCCACTTATTTGACTTTGCTATTTCCATCTCATCACTTATACGTTCATAAAAATCACAAATACAGGGACCCGAGCTATGTAGCTTGCTGTTGTGGTTATTGGACGGTTTGCATGTCTCTCTGTTCATGTTTGTCTTTGGTGTGGTCTGACAGCCGGGTTGGCAAGGCCGATCTTGAGGAGGACAAGGTAGAAGTCTGCCTTGGGCGGGATGGCTTTGATGAACCGGTGTGCCGGGACAGGGTGTACGTGTTTCGAATCGGATGAGTGGTTGGGGTGATGCAGGGAGGGGAGGTCGGATGTGAGGCCGGTAGTTGGACTTTCTCTGATATGGAAATTCGACTGAGAAAACGGGGACTTATGATGATGACGACGTTATGAACTTTTGGGGTTTTCCCGAAGAGGAAATTTGTAAGGGTGTGAATTGTCGATGTTGTGTTTCGTTCGCTTTTTCGGTATTCGTTTTTTCTTTCGGCCCGATGGTTGAGGAGTGGTGTGAGGGATTATTCTTCGAGTTCGGTTCAACTGCCTCGTTTTTGTTGTCTCGGTGGATGGTTCTTTTGGAATTTCGGGGCATCAGATTGTATGAAGGCGGGCCTCAAGCATGAGGTTCTCGGAATAGCCCCTGATGACGCGGTGAAAGTTCCCGAGTTCTTTCTCGGACATATGCGGACATAGGCAATAACGACGACGATGATGATGATGATGATAAATCGAGATTTCCAATACAAGTTTTAGCGAAATGGAAAAGTGGAAGAAGGAAGTAGAATGGACGTTGGGCAAGTACGATCGTGGGAAGTGCTCTTTTGTAATACTGTCCAAAAACCGTAGAATTATGTGCTTGGTTCGCTCGCCCCTTCCCCGTTCTTCCCCGGGGGTGCGCTGCCTTCTTTTCTTGACCGCTTTACCATTTGTAAGAGGGTTTGCCCCTGTCACACACACCACAGAGAAATATATGTCCAGAGTATTTCTATAAAAGTCGGTGACTCCTGTATGTTTCCTTGGCTGTGGCGACATACTTTGGGAAGGCGTAGCAAGAAAACAAGGCGATGACTGGAGAAGGCGGGAAGAAGCTGAAAAGGGATCAACTATCAGAATTGATTGGATGCGTATTGTACCTGTCATCCTATGTAGGTACATGGGGGCCAAGCTTGAAATCTTGGTCTGGGTCCAGGCATCCGGGCACCACCGGGCAAAGGATGGGGCAACCAGTCATATCATGTACTGTAGTAGTATTTTTGTTACGCGGAATGGACAAATGCACATGTTTTTTGCCCTGTTAGTGAGTGGGTGTACGCGTGTTATGGACTGACATTACTCACAAGCTGTCACGAAAGTGCAAAGAACTGAGGGGAAAGATTTGAAGGTTCCAAGAGTGGCTATGCTGGAAAGCTCGGTATCCCATTTGAGGGTCGGTTCATTTCGAGCTGAAAAGGGTTGGCTCAAATGCAGGGCGAGAGCTAGCTGGGCTGAGCTGAGAGGAGCATATGAGGTGGCAAAATCAACTTATCCAGCCATGTGAGCTGAGAGTTCTTCATTTACGCTTCATCGTGTACATTAGGACTCCAGTCATTCAAGTAAAAGAGCGAAGAAAACTAACTCTGGGGTATTCATTTTTATCCCTCTCTGTCTCTGTGCTCATCTCTTACAAGATCAGATAAAAAGCCAAATAACCAAACCAAAACGAAATGCCAGCTAAATGAGATCAAAAACAAAGCATATCCCCCTTCCCCGCTGAACTATAGCACCTGGCTCGTAGTCCAGCTTCCAACCTCGTGAGATAGCAAACCAAAATCCCTACGCTCTCGCAATTCCTGGATATCATTCTTTCGCTCGCTCCTTGTAAATAGAAAACCAAGACTCATCAGCTATTGCAATATCTCAACCTCTCCCACCTTTCTCTTTCTCATGCTCTAATCATCCCTCCGACTATCCTGCTCATCATCCACCAAAATAACAACCGTAACCGTAGCCGCATAAGCCTCCCTAATCGCACACGCCATGCTATTTGTTTTCGAGTCAGCCTTTTACCCCAACCCGCGGAGAATAGAGAGTATAACCTACCAAGTCTTCCCCAAATCCGCCACCACCGCACTCAACCCCCAATGCGCACACCAAGCCCTCGCCAGCACCTCATTATCCGGCACCCCAAACGCCTCCACCACCAGCACCTTCTCATCATCGCCCCCACTCAACGTGCTGGGACTCGACACCCCTGTTCTTCCTTGATTTTGCTGTCCACCACTTCCCCCTTGCCCTGGGGTAGTAGGTGACAAGCTCCTTGCGTTCCTCTCATTTTGCCCGTGACTGTGATTCCCTGTCCCGGTCCCAAATACCCCTGGCCAGTCCCTCACTTTGACTAATTCGTCGGCTTTGACGGGGGTGTAGACGTAGTCGAAGAATAGTGGGTGAGGGCCGTCAGTGCAAGGCCAGGCGCTGATGAAGCTTACGTCAAAGGTCAGTCGTAGAGGCCAGGAGACACCATCGATGGCGAACTGGATACTGGCATCGTACCACTTTGGTGGGCTTGATGCGTCGGATTTTGTGGTTGTTGACCGTGGGGTGTTGGGGCGAGTGTTGTTGTTTGGTGCTACTGGTCGGAGGTTCAGGAGTTCGATGCGGACTAGATCGGCGAGGTAGCCGTCGTCATCGCGATCCGGAGCTACCAAGGCGTACTCGTTCACTGGGAAGACCTGTGTTGGAGGACCTAAGGGATCAGAGCGTTCTGACATGGACCGGATATCCTCTGGGGTCACCTTGTTCGGAGGACGCCGAGATCGAATCCGTGCTATTTGAGAGCGGGCGAGATCACCGGTTGGACGGGCTGGACCTACCCATCCTCCTAACGAGCGACAGGTGGGAGCGAGGACTTTGCCTACGATGGAAGTGGCGGTCCAGTAGGTGTAGCTGTTGCGGTATTGGAAGCCGCAGCTGGGGTGGATGTGAGTTAGCAAGGCCAGATCGTCGGTGGCTTTGTCGGGGTCGATGTCGAGGAGGGAGTTCATTATCAGAAAAGGGAATGTTGGGCCGGGAAGAACGAGGCCGCTGAAGAAGGCCATGGCGTGGGAGCTGACGAGGTCGAGGACGCAGTCTTCATCCCGCTGTTTGAGCTCGCGGAGGGTTTCGGAAAGGTTGGGCCATTTCATCATTTGGGCAAAGCGTTTGAGCATCTTGACTTGACGGCGTTTGAGCTTGAAGCGCAGGCGGATGTCGTCGGGTGTTGGGCCGTAGGTTTCGACGCGGACGTTCTCACGCCAGCGGCGAGCAAGGGCGAGACCCCATTGGATTGTCGGGGGTATTTGGGCTAGTAACCTCTCTCTTGCGTCTGTCATGTGGTGTCTGGAGTTGATTCGAAGGTCTAATTCGAGGCTGAGGAGAAGCTGGTGGAAGAATTTTCGATATGTCTCGGCATTGGCAGCGCTGGTATCAAAGATGAACTTGGTGACAACCTGGTTTCTTGGGTTGGTAAAGTCGATCCAGTCAGGCCGTGATAGTACCATAAACAAGTCCATGATTTGCGTATCCAGCGTCTTGTGTGGGCTCCTGTACTTGTCTGGGTCCCTGAGTAACCTTCGGTAGAGGTTTTTGTACATCAAATCTTCGTCATCGTCCTCCAGCCCCCGTTCTAGATCTCGAAGTCTTGCGAAGATAGTCTCAAGATCAACCTCTCGTGGCTCAATGCCTGAATCGCGCAATGGAATAGCTGTTGGGAGGACGCTGGCGAGTGACGCCCAATGGTTGAGAGTAATAGTTCCTGGTCGTCTCCCGAAGCAAAAGGAATAACTAGGCTGTTCAAGCGTCTCCCAAGGGTAGCTTGCAGGGCCTGATCCCAGGAGACACAGTGTCATGAGCTGCGTCATGGAATCATGATGATTCGCAGCGTCCGTCTCCTCGCCGCGATTGCCGGCTACTGTTGCGAACATGGCATAGTAGTGGTCCGAGACGTGTGGTATCGGGCGTTTGTGCCCCTTGAAAGCAGGGACTCCTCTCGAGATGAGTTGCATGGCCGGGCCGAGTGTTAACTCTTCGGTGCTTGACATGCCGGAGGGTGGCCATTCCGTCAGGGGTCCGGCATCGTGAGAGGGGCCGTAGGTCTCCTCTCGGCCTTTCCCCTTGGTTGCATCCGGGTTGGTCCGCCTTGGTCTCCGGCGGGTGTTTGATGATCTGAAATCTGAGATGACGGGCTCTGATTGTCTCCGCTGGCGATACACTTCCCCGGTACTTGCCCTTCGCTGTGGGTCTTTGTCCAGCTTATTCAAATCATGTCAGTACACATCGGTCTGTTGGGCGCTGCGGTGAGGCATACAAATTTGGATATTTTACTGGCTGTGCTCTTGGCTCGAAAGAGGCCCCAGAAGCTCTTCTTCTTGGGCTGTTCCTCGGCCATGGTGGTGCGCGCGGGACGCCGAAGCGACTTCGAGTCTCCTTTGTTCCTCGGGCACGTTGTCAAGCAGGGTGAAGGCAGTTGGTAGTGTCTCTGGATTATTTTTTCAGTGGACACGCGTCTCACAAGAGGTGGCTGCGCCTGTTTAGTTTGTGAGATGCATCACGTTGGTTTCGAGATCCGAGAATGCTTGGCAAAAACTACGGGAGGGGAAAAGAGGCTTGTGGGGTATAAAACAGGAAAAGATCAAAAAGTCGGTCAGCGACACGGCGAAAAAGAGCTGTTGAGAAAAACGAAGTGTGAACACGCAAACGAAAGCCCGAGTTTTCGTCGAGGCGCCGAGTTGATGAGTGAGTGAAACAGCGCAGATGCTTGAATGGCGCACGGAAAGTGTGTGCAGCGGCCCGGCTGATCTGTTGCAGCGAAGAGAAATGCCAGCCCAGGGCCAGCGAACACGCCTGCAGGCTCAGGTGATGCAAGGGGTCTGCACCTCTGTTCTTACCAATTGTCTTCAATTCGGGTGTCTAACTCAAACCAACCAACTGCGCTGTTATTCATCATGAGAGGTGCCAAATCATCTCAAGTACCAAGTGGCGAGCACAGGGCTCGACTGCAGCCTTGTTGCCCAACGTCGTTGCTGCTTCATAGCGACTCAACTATGGTTTCTTTCTTTCTTTCTTTCTTTCTTTCTTTCTCTCATTTCTTTTCATTTGTTTCAGTGAGAGGTTTTGGAGACAGAGGGGGTATCGGGCTCTCAGCAAGACGGGAAGATTGTTGCCAACCACAGGCTTAACACTGGAATTGGTGACCTCAACGTCACTGGTGCCAAGACTGTTGAGCACGATAATGGCCACCAGGTGTAATCGACATGACGGAGTTGTCTACACTCGAGCTTTATAACACAAGTCGCCGCAAAAAGCCAACAGCTTTATGTTGCCCAGATGATCAGGTGAGTTGAACGGATGAAGTGGTTGCAGGTATTCATTTATACTGGGCAGACTGCGAAGCTCTCTACTGGCTGGATATATGATCATTACTCAGAGACGCTCCTCATCGAGACACGCGAGGTTGTTCAGTAAATACTTGTACTGGGACAAGGCTGTCCTCATGATGTGGACTCTACTAAGGTAATTAACAAATACTTGCATCTCGACAGACTACATGTCCCATTACCGCAATCATGGGGGCTGAGTGATGTGGTATTGCTGCAATTTATTTCAGATATCTTGACGGAAAGTATGCCCCGGCACCGCGAGCTTGGGGGCTGTACGATATATCCACGGTGGTGACTCGTCATATATTTCAGTTATGTCGCTGTCTCTGTTCCCTTCTTCTTGTCCTAAGTTCTAGCACATCCATCTCGATCACTACTTTCCATCTCGCAGTCCTGCGCGGACGTTACCTTATGTGAAGCCACAGTTTGAAATGAAACAGTCAAAAGTGCGATCACATTTGTGGTCACGGCAGCTCGGCGAAGGCAGTTCTTCCGTACCATCCGTTTGCTATCCATCTTGTGGTGAGTGTGCACTGAGCTCATTTCAAAAAGCCTTTGTCTAATGCGAATTGAGATAATAGACTCTGCTTATCTCGAAGCCCAAAGAACTGGCCGAGATCCCGAGCTGTGCGAAGAGGACTCAGTGTTCTTCGCAATTCTCAGTGATTGTAGAGCATGTATCGAGGAAAACACCTCCGATCCCGAGGCTGTGGAAAGGAATTACCTTACACCAAACTTTCAACAATGGCTGGACTACTGCAATTCATTACCCGCCGAAACGGTGATATCAACAAGGACCGCAGAGACACAGGTCACCGAGACTCTAATACCACCTAGTAACGACCCTGGGCTTCCCGTCACTTCATCCCAGGCAACAGTGGTGGCACCCATACCCAGCACAAAGCCCCCAGCCCCGGCTCCTATCGAAACATCCATTTGGACAAGTATAAAAAGTGACACACCCAACGCCCCGTCACTGGGTGAGCCTCTAGATCTGCCAGCTACCGAGAGGTCTACTGGGAAAAATACAGGCAATCCCAAAGCCACTGCTCCGTTTTCAGGTGAGTCAGTAATGTCATGCCACCGAGCTGGTGCGAGTATTTCTGACGTATATCCGCCTACAAGTTAGCATCTCAGCGTCTGCTCCTCCAGCGGGTAAATGTTCCCTTGTATGCTAGATAATTGGCCTCTCTCTAACTTTTATGCCTCCAAAGCTGGAGGCAATATCATTGAAACAACCTTCTCAAGGTCGATACGTACTCTGGCCTCAGACTCGCTAGAACCCGATGCTACGAACTCACGAGAAACCGCTGTTTTAAACTCACTAGGCACTACTGCCTCGAACTCACTGAGCACTCCTATCTCGGGCTCACCAACCAACCCTACCTCAGACTCACCAAATGATCCCACCTCAACCTCACTACCCCCTCCTACCCCAAACTCACTGGACACCCCAACCCTAACCGGGATAATCGCAGGCTCAGTCATAGCAGCTCTTTTTCTCCTAGCAGGGATAATTTACCTGATCCGACCCCGACGGCAACAAAACAAGACACCATCTAGCTCAGACACCTGGCCCGGAGGCAAGGCACAGCTCCACGGCAAGTCTCTCACGCCCCGACCACCACCTCCAGAACTGCTAGATACATGGTTTCGAGAACTTGGAGCAGATTCATCAGCTCGAGGGCCGTCTGGAGGACTTTCATACGCGGAGCTGGGTGAACTCCGTGCGCTGCGTGAACTTCGCGATCTTCGGGAGCTTTGTGAGCTGAGGGAACTGAGGGAGTTGAGGGAGCTTTCGGCTTCTACGGGGATGGTGGAGCTGGAGAAGACGTATGATCTTCCGAGGTATGAACTTGATGGGGGTGGTTATAAGGAGAGGAAGGAGAGGAGGTCGATATGATAGGTATGTTATGCGGGAAGTGGGGACGATGGTGAATCGAGGTAGGAAGTGAGCGAGGAAGTATAGATGGTGGTAATTGTTACAACGAATATGAATATGATGACAGCGGGTAAGAGAGGGTGCCGAGGGATGAGGTGGAGGGACCGAGGTCTACCATATGGACTGAACATACGCTATGGCAACAGAGTAAATACAGGGGTAAGCTTACCTTCTGGCAATCGAACATGTAAAGTAAAGGAATGAAAAGATAAAAGAGCCAAGGAACTCTGAAATCTTGGAAGGTATCCAGCAAAAAATCAAGGAGACTGCTGACTACCTACCAGTGTGAGGGGAAGGCTCTTTGCCAAGCGTGGAAACGAGAAAGCAAATGCAGACAGAAACAGAAACTCGGCAGATTGTGAAGGTATCTACTGGCTGGATATAATATTATCATGCAGTGGCAGGCGAGGTGGTACAGTAATTACAGGTAAGTGTCGATCACTTGGACGAGGCTGCCGCCCAAATCTGCACTTTGTTGAAGTATTTACATGTATATGCATCGTGACTGAAAAGGCATCCCGCTCTGCGTGCAGCTGAATTGGACGATCACGACGAGGAAGTGGTATTCTGTTAATATATATCAGATATCGCTGTCCCCATTTCTCATGTCACTCGTCTTTGTTGTTGATGCCTCTGCTTTCTGCGAACTTTACACAAGAACCTGGGTAAGATGGAGGAGAAACGCATCCAAGAGCGTCAAGTTGGCGAAAATGCGGATTTCTTGCCAGCTGGTTGTTTTGCTTATTGCGGTGAGTAGTCTAAACAAATGTTTAGAACCGCGAACTGATGCCAGTTGATTCCAGACACAGCCTATCAGGAGACCCAGAGAATTGGCAGACAGCCAGAGCTCTGCGAACCGAATTCGGTATTTCGGAAGATTTACAAGGATTGTAAAAAGTGCCTTGAAGCAGAATTAGTCGACAACGAGGGCAGATTGTTGTTGGTTCAAAGAGAGTACCTTAACCCGAACTTTGAACCGTGGTTCTCCTACTGCGAATCAGGACCCGCACCGCAGGTCACATTTCCAGCAGACTACTTTGACACCTTGGTTACAACCAAATGGGGTCCAGTGACTTACCTCAGCGACGGTTCCGCTACCTCTTTCCTGACAACGGTGACCCAGGTCATACCCAACCTGAGGTCTTTCAACATCACTACCACTGAAGCATCGACTTTGACAAGCACGGAAGCAGCTACCGCCACTACCTCGTCATCAAGTGAGTTTATTTTACCCATGCCATTGCCCTAACTCGCCATCTGACTTGAATTCTTTCCAGCCAGCAGCTCAGCGACACCCACACAGTCAGGTAAATGAACCCCCTATCATGACAGAGCCGGCCTTTCTAATCCTTAAAGTATCCGAACTCGAGGTCAAAACCGACGAAACAAGCACATCAAGCGGACTAACCACACCCGCTCTGGTCGGGGTGATCGTCGGCCCCGTTGTAGCAGCGATACTCCTTCTTGGGGGTATAGCCTACTGCATCCGACGGCACCGCAAGAAGGCTACCGCAACCCAAGCTAGGAACGACGAAGTTGACGAGAGCTGGGGAAAAGCACAGCTCCACGGCGACTCTCTGCCTGCCGAGCCCAAGACACCACCTCAAGAACTGCCAGACTCCGGGCTTCGAGAAGCTCCACTTGCCTCGGACTCGGCAGAGCTTCCAATATCGCCCAACTCGAAAGAGGTTCAGGGAAGCCCCGGGCTTCCCCGTTATGAGCTGGATGTTGAGGCGTACAGAGAGCGGAAAGAACGTGGTGTTCGGGATAACATGTTTTGAAGAGTGGAAGGAACATATTGAACACGGTGATGGGTTGAGTGGTAATATTCCCTAAAATGATGACAAATAATATGCCGATAATGGTCAAAGAAAACGAGAACATGTACCTTATTGTGTGAAGAATGAGTGAATTCGAGGGTGTTGATGTTGATATACGATAACGACGGGACACCCACGTCGGTAGCACTTCAGTAACAGCGGCAAATACGATGACAGAGATTCTGAGAGTAATAACGGCCGAGAAAGATGAATAGTGTGTCCACAAGGGCAGGGGAGCATATAGGCTGAACCAAACGGTGAAACTATCGCTTTCGCTTTCGCTGAGATACCTTAGTAATAGCAAATGACAGCAATGAAGAGAAGTATATGAAGGGAAGGGATGTGCTGACTGAAGCGCTGTGAGCAACGGAATACACCAGACCTTCATTTTGAGACAATAACCAAAAAAGCACACCGTCTAAAGAGCTGCTATTGAGCTTGTGCCAGTGTATCAACATAAGTTACTTTTTAGAGAGAATTCGACCAAGCCCTTGATTACTGAAAGCTGAAGTTGTTGAGACTGGAGTCTGGACTCGGTCAAGTTGTATGTCATGGCTGGGGAACTGAGCTGAAGATAGATATTGCCAAGAGCACGTGGGGGATCTCGGAGATCGATTGGGCAATGGCTTGTGATGGGGTACCTTTGGGAAGAGTTCTTGTGATTGAAAGGTACTTTTTAACTGGTTGGAGATGGAATGATCAACAGATTTACATGAGCTCAAAGCAGCGGGGAAGAGAGATACTGCAGTTTAGACAGTATTCTAACTGCAAATCGTGCTGATATTGCTTTCGTATCTGGAGGTTGCCTTGTTGATTTCGGTGCTGCTTTAAGGTTCAAGTAGTGTCTAGCGCTCGGACCAGGGTCAACGGGTACTGTGGGGAAACGTTTCCGTGCCATTGCGGCGGGGACTGGTTGGTTATGACGAGACACCATCGAGGACAAGGCCCATCCACCATCGCAAGCTTCCCACTCGTGTTTTGTTTCATCTTTTCTCGAGTTCCTATCATTACCCAGACACAATCGGCAAACAGTTCAATCATACGCAAACACCGCCCCGAGTGGCGATCGATAACCAAATCCGAATCTCACGATGCGCTTCGGAAAGACACTACAGCAATCGGTCTATCCGCCATGGAAGGACAAGTATATCGACTACGAAAAACTAAAGAGCATGCTCCGCGAGGACAAGCCCGACGATGAAGACGAACCATGGACCGAGGAAGACGAGAAACGTTTTTGCGACGAAATCTTCAACACGCAGCTCGAAAAGGTCGCCCAGTTCCAGGAGGAAAAGATTAAGGAGCTTCGAAATCGAACCGATGAAGTGGCCGAGAAACTCAAGCACTTAAACGGCTCTGCTGAAGAGGCACAACATGACGGCGACGATGCGAAGGAGGGCGGTGTGGAGGAAGCAAGCTCCTCAAAAACCGAGGAGGTGGACAAACAAAAGCTCAAGGAAATAGAAGCAGAGTTGGACAGCATCACGAACGAAGTCAAGGAACTGCAGAAGTATAGCAACCTGAACTACACTGGCTTTCTCAAGATTGCCAAGAAGCACGACCGGAAGCGTGGAGATCGGTACAGGATCCGCCCCATGATGCAGGTTAGCCTGTCGAACCGCCCGTTCAACTCAGAGCAAGCCTACTCGCCGCTCCTCAACAAGCTGTCATACATGTACTTTGCCATCCGCAGGTTCGAGGCCCCCGATGCTGGAGATGTTCTCCCTGTCGACCCCGACAGCCAGCCCGAGACACATAATGGGGAAAAGTACACGGCGCACAAGTTCTGGGTGCACCCAGATAACTTGTTAGAGGTCAAGACGTACATTCTGCGCCGTTTGCCCGTGCTTGTCTATAGTGAGCAATCGGCCAAGGAAGTGGACGGACAGCAGGACCCTACCATTACATCGTTGTATTTTGACAATTCCAAGTTTCAACTTTACTCGGCTAAGGTGGAACGGGATGCTGAGGCTTCGTCTCTGCGCCTTCGCTGGTATGGCCAGCTGAGTACCCAGCCAGAGATCTTCCTTGAGCAGAAGATACTGCATGAGGATGGTACCAGTGAAGAGCGCAAGTTTGCTATCAAGGAGAAGTATGTCAAGGCTTTTCTGGATGGAGAATACAAAATGGAGAAGTCGGTTCAGAAGATGGAGAGGAAGGGGCAAAAGGCTGAGGATGTCCAGGAGTTCAAGGAGACAGCAGATGCGATCCAGAAGTTTATTCGGGATAACAAGCTAGAACCCTTGGTCCGGGCCAACTATGTCCGGACTGCCTTCCAGAACCCTGGTGACGACCGCGTTCGCATCTCTATCGATACCGACATTGCGTTCATCCGCGAGGATGCTCTCGACCGGGACCGTCCCTGCCGCGATCCCAAGGAATGGCACCGCGCCGACATCGACAACAGCAACATGACCTACCCCTTCAAGAACATCAATCAAAGCGAGGTCTCCCGCTTCCCTTACGCCGTGCTAGAGATCAAGCTCAAAGAAGATGTCAACCATAAGCGCGGTCGTCCAGTCTGGATCCAAGACCTGATGGGCTCCCACCTTGTCCACCCTTGCCCGAGGTTCTCCAAGTTTGTCCAGGGCGTTGCTTCACTCTTTGAAGACTACGTCAACCGCCTCCCGTTCTGGCTGTCAGATTTGAACACCGACATCCGCAAGGACCCCCAGCGAGCCTTCCAAGAAGAGGAGGAGCGCCGAGCCCGCCGAGCAGAAAACGAACAGGTCGTGGGCAGTTTCTTGGGAACCAAATTGAGTTCATACAAACCCTCCCGCTCGTCCCCCGTGGCCAAATCCTACTTGGCGGAGCGAATGGCATCAGACAACGCCATCGCCTCCCCCAAGTCCGGGGTTACCAGCTCCCACAACCATCAACCCCAAGTTACCACCCCCGGAGCGGGCGACGAGCAGGGCGAATTCAGCAGCTCCCAACCCCAACAGCCAGGACAAGAGAGAGAAATCAACTACGGCACTCTGTCTTCTGTCTTTCCCGGCTTTTCACTGAGTAAATACAGCAAAGCCAAGCGCGCCCGCGAAGCGGGTATTTCTTCGCTCCCCCCGGGAGTGACAGAGCCAAAAGAGTGGATCAAGAACTCTGGCCCACTGCAGATCGAACCCAAAGTCTGGCTCGCCAATGAGCGTACGTTCTTGAAGTGGCAGCATATCTGTGTGCTGCTCGGTGGTCTCGCGATCAGTTTGTATACAGCAGCGGCAAGCAGCAGCAAGGGCGGGAAGCACGGGAATGTGCTGGCACAGGCGATGGGGATTGTGTTTTTGTCCGTGGCGGCGTTCAGTGGGGGGTGGAGCTGGTGGGTGCTGAGGAAGAGGAGGGAGATGATTGTGGGGAGGAGCGGGAAGGATTTTGATTTTCTGTTTGGGCCGATGGTGGTGGCTGTTGCGCTTGCTGTGGCGTTGGTGGTTAATTTTGCTATTGCGGTAAGTGCTCCTGAATGATATGAGGGATGACGTGAGGCTAATGGGGGAAAATAGTATCGACAGGCTTTTGAGAAGGGGCATGGGAGCCATGGGGGCCATGGGAATCACAGCAATGTTGTGGAGATGGAAATGGGGAGTTGAGATGAGTATCAGTTTGGAAGAAGTAGATGGGATGAGCTGCTTGAGATGTCTAAGGGGGTTAAGTAGTTGTTTTGGTCTTGGATAAGTGAAAGTGAGTTTTTGGATATGGTTCGTTGAGGCTGAATTGGTGTCTGTGCTGCTGTTTTGTTTACGTTTTGAATTCAGGGGCTCAGTGGGGACGAGTAATTGTGTATTATCAGCATTGACAAACGGCATTTGGAAACTGGCATAGGAGAGACAAAGCATAGCTAGATTGTACGACAAATATGGATTTTTCACTGTCAATTTTGAGGGGTTTTTCGGTCTTTTGAAATGGCGTTCTTTTTTTGTTTTCCCCCTCCAACCCAGTTATGCTACATGATCTATCGTTACAAGGGATAGGAACTGAATCAACAATACCTCTCTCTTTTGTTCATATGTTACAGCTCAATCCACCAACATCTCACCCACTTTCAACCCCCAGGGGTATCTTGTTCTTCATGTGCATTTGAAATACAATGTCTACGCCTTCGGTTGGTCTACTGGTGTTTCGCCCGTCGCCGCCGCCGTCTCCTCCGCTATCGATAACCTCTCCACCGCCTTCCTCAGCTGCTCATCCGCCTTCTTCCTCTTCTCCAGCTCCGCCGAAACCTTCGCGCCCAACTTCCTCAGCGTCTGGTTCTTGGCAATCACCTGCCCAATCTTCTCGAGCATCTCGTCCGTCAGCACCGGCTGTCCCCTCTCCCTCCTCAGCTCCCTCAGCTTGCGGTTGTACTCCTGCACCGGCTGCAGCATCGAGTCGACGCTCTTCTTCCTGGCCTTCTTCTCGTCCTCCTGAGCCTGGATCTTGGCGATGTACTCCTCCGTATGCCTCGTGCGGAACTTGCCGTAGCGATTTCGAAGCTCGTCAATGACCTGTTCTGGCATGGGGGGGCGCAAGAGGGTGGGGACGTAGGTACGCTCCTCGACGTCGATGCGGAGGGTATCCTCGGGGTGGTCGAAGTGCTGGGTTGGGGGCACGACGGGCCAGGGGATCTTGACGTTGAGGCCGGGGACGATGCGGGAGAAGGTGCTACGGCGGGTGGGACGGTCGTGGGTGATGTTGATGGGCTTGAGCTCGCGGATGATGACGTCGCGGACGTGGCCTGTGGTGGGGTCGGGAAGGGGGTAGACGAGGCGGACGGCTGAGATGGGGATGGCCGAGGCGATTGGTTCGACGGGGCTGGCGCCTTCTTCGCGGAGGTAATCTGGGATTTTGGCGTTGGTCTAGGGGGGAATTGGGTTAATATATGGGGTGTGGTTTGGAGGGTGGTGGCAGGGGGGGGCTGACTTTAAGGGCTTCGTCCATCTCTAGTACCATGGTGTTGGTTTTGATGCTCTTGATGGGAACGATCTTTCCCTTGTAGGGGCCCTCGAGGATGACTACACGGTCACCGGGGGCAAGACAAAGACTTTTGGCACCGCCGGCCCAGGCGCAGCGAGCTTCCTTTTGCTGTGGGGTGAGCTGGGAGTGTAGGAGGGCTCTGTCGACGGAGATGGTGCCGTAGGGGTTGCCAAACTCGTTGACCTTGCCGGTGTCGCGGTTGGGGGCAAGGGGTCCCAATTCCAGATCCTCATGGCGGGCGATGATAGCCTGTCGCATATCCTCACCAACTTCTTGCCTGTATCGCCCGATTTCCTTGTTCCGTTCCTTCTTCTCGAGCTGGAATTTGCGCTGGGACTTGCGCTTGAATCGTTTTGTTACCTGGCGCTCGGCCATGGCAACCCGGCGGAGGATTTTGTCCATCTCGGGCCGCAGACGGTCAATGGACCCTTGGTGTCCTGAGGGCGGGAGAGGCGTGTTTTTTTTTGTTTTTTTTCGGTCGGCGGGGGAGGGGACCGGGGCGGGCGAGTATCACATCGGTCGGGCGCACCGGCAGCGATCTCAGAAAAGTTGACTGACCAAAGCTTCAATTCGTGCCATCAAAAATTTTTACGGCTGACTGCGGAAGGCTTGTCAGCTGGCAGTTATGAACAGCCCAGCGACCCACTTCCTGGGATAAGGATTGTTATCCATATTCAAATGCATGTTTTCCTTCCTGTCAAGACCAACCGGCAGCAATCCGTGCATCTGCGGGCAGGGCACCCGAACGAGCTGGCATTCGACACGCTCGTGTTGTGATCCTGTGTCTGCATCCGGGACGCCGAATAGGCCGAACCCAGGTATCAGGTCCAATCGGACTGTCTTGTCACGACTTTGTAGGGCTGACAAGTGATCAAACAAGCTGATGGCAGTTCGGCTTTGTCCCGTTGTGCGGCTCCCGAGTGCAGCCGGTGGGAATACGGTAGCTGTTACTGGGCCTGGGGAAGTGCAGCGAAGTCCTATGGCTTCTCCTAGGACTCGAGCGTTATGCCACCCACTCATCACTTGATACTGACGAGGAACGCGGGGGGAACACACCGTCCCAAGGAAGAGCAAAGACGGTGAGCTCTTTGCGGTCTTTGTTGTGTACCGTTGCTGATCTCTTTTGGGAGGTCGCCAACTGATCCACCCTTCACATGCCTCGTCTGTCAATCAATGTCATCAATGCTCAAGTTTAAAGTTTCAGAAAGCACAGATGATGGCAAGGCTGAGTGAGTTGTGCTGTGAAGCATTGCCCCATATTCAAGCCTTGTGCGGTGTACGAGGGGCGGGAAGCTCTCCCAATCGGTCGGGAGTCATCGAATTCCAGACATGTGCTTTAGCTGCAGGACAGCCCCGACATGGCATCATCGCTGTCGTAGGCAACCGTGGCGATATTTTCTGGGTATGATCGTTGATTGTTGTTTGGGAACTGGGAAGAGCGAGGCCCGCCGAGAATCCGACCCCATTCAAGATTGCCCTTTTGGAACGCCTTTCAGGGGCTTGGGGTCTTTGCCAGCCAGCCAGCCCAGAGCCTGGGGCCACATCGGTGCACGTTGACGGGATCAACTGCCAGCCAAGGGGCGCAGGGCCTGGGACTAAGTTAAGCCCAGGACTTGGTGATGATAGCTACGCCGTGTTATTCGGGAATATAGTTTTAAGGAATAAAAAAGCCACTCCCGGCGGTATCCTTGATGATCTCAAATAAATAAAATAAACAATCAAATAATACATCATCACGAGCTGATTAAGAGTGAAGCCGACACCTGCTGAACAGGGAAGCTGAGCCCAGACCAAGCGAACAGCACTTAAGCAAGCCCCCCCAAACTTTTTGTCCACTCAGAGGCCCCCGTTTCAGGCGCGCTCCCACTCGTCCTCATCTTCCCGGCTCCCCCCAACGCACTGTTGCTGTTGCCCTTTCTCTGTCGTCAATTGAAAGGCGACTTGATCTTCTGCTCTTTTCCACCTCCACCTTGCAACCTTCCATCTCTTGCATTCTGCAAATCATCAACCCAGCGAACCCGACCACCCAGAGGCTGACTCCGCCTCGCTCTCTCCCTTTGCACCGCGCCAGAACCGACCGCTGTTCTTTTTGTTGAACCAGCTCTCCGTTCCGCAGCTCTACACGTCTGCGACTCCCAAATCAACACCCATCCATATCCTCCCAGCTCTACATCCAACAAACTCGCAACAATGGCCGCCGAGCTTCGCCGGAAGTTGGTTATCGTCGGTGACGGTGCCTGCGGAAAGACCTGCTTGTTGATGTGAGTAGTCCTGCCTCTTCGATGCTCGCCATTTCGGATCTAGCCCCTTTACCGCCGCGACCATGTCCCTGGCCGCGTCGTCATCACAATCATCATCACCACCACCATCCATCCATCTACCGTTGCTGACTTGGCTCGTCGTAGTGTTTTCTCCAAGGGTACCTTCCCAGAGGTAAGTTTCGGTTGCTTTTATGCCCCTGTTAACGCTTCGAATGCCCGTCATGCACCCGTCTGGTCTACACGATCGCTATTGACCGCCTCCGCAATTTTGCTGCCAATACCTCGGCGTTCGATGACGAACGAGACATTGCATCACGGCGCTTCGATCACGCTATCAACAACTACCAGGCTTCAGTCACTAACAAAACGCTCAGGTCTATGTCCCTACCGTCTTCGAAAACTACGTTGCCGATGTCGAGGTTGATGGAAAGCACGTCGAGCTCGCTCTTTGGGATACGGCTGGTCAGGAGGATTACGACCGTCTTCGCCCTCTCTCTTACCCCGACTCCCACGTCATCTTGATCTGCTTCGCTATCGACTCCCCTGATTCCCTCGACAATGTTGGTGAGAAGGTGAGTTCAGCTTACCCGCATGTTGCGTCTGGACATTACTGACACAATCCTCGCAATAGTGGTGCTCTGAGGTACACCATTTCTGCCCCGATGTCCCCAAGATCCTTGTTGGTTGCAAGAAGGATCTCCGTTTCGACCAGAAGACCATTGAGGAGCTCCGCAAGACCAGCCAGCAGCCCGTGTCTCCTGAACAGGTATGTTTTGCAAGGATCTTTCCCCATGGCAACGCGTAGCTGACAAATACGTGCAGGGTCAACAAGTTGCCACCAACATCAAGGCTACCAAGTATCTCGAGTGCTCCGCCAAGACCAACGAGGGTGTCCGGGAAGTGTTCGAGTTCGCGACGCGGGCCGCTTTGATGAAGAAGTCATCGAAAAAGAAGACCAAGTGCGTCATTGCCTAAGCGCGACCATGTGCTCTGCAGAAATACCCCTAGCAATCTGTCGACCTTTGCCGCTCCAGGCCTCAATACCCAACACCCTCGCACCCAGTAATGCATCACAATGGGGACATTCTCGTTCGGAGAGACAGAAACAGCTCACCCGACATTCTTGGAATATCGCCACCCGTCGTCGACCGTGAGGAGGAAAGAATGGGATCTATGCTCCAAGAGGGCTACGCGGACATGTGCGCAAGGACTGGGAGGGAAACACGTTTTTTGCCAACCCCCGAGGCGGGAGAGGAGTGACAGAACGCAAAGCAATATTCTGAAGCGTTTGCTCATAGCAACTATTGTGTCGGTTTGGAGATGGGCCGAGTACACTATCTGGGCAAAGGCTTTGCCGTAATCCACACCACCTCCTTCTTCTCTCTGTCTGTCTCTCTGTTCCCCTTTTCATCTTTTCCGATAACTCTCTACGTATCGTACCTCTCTGTTCTCACTTTTTTCTAGCTAGCTATTTAGTCAATGTGGTTTTTTTTTCTTTCTTTCTGGACTGGACCGGGCCTTTGTCGTTTGTTGTGGGTGCCACCTGCTTGCTTGTTAAAGTTTCTGGGTTGCGGTCTGGACGTTCACTGGTCGGTAGGCTAGATCATCATCATCGAATACAATAGTTTCTCTCTTTTACTTTCTGTATACACGGATGATAGGTTTACGTCATTTTGTGCAAACTGGCTGCCTCTCGGAAAATTCTTATCCATATGCTTGCCGCGTGGCATACGAGAGTAAGTAAGATAGGAGTGAATAGTGAGGGGGGTTTGTGTATGCTCACTCCACTTCGCGCTGAGGGCCCCTTTCTTGATGGGTAGGTAGTCGTATGTAATGTTCAGCAAGTGAGAAGTGGTTGTGTGCTGATTTGTTGGTTTACTGATTGCTGAATAAGAATGGGGTGTGGGTGTGGGTGTGGATATGGATGGGATGGAGGATGGGGTTCACCTCATTTAGAGAGACAAGTAATTGTACTTTTTCTCAACCATGGACGATAATGTCAAGCAGAATAGGTACGGTGCCTGGTGGAATCACGATGTAAGTAAGCCAAGGCTTTAAAAAGAGGGAAATGTTTTGGTTATATTTCTTGTGTGTGTGTGTGCTATGGATAGGTATCATCATCATCGTTCGTTGTCGTTCGTCCCCATCATCAACATCGTCAAAAGTATCATAAAAAAATGCGGATAAGCCCAGACCAAAAATGAGAAGTTAAAAAAAATGAAAACTAATCCCTCCGTCGTCGTCGTCTATCAGCGGCCCTTTTCTTCCTGTTTTCTTCCTCATGAAGAACCCTCCGAACACCGGCTAAGTAGACATAACTCCCAGCTTGCCGGCCGATGGAGCCTGTGAAGCCCCTTTGGTGATGATGTCTCCTGCTTGGCTGTTGTTGTTGCTGTCTTCGTCCAGAACTAGAGGAAGAGGAGTGTGGGGGGAGGTTATGCTGGCAGAGGTCGTACACGGCCCAGAGGGGGAGTTGGTCGTCAAGCTGAGCAAGAGGGAACTGAGGATTGTGGTTGTTGGAAGAAGAAGAGGAAGGGTGGTGGTGACGACGACGGGAAGAGAAAGAGTCCTAGTTGGGGCAGGTCTAGTATTAGAAAAGATGTTTGTGTCAGCGGGGACTGTTTTCTTTTTTGGTGGTATTTATGAGGGAGTAGAAGACTTACAGCTCCGCAGCCACCGCAGGACTTGGAGGCTCCGTCTGAGGCGGCGCCGCACTTGGGGCAGGAGGCTCCGTGCATTTTGCTTAAGGTATCGGTGATGAGTTGAGTTTGGGAAAGTGTGTTGTTGTTTGAGTAAATGGTAAAGTTGAAGCTGGAGTTTCACGATGGAAGGTGAGAGTGAATTGGTGGAGATCAAGGGATAGGAGGGGTAGAAGGATGGGATGGGGGAGCGGGGTATGTATTATATACCTACTTGCTAACACACCACCATGTACAGTGTTCACCACATGATCACTTTTTCACTTGTTACATACATAATAGTTGACCTGGGGTGTTACTCTGCGGACAACTTACTAAACTAGGGTGAGGGGTGAGGATGCAGTTCAGCTTATCGTCTCTATGGGTAACCGCGTTAAGCACGGCAGTCTCGAATCCTCACGATGCCAAAAACGGCGGTGCATGGCGCACTATCCACTATCCACGATCATGGGGGTAGTGAGACTGAGAGCATGAAGCAAACCGTCAAGTCACAAGGTTGGGATTTCCAATCGGATCTCCACTAGTAAGGCGGACTAGTTGTGAACTAGGTAGGTAGGTAGTTAGAGAGGATGAACGGCACTTGAGCATCAACTCACGGCTTACACACTTGCAAGCATTGCCTCCCCCACGCACCACCACAGGCAGGTGAGGGGTGTTTTGCCCGAGTCTCTACCATGGAACAACATCAAGTGGCAAGAGCAAGAAGAGCTTAATACCAGAGATACAGCACTTCTGGAACCGGCCACAAGTAAAAGGTGAGACCTGCCATATTTGAGCAACCTTTTGCCTCGTCAGCTCTGGGTGGTCCAACAAACTTGCAGCCAGTTCCCTAATTGTCACTCGCCCCAGTTCCCCACGCCAAGCATACAATATAGCACGTACGTCCTGTATACCACCCACCCTCCCCTCGTTTATCTATCCACTGGCAGGTCTCACAGACGGCAGGCAAGGCAGAAGTCCGAACGGCTTGCTCGGGATAGGATGTGAGCTCGTGCAGAGGCGGATAGTGCACTCGACTTACACGCACATGGACTCAAGCTGCCGCATTACTCACAACCAACAGTGTCGGACAACACATCCAAACATCCAAACAGGAGACATAGAGACAGAAACTTGAAATGGATAATGGTCAACAAAACGTGACCACATCTTATTTCGACCCACCAAATCCAAAGGAGATGACCGCTGCCTCGGTATAGCCTCTGCCTATACTCTTAAATCAAGAACGCCGCCCCAAAATCCAAATCCAAACGTTCAACGCATCCAACGCCGATCTAGCCGCCATTTGTTTCTCTAGCTTGAGACCGGACACAAAGCCAGAGAAACTGGTCTCTAATATGCACACATGCCGTTTTATACACAACCAAACCCATCCACACAATGGCTTGGTCCTCGCCCGTTGCCCAGGCAGGTATCTTTGTTGATAAATAATACGATTACACAACAACACCATAGACTTTCCAGCCAGTCCCTTGGTATCATCATTAATACTTGTGCCATAGTCTGCTGTAATTAATAACACTGTTTCGTCTCTCCCTCCCCTATTCAAAGTTAGCTTTTACCATCCCAAGCAAACAAAATCGCAAAAACGTAAACATACCACTAATCATCTTCCCCACCGCCTGGAACATACTCATCCCCATCACCAAACTCCCAAACCCCACCACCCCCCAAGCCACCCACGTCCTCCAGCTCCTCTGCGTCAGCTTGATATAGCACAGCGGCGGCAAGATGTACGCCATCGCCGCCGCGCTCGTGCCCCCCACAAGATCAAACACCGTCCCCAGATCGCACGTCAGCAAGCTCAGCGTCATCGCGCTGAACACCAAGCTCGATGTGAAGATCAGATGCAGCGCCAGATTGAACGGGTCCCCTGGGAAGTAGTAATTCATCATCACCTCCCTGCAGACAAACGCCTCGAGCGGCAACGTCGTGAGCATGTTCAGCCCGAAGCACAACCTCGCCACGTTCACCATGGTGTTATCCGCCGGGAAATTATTCAGGACGTTCCCCTGGGTCTTATCCCCAAAAGTCAAGAACCCAGCCAGGGCCATCAGCAAGCAAGCAAACATGCTCACCGCCGTGCTGTAATGCGTTACTTTGGAGAACCTGTCAATCGTAGGCTTCTCCAGCGACCCGTAAATCAACAGCGAGTTGTGGTGACACACGAACGCTATCATCCACTGCTGTCAGCACCCATAATACACATAAACAACTCCCAACAGAGAAAACATACCAAAACTAATAACCCCAATCGCGCTCCAAATCCCCTCCCCCAAAACCCACCCCTCCCACCCCTTCACCTCCCCCCTCTCCTCCACCTCCACCAACCCAGCCTGCACCACAACCGTAAAAACAATAACCCCCATACTCACCAGCGCAAACGTGCTCGCCTTCGCCAGCTTGGCAATATCCCTATACAGCGCCAACGGCCAGCTCACCCCCAGCGTAAAAACCACAATCACCACCCTCCTATCCACCAACCAAGCCCCAAACCCGCTCCCCGCCAAATCCGGCCAAATCGCCCTCATCACATGCGGTATCGAATCCCCCACAATCACCCCAAAAGCCACCATCCCCCCAAACGCAAACGCCCACTGCGCCACGCTGATAGCAATCAGCCCCGTCCTGCCAAAACACTTCTCCACCGTGCCCTGAAAGCTGCTCGCCCCGGACAGCTTGGAGTTGATAACGATGAGGCAGATGGTCCAGTCGACTACTACTGTGAGAATTACTAGTAGTATCGTCCCGGATAACAAACCCGCGGATTTGAAAGCGTAGGGCTGGCCGATGATGCCCGCGCCGATGATGCTGTTGGCCATGTTCATGAACGCTGCGGAGAGGTTTGATTTCGGGCGGGAGGATTCGGACTGGTGCCAGTCCTCCGCGTCGGCGTGGTCGCCGCCGAAGAGGGTGCGGTCCGAGGCGACGGTTATGGAAGGGGCGGTGATGTCTGATAGTAAGGGCACGCGTTGTTGGCGGCGGTTGCCATGAGAAAGATAGTCGTCGTCGTCGTCGAGGTTGAAGGTGTCGGATTCGGAGTAGTCGAAGGAGGTGCGGGCGTGGTGGTGGGTGTCGTCGTTGGCGGTTTGTGGTGGTGGGGGCAACTGGCGGGCTTCCTCCGGGACGATGGTAGGGGTGAGGTCGAAGCGGACTCGGTTTGGGGTTCGGGGGGTCCGTGGACCTGGGGGGTGGATGGAGAGTCCTCCCGGCGGTCGTTCGCGAGAGGAAGATTTACTCGAGGCTGTGCTGTTGCTGTGAGTTGGGGAGGGGCGCCGTTGTTGTGGTTCTTGGGAGGAGTCGTGGTGGGAGAGGAGACCGATGTCTTCTTCTTGTGCCGAGCCCCTTTCACCTTCGCTGGCACCGGCAACGTCCCCTCGTATTCTCGCCATATTTGGGGGTTGTGTATGCTATGTCCTATCCTCCCCTCCTGTTCCTTTTCCAAGCTCGTCCGTCTTCCTATTCTGTTGTTGTGTAGGCGCAAACCAAAGTCGCAAATAATTCGGGTGGTATAAGTCAGGGGCTCGGTATTCGTCGCTTGTCGAGGTGTAGGTACGTCACCGGTCGTTTTGTTCGTTCGTTCTTTCGCCGGTATATACAAGATCGCAATTGAAAGCTCAGCTACTCGCCAGGTCGCTATTGTGGTTCTTTAATGTCTACCCCTTTCTTGCTTTTGTCCCCCTAGTTCTCGCGACTCAAGCCACAACGGTCGTTATAACAGCAGCTCGCCGCTGGGATCCGTTTCGAAATGGGTAGTGGGTAACGTGTACAAAAACTGAAGCATGAAACAAAGAAAAAGGGCTTATCTCTTCCAACTGCTTCCGCAAACCAACAAATTAAAACAAAAAAGCTGTTGCTCGTGTTTGGTTATGGATCTTGTTCCAAAAAAAAGTATCATGGATTGGAAATTTCCCCAAGAGGCAGACACGAAATGTCTTGCCAGTTACAGAATGCTAAGGTCAATTAGACCCCTGTCAGGTGATGCTGCGCTGCGCTACACACGGGCACCCTGCGGAGCTAGCCTCACAAGCTATCAGCCCCTGAACGAGGGACCGCAGAATGCGGCTGTTGCGAGTCCCGAAAGAGTGGACTGGCTGCCTGTCTTCTGGAACACTGAAACACTCCGACCAACCCGACGATATCCGCTTTCGTTTCATTCTTCTAGCATGCACATGTATCACTGGTTGCAGAAGAAAGAGAATTGATGATGAAGAAGCTTATTATTACTTATTTCTCTAGCGCTACCAAAATGGCGGGACCTAACTCAAAATGCCCCTTTATAACCGATCATAAAGATCGTCGAGTAAAATCCTCAGCTGAGGAGTCGAGCCAGGAGGTGACATGTTCCACTCCTCTTCACGGGGTATGTGTCAACATAATCTACCCAAGACAACTCGCTCCTCTTCGCTTGCTCACTCTCTTCCAAAAATAAAGTGCCGGTTGAATCGAATTCAAGAGGCGACACGTCGAGTCTTGTTGGGTCCAGCAACGACTGCCCTATTTCAGACAGCCGATATGTGACTTCTCCCATGGTTATGCTATAATTCGAGCATCTCACTCTTCTCCAAAAAATACACCCAATATTGTTACAATTCCCCTCATACCGCCATCACGGCCCAAGCAACAAGAGCCCAGGCCAAAGTAAATGTGATGCCTCCCAATTTGCTGCCACCCGAGACCGTCTGTGGAGAAGTTGTCTCAGGGCTTGTTATTTCGACAGTTGCGCTCCCAGAAGTGTGAGAGCCAGGCATGATTGGCCGGCCATCCTCGCCAGTCGCTACAGCACCGTTGCTGCTGGTGCTTGTCGGCTTGGGCGCCGCCGCTTTGGCAGCAAATCCAATCCGCATGTTGTTGTTGTCGCCGTCGAAGACGGAGTAGACATTCTTGAGGAAAACGTCGCCCATCACCCACACGCCTGGCCTAAACTCAGCCAGATCGGGGTAGCCATAAATACGGCTGAGGCACTTCTTATCTTCGACTTGTGCTATCCAGTCTTTGGCGGGAATCTCGTACGAGACACCAGCAAAGGTAATCTTAAATGCCGTCTTGGTCTCGCAGGGGACCGTGTACTCGAAGTAGCCGGATTTCTCCTCCGAGGAAGACCCAGGGACGAGTTTGAAAAGCGCTGCGACATCAAGGGGCGATGCAAAAATGTAGGTCGTCCCTGTGTCGATAACAGCCTTTCTAGTACTGATATCCGCCTTCTTTCCATCAAACGAAAAGCCGTCCAAGGGGATCGTCCACTCGCCATTCTTCTTCTCCACATCCGGAACATTGGAGTAAGCAATCTCCCCAACATACTTGGCTGGGTCGACACCGCCGAAAGTGACCTGGCCGTCGTTCACACCGTCCGAATCTCTGTTCATGCTGACAGCAACAATAGGCTTGAAAGCGTTTTGTAGCCTGATCTCGTGCATAAACGTGCCGGTGACAGAGTTGCTCATCGCCAGACCCAGAATGCCATCAAAGGCATAATGTCTCAGCTCTTCTGCTGTGTGATTGGCCACTCCCACAGGAACCTCGACTGTCTTCCCAGCCAGTACCATCTTATCCTTCCCTATGACACCCGTAACAGTGCCCGTGCCGTAGTAGATTTCGAGTTCTCCCCCTTCCGGCTTCCACGACGTAGATGCAGTCCTATTGAATCTATCGTGAAGTCGGCAGGCGTATTCCAAACAGTCCGTGCCCATGACCCAAGTGTTGGCTGCGCCAGTGTCCAATAGCATGTACAGTGCCGTCTGCTGAGAGCCGAGTTTGATCTTGATAAAATAAGAGAAGTCGGGCCCATATTGATAGATGCCGGTGCTGCCCTCCGTTGTTGGCGTAATGGGCGTCGAGATGGTGTACTGGTTCCCGGGAATGTAGTCCTTATCGTCCTTGTCACTCACGGTACGCACTGCAGGCCGAGTCCCGAACTTCTGTGCTACACGGGCAATGGCTAACGCTACGCGATCCACGTTGGATTCGGACTCATCGTCAAGCTAGAGACTCAGTCAATATCATGCAACGTGAGCGAACAATAGATGCAACACCAGAGCAACATACAACTTCTCTTGGTCTAGCAACCAAAGGAAACGAAACCACCTCGTCTGACCTCGTCGAGTGACCGGCATGTTTCCGTGTAGTTTTGGTGAATGAACCGCAATGGCCGCTGGGATCGCATTGGTCGTCGGGAACGAACAGGACAAAGGCGTTGGCAGCAGCAACCCAAAGTGTGAGCTGTGTGAGAAAAGACGTCGGCCTCAACATATTGAAAGACCGGCCCCCAAACCCTCACCACACTCCCTCGCCAACCTCGGTGGGATGTGGTCTCTATTTCGCCAATGGCCTCCAAGAACTGATGTCGGGAACTTTGGCAACCTCGAACTGGAGATAGACGGCCGGCAGCGCTTAGACTATCATTTCTGAGCGTCAGGTCCGTCTTGCCGAGGGGAGTATTAAAGGCGATTAACGATTAACTGGACGACATTGGGAGTTGTCGTCTGATGGGTTTTTTGCGGCCGTTGGTGGAGACGTAAACAAGACTTTTTGAAAAAGAGCAAACACCCAGAAATGACTCTCAGAAGGCTATGCAAGAAACTGAAAGATGAATTGATAGGAAACTTGTTTGCTGGAAAATCGACGATGGAGGTGCAAATATGCGAGAGATTGGAAGAACGGGACAGCGATGCGGAAAAGGGTCGAGACACACGAGAGACAGGAAGGTGAAGTTGAAACAAGCTCAAAGAAGGTAAAGGAAGACCCCTCGAGCAATGGACACACCCCGAACAAACGGAAGGGAGATATCGGATGGTGGAGAGGAAAAAGAAGAGGAGGAGGCGAGCGTGGAAATAAGAACCAAGACAAGGGAACGAGGCCAGACGCATTCGGGATGGAGCAATCGTGGAGTTGGCCGCAACACCCTTGCTCTTGGGGGGTGAGGGGGCTTGAGGGGGTGGACCCATGATGGTGCAGGTGCAGTCTGGCTCGATGTTGGCGATTGACATTGCCAGAGACCACTACCACCATAATATCCGCAGGTAGCGAGATATCTGCAACGTTGAGGGGAACTCTTCCCGATCTAGCAGGCTGGCAAAAGGCGGTTGCAGTGACAGACATGCTCATGGATGTCTTGAAATTGTCAGTCGCGGCTGCCCGCATTTGCGCTCAAGCTCTGGCACTTTTGGATGGGAAAGCGGAGTGTTTTTCTGCGCTTGTAACCCTCAAATACCGATGAATCCCCGCCGTCTGTAACGCCAATCGAGCAAATGACCCCAAAATGGACAGAGGGCAATTGCGAATTGTGGTCGTCGGCTTGGGGTCGTGGTGAAGCTCTTGGAGGTGTCTCTTTTCATCTCAAAAAAGTGACGATCTGCTCGAGGGTGGATCCACCCTTGTCCATGTCCAACCATCGAGCCGCTACCTGATTGGCGGCGGTGTGTGCTCCACCCAATTTGTTCCCCCAGCTTTCCCGGTCTTTGCAAAAGACCCGAAGCCGCCGGCCTGCCTGCCATCCCATTTCTTGCGCTCTCTATTTCAGTCTCTCGATTTCCACCTGCATTCTAAACTGTCAATACTGTGTCAGTGTCCTGACCTTGCGCAGTCTCACTCAGGCAAAATGCAATCTGCTGGAATACGAGACGCCGCGACACCAACATAAGCTGTCACTTCTCTTTCTGGAAATTTCATTTTCATGGGTGCAATATTTGGGGGGTGGCAGCCGTGGGAAAGAAACCTAAACAGGGGGTAGACGCTGGCCTCTGCGCCCCAGATAACGTCCTGAACCCGGATCCCTGCATGGCGTCGGCCAATGTATCCACCCAAGCGACCAGCCTCTCGTCAGCCAATCGGCCGCGTTTTCCCTGCCATCTGTGAAGCATCACCAACTCATCTTGACCACCACAAAGTCTTATTCAGAGCCTCAGCTTGTCTTCTCCATCTGGCCAGCTGAACAACGAAGCGGTTATCGTGTCTTACTTCGTTGTTGTCACCATGATTGTACACCAACAACAACGTTTCACTTTTGACCGGCGCCGTTAGGTCTAGCTTGCAAGGTGAAGTTCCCCTAGATCAGCAGAGCCCCCTTCCTCGGTGGAGATTATAATTATACCTAATATCCATCATGACCTCACTGGCATGGTGTGATTTACCCCACGAAAACGTCCAAGCTCTTAGTGTTTGGTAAGAAGAGAAGCACGGATTCTGGTCGTTTACTTCATCGATGCCTTTGGCGATGATTGACGATGAGTTCGTAGCAGCTGAGTCAAGTCCACCCGTAAGAAGGCTCAATATACTTTCAACCGGTCCAACCTTACCTGTAGAAGAATCAGTATCTCTCCGTGTCAACGAGACATGAAGACGATCTTACCTTACATTGATCATAGCCCGAAAGTTCTTTTCGCCCCTGCTTTCCAGCAATTCCCGCTCCATTGTCTCGGAGCCAATCCGTTTGATAGACATAAAGACCTGCCCATGATGGCCTCCCACATGCTGTATAACCACGTCACCACGGAATCCTCAACCTCAAACAGCGGCTTCCATCTCTGACATGCTGTCTCATCGGCCGCGTACCCTCTGAGTCTCAATTCCTGCCCCGATATGTCTCACACCACTCCACCGCCTTCCGCAGCACAGCCTTGCCCTCCGCCGGTGTCGTCTCCGTCTCAAGAAGACCCTTTTGAATCTCCCGAAACCAGGCATAGGCCTCGTCCGTCATGGCTCCTGCCCCTGCTAAAGTCCGTAAAAACACCCAGACAGATTCGTTGGAAAGCCGAAGAGCATCAACTCGCCCCAGTACGTTAGCTATTACCCCCGAATTCTGTGCTTGTGCCTCCGGAACATCTTTGTTAAAGTCGAGAAGAAAAGACAAGAACGACCACCCCGAGATATCAGTGTGGTTCAGTGCACACCAAGTCTCAACAACCTCTAGAAGTTTTCCCCGGTCGATATTGTTGTTTATGGTGTCATTGTTCACCAAAAACCTCGCGTGACACCAAGCGTAGTAATTCCGAGGGTGTCTCTCCCCAGCCACGCACACAGCAGACTTGATATCGCCGAGTACGTCGACGGGTAGATGATACGTTGCATACTGGCTGATGACCCACCGGCGATGGCTCCATAAAACGGGGGACTTGGTGTGTCTGTGTAACCTGCTCGTGAGGAGGCTGTCGACAGCTCGTTTCTCCCTTTCGAGTATCTTTCTCGGGTCCATTTTGTCAGTCTCCAATTGTTCTTGAACTATGACTTTTCTGGTGTTGGCTGCTGTGAGGTGCTCAGGGTCGAAGAGCAGGATGACAAAGGTGACATCGAACATCTCGTCGTCGCTCCGGAGGAAGCGTTCCATACGCCACCACTCCAGACGGCTTTTGGCGACTAAGAAGGCTTGAACTAGGCCTAGTTTTGAGACGGCAATGGCGTGGCCGTCTTTGAGGACGTTGTGGCCTTCGGGGAAGTGGAATTCTTTGAGGATTTCGATTTCGAGGAGCCCTTCAGTGGGAAGTGACAAGGCTTGGACTACTTCCTCGTAGACTGGTTTGAGGTTGTAGGATTTTAGCTTTGCTGCTGTGTCTGGGTCTATGGCTCGGGACATTCTGATAATGTGTCTTCAGGGCTACCACGGGGGTAAGTTGAGTCTCAGTTGTTGAGTTGAGAGTGATTGAAGATGACTTCAGACTGACCGTGACCGTTCAGAGTGAGATCAAATATGGAAGAGAGAATCCAAAGATGTAAATATCCAGTATAAAATGTTGCTGATTATGAGTTCAGTTAACTGTCACCTCAAATATAGGTTGCTTGAAGTGCTGGTAATTGGTTTAAGGTGAAGCTATCACGCCCAAGGTGAACAGTGAAAGCCGCCTAATCCAACCCTAACCCAACACCCCAGCGCCACGCCACGTATCCTGGCTGTGGGTCTGAGCTGGCAGAGCTCCGTCATTGTCACGTTGATTTCTTTGCTCAAGGCTGACAGTTGAACCCCCCAACAACCAAAACTACGGACATGACCGCAACTTAATACCGCTAGTTGTAACGACAGCGCCGCATACCAAAGATGCCATCTCTACTACTCATCATTTTCGTCACCGAGCTCGTTGTTCAGCTGGTTAATACCCTCGGCGCAACAACCATCAATGATCTGGTACGTTTGCCATCTCTCTGATTCCCCCCACCAGGCCGCGCGCGCTCCGGATCGCTCGCTGATAGAAACCCCCATTGATAGCTATGGAGGATATACCTTACCCTACCGACGCCCCTCTCGTTAGAGTTTGCACAACAGCGAAAGAGGCAAAAAGAATACCTGGCTGTGCGACATGACTTACAGGCGACGAGCAGCCAGGACGAGTTTGCCAAGTGGGCGAAGCTCAGGCGCCAGCACGACAAGTTGCTGGATGAGCTCGAGAAGAAGAGTACGCGATTACATATATATGCTGTCACAGATGGACACAGTTGCTGACATTAATCTTCTTCAGAGGCTTCGCTCGAGGCAGCCCGCACCAAGTTCGACCGAACCCTCACGACCATCCGTATGGTCTCGACCCGCGGCGTACAATGGTTTCTGCCCTTCTGGTACAGCAAGGAGCCCATGTTCTGGCTCCCCTACGGCTGGTTCCCATACTACGTTGAGTGGTTTGCCTCCTTCCCGCGGGCGCCAATGGGCAGTGTCAGCATTGTCGTTTGGCAGTGGGCTTGCACCGCGGTGATCGCTTTGATGATCGAGGCAGTGACAGCAGTTTTGGGTTTTGTTGCCGCGAGACAGGCGGCGCCAAAGGTCAAGCAGCCTGTGCCGGCACAGTCGGAGAAGAAGAATTCATGAAGAATGATGTTACGGAGGTCGGAAAGATCATGACGGATTACATAGGCATGAAGCACAAATGAAATAGTAATAATGGAAACAATAAATGTCTCTCACAATTTGACGCAGATAATCTTCATGGCCGGAGCTGGAATTCTGCAACACTACGTGAGATGACTCTTGGCAGAGTACTTGGGCTCGATCTAGGCTCCTTTTTGACTTCTACGACCATTGGAGAGGTCGCAGAAGCTTCGAAAGTGCCAACTGGTTTTTGAGGTGGGGAAAGTCAGTGCAGATCACGCGCGGGGGAAAATTGAACTGGAATATTTCGATATTGTATATTGAATCGTAGTGCTGTCATGATAGAAAAAAACAAAGTCGGATGCGAATGCTGCTCGTTGCAGTTGCGAAGCCGAAGAAGTGGTTGGTTGTGTGAAGGTGGGAAAAGGTTGAGTTTGAATTCGCCAGTCAAAATTTATATTTTTCCATCAGCCCAAGGCGGGATGCGGGTAGAAGTGGGTCCTCCTGCCACGCAGCGGCAGCCTTGCATACCGCGGTGGGGCACAACCGCATTCAACCCTTGCTCGTCATTGCGCATTCTCAGCCTCGTCAACCACCTGGCATCTCGGCGTCGCGAACAGCGAATATCTTGACAACGAGCTCTCTCACCAACGCGCTGGAAAAACAGCAGGATATTTGGTATCGCGCATGTTTCAATAACATCAAACACATCAGATAAAAATGGCGCTAGACTGGGGGACGTACGTATCCCTATCTCCTATCCCTAAACCGCACCCGCTGACGTCGCGAACAGCATCAAATCCCTCCTCATTTTCTTCGGCCCTTTACTCCTCCCAAAAGCAATATCCTACTACCGCTCCCTCCGCGCCGCCCCCCATCTCCACAACCTCAAGATCACCCCCCTCCCCCCCTCTCTCATCCGCTCCATCGCCATCCTCCTCGCCGTCTCAGCGACCTTCCTCCTCCGCACCCTCCCCATCTTCTCCCCGGAGAACATCTTCACAATCACCCAATCCCGCCTCCAAATCCCCACCGAAGTCCTCTTCAACCGTCTATCCTCCCTCCGCCCGTTACAAACCCTCGCCCCCCTCGACCTCGCCCTCAAAAACAAATTCACCTCCCTCGAATCACGGTTGTTATACCTCCAATTTGGCCCCGACGTGCTAGGGACATGCCCCTTTTGCACAAGCGACGATCCGACAAGCTACCTCTACTACGCCATCCCGTCTATTTTAACCCCCCACATTTTCAATCTGGTGGTCATCACCTTGGTGACATCTACCTTCTTCTCCGGGGAGAAAGCAGCGACCTGGCGAACCCCAGCAGCGATCGCCTCGGTGGTTTTAACAGTGTTGGATCTCTACCTCACATCCAGCTTCAACCACCAATCCAATTCTTCTCGCCTCAGACTCCCTGATCTCGATTTCTTCTTTTGGACCTCGCGCCTTTGGAGGTTTGTTTCCCTCGCGGGGTTGGATATTGTTCTGGCGGGGGTGATTTACCTCACTGGCACTAACCGCGCGTTTGTTACCCCGCCGTCGCCGGCGGAGAGGATTGAGACGGTGTTGAAGGGGTTGGGGAATGTTAAAGGAAAACTTAATGCCGCGGGGGTGGTCAAGAATACTGTTACTAGGGATGAGGGGCTGAGGGGGAGGAGTAATGCGTATTGGGGGCATGAGGTGAGGCTGACGAGGGAGATGATGGAGGAGGAGGAGGTGGTGAGGGGGATGAAGGACGCGTTGGAGAATAGGCTGGATATTAAGGGGTTGGAGAGGGATGCGGAGGAGTATGCTAGGGGCGTGCTGGGGGGGTTGATGGGGGTGGATGCTGTGCCGGTTGCTGCTGCGGTGACGACAGAGGGGCCGGTGACGCCAACAACGGCAGGGCATCAGAAGGAGGATTGAGGGGTATGATGATGATATTTGGTTTGGATAATGTATGATATATTTAGCGGGCGAGTTTATTGATTAAAGAATAAGAGGAGACACGATGAGCGTCGTGATATCGCCAAATTCAACGAACAAAAAATGTGAGCCACAGACTGTCCATCAAGCGCGAAAAGGATGATTGTAACCAGGTTGAACCATACAACCAACCATAACCCTTCTAGTTTTGAAAAATAAATACCAACTACCAAAAAATCATATCTCTTTTGCCGATATCCGGCAAAAACATGCCAATGCCATGAATAATCCATGTCTCGATGCAATGCCATGCAATAACTAACTCGTACCTCCTCCCAACCACACCACCGCTTCACTGATTGATTCCTCTTATACAAAAGAGAAGAACATACAAAGATGCTATACATTAATTCTTTTAATCTTCTCCCCCAACCTTCCCAGTACTTTCCGCCGTCGACCTTGAAAGAAACCCAAATCCCTAACCAGGCCTCGTCCCAGCGCTACTCGCACTGTCCTTCCTCGACTGCTTCCCCACGCTGCTCGCCTCATCCACGCTCCTCTCCAGGAAGCTCGCCCAGAGGTCGCTCAGGCTCTCCCCCCTTTCTTTCGGGGTGGCGCCCGCAAGGGAGGAGTTCTGATCGGCGAAAAACTCGCTGTTCAGCGCCGGCGAGCTAGGCGTCCGGTGAAACGGCGAGCTGGGCAGCCTCAGCCCGCCTGACGCGCCCGGTCTGGAGAGCCCGGCTTTTTCGCGCTGCTCTTCGCTCCAGCCGAGGAAGCCGGCCATGACCTGGAGGATCTGGAAGCGTTTGGGGTCGGAGCGGTCCAGGGTGAGGAATTGGAGAAAGTGGTTCGTCACGAGTTGTCTGTGTGGTCATGTTAGTTCTATCTTGCGGTAGAAGAGAATGAAAAAAAGGGTGACTCACTTATCAATCATCTCCTCCGGCTTCGTCTTCTTGATGTACTTCAACGCCTTGGTCAAGTGATCATTCAGCACAATCGCCTCGTGCCTCAACTTGCCAATCAGCAAATTCTTCTCCTTCACCTCCTTCTCAAACGGCGCCGACCTCTCCAGCTCCTTTTCCAGCCTCTCTTTTTCCCCCTCTGCTTCCTTGGCTTTTTGTTCCGCCTCCTGAACCCGCTTCTTCAGCCCCTGCACCAGCTCCTCATTCGCCTCGACAATATCCCTCAGCTCCTTCTTTCGCGCATCTTGTATCTCCTGCAACGCCCTTTGCAGCCTATCCACAGCCTGACTTTGCGCATCCCTATCCCCAACCGCTCTTTCATATCCCTCTTTGGTTGACAGTAACTCCTCCTCCAACTCCGAGACCTTCTCCGCGAGGAGTTCTCTCTGCGACCGCTCCTCCATGGCGATGACCTCCCACTCCCCCATCGCCGCCGCGGTGGACTCCAGCTCCTCCCGCAGCTTCTTGACCAGCTTGTCTAGGTCATCCTTCTCCCTGTGCCAGTTTTGCTGAGACAAATTCGACCTGCTTCGCAAGCTGGCCAATTCCCTTCCTTGCTCTTGCACCTCTTGTTTCAGTTGCTCCGTCTCCTCCCGTTGGGAATCGATTTGCGCCGTGAGCTGATCGTTCTGCGCCTCTAGTTCCTCCACCCGGTCCTTGGCTTCTTCTAGCTCGGCCTTGTCGCGCTTGAGGCGCTCGCCGAGGGTTTCCTTTATTTTCTCGACGCGACCCAGCAGGGTTTGGTACTGGGTTTCGGCGTGGTCTTTGGCGGATTCGGATTCTTCGAGGTCGGACTTGAGCTGGGAGATTTCGGCGGCGTGGGAGGTTTCGAGATCTTTCAATTGCTGACGGAGCTCTTCTACCTCTGCGTGGAGGGCGGCTGATGGTTGAGAGTCTGGGGAGGACATGGTGGTTTCCAGTTCGGGGTTGATGCTGGGTGGTTGTGGTGGGGGCAGCGTCGTCGTTTTTTCTGTTGCTGTTGGTTTGTGGTGGCCGTTTGTGTCGGCATGACCGTTGGCACTGGTGGGAGGTGACTGCTCCTGGGGTTCAGGTTTAGGTTCTGAAGTCAGTTCTTCTAGGTTTTGCTCAGGCTCGTCGTCTAGCTTCTCGGCCTCGAGCGCCTCGTCTTGTTGTAGCTGGGTGTGCTCGAGCTTATCTGGCGGCGGTGACAATGGGCTGCCTGGCGCATTCTAATCAATGGGTCAGTATTAGGTTCAACGACATACAGCCCACGGGTCCCGAGGCCGGTGGCAGGCAAGGGGAGGGGCAAATGACCAGAAATTGTCCAAGCATAGTAGGTTGCGCATACCAGAGTTTCTGGCTCTTGAGACCGGGCGCTCTCAACGCCATCCTTTTCTCCTGGTGGTGGTGGTTCTCGTTGTTGCTGCTGCGCCGCTACGTTGTTCCCGTTGCTACCCTTCCCGCCCTTGTTGTTGCTGTTATTATTATTGTTGTTGTTGTTGTTTTTCTTCTTCTTATTCCTGTTCTTCTTGCTAGGTGTGTTTGATGATGCGGCAGTCGAGGCGGGACCTAAATGGTGGTGAATTACAACAATTGCATGATTAGCGCAAAATGTACGTCAAGGTAAACCTAGGCCTCGTCATGAAAAGAATAGGGAAAGACAAAAATGGCAAAGTGATAGGTTCCGGTATATGCATGTTTTGTAACAGAGAGACATAAGAACCAGTTGCGGTCTGGCCACTTGCACTCTTTCAGGTCTATTCGCTTTGCTGGGCGGTGGTGCTACACCCCAGCCAAAAGCCCACATGGGGGACATACCTGGTGCTGCTGATTGGACAGAGCCGCCTTTCGGCGCGGAAGATGAAGACATGGCTTCCGGGACGGTTCTTAGCAATTGGTCATTAAATCAATGGGGGATGATGATGCCGGCGCGCCGTCGCCGTCGTGCTCGGGGTATAAAAGAAAGAACACACGGCTAGATGAAGGTGGGGAGGGTTAAGGTAAGAAGGGTCACTGGAAGAGGAGCAGAAATGTGGCCCTCTGTCTTGTTTTCCCTGGCCGTGGAACAACAGAAAACCAGAGCGGGTGTTGAAACAGCAGAGCTCAGCGCCCGCCGCCGCCGTGCGCGCAGCAAGCATCCCACTTCCATGAATTCCGTCCTGCCCGTATTCTCCACGTCAGCTCGGCCTGTTCTTCGACCTTGGAAACAAAAGAACCCTTCCTTGTCAGAAACAATGCATAATATTCTTTACGTGTCATCTATAGACTTGAGTAACCAACACGAGGTCCCCCAAGGAAGTTTTAGTCAGGACTTGCATCTTGATAATGCTACCGTGTTACAACATGCAGCAGCCGCAGGGCGGCGCAACTTGCAAAGATGGTGTTAACAAGCGGACCGCTCGTGTATTACGTAATCTTCAAGGCTCACGGACCAATCGTGGATTTTCACCCAAGTCAAAGTTTCTACCAGCAGCGAAGGAAACTTTCCTCTTTTCTTCTTCACATATTTCACCCTTCACCCCGACTTTTCTTGGAATCCGCCCGCTGGTGCAGTTTTGCAACATCGAAATGTGGCCTTTTCATCGCTCGGGAAGAAGTAGAAAAAATTTTCCGCGCTTTATAATCCTGACATATCTCGAATTGATCGTCAAAAATCAGTTCACCAAATGAGGCTGCCAGGTTCGCTTGGGGCGGACATGCAACTACTTCCACCATGGAACTCTTGTGTGTGAATTTGTGATGTATTGAAAAATCAACTAATGAACTGGCCAAACAATGCAATTTTTCTGTCTTGAGTCGGGGTATCAAGTAGTCTTCTCCCTGCCTATATTAGGTATTATGCCCCTCATGGCTTCGTCTTCTTAATCCTCTTGCTGCTCCTTAGTTCTTTCTTGGGAGTCTCCTCCTTGGGTTCCTTGGCCGCCTTCGTCTTTTTGACCTTGGTCACCACCTTGGTCTCTACGACTGTCTCCACAACTTCCTCAACCTTCTCCTCAGCAGCGGGAGGAGCCTCAATCTCTTTGGGGGCCTCTTCCGCCGTTCCATTCTCCAATTGTGGCTTGGCCTCAGGAGCCTTGAGCTGAGGTGTGTCGAAATCGTAGTCCATGAGGTCCTTAAGCTTCTCCGCCCGCGCAAGCCGTCTTTGCTCCTCCTTGGTGATCTTAGCCTGCCATTGCGACTCGGAGAGTGGTCTCTCGAGCTGGTTCCCGGCCATCTTGTTCCAAGGGATCACCTTGAAGCGGCGGTTGGCGCCCTTGAAAAGATCGGGGTGCACCTGGTTGGGCGGCACGACCTTGGCAGTGAGGATGTGACCGAAGAGAAGGTACTTGTCCATCGTGCGCGCCGCAATGTCGGCCACCTCAGCCTCAGCAAACTCGATAAACGCCCGGTGACGGCTGGCACCGGTCTTCTTGTTGCGCACAACTCTCAACTTGCTGATGTCGCCGAACTGACCAAAGTATGACCGGAGCTCGTGCTCGTAGAAACCGTGGGGAATACGTCCAAGGTAAACGACGCCGGGTGTTCCGCTGCTGGCTGGGGTCTCCTTCTCCTTCTTCGCCTTCTTCGACTTGGGAATCTTGCCAACATCTTGGCCCTTCTTGAAGGTTTCGCTGATCTGTGTCGGTTGCTCCTCCTCGTTGTCGCTGTCAAGGGCCTCAACTAGGGCCTGGGTGTCGGCATCGACCTCCTCATCTTCCTCCTCTTCGGTATTCTCAGTCTCCTCTACCACTGGCTCCTCGACCTTCTTAGCTTTCTTAGGGGCAGCCTTCTCCTTCTTCAGCGCCGACTTCTTGGGGGCCTCCTTCTCGACGGCAGCCTCCTTGACGGGCTTCTGCTTCTTGATGACTACAGGGGAGGCATCCTCGGTCGCTAGTAGAGAGTTGGTTAGACAAGTGGCGCGTAGAAGAATATGATGGGAGAAAAAGACGAACCTTTGCGCTTCTCGACCTTGGGAGTGCCGTTGGCCTTGGAGACAACAGGTGCCGCGACGTCAGCCTTTGCAGCAACTGTAAATTGACCCATTAGTATTCAATGATGCGCTTCCTGGATTTTGAATGGACAAACCCTTCGATCTGCGTCCTGCGCCGTTAACTGTTCTGGCCATTGTGAATGTTGGCAATTGTGTGGTTTGCAGAATAAGTTTGGTCAAAATGTTGCTGGTGCGGGCGCAAAGGTGCAATCCAATGGCTCCGTCCAGCGGTTCACCTCCAGAAAATTTCTGGATTCTGCCAGTGCGACCGCATCCCAGAAGGCGGTGAATCTCTAAAGCTCAATTGCCCCACTTATAATTACACCCCTCCATCCCATCTTCACCCCTTCCAATGTTTGAAGAACTTCTTGCAGGAACAGACACAGGCTTATTCATAGGTATCACAGATCTCACACATAAGTCTTCACTGTCATAGAACGTTGGTTTTGAACTACTTCCAATTTTGAATCTCTTCAAATATGTACATAAAACTAACACAAACGCCAAACTTTGAAAACTTCCTGCAAATGCTCCCAAATGCCAAACCCCCAGAACCAGCAGTAAACATAGCAAAAAAGGAAAAAGAAAAGACAAACTGGCAAATATCACCTCCCATAACCGCCATCCCCCGGCCAGCCTGACAACATTCTTGCAATAACAACAAAAAAATGGTATCACATCAAGGAAATCATGATGACGAATGCTGAAGCAGCGCTGAGAACTTTGTGTCCATCCTCCAATTTTTCCCGTTAACCATGAGAGAAACCATGCCGTCGTTCATCATTATCGTTCTTGTCGACAAATTTCCCACGACCTTTTCGTTTGTTTGCTTTGCTTAAGCAATAGCCGTGAACACCTCCTCGGCGGTACGCTTGACGATACCACCAGTGACGGGGAGGCTAGTGTTCTTCTCGAGGTACAGATCGACCTCACGAGCAGCCTGTCGACCTTCGTTGATACCCCTGATAGATTGTTAGCATTTCTCATGCTTCGCAAAAAAGTGAGGATTAAAAACTTACCAGACAATAAGCGACTGTCCACGGCGGCAATCACCAGCCGCAAAGATACCATCCACATTGGTGCTGTATTTTCCAGCTGGGGTCTTGACGTTCTTGCGGGCATCCTTCTCAATCTCATCGCCGAGAACGCGAGCCTCGGGGCCGAGGAAACCCATAGACAAGAGGACGAGATCAGCGGGGAAGAACTGCTGAGAACCCTCAACCTTCTTCATGTCCCAGCCACCGCTGGCAGACTTGGTCCACTCAACACGGACAGTGTTGATGCCCTTCACCTTGCCGCTGCCGTCATCAACGAACTCCTCAGACATGATGCAGAACTCGCGAGGGTCCTTGCCCGTGTGCTGGGCCACCTCAGTGTGGCCGTAGTCGACACGGTAGATGCGGGGCCACTGGGGCCACGGGTTGTCACGGGCACGCTCCGGGGGAGGCTGAGGTAGCAGCTCAAAGTTGACAACCGACTTGGCACCGTGGCGGACGGAAGTACCAATGCAGTCGTTACCGGTATCACCGCCACCAATGACAACGACGTGCTTGTCCTTGGCAGAGATGTAAGAACCATCAGCCAACTCAGAGTCGAGCAGAGACTTGGTGTTCTTGTGGAGGAACTCCATGGCGAAGTGGATGCCCTCAAGGTTGCGGCCCTTGATGGGGAGGTCACGAGCGACGGTGGCACCGGTGGCGATGATGACGGCGTCAGTCTCAGCCTTGAGGTCCATCAGCTTGACATCCTCGCCAACGGAAACACCAGTCTTGAAGACGATGCCTTCATCAGCCATGAACTTGGTACGTCTATCGACGATGCGCTTGTCGAGCTTCATGTTGGGGATACCATACATGAGCAGACCACCGAGACGGTCAGCACGCTCGTAGACGGTGACAAGATGACCAGCCTTGTTCAACTGATCAGCGGCGGCAAGACCGGCTGGCCCGGATCCAATGATGGCAACCTTCTTGCCAGTGCGGACCTTGGGCGGCCTGGGGATCATCCAGCCCTTCTCGAAACCCCTGTCAATGATGGCGCACTCGATGGACTTGATACCAACGGGGTCTTCGTTGATGCCAAGAACGCAGGCACCCTCGCAAGGAGCAGGGCAGACACGGCCGGTGAACTCGGGGAAGTTGTTAGTCATGAGAAGACGGTTAAGGGCGTCCTGCCATTGGTTCGCAAAGACCAATTCGTTCCATTTGGGGATAATGTTAGAGATGGGGCAGCCAGTGTCGGACTGGCAGAAGGGGACACCGCAGTCCATGCAGCGAGCAGACTGATACTTGAGCTCATCCTCATCAAGTCTCTGGGACAGCTCGGCCCAGTCCTTGACGCGGGTCTTGGCGCTGCGGTACTTCTCAGAGCGGCGCTGGTACTTCATGAAGCCCTTGGTCTTGTCGAGGACGAGAGCCTTCTTCTTGTCCCGGGTCTGATCGCCAAAGCTCTCCTCGATATCGGCAAGCTTGGCGGTGTGCTCATCCTTCTTGGCCTCCTTCTTAGGGGCGACACCAGCGACAGCGGGAAGATTGTACTCAGCACGCTTGGCCTCGGCAGCCTTAGCAGCCTCCTCTTCCAGGACACGCTTGTAGTCAACAGGCAAGACCTTGATGAACCGGGGAAGGGCGCGGTTGAAGTCAACCAGGATACGAGCCGCAAGCTCGGAGCCAGTGTAGTGGTGGTGATCCTCGATGAGACCGCGGAGGTAGGCAACTTCCTCAGGATCCTCAACAGGGCCAGCCTCCACCATTTCGGTGTTGAGCTTAGTGAGGAAGTCCTGGTGGATATCGAGAACGTATGCAATACCGCCAGACATACCAGCAGCGAAGTTGCGACCAGTGCTGCCGAGAATGACGATACGACCACCAGTCATGTACTCGCAGCCGTGGTCACCAACACCCTCAACAACCGCGGTGGCACCAGAGTTACGGACCGCAAAGCGTTCAGCAGCGACACCGCGAAAAAAGGCAGTACCGCTGGTAGCACCGTACAAGCAGACGTTGCCGATGAGGATGTTCTCCTCGGCCTTAAAGACGGCCGAGCGAGGAGGGTACACGATGAGGCGACCACCAGACAAGCCCTTGCCGACGTAGTCATTGGCATCACCCTCCAGCTCCAAGGTGATACCGGGAGCAAGGAAGGCACCGAAGGACTGACCGGCGGAACCCTTGATGTTGACGTGGATGGTGTCCATGGGCAAACCAGCCTCGCCGAATCTCTTCGAGACGTGGTAGGACAGCGAAGTACCCATGGCACGATCGGTGTTGACAATGTCGCACTCGATACGGGATGGAAGGCCCTTGTCCAGAGTCAACTCGGCCTCGGAGATCAGCTTGTTGTCAAGGCGGACATAGAGGCGATGATCCTGCTTGCGGACGTTGAAGGTAGCAACACCGGGGCGAAGCTTGTGCGCAGGAGTGAGGATGAGGGAAAGATCGATGTTAGCGGTCTTGTTGGTGCGCAGATCCTCGCGGACCTTGAGGACCTCAGCACGACCGATCATCTCGTTCACGGTGCGGAAACCAAGCTTGGCCATGATGGCACGGAGCTCGTTAGCAACATAGTAGAAGAAGTTGATAACGTGCTCGGGAGTACCGGTGAACTTCTTGCGAAGCTCAGGATCCTGGGTAGCGATACCGACGGGGCAAGTATTCAAGTGGCACTTGCGCATCTGCAAACGTTTAATTAGCTTCAAATTCATCAAGAGAATCATCAGGGATGGTGTGTGGTGGTGGAAATGAAGTTATCACGACTTCTTGCCTGTGTGAACCCTAACCGTGACACGCATCCTGTTCAACCCGAAGGCATCCAAAGAATGTCGAGACGCATAAGTGGTCTGGCAAAAGGCCTGTATGAAGAAAAAACAGTTGTACAACTATCTTTTCAATGCGTACATAGCTCGAAATAAGGTGTATTCGGATAGTGTTGAGGCATCACACAGAGTTCTCAACACATACCCCTCGTTCGAATACACCGTTTTCTTTGCCTTGTACATATTCAAAGATAGCCGACACACCTGTTGTCTCTTCATGCAGGCTTTCTTCAAAGCCACTTGCGCGTATCGAACTCTTGAATGCCTGTCGTATTGTCGAGGAGGTGTACAAGTTGAGCTCACAAACATGATGCCTCGATATCCACATGTTCGTCGATATGGGGGAGGTGTAACAGAAAATCAAAGGGAGTGTACATACCATAATGCAGCCCATGGCAATCAAGGGGGTAGTAGCGAAACCCCATTCCTCAGCACCAAGCAAGCAGGCAATGGCGACATCACGGCCAGTCCGGAGCTGGCCATCGGTCTGGACGACAACACGACCACGGAGGTCGTTCAGGACAAGAGTCTGATGGGTCTCAGCAAGACCCAACTCCCAAGGGAGACCGGCATACTTGATACCAGTCCAGCGGGAAGCACCAGTACCACCATCATGACCAGAGATCAGGATGTGATCAGCCTTGGCCTTGGCGACACCAGAGGCAACAATACCAACACCAGTCTCAGACACAAGCTTGACGGACACACGCGAGCGAGGGCTCGAGCACTTGAGGTCGTAAATGAGCTGCTTCAAGTCCTCGATCGAGTAGATGTCGTGGTGGGGAGGAGGCGAGATCAAACCAACGCCAGGGGTCGAGTGACGAGTGCGAGCGATCGACTTGGAGACCTTGTGGCCGGGAAGCTCACCACCCTCACCGGGCTTGGCGCCCTGAGCCATCTTGATCTGGAGCTCGTCGGAGTCGGCAAGGTAGGCGGAGGTGACACCGAAACGACCAGAGGCAACCTGCTTGATGGCCGAACGCATGGTGTCACCGTTGGGCATGACCTGAGAGCGCTCAGGATCCTCACCACCCTCACCAGTGTTGGACTTGCCACCAAGTCTGTTCATGGCCACGGCAAGGGTGGAGTGAGACTCCATCGAAATGGAGCCGTAGGACATGGCACCAGTGCAGAAACGGCGCACGATCTCGGTCCAGGGCTCAACCTGCTCGATGGGGATAGGGGTGGTCTCCTCAAACTTGAAGTCGAGCATACCGCGAAGCGTGCAGGCCTTGATCTGCTCATATTCGGAGCGTGAGTAAGCCTCGTAGGACTTGTCATTCTTGGTGCGGACAGCGTCCTGGATGTTGGCGATGGACGTAGGGTCGTTGATGTGTGCCTCACCACCATCGCGCCAGTGGTATTCACCAGACTCGGGCAGGCCGGTGACGCCAACCGTGTAGCGCGAAGGGAATCCACGCTCGTGGAGGCGGAAAGCGTCCTCGGCAATGAGCTCGAAAGTGATACCCTTGATGCGGGAAGCAGTTCCGCGGAAGCAGCGGTCGACGACGCTGTCATCAACACCAAGAGCTTCGAAAATCTGCGCACCCTTGTAACTGGCGAGGGTAGAAATGCCCATCTTGCTCATGACCTTCAGGATACCGCCATCAACGGAGTGCTTGTAGTTCTGGATGAGCTGCTCATCTGAGAGCTTCTTCTTGATGAGCTTCTCCTTGTTGAGCTTGAGGATGCACTCCATCGCAAGATAGGGGTTGATGGCATCCACACCGTAGCCGAGAAGCACGCACATGTGGTGCACCTCACGAGCCTCGGCAGTCTCAACGACAAGAGCAGCCATGGAGCGCCACTTATTGGCAACAAGGTGATGGTGGACCATACCAGCAGCGAGCAGGGCAGAGACAGCAACCCGATCCTTGGACGTCTTGCGGTCAGTCAGGACAATGATGCGGTCCCGAGCCTCGATGGCAGCAGTGGCCTCCTTGCAGATGTAGTCAAGGTGCTTGATGTAGCCCTGCACCCCCTCCGACTTGGGGAAGGTGATGTCAATGGTCTTCACAGTCCATTCGGGGTAAAGCTTGGACATGTTGTTCAACGCATTGAACTCCTCAATGGAAAGGATGGGGCTAGGCAAGAGGAGCCTGCCGCACTGAGAGGCATCCATTTCCAAAAGGTTGCCCTGGGGTCCGACATAGCACTCCAGAGACATGACGATCGACTCTCTGATAGGGTCGATAGGAGGGTTGGTGACCTGAGCGAACAGCTGGCGGAAGTACTCGTAGAGCAGCTTGGGGGCTTGAGACAGGCACGCAAGAGGAGCATCGTTACCCATGGAACCGAGAGCCTCCTTCTCGTCCGAAGCCATCGGAGCGAGCAGCAAGCTGATCTGCTCAAAAGTATACCCGAAAGCGTGCAACAGAGGGTCCTCTTGCAACTTGAAGTTGTCGGGCTTGGCGGCCAATTCAAGGCTCTTGTCCTCGCCAACCTTCTCCAAGACGTTGGGCATGGTGATCAGGTTCTCGTCGAGCCAGGCCCTGAAGTCCTGGCGGGTGGAAACAGCAGCCTTGAGTTCGCTGTCGTCGATGATACGACCAGCGTGGGTGTCGACAAGAAGCATGCGACCGGGCTGCAGACGGCCCTTCTGAATGATTCTCTCGGGCTCAACGGGGATGGTACCAACTTCGGAAGCGCAGATGATGCGGTCATCATCCATCACATAGAAGCGGCAAGGGCGGAGACCGTTACGATCAAGATTAGCACCACAGAATCGACCATCGGCGAAGGTGAAAAGAGCAGGGCCATCCCAAGGCTCCATCTGGCAAGCAGCCCACTCGTAAAATGCGGCCTTCTTGGGGTCCATGGCACTGTTGCCCTGCCAGGCTTCAGGGACCATCAGCATGACGGCCTCTGGAAGAGAAAGCACTCCATTGATGGTGAGAAGTTCCAGGACGTTGTCGAAGGCGGCGGAATCAGAACCGCCATCCTCAACGACTGGGTACAGATCCTCGAGCTCATCACCGAAAATGTCAGACTGCATGACGCCCTCACGAGCGCGCATCCAGTTCTTGTTGCCACGGAGAGTGTTGATTTCGCCTGGGGGTACGAAGTTAGCATGCTGTGTTGGTCTTGCAAGTTCAGTCTACTGCTTACCGTTGTGAGCCGCCCATCTCAGGGGCTGGGCACGATCCCAGGAGGGGAATGTGTTGGTGGAGAAGCGCGAGTGCACCAGGGCAAAGTGCGCCTCATAATCGGCATTCACTAAATCGTGGTAGTATTGGTATACTTGCACTGGAGCCAACTGTCCCTTGTAAACAATGTTCTTGTTTGAAAGGGAGCAGATGTAGAACCAGTTCTGAAGCCCGACGGTACGTGTGGCACGCTTTCTGAGGACATAGAGTTGTCTTTCAAAGAGCCTGTCATCGAACTTGTCCGCGTCCGTAATCTCAGGAGCGTTCCCTGGACCATAGGCAGACTGGAGCACCACAAAGGGCTGCAGAATGGTAGGCTCGCGAGAAGCAGCAGCCGGACCAAGGAGAGTGGAATCCACGGGGAGCTCTCGCCACCCGAGGACTCTCAAGCCCAAGGACTCGGCAATATCTTCCAACTGCCGCTTGGACTCTTGCAGGGTCTCTGGATCAGGCTTGAAGAACAGATTTCCCACAGCGTACTGTCCCGGAGGAGGGAGCTTAATGCCCTCTTCACGCTCAAAGTTCTTCACAAAGAACTTGTGGGGAATCGATGTCATGACACCAGCACCATCACCATCTCGCGCGTCTGAGCCTACCGCACCACGATGGGTCATGTTGCACAGAAGGTTTCGCGCTGTAGAATGTCAGCTTTCTGTCCGATCTAAACCAACGCCAATGGAACCTACCATCGCTGACGATTTTGTGGCTAGGCTTGCCCTTGATATGGCAAGCAAAGCCTACACCGCAAGCATCCTTCTCGAGTGACGGGTCGTACAACCCTCTAGCAAGCAATGTGTTAACCAAAGCAGATATTCCAACCAAGCCAAGAGTGATACGTACTGCTTCACCGGAAGGGCACCAGCCCACGAGTCATTGTTTTCTGTTTGATATTCATAGGGCTGGTAGTCGTAGCCCTCAGACTCTGTGTGAGTTTGTCGATCATCGAATTCAGGGGTCAGCTTGATCTCGCCCATGCTAGGCAAGCTTAGGCTTGTCAAGACGCGAAGGAGTGTTGCTTGTCTGACGTGACCCGGCCAACGGGCGGGGTATCAGGGAACAGTTTGATAACTGCGAATGGCGGAAGGGTTCTACAGGGTATGAAATATGATTAGTTCCAAGACTAAATACAAAATGATTCTTTGATTCAAGCGCCGAGTCAAGACAAGATGATGAGTGAGGTGTCTCAAGGTCCGGCGTTGTGAGTGAAATTCGGTGGATCAGTGGTCGGTGATTGTTTAAGCTCGAGGTGGTCCAATGTGGATGCGAGGGTTACGCCAGGTGACCGCGAGACAAATGAAAAAACCGGAAGGCGGCCACGGAGCTCAATTGAGGGCTTTGTGGCCCAAACCTTGAGTTGACAGCTACGTCCCATATCCGAGAACTGGGTGTAGCCATCAGACAAGACAAACACCCCACCCGAAGCCGATCATCCCAAGCCAGATCGAAAAGCTGTTATCAACGGCAGAGGGGCGCCTGACAGCAGCCTGGGGTGTGAGCCGTGCCCGTCCCAGATATTGGGAGACAGGCCTAGAATGATTTCGAGGCGTCGGATATTGGCGTGGCATGATGCATGCTGGAGATGCAGTCTCCATACAGAACTGCAGAGCTGTATGATAGGCAGCTCTTGCACCATAGCCGCCAATAGCCCTTGACAGGCCCCCCTTAAGACTTGTGATGCAATCTGGACCATCCAGAGAACGGTAGAACCCCAACTGGGCGCGGGATGACGACAGGAGAGTTGCACCAGGGGCCTTATCGTGTGCCCATGCGGCTATATTCCCGCAGCTCTGATAGGATGGAAGCTTCCTATCATCGATAGGCGAGACGCCTGCCTGTCTATGCCGACATGTACCCAAGCACCAAACGGCGTCGGCACGTCGCAATGGCAATATGGAGACGGGGTGGGAGGGGCGGGGGGCCAAGACCGGGATTGGGAGCGAGAGCGGGGAGGGCGTGTGTGTTCCCCCACCACTAGCACCACCACCACCCCTCCATTCCGCACCCATGTGAAATCCGCTATGTCATATCCACTTCGGAGCACAGGCAAAGCGCCCGCGTTCACCCGTGTTCGCCCGGTGCCTGCCGCCACTTTGGGGATTTGCCGTTGTTGGGTCATGGTTAACGAAACAGCAGGCGAAGAGTGCTTGATTCTTGGTGAGAGGGGCTTCGGCGTCGTTGCGGAAGTTTGATTGCGCCGGGGCGGTTATCGTGGTTCCCAGAGTAAGTGGACTTGTTGGGTTTCGACGTCATCCAGAGATAGAGGCTCGGAAGATCCCTTGGCGTCGCCCGGAACCTTGGTGAGCGTGAATATGAGGGGTCGATATATGTCGCGTAAGAGCCAGACTGCACACTGCCCTCGATCCAAGGCTGACGTAGTTCTCACGAGAGACCGAACTCTTGAGAAACCTTGAAACACATCTTGTCTTTCACGGCGGGGTGCTTGGGCTTGGTGTTGCGAGGGGATGGGGATGGGGATGGGTGCTGCTTCGAAGAGAACTTACCGTTAGGACTTGGCCAATACCCCCAAAGGAGAGTGATGTTGCTTCACGGGTCGAGATGGACCTCGAGTTCGAGTAGTGATGGTTTGAAGAGGGGAGTGCGGAAATCGTGAAAGAAAGAGAGGAGGAGGAGGGAAGAAGGTGGTCGCGGAGGGGCGACAAGCCTGCTTTTATCTAGAGCTCGGAGACGGCCGATGGCAGCAACCTATCCGTACGGCCAAGGATGCTGCCCAGGAGATTTGCGCGTTGGATCTCGTCTGGGATTCTCGTTTCTCAATTGAGGCAGAATAACCGGAGCGGATCAGACGTAGCCAAGACAACCTGGGTACAAGGGGGAAGATGGATGGTGGAAACTGTAAAGCGACCTGAGTGCTAAAAGCAATGACATGTGGCAGCTGGTGTTGAAAGTGCGCTTGCGAAGGGTGGTGGGGGGAGGTGGGGAGACGGCTTCAACCCGGTCGCTTATTCGTGGGTGGGCTATTCATCCAGTGCACTACCCTCCTACATCTGGCCATTTCGGGTGTCCTCCCACACACATGCTACAATTTCAACTGGTATTCACGATTCACGGTTTCAATATTTCTTCTCCTGCAGGTTACTATGGTTTATTTAAAAAACGCACACGCATATGAAGCTGTCTAACGGTGTCACCGCATGGATGAACAGCTGGGAGACATGTTCCCGCCCCGTTGCCCTGGTCCGGTGGCTTGTCATCGTCATCCGTTTTATCGAATCAGAACCAGTCGACATCCATAAGGTCAGGAGCTTCATGAGAACACTTCCGCGGCCATATCCTAGTACAACAATTACAGAGGTCACAACAAGACGGGCCGACGTTATTTTCGGCATGCTGGAGCAACTGATAATAAAGAACACGAGCTTGGGGATTTACCGCTCAGCAGCACCTCCGCTTCCGGCTGCCAAGCTTGGACAAGTATTGGACGATGAGTCTGCCAACATGTGCGGACCGGGTGGTTTGAGAGGTTGAGAGAAATCGTTTGTGTAAAAGTGTTTTGCCATGGAAACACAGGACTCATGAAGAAGGTCTTCATGAACACAGCTGCGGTGCACCCCACACCACGGCTGCATCTTGCAGGACCAATAATGGCCTAGCGCAAGATCCACTGGCATCGCCTGCATGCTTCAGCATCCACAGCATGCTTCAGCATCCCATCATCCCTGCCCGTCGACAAGGGTTCAAAAAAGTTGGCCCGTCAAGTCCCGCAGATTCTCTCCAATCAGATAACACCGTTTTCAAAGACGACCGGCCGATGTCGCCAGCCCCAGGCGCCAAACCCAGGAAGCGTGCGGAGGGTGTCCCTGGGGTCCCTGTCAGCCGGTGTCGTTCGAGATGGCCATTCGCAACCCCCTCCAAAACACCAGAACATCGTCTGCGGCGATCAGTTTGTATGTCTATGGAAATAATCGAGCAAATCTCTGACAGATGGCACCAGCTAGACAGATCAACACGGGGATCCCGCCACGTGCCACGAATACACTTTAGACTTTCCCACTCTCATACTTCTCTCTGTTGTCGCGAGTGACCATGATTGAAAGCCACCCGCTCCTCAACGCCTCCTTCAACATGCCGGAGGTTTGAACCCGTCTTGGTCAATCTAGGTAGCCGGCAGGAAAAGGACAGAATGCTTGATTGACGATGAAATTGGCCAATGGAAGCAAAATGAAAATTCAACCTAGGTCACGACTGGACGGCATTGCGCTGCAACAGAAACCAAAAATGGCGAGAAAAAAAAAGGACCGCACCCCATATGCCTGCCGCAACGAGGGTGAACTGAGTTTCGGCACATCTGCATGCAGCTTCATTGTGACCTCACCAAGTCCAACGAGTCGTGGAGAAAGGCTGCTGTAAAAAGATTATCACAGAAAAGGGAAGTCCCTCACCAATCGCATCGCACCAAGACCAGCCTCAACGTTCTTATCTCGAAAAGAGGGGCGGCCCCCGCAGCTCGATCGCCTTACGCACAGACGTCAGTGACCTTTTAAGACTTGGCTGGATCCCCCTCCACACCACCCATCTCACCAGCAAAAGGGTGTTTTAAGCATATAAAAAGTGTGGAAGGTACAGTACTCAACCTTGTCATTCCGATATCACCGATGGTCGGCCGTATCGGCGCGGGTGGAAACAATCCCATCAGGACGGAAACTTTCGTCCCCTTACCACACCCATTGACACCCGCATCATCTGAAGTCGGAAATGGCTTCTTCACACCACGCGACAGCATCCCGCGGTGGAACGTTGCATGTTTGGCTGTTTTCTGCTGTGTTTCCCATCTCAGCCAGAGCCGCAGGGCCGTATTTTGTCGCAGAGGGATCCTGGCAACCTGAGACTCTCCCGCAACGATGAACCCGAATTCCCCTCAGGGCGGGGTAGACAGACGCGCAATGGAACCCCTGGCTTGGATGAGAGATGGGAGACAAGGCTCCACTCCGTGGGGGCGTTGCTGGAGTGTGGCTGCATGAATAGACAGCAGCCATTGAGGAGAAGGATGTTTGAAGCCAAACATCTGATCTGCGTGCTTGGTTCATGGCCGGAATCGCTCCACCGGGGTTGGGAGTCATCGAGCTCCATTGTCCCGCGGCGCAGCATTCATATGAGCATCGTCTGAGCTGTCGCCGTTCCGCTGGCCGAGATCGGCGGGTTCCCGGTCTCAATGGACCAGACCGCCGTTCAGCCACGCCTGACAATCCAGACAAGGCTGCAAGGCCAGCTGCCTGTGCCTTATTCTCAGCAGCTCTCTAGCCAGTAATGTTTCACAAGACGTAAGAATATCTTCTCTTCTCTGGTTCGACTGGCCAAAGCAAACACTGAGCACACGACCGGCTACGCGGCTCTCTCTGTCTCCCCACGCGTGGTCTTCCCCCTTTCGCCATGCTATTCCGAGAAATCCCGAAGGGTGAGCTCGTTAGCGTGGCACGCGAGAATTGACTGCATGTTCATTTGTGAGCTCCTACGACTCCTCCAGCACTCCAGCAGCGGGTTGGCTTCCATGCAGGTAGGAACAAGGGAAAAGGCCCACAAGAGGCAGTACGGGAACCGGTAAACGAGAATACAAGCACTTTTGCAGGAGGTCAGCCTGCCATTATTACCTCACAAAAATTACGGTTTCCTGTGGGACCTCGGGACAAAATGCCCCTGGATTTCGTCGAGGTCCACGGATCCGAAAGGATGGGTAATTCAAATCGAGTGATCCAGGTCACACAATCTGATAATGATAAGCAAACCTGTGTTCCTTTGTCGGGAGTTATTTGGTAAGATGTCTTTGTCTGCTATACTGCGTTACTATTTTCCTCAACTGCTCGGCACTATCCACAACGACAATGTCTCGGCTGGTCCCGGAGACACGGGACAGATCGACTGACTCTTCAGTTCACGGCGGCTTGAGTCGGATGCGATGAGTGTGGCGGAGTCATCCACCGGCTTTGGTGCTTTCACGAAGGATTCCACCTCCAGATGGCAGACTTATCCCTCGGTCTTGGTGTTGAGACAGACAACACTGCTCCGGCAAGCGGCAGAAAGAACTCGTTCCTCGCTCAAACCCTACCCTCGGATTGCCTTTTTCGTCCCATTTACCGTGAGCAAGGAGCTTGCTGAGTTGAAAACCCCTTGAAACCCAGATCTAGACCCAAGTGGACATCCTCCAACCAGCAGCGAGGTATTACCACTTTTCATTCTCCCGGTGGCAAACAAAGAACATAAGGGTACCTATGGAGGGGTAATCGCCAACGACCCCTCCATTTCCCAATCGTCGTGAGATTGTCGACGGCTCAGGTCAGTCTCGACCACAGAGACCCACGGAGATTTTAAAGCCAAGTTTCCCGGTGCGGGTGTGGACTGTGCGACCCCTGGCTCTAACGCACAGACCATATCTTGTTCGCCGCATCGTGGGGTAAGTACAAAGTATACAGTACGAATACAGTTAAGATGGCAGCCAATGGCACTGTGAATAAACATTTGTCGTCATTCGTCCCGAGTCGCGACTTTGAAGCGTGACGGGGCCAAAGTTCAACATTCATTGTCGCAACGTCGGAGATTCACCTTCAACTGCCAGCCCTATGGCATAGCTTGGGACGAATATTCGATATCCCAACATCCGGGATTGATCCTTTGTTTTTTCGGCAAACAATCCACAGCTGAAGCTACCGAAGGTTGATTCGCAACCGTGAGCAAGCCGCAACTGAAGGAAGCTCTGGAGGTTTCAACCTCCAAACCACAATCGCAACAATGTTCTCTCTCCTCCCTGACCTAACTCCCCGAGACGTAAGCCCCCCCCTTCCCCCTTCATCCCCTCGACCCCCCATCTCTAACTTTGATTTCTAGAGCCACTCCCTCTGGTACACCTCCCCCGCCACCCCCCCTCCCCCCTCAGCCCACCACCCCTCCACCAACCTCACCGACCCAACCTCCCTCGACTCCCCCAGCAACAACAACCCCAGCCACAACCCCCAAACAACAACCACCGAAACAAACACAACCCCAACTCCACCACCTCCAGCATCATCGACCGCTCTTTACTAGGCCGCCTCCGCCAAGACGAATACACCATTCTCCGCCGGCAAGCCAACATTGCCAACCTGGGGCAATCCTGGCTCAAACCCCCTGGTATTCCCAAAACATTATTCCAACTAAGAGAAGAAAAAAGAGAAGCGGAGGAGCATGCCGAGGCGGTAAGAAGAGAAATAGCTGCGCAGGAGTTGGCAGAGGCAGCGGAGTTAGAGGCACGACAACAGCAGCAGGAGCAGGATGATGGGTTGTTACCTGGGGAAGGGGTAGAGGAAGAAGAAGAAGAAGAAGGGATGATGGTTGATTTGGATAGGGAGATACCGGAGGGTTCTGACATGGGGTTGGAGGGGGAGGAGGAGGATGAGGATGAGGAAATGGAAGGGGATTTGGATGATGAGGTGCCGGAGGGGGGTGACCTGGATGATGAGATACCGGAGGGGGATCTGGATGATGATATACCTGAGGGTGGGGGGTTTGGGTATGATGGTGTTAGTGATGAGGTTGATGATGATGAGGACGAGGAAGATGATGATGATGATGGGGAGGAAGAGGAGGACGAGGAGGGGGAAGAAGGTAATAATACGTTTCAAACAGCGCAGTTTGATACTTCGGGGGAGGAAAGCAGTAGCAGCATTGACCCGCAGGATATCTCCCTTACTGAAGTCCAGCAGCAACGCCGGGTTGAGCGCCGGGAGTTGCAATCCCGGATGGCGAGTATACGGGCTCAAGAGCAGAGGATGAGGGAGCTTATGGTGAGAGGGGGGCAGCAATCCCGAGCGTTGCATGGAAACGATGACGATCTTTATGGTGCTGGGGAGGACGATCACGATCATCATGGTATTGGAGGGGGAGGAGGACAGCATAACATGCTTGAAGAAGAGGACTTGGTTCAGTCCAGTGGTCATCAAGGTGGCATGTCAATGGTTGAATCAGGCGAGGACATGGACATGAACGCCGACCTGGATGATGATATTCCTGATGCGAGCGGGCTGAGTGGCGTAAGCGGTGCTGGGTTTGGGATGGATGGGGCGGGCTATGAGCATACCGACTCGGAAGCTGAGCTCAGCAGTGATGATGATGGTGGGAATAATAGCAATGCTAATATTAGTTTTGCGAGGGGGTCGGTGAGGGGGTCGGTGAGACGACAGCAGAATTTTAGAAGCAGTGGGGTTGGACAGCAGCATCATTTTAGGAGCAGTGGAATGGGACGGGGTGGTGGGGGTGGGAGGTTTGATCCGAGGTCGAGCTTGGGGAATAATCATGATATCAGTGGGTTTTTGAGCTTGGATGGGAGCAGCATGATTGGGAGTAGTCCGCATAGGGGGAGCTTTAGGAGGAGTAGGCAGGGTTAGTTGTAAGATTGGTGTGGCATGTATGAGGAGGGGCAACGATGGTTTATTGGAAGCATGATACCCATTTTATTTTCGTTAGGGAAAAGGCAAAGGGAATATGGGCGTACTGGGATTCTAGCTTATCGAGGGGCTGTAGGAATCGTGTATTATCACAGCAAAAAGGCACGGCACTGCATATTCATTCACGGATTGGTATAGCATTGACATTAGCACAGCAAGAGGGAATAGAGAGAAAAGAATCCATATACGAATATTAAAACAGTTTCTAAACCAAAAAGGTACCAGGCCCGCCGTAGCATGCAAGAAACAGAGCTTTGTACAATGAACCCCATGCTTGTCTTCTTCATGAAGCCAGAAAAGCAAGAACACCCAAGCGCCCATGCAGTCAGTCATTCTCACCCCCTTTTTTCATATTCACATTCCCTCCCCTCATACCCATTACTTCGTTTTTTCCTCTTCCCCCTTCCCTATACCCCCCCTCCCTTCCTTTCATAACGTGTTCCCAAATTAGAACAACCAAACCCAAACAAACAAAATAATCACCGCCGCGAAAAACCCAAGCCAGACCTTCCACCCCACCCCCGTCCTCTCGGCCATGACCATCATCCTGTTCATCGTCCCCCTCAGCCGCAGCCTAGTGTTGTCAAACCCTTCGTTCATTTTCTCTGCCAGGGCGGATGACTCCCTGATTTCGTCGCCAATGGCGACGGTCATGTCCTTGAGGACGCGGACCTTGCCGAGGATGCCGTCTACTTGGGCGTCGTTTTGGGATTCGAGCTCGTTGAGGACTGCGTCGGAGTATTGGCCCCTATTTCACACGAACGTTAGCATGTATCCAACCTGTTATTTTGATAAATGAAATAGACATACTTTCGGTTTGGGGTTGCTGATCTATACCCGCCGTTGTTCGAGGAAGAGCTCCCCTCGCCTATCCCTAATGAGGAAGACCCATTGTGGTTGTGGTTGCTGGTGTATCCGCCGTAGCCGTAACCACCGCCGGCGGCTCGGCCGGGTTGGGAGGAGTTGTATGTGGATGGGGAGGCTGTGCGGGAGGATGGGCCGCCGGAGTAGCCTTTGAAGAGGTCGGAGCGGGAGTCGCGTTGGTGGAGGGTTGAGGAGGGGAAGCTAGGGGGGAGATGTTAGTTATGGCTTTGGACGAGAATGAAGTGCTTCCGGGGAGGGGGTAAGTGAATAGTGTGCGCATCGGGGTCAGTAGGCGTCGGGGATGGAGTGCGCGGGCAATAAAAGGGGAGGTGCGTTCATCGTCGCGCGGACTTGTTTGTCAGACTCGGCCAAGTATAGCGACATCGCGAGATTCTTTCGTGGCGAGTAATCAAGTGTCAAATGCTGACCGCGGGCGTCGGGACCACGGAACCATCGATGCGCATCATCCCCTTCCCCTTTCCTATCCTCCCCGATGCACACACGCACGCGCGTGCAAATGTAGCCAAAATGCAAGACTCACCGAGAAGCCATCTTGTCCTATCCCCTTCCGTCGCCGGGTGCGTCGTGCGGTGTGGTATACGTATGCGCTATCTCCCAAACGACCCTCTGCCCATTATCCTGCTTTGCGAAATGCCAGCCGAATTTAAAGAAAGCGTTGCGCTTGTGTCGCGAGTGTGGTTGTTGCAAGGTGGAAACTTTTTCCCCAGAACCTGGCCTGATCACAAGGGTTCAAGGATAAGGTTGCCTTTGGTTACCGGGTAGGTGTTCTTTAGGCGTCGCGTTGCGAGTACCGTCGGCTTGTGTAAGAGTGTCCTTTGTCCAAGTACATTGAACTAAGAGCGCCAATCTCTGTGTTCAATACGAGCACTGACAATTGTTGAGCTTTTCCGGTGTTTTCTGTGGTACGAGGCGGCCACCAGCCAACTCAAAAAAGCCCACTTCAGCCAGGTTTAGTCATCAAACATTGAACTAAAAGCTGTCTTCTTTTCTGCACGATGCTCTAGGCAAGGGGCACCAGAGGCTAGAAAAAAGGAGGCTCTCTGTTGGCCAATTGCCAACTCGATTTACAAGAACGTGCAGGGGCTGCCGGCAAGAAGTGTGCTCCGTGTTTTGTGAGGTATGCCCGCGAAGTTGTTTATTTCGAGAGGTACCAATCACTTGCTTTGCGATGCCCCTGATTTACTGCAGCTTATGCTTTGTGTACCTTGCACACCCTCAATTTTTCCTCGAGTTTTAACTGACGAGCAAATGCATGTGAAGTCTCTCCTGGTTAGGCTGAAAGAATGGAGCTCTCAAGCCTTACGAAAGCCACAGCAGGGGTGCCGATGTTGACAGCAGCCCCTTCGCCAAAGAGGGGAACCCAGAATGCGGCTTGTTTACGAGGATGCACCTTGACGGCCAACAACAAAAACAACATTTTGGTTCCCAGAGCATGTGTGTGATGAAATACGACTAAATATGCGCTTCTGAATTTCATAAACGCAACCACCTATTCCATAGCCAGAGAGGCAGCATAGAAATCCAGTCGATTCCCCAACCGCAACCTTCGCTACTCTCAGAAAAGTCGCATCCCCCTATATAGATGGCCCTCTGTTCAGACCAAAAGCCTTTGCTGTTTTATGCTCCTTCTGTCCGAATCCGTTCCCAAACCCCATGTATCAGTTTAGACAAAAGTGAATTTATAAACCACCAATTCATCCATCCAGACTGGAGTGAGAGCTATGGACCGAATCTGTTTCCTCATATCATTACCGGCTCATGCTCATACAGTCATATCAAAACGATGCCGCAAAAAGATCGAAAAGAAAGAGGGTGCAGTTGACACGCTGATGGTTTAGGCGTCCTTCATCTCCTCGTCCTCAGCCTCAAAGTCGTCATCGTCCTCTTCGTCGTCGTCGCCCTCGGGGGGGTTCTCCTCAGCGGCCTTGGCGAAGTCGATGACTTTGCCGCGAGTGCGACGGCCAATGACGTTGTCGAGGTCGATTTCTTCCATGCCATCCTCCTCTGCAAGACGGTTTGTTAGTTATGATGCGACTCGGTAGGGTAACGTGTTGTTATTTAGAACGCAAACGTACCAGCTTCGGCCTCCTGAATCAAAACATTGTTAGCTGTTGCCCCTCAGAAGGTAATGCCACTCGTGCAAGCGCGCAAAGTCGCAGAAAAGAAAAACATACCTCCTCGACCTCCTCATCCTCCTCATCATCATCGTCATCCTCGACCATGGAAGTGTCATCGACAGGCTGCTCGACGCCCTTGCCCTTGCCCTTGAAGTCGGTCTGGGCAGCGCCAGTCCCGGCAGTCGCAGTGGGGTCGGTAGCACCGTTGGAGGCCATTTTTGCGATTTCTTGTGTTGCGGTTAGAGACTTGAGGTAAAGTCGCGAATCTCGGACCGTTGTAGAGTTAAGGTTTGAGAGTTGGGCGTAGTGACAACGCAGCAGCGGGGAGAGTGGGAAAGAAAATGGAGTTAAGGGTGGAAGGCGTGGCAGATGGGAGATCTGATGGTCGTGAACCTTCCAGCTTTATTGGAAAGCTCATTTGTGGGGCGGCGGGCGAAACTGCGCTAAACTTTATCGGCCTGGTCACCACTGGCAACCAGCTGACAGGGGTCTGAGAGCTGAGATGGTTGGCACTGCCTGACACTGTGTGTGAGCTCGCGCCCGCGCCGCTCAGAGGCGATCGATTTGACAGGTCTCGACAGGTCTTGAGACAGGCAGCTTGCCGCCGAACCTGATGAACCTGCGGATGACTGCGGAGTGAAAGAACAAGACGAAAAGTCGGAGGAAGGAACGGGATCCGGAGAGAGAAATTGACAGCAGAAAAACACAAGAACTGCCACCCTCCCTCCTATCAAGACACATCCCATACACAGTCACTTTGCCCATCAAAAGAAACAAAAAAGTGATGACGAATGCCCGAAACCAATTGACGGAAAGCATAAACAAAAAACCCTCTATTTCCCATCTCCTCCACCTCCCAAGAGGAGCACCGCCCCCAGCAAAATCGCCCACCAGTACCTATCACAACCATGTTAGCATATATCCTGCCCAAATGTGTGTCTCCCATCCCCTTGCTCTCTGTAACATACTTCTGAAGAAAACTCCTCTCCTCCACCTCAACCTTCTTTCCCTCGGCACTCAACACAACCGGTTTCCCCAACCCGGGCTGCTTCCCCCTCTCCATCCCCACCACCTGCACCTTTGGCCCAAAGCTCCTCGTCTGCCCAGCATCAACCCTCACCCCCCTCACCGCCACCCCCAGAGGCTCCTCGCCCTTCTCGTCTACATTCAGCACAAAGTGAGGCTGATACCCCTGACCAAAATTATCCACCGAGACCACTGACGCGGAAGAAATCCAGTGGGAGGTAGTAGGGTCGTATACCCCGACGCGGACGAGTTTAGTGTCAGAGTCGAATTCTGGGGGCTCGTAAGAGAGGACGGATGATGCGGGTGAGTCGTCTGATTGCTCAGGAGATGAGGGGTGGTATTGTAATTCGGCCAGGAGGGTCGGGTGTGAGGTGGAGGAAATGGGTTGGATGTAAACTGGCGCTATGCGCCCGGAAGTGGTGCTGCTGTCTCTTTCGTCGTCGAATTCCTGCGCGGTGACGGCTGTCGCGAGTGTGGCGAGGAGCGCGGAGAGGAGTGATGACGGCTTCATTTTGGTGGTTTGTATCTGAGAGAGTATGGTTGCTGTCCTCTCTTTCGGTCTAGAAATATCGTGAACTTGCGAACGTTGCGAAAGCCAGCCGGGATTGGAATTGGATTGATGATGCTTCGGGTCTTGGCATTTAAAACGCACGTCCTTTATACTTTTGGGGCGGTCGTCTTGGCGTTCTATTGACACTGTGCTAAGTGACTGTCAGGGGTGCGTTAACAGCGCTCTGCATTATTGGGATAACTGTGATATTGGACGCTTGCGAAGACAGAACAATATCTGGCGGTTAAGAAGATTGTCGTCTTGCTTCAGGTTTTTTCAGTTTGCAGAAGTATCCAACTGATTTCGATTGTATATTGCATCATATCTCTTGATGACTTTTTGTCAACATAGCCCTGAAATATAAAGTGAAACCCTGTAACTTGATTGCTGTATTCAACGCTATATACATATAATTCTTCGCTTCTGGTGGTATCTTGACAAACGTCCTCTTTCACCCTCCGATGTCACTTGCGGTCTCTCCTAAAATCATCATTTCCCTTCTTCTATACTTGAGCGGAATCCACCTCTCTGCCGACTGGCTAGACAGCTCCCTATCGGCTTTCGCTTTTAAAATAGCCCTTGAAGCTACACTTGCACAGCGACTATACAAATCCTCCAGCTCTTGAGCATATTTGTGTGTCGACTGACTGCTGGGTGCCCCTCTTGTGCCTATATTCGTCGATACAGGGTGGCTAAACGGCAGATTTTGTGGATCAAATGTACTGAAGAAATCGATCGTCATGCCTCTACCGGTGTACATTGACGTATGACGCGCGTGGGTTGAGATATCCGTTCGCTTGGCTAACGGTAGCAAAGAAGGCCTGAGTTTGGGGCGACGCTAGCGGTACCTCGACGGTGAATGCCCTGTCTCCGCTCGTCTAGATGGTGGCGACTGTACGAACTGGCTCCTGGTGTCCTCTTCATGGCCCCCGTCGTTTTCATCGCCTTCCTCATCTCCATCGTCATCAATCACATCGCTATCGTCGTCGTCTTCCTCATCCTCCTCGTCGTCTTCTAGTGGAATCTCTTCTCGTTCAAGTACGTATCCTGGACACCGCTCCACAAGCCCCTTGTAATACGAAACGAGTATGTCAGGATTGGGGACAATTTTCCAGTCCACCCTGTACAAGAACTCGAGCTCCAGCAGTTTCAGTTCGTTAACCTTGATACCTCCGACTTTGGCGTAGGTTGAGTTGTTCCAGAAGGCGTCCGAGAGGCCTTTTGCTGCTACCGTGGCAGCCGTAATGAGAAAGCGATGCACGGTTAGGGTGTTGATGGTGAATTCGGGGTAGCAAGCACATAGTCGGTCGATATAATAGACCATTGACAGGAGGAGAGGCGGGCTAAGGGTGGCATGTCTTGCTAGGCGGTGAAGGTAATCCAAGACCGAGATTCCAGGCGCCGTACTGTAGTGAGTCAAAGAGCAAAAAGTCAGCAAACAAGCCCATCACATCAAAACAGAATCTTTGTAAAGCACGCAAAAAGCTGACATACCGCGAGTGAAATCGTGTAAGGTTGCCCGACTTTAGAGCAAGAACGTCATTGGTTTCAATGAGCTCTCCAAGCATATGCGCTATCAAGACAACCATATCTTCGGTGAGGCAAAACTCATATTTTCGTGGCAACTCTTTCGCTGGTGTTTGTTCTGGTCTTGCGCGCTTGCTAGAGGGTGAGGGGTTTTGTCCCGCATCTTGTGATGGCGATGCGCCTCTGGTCCCTGGCCCCTGAGAATTCCGTCTTTTGGAGGGCGAGGCGGCTGCTGGCTCAGTATTCTGCTGCTGCTGCTGCTTCGCAACTGCTGGGGGGACGGGCTTCTTGGTCGGGTCCGGTGTCACCGCCGGGGCTGCCGCTTCGGCAGCGGAGCGGTCACCGGGAGCAGCCATGGACTTTGACTGCGTGGGCGGCGGGGTTTGGTGTGGTTGGGCTCCTTCGGGCTTGGTATGAGATAATGGTTCCCCTGTAGCATAATTGATACGTTCCATAGGTGAATACTGGGTTGCAGCGTCGACGGCTACATAGTGTATGGGGCGCGGAATCGAGGGCGCTGTTGTCGTGGTAGTGGTCGTGGTGGTTGTGGTCGAGGGCCCAGCTATTGGGGCAGCAACAGCAGCAGCGACGGCGGATGACAATGGTGATTGCGATTGCCGGCGAGACTTGGCAATAGCCTGGACCCTGGGAGAAGACTGTCGAGGCGAGGAGGCGGGGGCATAGTGGCTTCCAATGTTTGGAAAGCTGCTTCTCGGAGAGGCATTGGCAGAGGAGACGACGGGGGACCGTGTCAACATCATCCCAAGCTCTTTTTTCCTGCGAGTGCAGGTGGATGCGCGGGTCGACGCTGTGAATGGAATTCCTGCGGCAGGCCGATCAATGGCACGGTGGGGCACCCTCGAACGTCGGGTTTTCCCCCACAATCTCATAGGGCACTGGGCTGCCTGTGGTGTGCGGTGTGTGCCCCGGGCAATGCCTCAGTGCGGCGGTCTCGGCTGATAGGGCGGAACAAAAAAAAAACTCTCAATACCTAGGAGAATCAAACTTGGTGAGGGGATTTCAAGATATGTTTGTTGGTCGTCTATTTATCGCTGATATCGGTAGTTTGTATCTGTGTCGCCAAGGATGCTGTTCGGATAATACGACAGAGATTTTCTGGGCGGCTCTATGTATAGGCCAGGGATTCGCAGCTGAGTGGGAACTATACGCTGCACATCCGATATCCGAGTATTTCGTTCAAGCTGAGTGATGTCGGCGGTCACGGCAGGAGGAAGTGGACAGTGTAGGCCCGCTGCGATTGTCGGCACTAATAATGATGATGGCAGACGGTCGTGTGACGCCCGGAAGAGCACCAGCATCTGATATTTATGATTGCCCCTTGCCTTGTGGACGGTTGCGCTGCAGTACCAAGTAGGCTGGGCAGCTGGGCCAAAGAAATCGTCCACACGGATCACGTTTTCATGTGAGGGTGGTCGAGTCGCCGGCAGATTCAAGGCACAGTGAGAGAGGCCTGGGACAGCTCAGGACTGGCAAACGGATGAAGACCCGAGGGCCTAGAAACTGGGAAGATGGCTTGGCGTTCTGGAAAGCAGACTGACAGCAGAGCATTGCACATGGCGGTGACAGTGGAATGTGTCAAGTCCTTGATGGCCGCCATGTGTTGCTTTGCTAGTGCTGTACAAATGCCACCATGACACACCCACAGCCATACGGGCCAGCAGCTTATGATTATTAGAAGTGGCGACTATTGTATTCGTTGGGATCGGCCTAAACACATATAGCAGCGGAGTATCTTTAAGACTATCTAGCAACCGATGTACGCCCAACTGCTATTCCCCATGACTGGATTCCACTGAGATGCTGGTACAATGAGAAGAACGCAAACCGCCACGAGTGAGGCAGGCCGGGAGGGCCAGAATACCCACGTGTTAGAAGCTCTCCCTTCTTCGCCTATTTTCGCTTTCTTGGTGATTGAGAATGCGGACACTGCTTGTATTACTTGGTAGAGATGTAATCCAACGGCTGTTGACACAGTTGATCCTGATCCGAGCTCCAAATCAAACCGAAGAATCCATATCTCCCAAAGATGGGATATGCAGCGAAGTCTTATCTTATCATCACCCCATACTATGTATCGACAGCCAAGGTTACCCCAGTCCAGAACAGCCGGGGCCGGCCCGGAGTGGGGTAGGTTACTCCCAGCTTGCGCCAATCCGCATTCAATTAATGATTGGTCGCGCTTCTCCAGCTGTCGAACTTCCCAGACGCACCACACGGTCCCCTCGACAGCCCATCGATTAGGCTTTTCTCAGCATTGCCCGTCCACTCGCCTTGTCCATACATCTGTTCCCATAATTTTAAATACCGAATATCCCATCCCGTCAACCAGACAGAGTACTGCATTTCGGCGCAAAGAACAGCTCAAACTCCACGACCATCAACCGCCGAATCCTCTCTTGCACCGTGCGCTCCTAGGCCACACGCCCACCGGGGTTCTACAGAAACTACGGCCAGGTCTTGATTGACCAGATACTAACCTCTGCAGGTGGCGCCCTTGTCGGCGAATCCTCCCGGCGCATCCAAAGTCGTTGCCAGAAGAGCAAGCTTGCTATCACCATGGCCAGAGTCCAGAGTCCTTCGGTGCCCACACAGAACAGCGTGGCCAGAAGCTATACAGAACAAGCTGCCGAGCTTCGAGGAGTGAAGGACGAGATTGTTGGCCATCTGCAGCACAAAGAACAATGGGTTGAAAAAGGCATTTTGGAGACTGTCGCGAAGACGTTGCAAAGCAGCACTCCGCCACGATCCCGGTCAAATGGCAAGGAGACAAGAAATTATACTGTGCCCTCTGATGGTTTGGCTGATGACGAGTTGGTTCGCTTATTGAGTTTGCAAATCCTTGCCAGCATCTCGTGTGGTAGGTGTCTCTCTTCCAAGTAACGTCTCATGGTCAGATACTAACAGCCGTCAGGGGGCCCCTCCTTTCTCAACCCGCTTCATGCAGTCGGTGTGGTCCCAGTGGCTCTATCATATATCTCCCCTAGCGAAAATTCACCCCGGGTTGTGTTGACAGCCCTCCGCATCATACGCAACATCACGGAGGCTACGAGTTCTGCCCCGCCAGGTTTCGATGATTTGAGCGGGCTGGCTGAAGCTCTCTTCAAACGGGAGCTTATAGGGTCGCTTCATTCCATTCTTGTTCAACCTTCTGTGAATCCGGTGGTACAGGAGCAGAAGCGCTTGGTTTCCAGTTTGATCGCCCGACTGTGCAAGGAAACTCCCCACCAAAACGCTTTGACTGACGCTGGGATTCTGGATGCGCTCGCAACGACCCTGGCGAGTTTCATTGTGGCCCGAGGAGAAGTCATACCGGGAGCAGAAAAGCTTGCGCAAAAGGATGGATTGGCGGATATGATTCCAGCTCCAGCTCCCGGAGGGGCAAGTCTAGCCTTGACGCTGGAAGCGATCTCGGCCATCATCATGGGCTCTCGCTTCCGTTGCTGCATGTTTCTATACTCTCCGGCTATTTTGGCCCTTCTCCCTGTGATTGAGTTTACACCTGCGAACAGACAACTAAGGACGCCATGGGCGCCTGATGCTTACAGTAACGGCAGTACCTCTGGCAAAACTCTCGGGGCTATGGACTACCTTTTGCCCCTGATACCCGTCTCTCAACCCAAACGTAGCACTGAGTTCACCCAGTTGCCACCTTCGGGCTTCTCGCGTAATGCTTTCTCGAACAGGCGCCCTCAAACATACAAATTCAGGGGTCTCGACCCTGCGAGCGAAGACTCAGATGCCGACGAACCGGAAAGTCCTATGGTTCCTTGGCTCATCTATCTTGTACGGTCGACGAGTGGATTTGAAAGAGTAGCAGCGGCCTCTGTATTGGCCTCTCTGTTCAAGGCCGGGCTTACCAACCCGGAGCAAGAACAGACACTGGCCTTCCTCGTTGTGCCTCTGCTTTGCAGTCTGATCAGGGAGCATTCGAGGGACGCTACTCCTGTGATTCAGCAGGCCGCGTTTGTTGACAGTGACCTGCAAAGAGACTGGGCCATTGTTGAAAAAACACCCGAGGTGTTGGCACGCTTGGTGGGAGCGAGCGAATGCCTGCAAATCTCTGCTCATGAGTGTGGCGCCATCAGGATAGCGGCCAAGCTTCTCAAGGACGCATATGAGCCGATGACTACCCCCTTGATTCAAAGACCATGGACGCCAAATCCCGATCGAAACATGGGCTCTGTCGATGGCTCGCCAGCGTGCCAACTCGGCCCACCGGGACATGTCCCCCTGTATGCTCACATAATCAAGATGAGGTTCAGTGCATTGACGCTCGTGGCGGGAATGGGTGCGTTACGGGACGACTATCGTAAGGAGCTTGCTTCTCAAGAGCTGGTTCCTTTCATTGTCGAATCGCTTGCATTACGGCCCAGCAGACCGCAGAAACTCAAGGAAAAGTCGGCCTCGGAGATAGAAGAAAAGGACGGGGCCGAGATTTCGGCTTACGGGCATAATCCCAACAGTGTGATTATTGCGGCATGCAATGCCCTCAGGTGTCTTGGACGAGCAGTTAGTGTTCTCAGGACGACGTTTCTAGACCACGATGTCTGGCAGCCCATCCACAAGCTCATGAAGCACCCCGACTCGGTGGTGCAGATTGCTGCTACTGGTGTTGTTATCAACCTTCTGGCAAGCTCCAGTCCCATGGTTGAGGTAGGTCCATCCTTTGTCTTTTTGTAACTCGACCACGTGTGCTAACATCATCTATCTAGCCTCTTCTCCGTGCGGGCATCTCAAAGGTCCTTTGTGAGCAGGCACACTCTCTTAACCCGGGGCTACGTCTCAATGCGGTTTGGGCCCTCAAGCATCTGGTACTCGAAGTCGAGAACAGCCGCAAGAAACAACTACTCGAGGAGCTGGAACCAGGGTGGCTTGTCCAACTCATCAGTGACGACACATCCGAAGAAGACGCTTTACACACTCGCCAACGACGCTCCACGGATGCTGACGACGACGAGGACATGGACGCGGAGGCAACAGACGAAGAGGAGCCTCACTCATGGACATGGTCAGGTATGGATAGCAACCCCCGGCGGATGAACTCGACGCGGATGCAAAAGGCGGAAGCTAGGCTCCTGGCGCTGCGTGAAGCCGAGCTGAACCCGGCTCGGAACGCAAGGAACGACACCATCGCGATCCAGGAGCAGGCACTTGGGTTCATCCAAAACCTTATTTTGAATCCTAACAGGCCCCAAGATCAGACGGAGCTGGTGGATTACCTGTTCTCTGAGCTCGGGGAGAACAGGTTGTTTGGGATTCTGGCCGACAAGTTGAAAGTACGGGTTGTGGGTGCGTATGGGAGAAGATATTCGAAGGGGAGGGATACGGTGGTGCTGTACCCGCAGGCGAGGATTATTATGCACATCACTTATATTTTGGTGCATATCGCTGCGAGTATACCGAGGCACAGGCAGTTGGTGATTGCGCAGACGGAGCTGTTGAAGCTGCTCGGGGGGCATTTTACCAGTGCCTCGGTGGAGGTGAGGAGGGCGTTGTGTCATTTGTTTGCGAACTTGTCGTGCTTGGAGGATGATGATGACAGGCAGCACTGTGCGCAGAGGGCGTCGGAGTTGGAGAAGCTGGGGGTGCTGTCGAAGCTCCAGGGCTTGGAGCAGGATGATGTGGATTTGGACGTGAGGGAGAGGGCGAAGGCGGTGGTGGCGCAGTTCAAGGCTCCGACGATTGTTTAGGGGAGAATGATGAGGTCGTACAATTGGGGCGTGACCGTGGAGTGGCCGCCGCTGCGGTTGGCGATGTTGTCTGATGTGCCTTGGCTCATGGCGGTGTTGTCTGATTTGCCATGGATTACCAGACAAGTATGATGGCCAACATCATGACAAACGGCGGAGGCTGGGTTGAGTCGACATTATATGATTATTGAATTGCGGTCATGACTTTCGGTTTCTATGATTTTTATTGGGAAAGGGTCGAAAAGGAGAGCGTGGGTTTCGTCTTTTGTTTCTTTAAGTATAGGTATGTATCACATACGCAACGGGGTTCATAGCCTGACAGAGGAACTTGTACACAGAGAGAGATCGACAGCAAGGACTGTGGGAGGCAATGGATTATGACTGCATGACAGACAGTATGGAACCGTTTTCTTGTTGAGGTGGTGATGACCTGACGAATTATTTTGTCTGGGGTGGTTGCAGGTCGCTCTATTTCCATTGGGCAGTAGTATACTGAATTTCATGAGATGAATATATTCTTTCACCATCTATATCTACTCTTGTTCTCTTCGCACACAAACCCCGCAGAGTAGGGTGATGTCGAGGCGTAGACCAGATTGTCTGGCCATCAAGGCCTAGACTTGAATACCTCACTGCGCAGGCCCAAGTGGTAGATGGTATATGTATTAGTTCAAACGCTCACCTTCCGACAGCCCCAATACCCTCACCATAACACCCTTTGTGGTCAAGTAGGAAGGGTATGAACCCCCACCACATGAACGCACCCCAGAGCCTTATCGCACAAGTAGCTCGCTACTCGGTAGTTCTCCCCATTGAAAGGCTGAATCGCCGCCAATCAATGAGTCTATGTATCATGCACATGGGAATGAATGGATTCCATCAGCGGCAAGCACTCCCGCTGTGTGCTCAGCTAGCCACATCGACACTGGTCTCTCCGGCAGTGTCCGGCTCCTCGACAGAGGAACGGAGGCTTCCACCCCTGCTTTTCAGCCCAGTTACATGCCGGGAAACCGTGTAAGTCACGCCAAGGCCTGCATTCTAGACTTCAGTTTTGCTGCACGACATCAATTCTGGCATCCGTGGCCGGCGTACTGTCAAAGGCGCATGAGACTATTGTTTAGTCTCCGCTGTCACATATGTCAAACTGGGCTCGTCAGTTCTCCACCTGTCATCTTTCTGAGTAGGTCTACTTCTCAAGCTTCTTTTCTTTCAAGATACAGAGGACGGAGCCATGCGGCGGATGACTTCTTTCAACATCAAACTGACCGATCTCGAGTTCATATTGATGCACATGTAGGTCCCCGGTCAGCGTAGCCATTCCTCCGGGGAGATGTCTCAAGCCAGGCTTATCCAAGTATAAAAGCGGTCTTCTTGTATCGTTCTGCTGCCTTAATTTTGGTAACTCTGCAAAATCTCTCTGTCTCGAGCTTGATAGTGCCGCCAGCACTCCGCCGAAAAGATGTCTGACCGCAGCCAGCCTATCTCGACTCTCGATCATGACGGAGTTGTCCCCCCTGAGCTTACTAGAAACCTTCCTGTCAAAGGGCAGTCTGCAATGGAAGACGGCAGTGCCAGCGTACAGTCAACTGCGCATACAGCAAAGCTCGGCTTCACTAACAACTTTCCGGTGACTTTGGATTGGGTCGAGCTGATGCACCGGTACGGTTCAGAAACCCCTGAGATACACCGCTGGCACGGCGTCGCTCCGAAGGTTTCCACAACACCAGATCCAGAGCCTCACTATTGGGCAGGTCTGTGTGGGCTCGCCCGGGCCGTGAGTGTCTGCTGACAGGCACTAGGTCCTTTCACCAAAAGCGACTACTGGTCTCTGGCATTCGCATTCCAAGACGGCATTAGGTTTGACGTCCAGGACTACGAGTGTGACCTCAAAGATGAGGACGACGTCAACAATGGGGGGCCGATACATGCGTCCATCACTGGATACACATTCAACCCAAACCTTCGCAGTGTTAGTGTTCGCTTTCCCGACATCCCTTGCATTTGGGAACTCACTTTATGTGGTAATAGGGATCTTCTGGGGCGAGTATCGTACACTGTAAGGTAGCTCAGATCTGTATAACTCTTAGGCCTTTGTACAGGTAAATAACCAACATGTTGCTCCGATATTCGTTTCTACCATACGACCGAAACCCCTTCCTAGCCTCGCACAACTCCTTCAACAACGACGAAGGCTACAGGTACTATCTCACGCCCAACCAGACCCGGTCAATCCGGTAGCAGCTGTTCCTCGGCGTCACCACATTCCTGATCGACCTCTGGGAGTACAACAACGACATCTACATGCTCCACGAGTGGGGAGCAAAAACACAAGATACCTCGCCAACAACCTCTGGGCTCGAAGAGTGACCCTCCTCGAAGGGCTGCAAGTCATCGCCAGCTTCCCCAACTTCGTCATCGCCCTCGTCATCAAAGACAGGCTCTCCCCGGCCATGAGAGCCAAGGTCAAAGACAAATTCCAAGCCGCCGGCCTCGACTCCCTCATCTACAAGAAAACCCTAGGCACCCCTTGGCCCAGGCTAAAGGACATGTTCAACCGGTGCCGGCTCGTCGTCTTCAACTCGGCCCCCACCGCGGACTTCATGCTGCAGTGGGATCACCTGGCGGAGAACCACTACGGCGACAGGAGCCTCGAGCCGAGCACCTGGGTCCAGAAACGGCGCGAGTCCAGGGACATCGGCGGTACGCAAATGCCGCTCCTCCTCGCCATGAACCACTTTCCTGACCTCCCGGTTTTGCTGGGCATCCCGTGGCAGAACTTCAACAGGATCAACGGCAGAGTTCTCCTCAAGAGCCACATCGACGATTTTGAAAAGGTGAAAGGGGGCTTGGTGCTCAACTTTGTCAATGCCGACTTTATCGACTGGAGGGAGCCTGAGCTGGGGTGCCTGTGGGCGGTGAGGTACTGTCATTTCAAGTTGCATGGTCGGCCGCCGCCGCCGCCGTGATTGCTGCAGGTGGTGGATTTGGGGGAAATCCTTGAGGTATTCCTGTTTATCTCTTGGATCATAATACAGCTTTCCATCTGCTGTTAAATATTGTCGTGTCAAACCGCCAGATACAAATTCCTTCCAGCTACTGCCAACCAAAACCTCCCAACAGGCAGCAAACAATCACCAGTATGTCTCATAATATGTATTAACCATTCCTAACCAAACCACCCAGTCCAATCCGTATAAATACATTACTCCCTTCCCATGCTTTATACTTTACCTTCTATACAAAATATCCACAACCCATCCATCCCCTCATAACCAACCGCATGTCCCCTTACCTCTTCTTCTTACTACCCCCCCATTACCCCCCTTCTCCTCCTTATTCCCCGACCCAGCCAAAAAAGCAGCCATATCAAAATTCCCCATCCCCCCACCACCGCTCTGCTGCCCGCTCGCCGCACCCATAAGCGCATTCATCGGGTTGGACTTCTGCTGCTCCTCCCACTCGGCGCGCATTTCCGGGTCCACTATTAATTATCCTGTCAGCACCACACCACCACCCCTTCCTATCCTACACCAGCCAAAGGAAAAGAAAACCTACTATTCTCAATAAGCTTCGGCATCCCAAAAAACAGCCCCATCGACACAAGCGACAGCAAAATAATCGGGTTCTTGAATATGCTCAAAACGGAAAAGGTCGAACGTTCCATAAAGTAGCTTTTTTGACCAGCCATCCGGGCGACAATGACGATTTCGCCTGTGTCGGGGTTCACGACAGAGACTTTTTCGCCTCTGTTGCCCCAGTCGTTGCCGCGGAAGGTTTCCCAGGCTTCGATGCTGAGATTACCAGAAGGGGAGGAAGGGGGGGAAACGTCGAGGCGGAGGGGGAGGAAGGCGTGGGTGTGGCAGTGGATGTCGAGGAGGTAGGAACCGGGTGTGACGTTGTGGAAGGAGAAGGTGTTGAGATCCGATAAGGGGGCGGAATGGTGCTTGTTTAGGGAGTTGAGGGTTGCGCGGGTTGAGGGGGGGAGGGTGGCTGGGTTGGGGAGGGGGGGGGAGGGGGGGATGTGGACGGTTATGGAGGTTTGTGGTTGGGGGTGGTGTTGGATGGCGAGGGCGGCGCTCCCGAGGAGGGGGAGGAGGAGGGTTGGTATTCTCATTATCGGCGGTTTTTGTTATTGTCGCCGGATTCTGGTTGTGGTGTAGAGGACTAGTTGAACGGCGTGCGTAGGTTTCGTGATGGTGGTTGACCGTTCAGACCGTTGATGCGCTTTGGTGGAGGTTGAAGGTTGTGGCAGGCAAGATTGCAAGGTCCCTTGTGGGACTGGAGCTTGTCCAGTGACGAAATGCGGCTTACAGGGGTAGTGTGGGGTTTGATTGGCTGTTGGAAGGCTAGGGGCCCTGCTGTAAACGACGCTGAACTTTCAGCCTTCAGGTGATGTTGATAAGTACACAATCGAAGGGTTCACAACATTCAAGTCGGTACGAGAGATTAACAGTTGAATCATTTCTTTATTCATAATCAAAAATACACGCTCGCTTATTACATGTCATAAAATCATTTAAACCTCGGTTGGGGCAGCATCAGACTTGGTCTGGTTAGCCACCACCGTTGTCTCGCCCTTTGTCGTCGAGGCCTCAGCAGCCTTGAACGCCTGCTCAAAGTCGGCGACAATATCCTCAATGTGCTCAGTTCCGACGGAGACACGGATAAGATCCTCAGAGACACCCGAGCTGATCTTCTCCTCATCGGTGAGCTGCTCGTGGGTGGTGGTCCATGGGTGAATGGCAAGGGTCTTGGAGTCGCCAACGTTGGCGAGGTTGGAGATGAGCTTGAAGCTGTCAACGATCTGGCTGCCAGCAGAACCGCCACCCTTGACACCGAAGCTCAGAACACCACCAAAGCCGCGCTTGAGGTACTTCTTGGCCGTCTCGTGAGATGGGTGGCTCTCAAGACCAGGGTACGATACCCAGGAAACATATGGGCTGGCCTCGAGGTAGCGGGCGAGAGTGAGGGCGTTGGAAGCATGTCTCTCAGCACGAAGGGACAGAGTCTCGATACCGAGGAGAAGCTGCTGAGCGCCGAATGGGTTGAGGCAGGCACCGAGGTCGCGGAGGAGCTCAACTCTGACTCTGATGGCGTAGGTGATGGCGCCGAAAGTCTCCCAGAACTTGAGGCCGTGGTAACCCTCAGAGGGCTCAACCATCTGGGGGAAACGCTTGCCGTGCTTGCCCCAGTCGAACTTGCCAGCGTCAACGATGACACCGCCAATGGTGGTACCGTGGCCGCCGATCCACTTGGTAGCAGAGTGCACGACAATGTCAGCACCATGCTCGATGGGGCGGACAAAGTAACCACCAGCGCCGAAAGTGTTGTCGACAACAACGGGGATACCGTGCTCGTGGGCAATGTTGGCAATCTTCTCAAAGTCGGGGACGTTGTAGCGGGGGTTTCCAATGCTCTCAATGTAGACGGCCTTGGTGTTCTCATCGATGACCTTGGCGAAGTCCTCGGGCTTGTCTCCTGTGACGAATCTGGTGGTGATGCCGAAGCGCTGGAAGAGGACCTTGAACTGGTTGTAGGTGCCGCCGTAGAGGTTGGAGGTAGAGACGATGTTGTCGCCCGAGTGAGCGAGAGCGGCAATAGCCATGAACTGAGCAGCCATGCCGGAGGAGGCGGCAACGGCAGCGACACCTCCTTCGAGAGCAGCGATTCTCTTCTCGAACACATCGATGGTGGGGTTCATGATTCTGGAGTAGATGTTGCCAAACTCCTTAAGGCCGAAGAGGCGGGCGCCATGGGCCGAGTCATTGAAGACGTAGCTCTATTCGCGGTTTGTTAGCCATCTTCGCTCTCTCTGTACATTGTAGTTGGTAATTGCTCACGGTGGTAGCGTAGATGGGGACGGCGCGAGAGTTGGTAGTAGGATCAGGCTCCTGGCTGTATGATTCGAACTCTTGTTAGTTTTGATCTTTTCTCTATAAGAGAAGATTGAAGGGTAGGCAGAACATACCCCGCATGGAGCTGGAGAGTCTCGAATCTCTGCTCAGACATGGCGACTGTAGTTGCTGCTCAAAGTAGAAAAGGGGGTATCAACTGGGTATCAGAAAAAGACACAAGTAAAAAAGGCTCTCTTCGAACACGAAGCTGGAGCTCGGGACAGGCAGGAAGGTTGGAGGTTGGAAGGACAAGAACAAAGAGCTTGATGGGGAGACGAGAACGGGATTAGGAGCCCTTTTTACATTTCACTCTGGGCTCCCCGCTGGACAACCCACCCACGTTCTTGGAATGATCGTCACACGTCCGTCCCAGCAGTCCAGGGTCCAGGTCACCTCACACCACGAAAAGGCTGGTCAAGGATGAATTTCCATTACCAGGGGCTGCGAATTGGCATGTCTTCCCGCGCGGTGACGGGGTTGTAGCAACAAGAGTGGGTGTACTTGCATGCCACTTTGGGAAAAGGAGGGGTGAAGGTCCAAAGCACGCAATCGCGCCATCGACTCGTGGCGTGGGGCAACAAGCCACTTTTTGAGAGCTGCGATGCGCTCTGTACATGCCCAATCACCCAATAAAGAGTATTTCTTTGGCTGTCGGTTGGATTTGAGGAGGGTGTCCCATCTTAGATATCAGTCTCGTCATCGTATTGTTTGAAGGTGTGTTTTGTTTTCTACCTTAATATTTCATTTTCTTGTCCATCAAGGTTGTTGACGATAACTCCGATAGTCGGAGGTTGCCCCACCATGGATTTTGTTTTTGTAAGTGGTTGTCGAGGGTTTCGATAACTTTTTTACCTTCTCCAAAGACGCAAAAAAAATTGTTTGGCTACATCCTGCAGGAGTATATGTTTGTGACAAATGCTAGCCGAATCTCAGAGACCACCGGATTGGGTTTGGGGATGGGATGAGGTGATACTTCACACGAGCGTATTAGGCGGGGTAGCTTCCCCCAACGAGGGGTCGTAAGTTAAGCGTGCCGATCACTTGCTCCATTTCGGCGGCTTGTATTTCGATTTCAAGGTACAGGTCGAACAATGAATCGTGAATGTGAGACAGACAATGCAGCAAGGCAAGCTCGCAATGAGGGCCCCAAATGACACGAGGCGGTTGCTGTTGTGGTGGCTCTGTTTGCTCTCTTTTGGAAAATAAGAAGACTCGGTCAGAAAAAATGAGGACGATAAGAAAAAAGTGAGAATAAATAGAAGTCCGAAGTGAAGCATAACCCAGCGGCTGAAGACATGTCCAGATCTGGTAACCATGAGAACGGTATGCAAGTAAGACGGGAACAAAGTACCTGGGATGGGGTGAGAGGAGCTACACTACCCCCACATGAAGTGGCCCATGTCTCATCCCATCCCATCCACATGCAACGACGTCAGGTAAGAAATTAGGTAATGCATGGGGACTCTTATATACCAGAGCGAGAGACTTTCTGTCATGTGCCGGAGTGAGGCTTTTCACATCGTGAAGAGCGTCAAGGATGAAAATCATACATAACATCTTCCTTGGTATCTTCGCTAACAGTTCCTAGACTAGGATTGCCATCATTCTCATAAAACCTACCAGCTCAAGAACACAGCCATCATAAAACGCCCAGCCGAAAAGAAACATCCCAAGATCAAAATGTGACTGACTCTAGCCAGCCGTCAAGGCTGGAGCAACCAACACTGACAGAAGCAACCCAAAACAAAATAACCATCAACTCATACCAGTCCATCACTCATCCGAATCCATGTACTGTTGTCCATTCAGCCATCCCTGGTCAAGTCCAATCCCTCTCGCATTCACCAGATCCGAGTACCAAACCCTCTGGTAATTCCGAGCCACTCCCGCGACAGCGGATCGCATAGCCCTGTGCCACCGCCATCCTTTCAACCCCGACCCCCTAAACGGCCATCATCGCGAGATCGCGGTCACGCCAATCAACGGGCCGGCCGATCCCCCAGGAATCCTCCCGCAAACCCAACCCATACCCTCCCATCGAAATCGACCTCAACTTTCAAACCCCCCTCTTCATTTACACAGTCTCCACCTTCCCAGCGGGAACCTCCACCGGCGCAGCCGACTTCTTCCTCCCCCAACTCGGCGCCCCCATCGCCGCCAGCCCACCCTTGGAAATCACATCCTTCGCCATGAGCACCCCCGTCCCAGTCCAGAGCAACCAGCCCCCCGCCGCAAAGGCAACATCTGCCTGTGCTGACTGACATACTGATCCTCTGCAAAAAAGCAGTTTACTCAGGAACACGGCCAAAGCGACAAACCCTGCGAACCAAAATACGACGTTGGAGAGTTCCACCCCGAGGGCGATGTAATTTGATGCGGCGGTTTTGGGCGCAACGAAGCGGGGGATGAAGAGCTCGAGGGTGAGGATCGAGACGAGAGACCAGAGGGAGGCGAAGAAGAGGAAGTTGATCTGGGAGGGGGAGGATATGATGGTGGTGGTGTTGTACCAGTGGGCGACTTGATGACGTGTTAGTATGTGATGTGTGATAAATACAGAAGGGAATGGAAGGTAGGTGGCGGTGTTAGTGAGGACGTACCGTATGCTGAAAGGGCGAGGACTAGGAGGGAGAAGACGCCTTGGACGGCTCGGAGGGGGAGGATGATTTTTTGGGTGCCATTGTGAGGAGTCTTGATGTCTTTCGCTGATGATTCGACTGGTAGGTGTAAAATGGTTCGATCTCGAAAATACGTAAGATGAAGTGTTTAAAAAGAGCGGTTGCTGGCCTGCTAGCTGGTTGAATCGAAAGTAAGATAAAGGAGTGACTAGAACGAAAAAAGAGTGTCTAAAACAGACAGGACAAGAACACCACAGATGTTTGCTAGAATGGAAAATGAGAAGACAAATGAGAAAGCAAAAGATTGTGCTTGATTTTGTCTATCCGTGTGTGATCAATGAGGTGAGGGTACATTATCCAAGCCGTCAACGCCTCCTGAAACGCACATCATTAGGCATGTTCGTTATGCACTGTAGCAACGGCAGATAGGGGTCGTGGTTCCCAGGCGCAAAGGGATAGGCTGGTTATCCAATGACAAACAGTACCATTGTTCAAAGCAAGGCTGTAGGGTGTCGTTGAAGTTGCCTTTCCATACCGGCAATGGATGGTTCCGCGACTGGATACCCACCCTGATCACTATTCTAGTGGTGACAAGGTGGGATGGGGTTTATATCTGGAACGTGAAACGGGATGACAAGAGATGCACTATAAGAAGGGACGGGTCCCAACTCATGGCGTTGAATTCTTCTTTGCGGATTATGTCTTCGTTTTTAAAAAGTTCTGCCTTGAATAATATTTACTTATGTTTTGGAAGAGGGAAAAGTTGATCTGAAACCGGTGTCAGATGAAGAGATAAGATGGCAGCTGTCTACAAAACACTTGTTCAATATTTAAGGTAGGATAACGTTAAGAACTTGCTCCAACCACTTGGATGAGCCGGACTACAATAAGTTATTCCTCATGAACGATATCTGGAGTTATCAATGATTTCTCAGAAGGTCAAATGAACCCATCCACCTCACCTTCAAGATTGAAAGTGGATATAAAAAGAAAAACGGAGGAAGTTTCATCTGAATGCCTCGATGGTCTTGGATGTCTTGGCAGTTTCGAATTGTTGTGAATGCCGAAGAGGGCAATGGAGTATGGCCCGTGCTTAAATGCCAAGACCAAAACGTCAATGTGGGGCGTCTGAATCGCGGGGTGAGGCTGGGCGTTTTCATCTCTAAAAAGAAGACCAGGTTGCCCCAGCTTGGCCCAGATCCATCCCAGCCGAGGTCGAGGGCTGTCCGAGGCTTTTTCGAACCTCTCCCATCCTGACTTGTCGACAACCCGTCAGTTCAACCGTCGGTATATTCGATTCAGCTTTTTCCGGGCAGGCTCCTCTCAGCCTGTTGATCCTGCCTGCATCTGGAAAGCAATAACCGTCCTCTCGGCGCAACGTCGTGAGCCTCAACATTTTCGACCAAATGTTCAAACGCTGTTCCTGACCCCCGACCCCGCAGTCTGGTGTGGATTTCACCAGCCACGGTTCTGTCTTCTTTGACTTCACTTGCTGGACTTTCATATAAAACGGAAGGCTTGCTTCTCCGCACCCCGCATTCTCAAAGACGGAATCCCTGCGTGTCATTTGTTTTGTCTGGGGAAGTCTGAAAGGTGACTTGCTGGCCAACTGGAATGTCTGCATCTGCGCATGTGATGGCCGTACCGGGAAATGGCCTCCGTGCATCTCTGTGGGATGTCGTGGAATTGTCGCTTGGCGAGCCTTGGATACCGGCCCCATATTCCAATCCGGTGTCCCGTTGCCGGTTGCGGATTCAACACCGGCCTTGCCTCCACGCCCAAAAGCCATTGGGAAACAATTGCCATTTGGCGCCACAGGTCCACTGTCTTCGATGGACCAGCCGAGGCTGACCTTTGCGACGAGGTACTCAGGGCCTAACAGACTGGTTTATCACCATGTCAATTTTGACGTCTAGACAAGCAGGTAAAGCTTACAGAGTTGAAAATAGTGTTGACAGATAATTTTTAACAAGCTTATCTCCAAGTGCAGCTCTTTAACCCACAGTTTGACAGCGATAGCGCAATTGTAACCAAGCCTCGTGATGGCGGCACAAGTCTCGTCCAGTCGCAACGCGTTGATTTGGCAGCCCGGACAGCCCGGTTAGCTCGCACCCCTGTCGAACTCGGCTCAAGACCAACTTGGACGAGACACATGCTGCCGAGCGCCGACCCTGTTGACGAAAAGGAGAAGATCTCCCTGTCAGCTGTGTGGCTTTTTTGGGTCAGCTCTTCTCAAAACCATTCCTTCATCCTACAACGACCGGTGACGCCAACCTTTCAGCTGCCACTTGTGTTTTGACGAATTCCTGTTCATTGTCTTTGTTCGTGCGGGTCACTTCTACTAGACGCCGTTCGACCTTCCCCTCCTTGACCACCCTCGATAACGGCCCTCGTTCTTCGTTGCGCCGAACCACATCGCAGCCATGGCTCCCACCAAGCAGGACACGGCGGCTTACATCAACACCATCGCCCAGCCTCCCCCTCCAGGCACTCCCTACGCCCTCCCGATCCCCGGCACCGAGCGCCCCAACAGGACTCCCATCTACCGCCATTGGCGCTTCCAGAACGGCCCTCTGCTCGAGACCTTCGACCCCGCGATTCGCACTGTTCACGATCTCTTCGAGGCTTCCGTTGAGCGAGTCCCCAGGAACAGGTGCTTGGGCCACAGACCCTGGAACCCGACCACCAAGACATGGGAGAACAAATTCGTCTGGACCACATACACCGAGGTTGCTGAGCGCAGGAAGAACTTTGGCGCTGGTATTGTCGAGCTGCATCAGCGGGTTGGCGTCACGGCGGACAAGAAGTATGCCGTTGGTCTTTGGGCGCAGAACCGCCCCGAGTGGCAGATCACAGAGCTCGCCCTGCTCTCTCAGGCGTTGTGGCCCGTTTCGCTCTACGAGACTCTCGGACCCGAGGCGACTGAGTACATCATCAACCACAGCGAGTTGACTGCCGTCGTCTGCTCGCTCCCTCATATCCCCACTCTCCTGAAGCTTGCGCCCCGCGTTCCAACCCTCAAGTTCATCATCTCGCTGGATCCCCTTGACGCCGGTGAGATGGCCGGCCACTCCAAGCTGTCGCTCTTGAACGCCGCGGCCGCGCAGATTGGTCTTGAGATCTTCTCCATGGAGGGTGTCGAGGCGCTGGGTGCCCGTTCTGGCCGCCCTATGCGCCCTCCCCAGCCTGATGATGTCTTGACCATCAACTATACTTCCGGCACCACTGGCGACCCGAAGGGTGTTCTCATCACCCACGCGAACGGTGTTGCTGGTATCTCCGCCGCTCGTACCAACCAGAGCATCACGGCTGGCGATGTCCATCTGTCGTATCTCCCTCTTGCGCATATCTATGGTCGCATGGCTGATCAGACCGCTCTCGCTGAGGGCGCAAGCATTGGTTATTTCCATGGTGACATTACTCAGTTGGTGGAGGATATCAAGCTTTTGCGCCCAACTGGTCTCATGTCCGTCCCCCGTCTGTTCAACCGCATCAACTCGGCTATCCAGGCTGCCACTGTTGAGCAGGATGGCTTCAAGGGCGCTCTCTCGCGCCGCGTCATCGAGGCTAAGAAGGCTAGCATGAAGCTGCCCCCTGGCAAGGCCACCAACAAGCACTTCCTTTACGACAAGATCTGGACCCCCAAGGTTCTTAAGGGTGTTGGTCTCTCGCGCGCTCGCACCATGGTCAGCGGTAGCGCCCAGCTTGATCCTGATGTCCACGAGTTCCTCCGCGCCGCCTTTGGTAACAACTTTGTCCAGGGTTTCGGTATGACCGAGACCTACGCCGTTGGAACCGTCCAGATGCCCGACGATTTCACCACCGGCAACATTGGGCCCCCGTGCCCCTCGGTCGAGCTCTGCATCGAGTCCGTCCCCGACTACGAGTACACCGTCGAGGACAAACCTAACCCCCGTGGTGAGCTGCTCATGCGCGGTCCTATCATCTTTAAGGAGTACTACCGCAACCCTGAGGAGACCGCCAAGACGATCGAGGCCGACGGGTGGTTCCACACTGGTGATATCGTCGAGGTGGACAGCATGGGCCGCTTCAAGATTATCGACCGCAAGAAGAACGTGCTCAAGCTCGCCCAGGGTGAATACATCTCCCCCGAGCGTATTGAGAACGTCTACCTCGGCAGCTGCAACTTGTTGGCCATGGCTTTCGTCCACGGTGAGCCCAAGGAGTCGAGCTTGGTCGCTGTTTTCGGCATTGACCCTGTTCAGTTTGCTCCTTATGCCAGCAAGATCCTCAAGCAGAACATTCTGGCTGAGGATAAGGCTGCGCTCAAGGTGGCGGCTAATGACGCGAGGGTGAAGTCGGCGATGTTGAAGCTGTTGGACCAGATTGGCAAGAGCCACAAGTTTAACAGCTATGAGAAGGTGAAGAATATCTATCTGGATATTGAGCCATTTACTATTGAGAATGAGCTTCTGACTCCTACGTAAGTTTAACTACCATCTCTGCCGATTTTGGTGACGCATGCTAACAATATGGTAAACAGTCTCAAGCTCAAGCGCCCCCAGACCGCGAGGGCCTTCCGCGCCGAGATTGACCGCATGTATGAGGAGATTGCGGCCAATGCTGGTGCCAAGCCCAAGTTGTAAACGTGATGAGGATGATTTGAGGGGGGATGTATACTCTGCCATATGCCATATTGTGTAATACCCAGCTGTTTGGATAGGTGGGGCGGGGTTAGGTTGAATGATGGATGTCACCGGAGGTTGTTTATTTGGAGCGGTCCTTTTTTTTTTGGCCATATAAAGTTGTACTTACAGACCTGTAGGAAAAACAGGACGAATAGTTTTCTTTTTTGTATGTTTTGTATGTGTAGTCTTGCATGTCAATGTTGGGATGAATTGTAAACTATCTCGAAATGAACAGGTTCTGGAAAGGTCAAGTCGTGTGGGGTATTTATCAAAATATCGAGTTGCAAAACTGTTTCGGGCAGAACACATTGTTTTTTTGGATCATAGTACCTCTAGTTTTATCCTCGGCGAAGGTGAAGGAGAAGGTGAAGGCAAAGGTGAAGGTGAGGCCGGTGGTGAAGGCAGTGCTGGTGAGATGTTCTCCCCATCTCCCCTTCCACCATAACCCGAAACATCGTCGTGATACACGCCAATCCCGTCTGGTCGTAACACCACAGGCTTCCTAAACTTCAACAACTCCTCCCCTCCGTCTCCCCTCGGTCGTCTCCTCGTCCCCACCTTCGACCCTCTTTTTCTCGGTGTCAAATTCCCCCTCAGCGCATCCTGCACCTGGTGGATCGTCTTTCCCGTTGTTTGGGATATCTGCTGGTACGTCCACTTGCAGTGTTTTCTCAGCGTGCGGATCTCTAGCTTGTCATCGCGGGTAAGTGGTTTGGCCTTTGGTTGTCTAGGGTGGGATTCTGGGGGGGAGAATGCTCGGCGGTGGGTGTGACGGGTGGAGTGGAGGTAGTAGAAGCGTTGGGCTTGGGGGGTGGAGTGGAGGTGGTTTGTGTGGTTTAGGAGGGAGGGGATGTCCATTTTCTTTTCTTTTTTTTTTTTTTTTTTTTTTTTTTTTTTTTTTTGAGAGAGAGAGAGAGAGATGGGGCAAGACTGTGTGCTAGTGTATGTGGTGAATTAGGGAGAGGTAGCAGCTTTCCACGTGGAGTTGAGGGTGGGAGGCAGAGTGAGAGGGTTGGAAAACGAGATACGGGTATATATATGTATGGATTCTGAAATGAGGGTGGTGATGGTGGTCATGGTGTTATATCTAGAAGTTGCTAGAAAAGTGCCCCACTGTGATGTAATTACCTTGTTTGGAATGAGGGCATCACGACAACGGTATCACGGTGCCCCGACCCGGACGGATTGGTTAGGCAACCACCAGTGAATTGTGAAATGATGTATGTACAAGGATTGAATTAGACGTTGCTCTCTATGAATGTAGTATCTAGTTCTGGTTGTACAGTAGTTGAGAATTCCTTGTCCTACCCTGGCCAACCAGGGGTTTCACCACACAACAGCAGACACTTGTTTAGGAAACATCACGGTCTAATCTCATTCAATTCATGATGTGCACATACAGGCATCACCTCAAGATCCTCAGCATGAAACTCCTCCATCTAGGGAATACGACATGCTCAAACCTGCCCATTCATTCATAGGTCCTAGGAAAGGAAAACGACCAAAGGAAAACATAGGGGGTAATAAACAACACAAAACAAAACCCACCAAGCCTAACCAGCTCTTACAACACAAGAACACCACCGCGCAGAACCCTTTAGAAATCACCTCCAAAATCCCCACCACCGAAATCATCCCCTCCGGCACCATCCTGATACCCCTCCTGGTAAGCCTCCTGCTGGTTATCATGTATCGCGTCCGCCACCAGCGCGCCTCCCAGCAAGCCGGCACCCACACCCAGCGCAGCACCACCAGCCATCATGCCCATGCCCGGTCCGCTCTTAGTGGGCCTACCGTGAGCACCGTAGCCTTGCTGGGGGTAGCCACCATACCCTCCATACCCAGGTTGCTGAGCATAGCCCCCGTATCCTGGCTGGGGAGGATAACCTCCATACCCGGGCTGTTGAGGAGGATATCCCCCGTAACCACCCTGGGGAGGATACCCACCATAACCCTGAGGAGGAGGAGCAGGACCACCATAACCCCCCGGATAACCACCACCACCGTGGCTGTGGCTTCCAGGGCGATTAGCCATCAGCCCAGCTACGCTCCCCGCCAGCCCACCGCCTGAACTTGACCCATGAGAACCAGAAGGCTTCTTGGCGCCGCCGAATAACTTCCCTAGAAAGCTCTTGCCCTTCTCTAGGTTATCCGGTCGCGGCGGCAATTGTCCTGGAAACTGCTGATTTGGCTGAGGGGTGGTTCCCCCGTGAGAACGGGCTCTAGCGTCCTCTTCTGCCTGGAGTTGGCGGGCTAGACGTTCGTCTTCGCTTTCTTGGGGGTTATGACTTGATGAGGATGCGCCACCGGCATGTTGGGAGGGGTTGGTGTCGTAGGGGTTGACCTTTGCGTCCGAGACAGATGGTTTGCTGTCGCCAGGTGTGTAAGAAGGGGGAGGACCGGCTGGCGCGGGGAGGTCGTCGCGGGGTGGGATGGCGGGCTCGGTGGGTTTCTCCCATTGGGACTTTTTGGTGTAGGTGTTTACGTAGAACCTAACGGAAGTCAATGTTAGTGTAACTGGATGGGATGGGAAGGGGATCGGATGAGAGATGCGCTCACCATTCCTTGTACTGATCGTTCCAGCGCGCGACCCAGCCTTCTGGCACCTTAGGCGGCGGCGGGCCGGTGGGCGCTTCAAAGTCGGCCATGTTCTGTTTTGGCGATTGGCTTGTTGAACGATAAAGAATGCGCGTTGAAAATGCGATTTCTAGGTTGTCTTTTGGAGAGGTGAAAGTGGCAAGATCTGTTTCCAAGTACTCTCTTGTCAGGGGAATCGGTTATGGCGGGGCAAAGGCTATGACGGAAGAGGGGTAATCGATGATAGAGAGAGGGAAAGTGTTTCGAAATGGAGGAAACCAAATACAGCGCGGGAATAAGGAAGTCCCAACACACCTTTTATAAAACTACTGCTGAGAGGCCGATGTTCTTCACCTGGTCACGACCACTGGCATACGTAGTCAAGTGTGGCGTATGGAGGAAGAGCTTCGATGAGGGGCAAACAACGGCGGACTTTCCACTTCACCCGACGATTGCACAGCCCCCATTGGCATCGAACCGGGACGGGAAGGCGCCATGGCATCGTGCTCCTGATGAGAGAAACTGATAGGCCGTCCATATGATTCCACGGTCTTGCTCACAACGCTTTTCCGGCATCGCTTGGAGAGTCATATTCTCCCTCTTGCCCAGACTTTCACAGCCCCACTGTAGAACAACACTCGATATCTTTTGAGGCGCAACATCAGTCGCAAATACAAGGCTGAAAAAATCTCCATAAACTATCATCATTCAATTCTACCTCGTAGCAACACAGGTAATCCTGCTCGGTATAGCCAATGCTCCCCTTATAGGTGGGGGCGCCACCCCCTATACAACCCCCTTACACCCCCTTCTACCAGACACCACTCGATGCAATACACGACAATGATGACCGGTTCTATCCTCAGTATCCCCAATGCCACCCTAAAACAGAAAAAAAAATCATTCTCTCATCCCATCCCAATGTGTGTTCCATAATGATATTCCACGACAACGCCGCGCTTAGTTATAACAAAAGAAACGAAAAAGGTTCAAAAGCAAGCCTCTCTAGTAAATCGACTCACGGTCACTCTGCCCCCTTCTATCCCCAAACAAGTTCGCCGCCTCCATGCAGTATCCTCCCGCACCGGTCAACATCCTCTTCTCACTTCCATAGCAGACCACGACACCATCTACAATGCCGCTGAGAATACCCTCCATCGCTCCCAAGATCCCCCAGCCTATGAAGCTCGCAATCAAGCCAACCACATATGCATATGCGCTTCCTCGGATGCCCACTTTACCCTGTCTTTCGATTTCCAGCTGTTTCGCCGTCATCACCCACCCCGCAAACCCAAGCGCAATGGCCATCATGAACCTCGTTGCGTGAAGAATCAACTTGGCGAGCCGGTACGGAAGAAGGGGTGAGTGTCTGTTATGCTTAGGAAGCGCAGCCGGGGTAAGCGTGGTCGTAGGTAGTTGCGGCGCCAGAAACTCCATCGATGCAAGGCCCCTCGCCGAAATCGACAATGGTTGCGAGTGGATCGCCGCATACGTCAAGGTCAACGGGTTCGTCAACGCCGCGATCGGGGTCGGAGTAAACGAATAGACAAACATGGTCAGGAAGTGAGCCAGCCTTCGAGGCAAAACCAGCAAAGGCAACCGAATCGCAAGCGCAAGCAACGTCGACTGGCTAATGGTTCCGAAGATGGTGGTCATGGCGTGCCCAAGGGCAGCGGCAACAACGTCCCTACTAGATGGGGCTGGAACCGCATTCCGATGAAAATACCATTGCGACACTGTCGCCGCCGTTGTGCTCCGCTGAACTGCTGAGATGATCGACAAAGTCCAGAGGTACATGAGCACAAAGTATGCCCCCAACCACCAAGTCGATGCGCTGATGATGAACCTTGCAAACTTGCTCGAGAAACTTCCGCCCAAAAAGACCCTGGTGAACATGAACAGCCACGTCCAAGTCCACAGCACCACGACAGCAAGGCAGCCCATGCCTACAAGAATGAGGGCCGAGTTTGCGGTTAGAATACGGCTAGAGAAGTCGAGAATGCTAATGGCAGACCGAAGAGAATGGCGGCCTCTCCAAACCATGTATGTCCAGATTATTGCGGACATGCCGGGGATCGTCGCCGCCCACCTCATGGCCGAGTCCTGGAAACGTGAGCTGCCACCAGTTTCCTGATAACTCGAAATAAACGGATACAACGAAAACGATACTAGGATTATTGGCACGGCCACCAACACCAGAATAACAAGTGGTCTGACAAACGACCGCAGCGCTGCCAACCACACCATGGAGACTATGATAGCGACCAAAGTATCGACGGCAAGCAGGTGGAAAGATGCCTTTAGCGTGGTGTAAATTGTATCCCCAGATGCCTTGTTGCCGCTTGTATGCATGAAGATCAGGACAAAGGTCGCAAACAAGGACGCTTGGGCGATCAAGTATATCCAGGCAAAGAAAGTATCATGTCGAAACATTTCTCCATCGGAAGGTGGTGGCACTGGGGTGTTGTTAACTTCAGTGCCGACTGAACTGGGCGGTCGCTGTAATCCAAGCTCCGAATCGGCCGCGGAATCTCTTCTGAGGAGTGGCTGCGACGGACCGCCTGGTGACCTGAACTTTTGGAACGCAGGAGGCGTGCTGTCCTCCATCATCAAGTCCGCTGGTCGCTCGCTGTAGGCGATGGTTGACTCTAACCCAACGTCTTCCATCCCTTTCGTATCCGTGCTGTCATTTGAAACTTCCCGTATGTGCTTCCTTACTTCTGGCCTTTCCGTTGGCGGCTCCTCCTCCATCGTGGCCCTGTTATACTTCTTTGGCCCGTTCCAGCTACTCCGAATGCCCCGGAGGCGTTCCCCAAGAGACCCAGATCCTTCGTATTCCTGGCTATGCTCGATCGAAGCGCGGCTACCATCATTGTCGGTTTCGGTGCTTTCATCGAGTCGACCAGCTGCAAAGACACGGCGTGATTGTTGCAAAGCGTAGATATCTGCGGCCTCACGATCCCTTTCCTCTTCATCTTCCTCATCGTGGTCTAATGGAGGTTGGAACAGCGGGGCGTCCTGATTATACCTGGAACCAAAAGCTGCTATACTGCCAAGTCGAGAGTTGCTGGGTTGGTACGGATTTCCGCCGCCGCCTCTACCGAGATAAGAACGCCCTCCGAATCGCGCGCCTCTACTCTGCCATCCGGACGGCTGCGATGGCCTGTCGGCGTTATCTGGCTGGCCGGCAAAGTTGGAGAACCTCGACTGCGATTGCGCAAGGAATTTCGAGGCATCTGGCCGTGGCATAAGCAGGCGTCCGTGAGAAACGGGAGCAGCGGCACTGCCAAACTGGCAAGGCAAACTTACATTCAGAGAACATGTCGACAAACTCCCGTCACCCTCCAGAGAGGGCGTTTGTTTTTCTCGCAGACACACTCGACTGTTGGCAGTTGCTGAGTGGCGCAGAGAGAAAACAGGACGCGGAGAGGGGGTGGGATCGGGTCGTCGGTTGGCTAATAGTGTATGAGTGCAATAAGTCGGGCACCTCAGAGGTATGTAATGATGACTCGGCCCAGTACAGGACAGCACCTCAGCTCATTAATCTGAAGCCCTCAAAGATTCGTTATGAAGAGGAGATGTTTCTGAAGAGTCGGTAAAGTTTGCTGCTGCCTCCCGGAAAAGCAGAAAGACGGTTTGTTGTGCAAAGTCAAAACAGTTGTCGCATGAGGCGGAGGAAAGAGCACGTATGGGCAGGCAACCAAGTGCACTGTGCCCGGCAGTGCTAACCAAGCGGACGCAACCGAGGCGGGCGATGGACGTGACTGGTGGCCGATGACCAGGTGCCGCAACCCCCCATGCACCCTTTCCGACACTCGCTAGGCCGAAAGCACCCTTGCGGTTATGCAACTAGCCCATACAGGATGCTGGTCCGGTGTGGGGAAGCATTGGTTATCTACATATTGTTCGCACGCCCAGAGATACCTTGGAGCCTGTTAGCTGCCCACCGAACAAGAGAAGATTTGAGTCAGAGCAGCAACACAAAGCAACTTATGCAGTAAAATAAGACCGTTATCTCTCTCTTTGTCGCTGCTATTCAGTCCTGGATAGTTGAAAGACGGGATGCCGGCACAGTGTCCCATGACGCAGTCACATCGTCCTCCAGCCAGACCGCCAAAAGGCATCTGTGCTGCCCTGGGGGGTGTGTTATCGGCATCTTGCGTCACTGATAACAGCTGGCTAGGCCCCATCACCTGCAACCCACATCAGCTGGATGCTGATCCACCCGTCCACAGTGGCACATCGGAGCTTACCACCTCACCCAAGCTTCACCCCTTCGCTCAAACATCAGGAGCTGTCAACTGTCAACTGTCAACCGCATTTCTTTCTTCACATCACACAACCAGCCAGTCACCCAGCAGCCCAACAGGTACCACTACCCGACGCCAGCAAGCCTGACATCTGTACGACATCTTCCGCTACGGATATCTCTCGATAACCCGCAGCCCACGTCCCCTGCCCGCCAAGTCCTAACGGAACGACGTGCATCAACTCGCCTGATCCACGCGGACGAGCGCTAACAGCCTCTCGATTTTGTCCATAACCCCCGGGGTCTTTATCGAAACACACGCACAAGACTCAAAAGCACCGCGAGACACACATCCGTCCTCACCTCTCCCCAGTTCCAAACTCCCGCCGTCCTTCCGTCCTCAGTCCCCCCCAACACCCCCCATGACTACCCAACCCGCCTGGGACTACATCGCAAAGCTAGTATGCATAGGCGACTCAGGCTGCGGTAAATCTTCTCTCACCATCCGCCTCTGCGAAGGCCGCTTCGTAACCCATCATGACGTAACCATCGGCGTCGAATTCGGCTCCCGCATCGTCCCCGTCGGACCACCCTACTCAACAACAACAGCAGAAACCTCCTCTCCTTCCTCCCCGTTACCCTCCTCCCCATCATCCCCAACAACATCAAACCCCCCAAACGGTAAACAACCGCCCCCTTCCGGCCTCCCACCCCCAAGAACAATCCCAACCCCCCAGTCAGAAGCCCTCGCAGCCGCCTCCCAAAAACACATGAAGCTTTCGCTGTGGGACACCGCCGGCCAAGAAACCTACAAATCCGTCACGAGGTCCTACTTCCGCGGCGCCTCCGGGGCCCTCCTAGTCTTCGACCTAACCCGCAAATCCACCTTCACCCACGTCACCGACTGGCTCAACGACCTGAGGCAAATCGCCGAGCCAGACATTGTCGTTGTGTTGGTCGGCAACAAGGCTGACTTGGCCTCCCCAGAAGCAGAAGGGGGGCAAAACAAGCGAGAGGTCTCAAGGCAAGAAGCGGAAGAGTGGGCCCGTAGGAATGGCGTGCTAGAGTACGTCGAGACGAGCGCCAAGAGCGGGGAGGGTGTCGAAAAGGCGTTTATGAGGGTGGCGGAAAAGATCTTTGGGAATATACAGCAGGGCAAGTATGATTTGAATGACAGGAGGAGCGGGGTCAAGGGGCCGAACTTTGGGGGGCCGCCGGGGGGTTCGGGGGGTAAGCCGGTGAGGTTGACGAATAGTGCGAATAAGCAGTCGGGGGGTTGCTGTTGATTTTGATGAGGGAAGTTGGGTTGTTGGGGTACTATAAAGAGCGGGGAAGAGTATGGGAGTAACAGGAGGGCGATACTGTAATAGTAATGTGGGGGGGTTGTGGCAAGAGAGAGCAAAAAAGGTATAAGAGTGGAAAGAAACAAATGTGTGTCGGTTGAAACAAGCATAGCAAACAAGAGCGAGTAAGCAAAGATAGGAGTCAAAGAGATACACAAGCATAGGGAGAGAAGAGACACTAAATGATACCCTCCACCTTCACACTTTTACAGACGGCTGCCATGGTTTGTAGGTGCCTAGCTGCTAGCCATATCTACTAGCGTTGAATACATCAATCACGGCATGGCATGGCATGGGTCTGTTCTGAGCAAGTTGCAAGGTCCATAAAAACGTCACGACCTGAAGGACGTATGTAGCTAGACATCTGGTAGCGGTAAAATCAATTCTCCAGAGCTTTGGGCATATTCAAATCGGCTGTGTTTGGCAAAATAAAGAGCATTTGGAAAGCAGTTACATCCGCAGCACCAGTGGAGCAAGTTTTGATAGACCATCCACATTTCCATCTATCTAACCCCGTCTTCCCCCCTATCCTCCAACTAGACAAAAGAAAACAGTAAAGGAAACAAAAAAACAAAACATTACAGAGTTAATGTCTAGAGATAGTGAGACAGAGAGCTCTTGGCCCTGATGAGTGTTTCCTTTTTGCTTTCTGGTGTAAGCCTCCCTTTATAACTCCTCGCCCTTGAAGACCTACACCCCTTGCGCCCCTGTTCCCATTTTGTGCGCCGGCATGTTTTGACACAAGTTTGCTTCCTGTCACGAATAGACAGACATCGCCTATTTTTGAGCCCCATATGGCACACACAAGAGACACAATCCCCACAAACATCGTAGAACAACGACAAACATTTCAACAACGGATATTTCCACACACATCATCCCTTCTATTTCCCCGCTTAATCTTGATCATATCTGGTCGATACTCAAAATTACGCATCAGACATCCTCCACGTATCAAACCACTTCATATAGCTGTATTGCCTGTTGGGGCCAGTCATGCCCCAGCAGATGGGAATGAAGTAGATATACAGCCCAATCACTGTCGCGTCAAGCAGAGCATAAATGCCGTACTGGACAACCTTCTTCTGGTTGCGGGTGAACCAGTCGGTAAGGAAGCCAAAGGTAAGAATGGCAAAGTACAGGGCCGGGTAGTAGTGGTGGACGTAGGTGACACGGGCCATGACGACGAAGGGCAGGTAGTGGAGGAACCATCCGATGACAGGGTAGATACCGGCGTAGTGAATCTGGTCGATATCGAACTGGGAGAGCTCCCTGTAGCCTCTTTGCCAGCGGAGGATGTACCATCCGACAAGCAGACCAAAGACACCGAGGCCAGCGGTGGAGCCCCAGTAGACGAGAGGGTTGCCGAGGAGGAAGTACTTGACGATCTTGTCGTCCCAGCCGCACATTCTGAGACCAACGTGCAGGATGGGCCATTGCCACCACTGAGAGGCCAGGTCGTCCTGCTTATCGGGATCGGGAACAAGAGCGTTGTTGGAGGTCATCATGGCGACGTTCTACCAAGGTTAGCATGCCATATCGAAACGCCAACCGGCTGCTCATAACTTACCAGGTGAACAAAGTCCTTGAAGAAAGGCGATCTGTACTGACCGGGGTCTCCAGGAGGAACTGCCTAGAGTTAGTATAGCTGTACGTTGCACTTCCGTAGAGCTGACTTACGCTTCTCGTTAATGTGAGACTCAATGTTCCAGTGGGTGTAGGTATCGCGAGGCTTGTTCTCCTTGGTGCAGGTAACTTCAATCTGCTTGAAACCCCACTGGGGCAGGTTGACATTGCCAGCGCGGAGATAGCAGCCCAAAACCTCGTGCTTCAACCGGAAAGCGGTGGTCAGGGTGCGGATCTTGGAGCGGTCCCTGGAGGCAGCATCGCTAACCACCTCAATCTTCCAGTGGTCCTTCTCATCTCCGACAGTGATGTTGCCGTAACTGGAGACTTCCCAGTCAGCCTTGGTGATGGGGGCGCCAATTTGGTGAGAATGAAGGTTGCGACCGGTCTGGGAGTGGAGAAGACGAATGGTCTGGCCGTCGCCAATGAAACGGGGCTCAGCAGCGGCATCGTAATCGGCATCGCGGCGGTTGGGGTAGAAAAACCAGTCGTTGTTGGCATCCTTGTGGTGGTAGCAGGTCACCTGCTGCTGGCCAGAGCCCTCGGGGTATGTCTGAACGTGACTGTGGAGCAAACCGCCGCCATAACCCATGTTCTTGATGGTAACCTTGGAGCCAAAGGCCACCTCCAACGGGCTATTTCTACCAACCTCAGTGCCCCGCAAGTTGGCCTGGAAAAGCGAAGACATTTGGGCGTCGCCAGGACCGCTGTTGGTAAGAACCGCAAAGTGGATGGCAAAGCTGAGGAGATAGACAAGGAAGGGAAGGATGATGAGACCGACAACACGAGTTCCAACGTGGGCAGCGAGAGTGGACTGAGCAGTATGTTAGCATTTTTGCTCAAAAAGAGGGGCACGAGCGAACTTACAATGGGCATCTTGGTGTCACCAAACTTGTTCCAGAGATCCTCGATCGTGTAAAGACCAACCAGAGCAGTAACGAAGAGGCCCACAAGCTTAACACTGGTGACGAAACCAATGCTAAGACCAGTCATGAACAGCCAGAAAAACCACTCAGGCTCGAAGCTGTTCTTGCGCTGGCCATGGAACTTGGCCCAGCAGAGTGTCGTCGCGACGGTACCAAACAAGAGCATAGAATCGAGGAGGATGAACCGGGAGATGGTGGTATACGAGTTCTCGCAGAGGACCATGAGGGTGACGAGCCAGACAGCGTTGCGGCGGAGCTTGAGCTCCTTAGCAGTCCAGTAGGCAAGGGGAACGCAGATGGCACCCCAGAAGGCGTTAAACTGGCGCATAAATGTGTAGTTGAGCTCAGGAGGGTAGGTCTCGCCCGACTTGAATTCGAAAGATCCATTGTAACCGGCAAGATATCCGCTCAGACCGACGAGGAGCTTTCCAGCTGGGGGCTAGCGAGAGGGTTCGGTCAGCAAAAGCTCGCCTTGTTGTAGTCCTGAAAAGCACATACATGGACATCGAAGTAGAACTCGCGTTTGAGGTAGTGGCTACCGAACTTTCCGAAACTATCGCAAGGCCGTCAGGTTAGCGGCACCGTTGCAACGACAACGACAAGGTAACGGGGGTCTACTAACTGGGCTTCGTCCCAAGTCACGATGTTGGAGAGGCCGATCTTGTAGAGGCGTGTGAAGAAGGCGAGCGCCGTGAAGAGGATGGGGGCGATGAGCCATTCCCATTGGTCAAGGATCTCGAGGGGGGATGGTCCCTAGAAAAGGCGAGCTGTTAACACATGATTGCAAACGAGTTGTTCTGGCGCGAGCTGCCCAATGCGATGGCGGAGCATCATATTGCCGTGATGGGCTGGACAGATGGGAAGCGCCAGGCCGGGGTAATAGTTGCTCACCTTCTTGACCTTTTTCTTATCATCGGGCTGGGGCGTCTCGGTAACGGCGACTGTCTGGGGAGTGCCCGGGACGTTGCGTCTTCGGGCATCGCCCAGGTCAGCGCCAGAGACGACAGGGGCTCTGTCGTTGGCAGCAGCCATGATGGCGAGGTGGTTTGGTCAATTCGGGCTCTTTGACGGGAATTGGGTTTGTGGTGGTGCTGCTATTCAGGGGTGGCGGACGGGCCTCGGTGGTGGTGATTGACCTGATATGGAGATGCAAATCATAAAACGGCTAAAACGAGCGTGTCGAAAAAGAATAAAGTGCTGGAACAAGGTTTGGAAGCCGAGCTACCATGCAGTGAATCGGTTGAAGAAAGCACCCAACAAAACAGTGTCCCCCAAAAAGAAATGGAGACACTCGATGACAGGCGATGAAGAAGAAAGCGTGCAGCCCTCGCGCAGTGAAGTCGAGCTTGAAGGGCTTCAGCTGAAAGGGAAAAAGGGATGATGCTCCCAAAGCAGTCGTGGCCTTTTTTTCCCCGTCGAACGAGGCAGGCCAGACCAAGTGCGGCTTGGCGCGAAGCCCCCTGGCCCCCCTGTTCCCCAGAATAGTGCGGGCTGCAGGGGTACTCCCTCGTACCAGCGCCCTGTAAGCCGTCGTACTGTGTACACGAGCCTGTCAACCAACGTCTTGATTAATGGAACCCTATGTCCAATCCAAGCCTTTTAATCAATTCCGTCTTCCTGGTATGAGCCCTGTGTGTATTAGCATTGCAGATGAGATATATTGCTCGCCAATTGGCATATAAAAAGCCCGGCATTGTCTGTGTGAACAAAGATATCAATCAAGGGTTGCTCTTCAAGATATGCATATCCCTTTCGTTGTAGCACCGGCAATTACTCGATCCCTTACACGAAACGAAACATTGCAGAAATGTGATTTGCAGCTCGCATGTCAATCATCTTGAACAATTTTTTTTGACCAAGTGGCACATCCGAAACTCCGTGGAAAAGGGGACGCCGGGTGGGGTATAAGCGAATGGGAAACTCATGAATGCTCAGCTCAATGCAGATAGATGATCGGCAGGCGACAGCGGTATGGTCTCATGTACTTTCTTGGGGTAATGCTTTACAAATGATATACAAGCTTCTGGCTTTCTCCAAGCCAGAGCAGACGCTCAATCAACCACCGCCAACACCACCAAAGAGCTGCTTATAACGCCGCCCTGATAGCGGCTGCCTCAGACTGTGCTTGGGCAATGAGCCTCTTTTCCCTCTTCTCGGCATCCGTCTTCTTCTTTACTCGTTCCCGGTCGACCTCTCCAATCTGCTCCAAGTCCCTGAGTTCCGCCATGTCGGCCGCATCTTGCGCTGATGGTCTTACTGGTACCGCACCACTCTTGGTAAGAAGCTCTTCCAGGATCTTGTCCGACTTCAGGTTCTTCATATCGATAGTAAGGACACGCTCGCCCTCGGCTGGTTGTGGGGCCTTGGCGAAGCCGTGGAAAGACGAACTTGGCGTCTGTAATTCTTGTAGTTGTGAACCCGGCTCGCGGAAGTAAACACTCAATATCGCTGGTCCGGCTTCGTCTTTTGTTCGGTTGATAACCATCGGGATAGCGGGGTTCCAAAATTTCAGTCGTGGAAGATTTGTTCTCCAGAATTTCCTGAGCAGAGAACCGTCAATATACGTCCCCACGTTGTTCCTTTCTCTTAACCCCAGCCGTCGTACCTTGGTCCCAAATGTCCCGCCAGCCCATAGGCAAACTCGAGGTGTATCCGAGTCACATCGCTGGGAAAGATGGCCGCGCCTGGCCCGCACTTGAGATCAAGGAGCTATAACTGTTGTTAGTTGAAGATTATTGGGACAGAGGCTTATCCGCCATCGGGCGCATCGGTAAGTCGAGGAGGGGTCTGGGTGGCAGATGTACCTTCTAGAACAGAGCACACGAATTAGTCCGATAATCCTCGCAGTTGGCACAGTGAACCACTCACAGCCTTGAGCTTGTGCAATCGCCTTACTACGCCGACCATTGTGAAGATATCTCGAGTGGCTGCACTCGAAACAGGCGGGATGGGAGTGGGCGGGGAATTGGTCGATGATGGGTATCGCGCGGGCAGCACCACCTTCCGAGCTACACAGTGACCCGGTAATAATTTTCAGGAACCAGCCTCACCGCTTTTGCCTGCCGGGAGCTTTCTTATCCATGCCAAGCGCGGGGCTGCCGGCCACGACCCCTGTCAAAAAAGTCCCTGGACCCAGAAATTTTGGATGAGATGCGGGCGTGCAAAGTGAAAGAGTGCCAGTTCTTCAACGCCAAATCCGTCAAATTGACATAGACCAGTCATGCATATTCGACCAGCTCGGTCTGCGTCTTCGAGATGGCTAGGGAGGGTGTTCAATGTTGAGCGCTACAGTTCAACCTCAGAATTGCCCCTTTACCTATGCCCTGCCTTCCGGTCACTTTCAACCGTCGCAAATGCCCCTCGGTCTCGGCCATCCATCCCACACCTTCACCAGAATGCGCCATGTCAATTTCGACAACTGCGAAGACTGCACGAGCAGCCAGATACCATCGAGCATACTGAAGATGCACCAGACACAATTGTGCCCCTTAATGAAGCCCCCAAAAAGACACTACCGCCACAATGCACCGGCTGCGGCGCCTTGTCGCAAACCGCCGTCCCTGACGAACCTGGCTACTATGATCTTTCACGAAAATCGGTGAGACAATATTTGAGATTGGAGGAAACAGAGGGGGTCGTCAGGCCGAGCAAAGCACAGCAAGAGGATATTGTCAAACAAGCACTGAGTGGACTAGATCTTGATGCGCTGGCGAAATCGGGCATCGACCTCAAATCGCTTTTACCACGGGAACGATATGTCCCAGAGAAGACTGAACGGCCCGAAACAGAGAAGGCACTGCTCTGCGAGCGCTGCCACAAGTTGGTTCACCACCAGAGGGGCAACTCCATCTACCACCCGAGCCTCGAATCGATCCAGGAGACCATCGAAGCATCACCATACAAATACAATCATGTTTACCACATTATCGACGCCGCCGACTTCCCCATGTCTCTCCTTCCCAGGCTTCACAGCATTCTAGACATCACCCTACGTACTCAAAACCGAAGAGGTGGTCAGCCCAAGTACCGCCGTGGCAGGCTGATCGAGATGAGCTTTATCGTTACCCGATCCGATCTGCTCGCGCCCAAGAAGGAACAGGTCGACTCTATGATGCCCTACATTAGAGAGACACTCCGTGACACCCTGGGTAGAGTAGGGCAGCGCGTTAGACTAGGAAATGTCCACTGTGTCAGCGCGAATCGAGGCTGGTGGACCAAAGAGCTCAAGGAAGATATCTGGAAACGCGGCGGCGCAAACTGGATGGTTGGCAAGGTCAACGTTGGAAAATCCCAACTGTTTGAAAAGGTGTTTCCCAAAGGGCGCATGTCCGACACCACCGCCGTCTTCCTCAACAAGAAGAAAATTGCGCCCGTCACAGTTTACCCCAAGGCCGCCATCCCCTTTACTGAACCCGGAGAGGAAGATGAAGCGCGGAATACCCTCCTGCCCGGCCTCACCCTTGACACCCTCTCCGACCTCTTACCCCCACCCCAACCCGAAACCCTCTATCCGGCCATGCCAATCGTCTCCTCCCTCCCAGGAACAACCGCCTCGCCTATCCGCGTCCCGTTCGGCTCCGGCAAAGGCGAGTTAATCGACCTCCCCGGCCTCTCAAGAGGCGACATCGAACTCTTCGTCCGCCCCGAATGCCGCGCATCCCTCATCATGAAATCCCGTATCGTTCCCGAGCAACAAACCATCAAACCCGGGCAATCTCTTCTCGTGGGCGGTTTCATCCGTATCACCCCCCGCAACGTAGCCCCAGACGAAGAACTCGTCTTTTTGGCCTACGCCTTCACCCCCATCGAGCCGCATCTGACCTCCACCGAAAAAGCCATTGCAACCCAAACCCAAGATGAAAACGCCCCCAAAGTCGGCAACATCGCCCTTCCCGGAACAGGCAAGAAAATCCAACATGCCGGGGCTTTTCAGTTGCGGTACGACATCACCAAAGCTCGTAGTGGCCCCCTAACAAGAAAAGAAGCCGTGGGGTTGAAAGTAGAGCAGCTCCCCTATCGGGTGCTGGGTATCGATATTTTAATCGAAGGAGTAGGGTGGGTTGAGCTAGCGGTTCAAGTCCGCACAAGGAAACTATTCGATACCTCCTCCTCCTCCTCCAGCCCAAGACCACCAGCAACAAGACCACCATCATCGGACCCATTCGACATTTTATTAGCACCCCCACCCGACTCCAGCAACGTCACCGAATCCCCCGCCACTTTTGACATCCGACCGCCCTCCTCGGACCCATTCGACATTTTAGTAGCGCCCCCAACCGACTCCAGCAACGAAACCCAATTGCCAACCTGGGACATCCGACCCGAGCCCATCAACGCTGTTGTTAGAGAACCAAGGAAGGAAAAGAAGAAGCCAAAACCAACTTTCACCCCCAGAACCGAGAAAATGACTGATGAAGAAATCAAGAGGGATCTCTGGGCGGCGTGGGATGATCAGCCTTCCTCATCACAGCAGCAAGAAAACCAACAAGATGATGATGATGATGATGATGACGATTGGGGTCGGGATGAGGTGACAGAAGAGGAAGAAAACACAGGACCGGAGCCAATTTGGCCTGTGATTGATGTGTACAGTCCCGAAGGCAAGTTCATTGGGTATCGGCGCCCGCTGAACGCCTGGATGATGAACCGGGAGAAGAAGAGCAAGGCGGCGAAGAGGTCGAGGCCGAGGAGGAGCATGAAGGGGGCGAAGAAGAATGCCAAGCGGGAGGGGAGGTGGTGATTCTTTTTTGGACACGGTGAAAAAAGGGATCGTGGATGTAAAAGTAAGTGTAGGATTGATGTGTCTGTCATAGCCTGTTTGTATTCTTGGGTATCCCCTCTTGCAGTATGTAGTATGCCTGTAAATGTATGTATATATACAAAGATGAGATCTTATTTGCCCATTGACCAGCGGCCTGCTTTCTGGTCGGTTTATTTTATGTAAACCCACGATGCCCTTTTCCCAAAACCATGATACAACATATCTTACACCCACTCCCCCTTTCTCCTTCCTAATCTCGCCCCTTCTTTTCTTTTCCCTCGTTCCCTTCCATCCCATCTGTAACCCAGAGTGTCTACTTCTGCTCATCATACCTCGCCTTAAAAAAAGTATAATTCAACACCACGCTCTCAATCCCCCTCATATTCAAATCATTCAACAGATCCGGATCCAAATAAAAAAACACCGGCATATCCACCGTCTCCCCGGCCTGTAATCTCTGCTCCTCGAAGCAAAAACATTGAATTTTGCTAAAATAGGGGGCTACCTGCGCGGGGGTGACGCTGTAGGTAGCAACACCGATAATGTCCTTGTCGGTATTGTTCGTCGCTGTATAAAAAGCCAGCGCCGTCTCCCCGGGAAGCACTCGGACCTCGCGCTGCTGGGGAACAAACTTCCAATCTAGGAGATCGGAGACAGACGCGGAGAAGGAGACGCGGATGCGGGGGGAGGTGGTGACGGGGGAGAGCTTGGCGGTGATGTCCTCGGCGGTGGTGGTGGGGGCTGTGCCGTGGGCGCGGACGGGTTGGCCGCCCCAGCCGGTGGTTTGGCAGATCTAAAAAGGGTGTGTTAATTCAGGGAACAAGGGGGAAAATGGGGGAAAGGAGGGAAAGGGGGGGAGGGGAAAGAGGTACCATTTTGTACATTGGTACACTGCCATAGGAGAGGGCGACGGTACCAAGGATTACCGAGATGGTGTAGTACGCCGTGGAGCGGTTACGCTGGCGGTAGAGCTGGTGTATCCTGTCCATTTCTGGGTTGCTTGATTTCCCGCCGTTGGGTGTGGGTTGGTGGTAGTGTGGGTGTTGACTGCTGTGCTGCTGCTGGTGCTGGGCTCGCCGTGGTTTGTTGGGGGTGAAGAAGCGTTTTTGGGAGGGGGAGGAGGAGGAGGAGGAGGATTGGAGTTGTGATCGGAGGGAGGAGAGGTCGGCGGCTAGTCGCCGGCCTATTCTTGGTATTGAGTTCATCTTTGGAGTTTACTGGAAATGGTGGTGTTGAACTGGTGGTGTGGGAGGAAGGGGGGTTCAATTGATCGTCTGATGATGCACTTCTCAAAATCCCAATTGAACGGCAGCGTGGGTGAGCTTCGAGCTGGGTGTTCCGGGCTTGGCGGTTGCGAAAAGGTGGGGCTGTGAGTGGGAGGTGGTCATAGCTCCTTCCTTTTTTGGGACTTATACACGGTGATGTGAGGACGATGAGGTTGGGGATGTTTGGCTTTGGTTTAGGTCACTCAGCTTCTGAGATCAAAATACTGTTCAATGTGTGCTTGATATTCTTTTATTGAAATCTCTCGTGATAGAGGGCTATAAAAACTTCCATTATCACCTGATGACAGTTGCATCTCAGCAGCAGCACGCTATAGACAGTCAGTCGAGGGAGGGAAGTCTTGGTTGGCAACAATCATTCCAGACAATATCCCCCAAAAAAAATCTAATAAACTCAGTGGTGGGCTCGAGCCCACCACTTCCAAGCGAAGGCTCTGGTACTGCTTCCCGGACTTCGACACCCTAATGACCAGTTAGAGACATGTACTACTCGGACGCTGACCGCTGAGCTACCTATCCATATGACCAGAGAAGTGTTATGTGAAGAAAACAGTGACCCACTTCATCAGTGCCGTCATCCGCAGCGTGCCCCCCCCCCGGGCCAGCCCTTCTTGAGTGGTTCCCACATAGTGGTCACATTAATATGCTCAATGTACGATATTTAATGCAATGCACTCATTGAAAGTATCTCATTACGTCTGCCGTATATTAGACATTATTCCGCCCACAAAAAAAAAGTCCAACTCTAACCCACCAAACCAACCGTACATAGCGAGTGACTTTGGGTATCTCTGAAATGCAGACCTTTCCCGTGAATTCCTAAACAACCGATATTGACTTCCTGCAAATGAGTGATGTCCGTCTTTTCCTTCCTTGATCCATAGCAATTTCTTCCTTCCCTTCGTTCCAAGAGGGCGACTACCCAAACAATAATCATCGACGGTTCTTTCCTTCCTTGTACCACGGCCCGCAACCAACCCATCATCGATCAATTGACGATGGCGCGAGGCTTAAACAGCAGTCCTGGCGCTGGGGGCGACAGCAGCGTTGGCGGTGTTCTTCTCAGGGTAGTTACCCGCGTGAACAGGGACACGGCCATACTGGGTGAAGGCAATGTTGAGTCTGCCATAATCCCACCTCCTGGAAAGGAAGATGGTGAAAGCAGCGAAGCCGATCACCAGGAGCAAGTCCAAGATGCCAAACCAGATGAAGCTGGCGGTGACGCCAATGACATTACCACCATCAGACAAGCCCCACGCGATGGGGTAGATGAGCCAGAGTAAGTTCGCGTATCCGGCAAGCTTGGTGTAGTCGCTGCGGACGCCGACGCGGGTAGCGTTCTTCAAGCTGTGGCCGAGAGTAGAGTAGGCAAGGAAGAGATGAGCGAGGAGACCCCAGGCGAAGAAGCCCCACTTGTAGTTGGATGGAGTATAGGCGGCGGCGAGGTAGCTGAGCTGCCAGATCCAGGTGAGGAAGACGTTGAACAAGATGGTTGCCCAGGAGACACCGGAGAGGACACCGAGGGCGACGACGACGGCGGGGAAGGCGACAACCCAGAAGACGTACTTGGGCCAGAAGATCTGACGGAGGGGACCGCTACGGTCGAGCTGGTTCGCTTGTCTGATCAAATCCCACCCGAGATCACATGCCTGGGCGTAATAAGTGACGAGACCAACAAAGGCAGCGATGATGAAGAGGTAGTGGAAGAAGCGTTCGCCAGAACGAGCGCGGAATTTATGGGCGAAGAGAGCCAAGGTGGTAACACCAAAGAGGGCGGTCACGGCGAACAGCCAGTTGGAGCCATTGTCGGACAGATACTGATTACCAGAAGGCGGATGAGTGCGCCAGGCATCGTTGCGTGGGGCGATCTGGGGCATTGTGACTTTGCTCTGTAAGTCGCCTCGGTGAGGGATGATTTGTGGTGTGGTTTGGTGATTACTTGAAGAGGTACCCAGAAGTCGTTTGAAATGGTTGTGAAATGTTGACTGGTGTGGTACACTGAAATCAAAGGGGAGGAGAGCGACTTATACCAAATTTCTACATAGGAGACGAATCGATGATGTCTTGGACCTGACCTTATCCGGACAAGGCAAAGGGACGAAAAGCGGCAGCTCAAGGGGGCCAAAGCAAGGCACAGACAGCAAAGACGGGACAAGGCGAGAAACTTCTCGAACTGCGGCCCCCCTCCGACAACTCCGACAACCACATGCTCACGATGCTCTCTGGAACTTAAAGTGAATAAGCAAGTCTGTCACCAGAACCCAGCATCTCCGGTGCAAGACGTCCGCCTGTGTCGGCCAATACCACTTCATCGTGGCCATTGGCAGAGCTTGTTGTGTCAACGTTGTCGCATTCCGGTCCATCATCCCATCACCTCATTATCGTGATGGTCAACCCATAAACAGCGTCGCATGGTCATGCATCTCTTACAAATCGACCCCTTCCCTCTTCAGCACCTTGCAGGCTCCTTAACGCAAGAGTCATCAGACATCAATGTCGTCTTCCGTGTCCAAAGGTGGGTGTCCAACATGGATGATTGGTGCAGTTCAGCCTCGCCCAACCATTGTCGTTTGAAGGACCAGCCAATAAAGTGCCCCACTTGACAGCTCTTGGCATACGTTAGCACATCTCTCTGATGACCCACACACTTTTTCAGGCGATCCACGCTCTGCCGGCTGCCGAGCTTTTTGATCCTCGATCAATCTGCAAGCTATCCACCGGAAACGTCGGCATTACGGTATCGTGATCTTCTATATTTCCAGTGACGGAATGCGTCCACCAAAAAGCTCGGTTCTAGACCACACTGTGGCTGGCGAAGGCTACCCTTGCGGCGCAAAGCTCCCCGGACCGAACTCTCCCCCAGCACTGGAAAAAAGCAGGGCAAGTCAACGACGTCGTTGATTCCTTGTGCCAGAGACTCACTGGAATGGCTGAATCATCAACGTCATTTAATGGTTTCAAATGCTGCCCGCTTCCAGTGCCCGTTGCGGTCCGCCCAGACAACACACACTCACAGCAAATTTTGATGTCGTGGTACCTAAGAAATACCACATCGATATGAGGTGATGGTCCACACCGACAGAGCCCCGACCTTTAACCGAGAGAGAAGCAAACTGGAAGATGCCGTTGGTCGGTCTCGGCTGCTGTTCATAACTCCGAAAACCCGATGATTGGACAGCATTGGTAATGTATTCACCCCTCCATAACAAATCATGCAATTCACATGCTCTGAACAATTGGTCGATCCCATCCAGTCAGAGTGACGACACTAAATCTGATGGATCATGAGACCTTGACTGGGGGCTTTGGGTTAGGTAATCACATCTTGGACGGGTCCCCAAACTCAGGACCCTCAACGGAGATGCTTTCTAATGTTCTCTTCTTGTCTGGTTTCGAGGGTCTCGTGATGAGCTCAATATATGATACCGCGGGTCGATTGTCTGTCATACACTGCTGGACTGTTTGCAAGAAGTTCAGATTCAAGACAAATTAACCGCTACAAACCAACGACAGCTAACTTCAATATTTCTTGTACTCGTACATGCGAGACTCTGTCCCACACCGGCATATTCGCAAAACACCCCTTTGAACACATCCCTCAGTACTCATCACCTACACTTTCTTAAACCCCCCTCCCCAGTCTCGCAGCCAACAACAATCCCTTATTTGGTTCCTTACTCTCTACCTATTTCCCGCTAACTCTTGGAACATCCCTCAATACTTATTAAAGTATGCCCCGATGTCATGTCTCTCCTTTGGCCCCCTTTCCCCGTCTCCCAGCCAACAATCTCTTCAGTGTTTTTCTACCCCTTAGGTATTTATCACTAACAAAATCATACAAATCCTGATATGATCCTGGTCAAGAGGGCGAGCAATCAACCATCGAGGATCGACTGGCGCTGCTGGGATAAAAGACTGACATTGTTGCTGAGATGCATTGCCCAGAACTTGCTCTCGGTGCTGAGTGGTTGGTTCGAAGTCAGTCAGCCGCTCGGATCTTGCTGGGGACAACCCATGTCTCTTTCAAATGTGCCCGTCGTACTGAATAGGGGTGTGTACCGTGACTCCGCTGCCACGGTGGTAACAATTCGAAAAAAACGATGAACACAACCTTGACAATCGGCTGCTTTTCTCTGATATCCTCCATCAGTTCCTCCGTCAGTTCAGCCTGGAGGTTCTGCCTGCAAGGGGAGGGGAGGTAATTGCTGCTGCTGACCGTGAGGGCTGTTCATGAAGATTGTGAGCCCTCATCGGCTGGTGAATGGTGCGTGTCGACTTTCGCTATCGAACGCTCTGGCGCGGGATCGGTATGTTTCAGAGTCTTGAGACTGCGGAGGTTTTTTATTGCTGACGAGGGTTGAGGGTGTTGGAGGCATCCTCAGCCTCATCTTCAACACCCATTATCAACGACTTCTAATACCATCAGAAAATGAAAAAGTCTCTAAGCATATGAACTTGTAACGCTTTTCTGTGTGCCTGTCCAGTACACGCCCACATTCTAGACAAAAGAAATAGACACTACTGCATAACACAAAGGTCTTAAAAGATAGTAAATAGGCCTTTCAAGATAGTGGAAAAGCCTTGAAAGTAATCAATAGGCATTTCAATTATATGTAAATGCCTATTAAATTATCCTTAAGACATATCGACTTTCTTTCAATACCTTATCACTATCTTTAAAAGCCTCTATATTAAGTTGGAGTCTCTAATTTTTGGTCCACAACATAACCCCTTAAGTACCTGAGTAAGCGCCCCGCATGTCATCAAATCTTGGCACTGCCGTGGCCCCTAAGAGGCGCTAGTAGTTAAACCCCCTTTTCTGGTCCCCTTGCCAACGACCCTTGTCTGTTTTCAGTGCACCTAAGTAAAATGGTAGATGGGATTTTCAAGTCACGTCGGAATAAAGAATATGCGCGGCGGCTGACAACCTAGAGTAGCTACCTACCTAGCTGACTTTGGATATGACCTGGACCAAAAAGACTGGCACCGCTACCTGTGCACAACCTACCGTATAGGACTACTAGATACAGGCCATCCCGATTGCATTTAAATGCCTACCAAATCATTTTTCAAGGCCTGTTGACTATCTTTTGAGACCTGTTGATTATCTTATGAGGCCTGTAGACCATCTTGCGAGGCCTGTCGACTATCTTTAAATGTCCGTTGACAACCTTTTAAGGCCCAGGCCTATCGATTATTATTTTGAGGCTTATCGACTATTATGTGCGGTATGTTAAATGTGTTTTGATGCCTGTTCAACACTTGCAGCCCGGTTATTTTTGTCCACAACGTCAGTACACAGCAAACATGAAGGGCTCGCGCTTACAGATGACAGCTTTGTCTTTAGGCTAAGCTTGAGTGAAAGCCTCTACAAAACTGCCACAGTGGGTTTATTTCCCTTATGCCCAATTCATGTTTTCTTAAATTTTACTTTAACATTTAAATTGAAAACCCATCACTCTATTTATTAATAGAGCGTTGATTTTGCTGCCGTGTTACAGATACGATAGGATTACAGTTCATCATCATCCGACTTTCAATATCAAAGTTGGACTGTCTTACCATGAGTAGCTACTTCCCAGGCTGTTCTCGTGAAAGGAAGCACCAATCAGGGTATTTTAGAATCATACAAGTCGCCTCTGGGTTTGCCCGTGCTGCTCAGTCGACTGCCGCTGGACCTGCTCGCGCTCCCGGCTGGACTGTAGTGGCCCCTAAGCTAGCCCCGACCATTACAGCACTTGTTACAATCACCGATCCAATCCCGACAAGTGGTCAATGGGGCACAATGACATACATAAGCTTCGTTGGCCTTATTATAACTTTTATTTTAAGCGCCCTATCTATAAGGTCTGATGGTATTTTAATAAGGTTTATTAAGAGGTTCATTAAGAAGGACCAAGAGGCTCTAGCTCTCATGTGCGGCTCCTTGCCCATTTTCACAGTATTTGTGGCATACATTCCCTGGTAAAGGGTGACATATGCTACATCCTCTGACGGTAGCTTCGATACGTCGGCTTTTCCATCGCCGCTGTATTAGCGACACGGAGATGAGAAACCTACCACCTCTTAAGGACGAGTATATCGGGGGGCATGGGGATGCCCTAGCACCTCTTGGTATTTCCTTCATTGGGAAAGATATGTCCTTAAGTTGTCCTTTGTGAAATTCTTGATGGCGTCCTCGGCGTCGGAGAAGAAACCAGACGCTACAATAAGCACAGGCATAAGTCCCCGAAAGCCCCTTAAGGAAAGCTTGTGCGAGAAATGCGGAGACAACCTCAGACTGCTCACGATGCCAATAGGGCCTGCCCGCGCTGCTGACTGAGCCTACCCGCGCTCTCGGCCGAACTGCCCACGATGCCAATCGGACCTGCCCGCGCTGCTGGCTGGGCATGCTCACGATGGGAGGGGGACAGGTGCTGGGGGTGGTGATGATGAGGAGGGTGGTGGTGATAATGCAGGTTCTGTGCATTGTGTCGTGTGTTTGTTCGTTGTAGTCCTAGCTGTCACTGTTAGTGTTAGTGTTTGCCAACCAAAAAAAAGAGAAATCAAGAGAGAGATTAGGTGGGCTGGGAGAAGTTCAGTTTTGCTCAGCCCGTGTGGTCTCGTCCCACATCTCAAGGTGCGGCTTCCTCCCATGCTGTGTTTGGAGAGGAAGGGGGGCAAGAGAGACAGGACCGCCGCTCAACTGCCTTCCTGCCTGGATACAATCTTGAGAAACAGCATCTTCCAGCAACGCAATTCTGAGAAGTCGCCTTAGTCCACCCAATACCACCAGTACATCAGTTAGATCCCGCTTCTTGGAAGGGGACCTGGACTAAAACCCTCATCTTTTCTTTAAAAAAAATATAAGGGAAGTACCGCTTAGTTCTTGCCCACTGCTGTGATTTGGGTGTCTGTATGGTAGCAGCCGCTCGCGCCGACATCTCACACACACACTCGCGTCCCAGTAGCGCGAGCAGACTAACCACAGTTGTTTCAGCAGCGTGAGCAGACCTAAATCTGGTTATCCAGACATCGTAAGCAAGCCCGGAGCGGTATAAGGCCATGCTAGACCTACAAGAGTGTGTGTCTGTGTCTGCTGTGGCTGTCAGTATGTTAGTGTGATGGCCAACCAAACAAAAAGGTCAAAAGATTGAACGGGCTGGAGAAGGTCGCTTTTGTCCATCAGAATTATTGCTTAAAGGGGAAAGAACCATTCCCTGGCTTGGGAGAAGGTCCTGTCCCTCGATCCGTACGTAACTTTCCTCAGTGTCGAAGGGGAAGGTGGGAGAGGGATCAACTGGCACAGGCTTACTTCCAGGTTGCGCTGCTCAGTCGACTGCCGCTGGACCTGCTCACGCTGCTGGTTGGGCTTGCTTGCGCTACTGGCTCAAACAGAATCACCGTCACAGTGTACCCCTCCCCCTCGTCCATAACCGTCTGTCCTGTCCCCGCCCCTTCCACCACCACCATCTTCCCCATACTCACCCCTTCCACCATCCCCTTCTGCCCTGTTCCCGCCCCTTCCACCGTCACTATCTGCCCCGTTCCCGTCGCTTCCACCACCCTTAACCCCACTAATTGCTGCCTTGCTGCAGCAGATTTGAAGGAGGAGGTGAGGCTGTTGAGAGAGGTGTTGAAGGAGGGGTTTGAAAGGTTGGAAAAGAGGTTGATAAGGGGGTTGGAGGGGTTGGAGAAGGTGTTGAAGGAGGAGGTCAAGGAGGAGATAAAGGGGGTGAAGGAGGCAGTAGGGTTCCCTAACTGGGACGTGGCTTTGATTGGTTTGGTGCCGGTATTTGCCTGGTTGTTCAAGCGCCCGTGGGTGCAAAGACGGGTGCCAAAGTGGATGCGTTTGGAAAAGGGGGACGGAGGGGAGGGAGGATTGGAAGGGAATGGAGGGGGGGCAGGGCAGCCGCAGGTGCAGGCGGGCGGGGGGTCGAATCGGGGGCAGGGCGCGGGCGGGCGAGGCGGCGTCTACTTGCCAATGGAATGGATGGCACTTCCGGCGGAAGAGCGGGATGCGTTGGTTGGGGGTTGGAGGAGTGAGGAAGAGATGGAAAGAAGAGGGTGATTACTTGTGAGTTCCTTTTTTCTTTTTTTTTTCTTTTTTTTTTTTTTTTGTTTTTGTCTGGACTGGGGTTTTGGCCAAAAAGTATTCTTATGTTATTTCAGGACACTTGTCCTAGGCTGAAAATGTAAATGGGTTCTCCTCTCGTTTCTATCCCTTGAACTTCTATCTCTGGACGCTAGATACTCGGGCAACTGGTTTTCCTCTCAAGTTTGGGCGAGTACCCAACCTTGTTCTGGCTTCAAGTTGATTGAAGTCCCCTACAAAAGTAGTAGACTCGTTTTCTGTTTACTTTATCTTCTAGGTTGCTTTGATGTCTTCAAACGCCAGAGAAGTTCTCGGGTGAGTGATTTACCAGGTATCCGATGAGGTCTGGGAAGTGCTCTTCAGCGTCCGGCCTACTCAACTTATCCACTCGTCCAGTCTAATAGTGCCAATGCCAGTTCATTGTTCGAATGGTGACATGAAATGGCTCCCTGGCGCCGTTGGACGAGGACCCTGCCGGAGATCTTGCTGTAAGTGGCATCGTTCGTTCCGTGGTGTTCGCCATCGTCGTCTGAGCAGCTGAGCTAGCAGCAATCGCCACAGTATAGTTTCGGCTTCCAATGTAATGCGCAATGTTTGTCGTGTTGCTCGTGTTGCTCGTGTTGACAAGAGGTACGCCCAATGAATGGGGGCGGCGGAGGAGGACAGCCGATAAGCTGCACATTGATGTAGAGTTGTGGATGAGAAGTATGTCTCAAGGCTGGTGCATCCCATTGTGCATATGATTATCAAGGGGAAATGTGGCAACCTGCATGTTTAGGGTAAGATAGTGACTTCGAGCAAAGGAACAGCTTGTCACCAGTCAGTAACTGAAAAAGAAAAGGTGAATTCCAAGCAACTTACCTGGATTGGCTCCACAAACTAGGGAGTTCCTATGTTCGATGATTGTCCCGCGGCCGAGGAGGAGGTAGGAGGTCGGCAAGCAGGTAGGCAGGTTGGTAAGTAGGTAGATAGAAGTGGTATTTTTAAATGAAGAAAAAGACGGCAAGTCAAGCTCAAAGATGCTTGCTTGGATTTGCATGGCAATGAAGACAAGCCATCGGCAGGGACACCAACACATGACTGAACAGCAGGAAGGGGAAGGATACGTACACACGAACTGGTGAATGATTGTAGCGTCATTTGATAGTCGCTTTCACACACACACACACGACGGTACCACTCCACCACTACACCTTTCAATCATTCCAACAACCCCGACTTGTCAAACTTGAAGTATTTGTGCGGCTTGATGTCTTGATGTGTGCCTGTGGATAGTCGTGAAAGATTTGGGTCGGGATCTTTGAGCTTTGCTCTACCGAAAATGTGTCAGGAGGCATTGGTGTAGGCGGCTGTCAGTATGAGTGCAGGCCCCGTTGCTGTTTTGTTGTTGGCCTGTTCTGGCTGGCAATGTGCTGAGGCATGGTAGGTCTTGAAACAGTGTGCTACCTTGACGGTTTGAGCGTCCACTGGATTGTTCCCTTCTCCCTCTCTTGATATTCCGTGTCTGTGTCAGCCGCTGAATTCATTCTGTAAAATTCCTTGTCAGAACTAGAAGTTGACGAAATACCTCGGTGCTTATATGGCTACTGACCTTGTTGATTCTTGAGAGACGCCATTACTCTAGGTATGTACCAGAGTGGAAATGTGATGCCTGAAATGCGTATATGGCGGGTCATGATGTTGTGGAGGAACACGGAGGCAGACAAGGCTCGAGAAGGCTTCATTTGAGCAATCCAAGATGCTGAACAGTATCGGCTGTGATTCGTGGGAAGGTAGATAGATGTGTGGTTGCATGACTAGGTGCAGGAAGAAAGATAGTATTGGTTTCCATAGTAAACCGAAACAGTGCTGAGATCTTGGAAGAGATGGATGGTCGGATGGGGAATGATGGAGAGGTCGGAAAGGGAAGAATCCACAGTTCCAGACTGCTCCCGTGAACCCAGTGTCTTCCCTTGCAACAGTCACGTCGAGGGACCCCACGTCATCCCAAGCATCTGTTGCTATCGGGCAATGTCGGTAAAAGTTGGAAAGCCAGGCAGGCAGGCTTCTGCTGGGAGTTTGCTAAAGGAAGGAGCTATGTTTATGGGCCGGTAGCGTGAGTATGCCCAGCCAGCAGCGCGAGCATGCCCAGCCAACAGCCACGGCACAGGAGCTGGGGTGGGATGAAAAGACACCCAAAAAGAAGAAGGGTGCCTCTGCCACCGAGGAGGCCAGTTCTGGTGACATGGTTGACGACCCTCCCAACGAGGACACCCCTACCATTGAAGACCCCGCTGCTCCTTCAGACAATGGTCCTTCTTCGGCCCCCAGCCCCCCTGCCCCTTCGGCCCCCAGCCCACCTAAGCAGCGCAAGCAGGCCCAACGGCCGACTTGGTCGGTAGAGTAGCGCAAACAAGTCCAGAGGTGTTGGCGGATCAGGACAAGCAAGTCCAGAGATACTTGAATCAACAGCGCGAGCAGGCCCAACCGGCAGCGTGAGCAGGTCCAGCGGCAGTCGACTGAGCAGCGCAAACACACTGACAGCCACAGCAGACACAGACACACACATACACACACATACCGCCACCAACCACCAAAAAAGGCCAGAGGGAAAGCTTGACAAGATGACCAACGTCTGGTTTCAGGCCCTGGACCCGAAGTCATTTTGGCATTGTGCCGATGACGACGATCACGGCCCCGATCAGGGTTATGATCGCGGTTATGATGACCATGATAAACACAGAGATGACGCCAAATACTATCAGGACGGGTATGACGACGGTTACGGGGTATATTGGTGCAGGGACAAGAAGTGTCTCAACTATTTCAAGTACAACAGTTCGAGGTTCAGACGGCTCTTGAGGAGTGAGGATTACTGTCGGGTTTGTTAAGTAGGCAGCGTATCCAACTGATATATACTTTCCTAAGCATTTCCCCAGACCATTGCAAAGTCCAGCCAGCAACTATGGATAGACAGAGATCGGAGGCCTAGACCATATCCATAACTACCCTAAATCACCATTTCCCATCATCTTTTCCCTCCTCCTCCTCCTCCTCCTCCTCCTCCTCCTCACACCGGCCGAATATCTCCCTCCCCCCTCCCCCATTCCCCAATTATCCCCATCCTCCCCCCGCCCACTGCCCCCCTACCGTCCCCAGGCCCGCCGCCAACCCCTCCGCAGTCTCAACAAATTTATCACCCCTTCGCCCCAGGGCTGGGGCCCAACCACCGCCGACAACCACCTCCGACAACCACACCCTCCCCGACATCCAAGCGCTCCCCCGCCAAGAATCTTGACGGCATTTGAGATGGCCTCGTCCGGCCCGGGACAGCACGTGGCAGGGATGGTGGTGGTGAGGCCGGCAGAGGGGAAGAGGACAGAACCGAACACTAAGCCGAAGACAGTGACGGTGGCGGCCGTGGCTGTGGTGGTGACGGCGACGCAGGTGTTGACGGTGGTGGTGATGACCTTGGTGATGATGTCCTCACCGTGGTGGGTACGGGCAACAAGTGAGGCCATCGTGACGGCCCGGATCCCAGCTCCAGCACTCGTGTGAAATTGAGCTGTAGACATAGACCACCACCACGGCTAGTAGTGCAGGTATGGTATTTAGCAACTCCTGAAATATGGTGGAGGAGGGATAATGTCATTACATACCATGGCAAAGCCGTTACACGATCCCTGGACTGAGGCCCTATTGCATCAAGATCCAGTGGATTAAAGGCACAAACGGTGATAGCGTCTGGTTGTGTCATGCACTCAGTGTCGAGGGCTACTTTTCGTTCTGTGGTGAGTTTTCGACGACGATGGTTGCTCTGCTGTTGCTGTATTTGTGTTTTCGTTAACGGGCCAAGACGATCTGCGATTTTCCCAAACAAACAGCTTCTGACCACAAGATGCGTGTTAGGCGGCGTCTCAGCGCGGTGCCACGTTCCGCCGAGTGACGTGAGACGATCATAACGAAGGCAGTCACAACGGTTGGGGTCAAAAAGCATTCGTTCTATAAGTCGGCCGGGCTCTGTCTCTGGGCATATGAACCTTCCTTGCTGATCCCGAAGGTTTGCTAGACTCTCTGCTAGCATCTCGGGTGTAAACCTATGGTTATGGGGACTGAGATTTATATGTACCATCCAAGAGATGAAGAGCGTGAAGGAACGTCTTGTCTTCCCGGTCTTATCATAATTCCAACCCTGTTGATAGCGTGCAGATACACGGGGGTGCAGGGGAAATCTGTCTTCTTCCCAGCCCTTTCTAGAAGAAGGAAAGGGCAACAGATGACCTCTTGGTTGTTGTTGGCATGGTTGAGTGTGGGATTTGTTTTGGCACTCCGCAATGGTCTTGTCCTCCACTTTGCCGTTTTTGGGTTTGGGCTCTGTTGACACTCTTTGGACATCAGACCACCGGAATACAGTGTGCGAGCACAATCGGATGTGCTCATTATCCGCAGTTAGAGTTTCGGGGCTTGTCGCCAATCACGCCGCAAACAGAAGAAGACGTTCGGCGGGTCTGCAAGTCAACGCCCGCGGCGGAGAAGCCTTTCAAAATGTGATATAGGTACGCTCACAGAACAGTTTATAGGCGTCTCAAGATTCAACCAATTATATTTGGTGGCTCTTGTAAGTACTCAGGTTATCACAGTATACAATGGCACTGCATGACAAATGGCTTGCCAGATAAGGTAATTGATTGAAGGACTAGAATATGTGGTGCATGTTGGGTCCTGTGACTTGCGTGGTGACTGTGGTTACCGTACACAGGAGCTCTCGCAAGCATCCACACATCTTCAAAAGCCCCTATTTTTCGCGTGGCAACATCTATAAGCGGCCCCAATAGTCTACACAACCTTTAAAAATACACTTCTTCTTTGAAAATTATATATGTCTAGGTTAGTCTACTTTGTATATTCTCGCAGTTCTGTAAGCAATGAGGGTATTGTTGTAAGCATCATTTGCGAACTGATTATATTGTACAGAGTTTGAAAACAGCTAAAATTGACTTTTTTAAGGGGTTCAGTAGGCCCTCGGTGGGCGGGGTTTGAAGTGCCTGACACGCTATCACATGCTTGAGATCATTTTCGGAGTCGCTATTGGGACTGTGTTTAGTGCGGCGCATCGCAGCGCGTATCTGTCGCAAACCATGTTGCCAGACTGCTGGTGCTGTGGTACCAACTGAGTGGCATCCCTAAGCAGGATTAGAAATAATTCAGAGATATTTAGCCGCCTTGCTTTTATATATGTATTGAACGATGTATCTTGTCACTTCCTGAGCTTTATTCAGGAGGAGAAGAAACAATAATGTCATTCAACAAAGCTGAGATCTTTATTAGTCAATTTCTTCCACATGACTAATTGTGTCAAATGTCTAGCTGTCAAGCTTAGCTTTCAATGAAGGGACTAGATAATTAAGAGCCCGAATTGACCTGCTAGGAGCCTTGAGCCTGCGTGCATATGCTGTATTGTTATCTTCTTTTTAATTTAAAGATCCATATCACTGATGCCGCAGTCGATGAAGAAGCCAAATAACTGCTTCTCGCAGCTTAAAAGCTAAATGCCTTAACAGTAAGAAGAGCTTTCATTGCAGTCAATTTTTATACTTAAATTAAAGTATAAAAATATAGCTATTATAATAAATTTACTTAATTAAAATACTAAGTGCTATATTTATTACGTAAATATATATAATTATGTAATCTTAATCATACTAGTTTAGCCAAATTAACTTTTTAGCAGGCTTTCTTAGCGAGCCTTTCTTAACTGGCCTAAAACAACTACCAACTCCCTTCGAAGAACTCAAGATGAACTGGTATGTATTTTCCTGTAAACGCGGTATTCCTACTTTTCTTCTATTCTGTAAGATCCTGGAGGGGTTTGCAGGTCAAGCACTGCTTTTACGTTTTTTTTTGGCGTCTTTGGGATAACCGCGTCGCTTTACGCGTCTCCGCATTTACGACTCCAGGTCCCCATGAGCTCGACAATAACGGCGACCACTTCCCCTCCCACGCGCTTCCAATTCCAGAGCACTGCTACAGCACTTCCAGCGCCCAGCCAACGCAATCGACCATCGTTAACATCTTCTTCTAGGCCAGGTTTCCCGGATGCGGTGGCCAGCGGAGGGCGGGAAGGCTCTGGTGGTGAGCCTCCCGCCAAACGACCACGGCTGGATCAAGCAGCGCAAGCTGAGCGTTTAGACGTTTTCCCGCACATCTTTCCACACCTAGACGCCCCCGAACAACCAAATCAGACCCTTTGTAAAGTTGGTAAAGAGGTAGGTGCACCCGGCGTTCTTTCCTATATATACGTTGCCAACCCTTTTGGCGACCCCGCCCTCCCCTAAGCCTCCCGAAAACCACTTACTGCTTTCTCCCGGGTTCTTCTCTTACACACCCCCGCTGTAGCTGATCTCCCTCCTGACTCTTCCTGGCTCTGATTATTCTCGGGAGTTTCATTCGCGAGGCACTGGGCGTATCAGCGCGGAGCTCCAGGCCAGAATAGCTGCGTGGGTGCCTCGTGAAATCCAGACGCTGCTCAGTCGCCCGGTACTTCCTATCTTCCATCACAACTACCCGGTAGTGACAACTTCAGCTAATTTGTCGTTTTTTATAGAATATCGAGAATACCCCACCTGGGGACCCGGTACTAAAGGACCTCGCGAGGGTTTCTTCCGGGCCGCGATATTCTTCCTCGCCCATCCCACCGCCCGTCATCCCTTCAACCGTCATCCGACCGGACAAGAGGCTGCCCGAGAAGCCAACCAACCCAGCGATAGCGAGTGTGGGCCATTCTGCCTTGATCTCGACCTCGCCAATTCCTATTCCGCGTGTCCCGTATTTTCCACCTGCGAGGGCGCGGAAAGCTGGTGAATCGAACGGGACAGTTGCAGAAAAGTCACTACGGAAAACACTACAACGGCAGGTCGAGACAATAGTCATCGACGATGACTCCGGCGACGAGGATGGGCCGGCCCTGAAGAAGGCTTCGCTGTCGCGACCGTCTCCGGTGCTTGCGCGAGCCTTTGCTCCGGTTTGGCGCGGTGCTGCCAGTGCGCCATCAGTGGATTCGGGACAAGGGCGCCCTTATATGCTATTCAAGGACAGAGCTTTCGCCGTGAGCTATGCCCAAAGCTATTTCAATGATTCGCCTTCGAACTTGGCAGGCCCGATAACAGTTCATGTCGACTTCACACAAAGACAAATACAACACTTACACCATCTTGGATGCGAGATATTTCCTGGCGAATTCAAGAAGAAGAGAGACGGCCAGGCCAATCTTACCAAGCTGCTGAGAAATAAGAAGCTCCAAGGTGTTCCCTCAAGGCTTCTGGATGCGTGGGAGGCTGATCCGGAGCGAGACAGGCTGTTCCCAGGGAGGGAGAGGAAAGATGTCGACAATCTTCTCAAAGATCTGAAAAACAGGCAGTGCAACGATCGGCCTGCTTCGGTCGTTCTGCGTAAGGATGAGCACAACCAGCAAGGGAAATTCATACGGGAAAGCAAGATCCCATCCTTGTTATTTGCCAGGGAGATCGTCGGGTCTCGTGGTTATGGGTCGATGAAGCGGCCTCTGAATTTCACAAACGAGATTCGAAAATGCCGCGAAGATGAGCTAGCCCTTCGGGCGGAGTGGACGGGCGGCGCTGGCGACATTATCACGATTACTTGGGTGTCTAATGACGGCTTCATTTGTGGCACTACTGAGCACTCAGACAGCCACAACCAGCAGTACAACAAGACGGGAAATCTCGTTCTAGGATCATGTAGCTTGAAAACTCTCAAGAGTTACCCTGATCACCGGATCGTCAGGCCCATCGTTGAGAAGGGCGAGAATTCGACAGACGCCATGATTCAGAGCCAAGACCCTTGGCTCTACTCTTCGGTGGTGTCGTCGGCATATGACGCTCTTCACGACAGGGCATATACCTCTGGGTTCGACCGTTGCGTGAAGGTCTGGAAGGTGGAGTCATCTGGCGCCTCGATGAGTGTTCTGGGCGAATGGAAGCATGAAAGGAACGTGAATTTCGTCATTGCCTCCAAACACAGCTCTGGCATGGTGGCGACGGCTGCCGATGTTGCTGCGGGAGCAGTAAGGATTTACAAAGTTGACGAAGAGGATGTGTCGGGAAGCCCTTTCAATAGGCTGTCGTGCTCGCGCGTTACTGACGAGCGAGGGAATCTAGTATCCACCGAGAAATGGGCGTATTTTCCGGCGACGATGCAATGGGGAATATCTGCGGAGGTTCAACATTTGCTTCTAGTTGGGTACTCTCCAAGGAGTCGTACCGGGGAGGATCACGATATCCCCGAGGAGCGCAAAAACTCAGGCGAGCTTTGTTTATGGGATGGTATCACGGGGAAGAGGTTGAATATCCTGTCCGCGGAAAGGTCAAACGTGTTCGAAGTTCTCTGGCATCCAAGTCAGCCTTGTTTCATCGCCGCCACGTCCCCCTCCGGTCTGGATCTGGAGCCGAAGACGAAGACCCAGATCCGCGTTTTCCGACCTGGTGATCCTGCCGAAGACGGAACCCCCAGTACTCGTCCATCAAGGTTTTGGATTGCACGGCTCTTGATATCAATGAGCTGACGATCATGCCGAATAGTGTCGCCTATTGCTACATCACTGCCGGCTGCACCAATGGGAAAGTCTACGTTTGGGATACTGCTCCTGGGCGTGGGCTAATCCATCTCCTGGAGCATGGCCAGCCGATAGACGAGTGCGGGGGCGACCGAGAACGCGAAGATGTGGGTGTCAAATTCATGGCTTGGGGCACCTCGCCTGACCGATTTTATACTGGGTCATCAGATGGCTTGGTCAAGGTGTGGAATGTCAGGTCTTTGGATAAACCCCTTGTGCGAGTCCTTCTTGAGGCTCCAGCGCCAGTCTCTTGCGGGATGTTTTCTCCCGATATGTCAAGGCTTGTTGTTGGTGATGCCAGTGGCCGGGTGTTTGTGTTGTCAGTAGACGAGGACGATAATAACCCCCCACCCAAGGTCGAACTTCAAGTACCAGGCGGTGGGATTAGAGAGATTTCCTGCCCACATCAGATTACCCGCCACCCGGAGCCAGAGCCGCCGGCATATGACGCCCAAGGTCGGCCGCTTGAAGCGGAGACTGGCTCGACCAGAGGTCGCGCCTACCTGGCTACACAGCAGCTCGAGAGACACCCAGACCCTACTATTGGGGTTATCCAAGGGCGAAACTACTCGGCAACAGGGCTGTTCAGGGCGGAAGCACATCTTAATGGTGACCCCAACGGACCGCTACTGGCAAACTGGGAGCGGCAACAGCAAGAGGCGTCGAAGCCATATCGTGGCAAGTCCTCTAGGAGGCGCGATCAGTGCTCGAGGCCGATTAGAGAGCAGCCGGGGCTTGAGGAAAAGCACCTACAGAATTTGAGCAGGAGCATCCTGGATTTGGACTCCCTGCCTGAGGATACGAGGCGCGAGTTGGACGGGGAGGTTGATTTTGAGTTGATGGGGGAATACATTTTGCCTTATGAGGAGCTGCCTGAGATGGAAGATGAGGATGAGGAGATTGACGAGCTTTAGATTTTGGGGCATCTTGCATATTACCGTGTCCATTTTGGGAGAAAGAAGGGCGAGCAGGCAGGCATGGCGCATATCAATGTGTGTAGAGCGTTTGATGTAACATATGAGATTACAATAATGATTAAACATGGACATAATTTGGGGTTTTGATGTACAGAGAACGAGGCGAGATTGACAGGGCGATTGTGAATTTTCTGGGGCTGCAGTCAGGAGCTCGCTCGATTCTCTTGTTGAGATGTATGACTTTTCTTTGCACTGCAAGAGCCGTCGTTGCGCTGCTTGCTGGGTACACACAAATAAACGTCCCTTCAATGCCTATTACAAGATGCAGATACGGCTTGGTTAAAACTCGGATTAGGCGAGGAATACGCTGTTGACAGCCTTTTGAAAGTAATTGTGTGTATCTTTGTGTCTTGTGAAGGCAGTAGACAGACATGGGTATGTATCGGACGGACCATCACGGGCACAAATGAACTCGTTTATATGTCTGTCGATGTGTACAAAGAGGTATCCTCCTATATATATATCCCGTCACCAGTGTAAACCAACTCGCGATGTTCTTTCGGTATGATATATATCCCATATATCTGAGCCAACACCCGCCGTAGACAAGACACCAGGTTTTGCTGCACAACCCACTCACATACCTAGGAGCTTGCAAACACAAGCACTCCAATTCTATCCCAATTACCCATCTGAACCACACTCATCTTTCAAGAGCCTGTCAACCACCCTTCAACACCTATCAAGCATCTCACAGGATCTATATAGACTGCATTATCAAGCCCTCCCCAAGATTTCCACATGGCCTGTCTGACAAATTGTAGTACCTGTTTTTCTTTTTCTGCCCACAGTGTGTGTTTGCGCCAACCTTGCTGGAGAGCGCCGTTAGGTTGCCCTTCCAGAAGGTCTGTCACCTCTTCAACTTGTACGTCCCCACCAACTCAGGAAACGCCCTCTCAAAAGCCTCCCCCAAGCTCCAGCTGTCCAACCGGCCCAAATGTCTCTCAAAAACGGGGTTGATCATGATCTCATCCGCCTCTACACCCACCACTACCCCCCCTGTTCCCCCATTCCCCACGGGAGGAGTATTATCCTTCCCATGATAACTCCCCCCTTCTGTCCCATCCCCACCACCACCCCCATTCCGTTTCGTTGCTGTCGAAGAAAAAGAAGAAGAAAGCAACAAACAATCCTCATCTTCATACCCCCACCCCACCCTCAACGTGCTCGTAAACGGGATGAAGAAGTTTTCAAATGGGAACCCATTTCTTTTTTCTCTCCCACCGTTCCCATTCCCATTCCCCTTATCATCATCATCGTTGTCGTCGTCACCATTCCTGGTAGCAACCATGACATCATCAAAATCATAATTTTGTATTATATACTCCCTCATCCCCGGCCAAGGTATGTGATCCACCCACGCCGGGTGAGCCTTCTCCCTCTGCAGCCGTCCCGGGCGGAAATACACCGGGATGCGGTCCCAGTTTTGCTTCGTGGGGGAGATTTGCCAGCGCATGAGGAGGAACATGAGATACAGCACCGCCACGCGCTCGGGGAGGTTGGATAACCCCGGGAAACGCGCGAGGATGTCGGTGAAGACTTTGCTGAGGGGGTGGCTTGAGACGGAGGGGTTGAGCAATGACGAGATAGAAGGGTAAGGGGGGCCGAGGACTTCGTTGGGGGTTAGATGGTGGGTGGGATGGTGCGGCGGTATGGAGAGGGATAGCAAGTGGCGGCGCTCGGAGAGGGATAACAAGTGGCGGCGCTCGGAGAGGAAGTCGAGGAGGATGGAGTCTAGGGGGCAGGTCGGGGGGCAGTTGAGGGGGAGGGTGGTGAAGTCTTCTTCTTCTTGGGTAGGGGGGTCGATGGGTTTGTTGTTGTTGAAGTGGCTGGGGTGGTGGTGTTGGTGAGATTGGGGAGGGTAGTCTTGCGGTGTGGGAGGTATCATCATGAGGGGGGTTTGTTGCTGGCATTGATTGTGGGAGTTGGTGGGAGGGGCAACGTTTTGTTGGATGCGGGCGATCTTTTGGGCTGGGTCGAGGAGAAACTCGAGGCCTAGACGGTCTGAGCCTAGGTCTAGGCCGTGGACGAGATCGTGGCGTTGCTGGGTGAGGATACCGGCTTGACAGGAGGGCTGAGGTTGCTGAAGCTGGTGTGGTTGATGGGGTTGGTGTTGATGTTGCTGGTGTTGGCCCTCTGTGTTCATTGGGGCCACTACGGGCGACATGCTGCTGTGCCATCGCCCATGGGTACCAACAGAGCCTGGAGAGGCAACGCTGCCTGGCCCAGAGCCAGAGAAACCCAGAGATGTTGGTGTTGGTGCTGCCAGTCCATGATGCTGATGATGTGGAGGCGGATGGTGTGTCGGGGCTGGAGATGGTAATGGCGCAGGATGCTGTTGGCCAACTATGAGAGTGTTAGCCCCTGAGCCAGACATGACGAAGAAAAAAGGGGGTACTGAACTCACCTATTGATGGCTTAGCCAGCACCGGCTGAACCAAGTGCATGATAGTAGCCAGACATGACTTCACCTCGGCCAGCTCAGCCTCGACGGCTTCCCTTTGGCGAATAGCAGCCTGCAGCTCCTGATATGGCTGCTGAGACTTGAGCTCACGGATCTCACGCTCATACTGCTCGATCTTGAGTCGTTGCCTCTCTCGGATGGCACGCTGTGCTTCACGGTCTGGCAGACAGGTGTGGGTTCCTTGTTAGTGCTGCTTGTCCTGGACCACCTTGAGGATAGGATAGGATAGACGGGCCGGGGATGGAGACGGCTCCGGGTAACCGCACCCGCCCGTGGTGAAAAATGTTTCCACAACCCGGAGCGGGATGCCGAAGGAAGACATAGTAAGCTCCACTTACCATTTGCCCGTTTCTTGGCCAGTTGCTCTGGGGTCAGGTTGGCGACTCCTCTAGAACCCGGGGCTGTCTTGCGTTTTTTGGTGTTGCTGCCATTGGTGCCGCCATCGTCTGCCGCATCTGGGAGGCTGATGTTCGTATTCACATTGTTCCCATTGTTCCCATTGTTGGTGTTCACACCGCTCATTGGCGTCGTCGAGGTAGACACGAACGAGGATGGAGACTCCTCGCTGTTGCTGCTGCCGCCGAATCCACCGATTCCGGACCCGGGTCCCAATGCTCGTGGCCCTCCTCCACGACTGTGGCTATTGAAGGCCGAGGTCGTTGGCGCGGGTGCAGATGCGGCAGGTGTGAATGCAATGCGATTCAAATTGGCATGGTTCCCGGCCATGGCCGAATTGGGAGCCGTAAGATGATGCCGAAGTCAATGCTGCCTCGGCCAGCGTCATCCGATAGCGCGTTGTAACACAGACTTTCCCTTTGCACCTTTTGCCCGTGTTACTTGCTGGATGCGCGTCGCCGACTGGACGGACCCGAAGACGCGGAACGGAGCGGGCGGCTGAGTCGCAGCCGGCAGATCAGTCACAGAATAACATGCATGACTAATCATATCACCAGCTTTTATGCAGCCATCGTGTAAGTAATTCATATTTGTTCAGCAGTCTGTCCCTGATTTCATTTTTTACATTACACCTCCCTCCGCTATTCCATGATGCCTAACAAACCAAATCCACGGGTATCGTTTAAAAAGAAAACTTCTGGATAGCCGGCCCCACGCCGACAAACAAGCTGGGATGCTGATCAAAAGCCAACGTCTGGAACATCAAGGCCTTGACCACCCCCGGCGCCTTGATCTTGTCCACATCCGCTGATGGTATCCTTGATCCATCTCGGACCGAGTACAGTGCAACTGTGCAGTCATCATGAGCGGCTGCCAAAACACCATGCCCATAACCCGGCTCGTTAAACACGTCCAGCCCGATCTTGATGTGAGCCTCGTTGCGATAGCCTGGAAACTCCACCGCAGGAGTCGCGCTCCATTGCTCCCAAGGTGGGGATGAGAAGTGCGCATGGTGCTCCCTCTTTTTGCAGAAGCGAATATCGTAGATGCACATGGCATTCCGTGGTCCTGCGGCGAGGATGCCGTAGTCACCGATTGGCTTGAGGTGTGCAACGCTGCTCTTGTGACGGAAAACCATAGAATCCCATGTTTCTGGCGGAGTCCGCGTATCGAGTTGGCAGATGTGGCTTGAACGGGTACCGGCGAGCACTACCTGCGGAAAGCCTTGCATGAAATCAACGGCGAGTACATCGCCACGGAAAGGAGATTGCACAATGCGTCTGTCATTTGGTCGAGGCCTTGTGTCCATTTCGGTGGACACATTTTCAGTCGGCATGCGCTGATAAATCCCGTATCTGGTGCCCATGACGAACGGAACCGAGCATCCTGGACGTGACCAATCTGCATCATTGATGTAGTTATTTTTCAGGACTGACACGTTTTTCAACACTACATTCAGGTATTGGGTCAGCGATCGATTGTGGGATGATCACAAAAACGCCGGAGCGCGGGAGAGAGAAAAGCAACATACTTGGCTCCTCTCCCTCTTCACTGGGAGAAAGACCGAAACAGTATTTCGCAGATGGTCCTCTAAAATTCGAATCGACAGAAGGGCCCACGTTGCCAAACAGCAATAGCTGTTCCGTATAGGGTCGTTTATTTGCTCTAATACCAACCATAGTTATGTCGTCCATTGTCGAGAAATGTTCCACGTATTGTCCCGGGTACCGATTTCTCCTCACTCGTTTACAGTTGTAGTTGATCCTTCATATAAAACAAGTTAGCAGCCCAATTTCCCCCCTCCCCCCTCCACCTCAAGTTCAAAACTCACCTTCGAGTCCTATCCCAAGGCGCAGCAGACACCGACAGTCCCATTCTCTCCATCCCTACACCACACCGTCAGTACCTTCATCCCCTCCCAACATCAGCCACAACAAGAAACCTACCAGCATAAACCCAAGTAAACCCCTCCCCCTCCTCATCCTCCATATCCCTCCCCTCCCTCTCTTCCCAATCCACCCCCAACCTCCCACCCCTCTGATCCTCCCTCTGCCCAGCCACAAAAAAACAATCCATCATAGCCGTACTACCACTCCTCCCCTCCCCCAAATTCACCCACATCTGAATCTTCCCCATATCCTCCAACCCCCCCGCCCAATCCCTCATTTTCCCCTCATCATCATCATCATCACCACCATCATCATCACCACCACCACCACCACCATACCCCCCTCCCCCGCTCTTCCCAATCTCCCTCCCCAACCCCCACCCAACATCAACCCTCCTAACCCTCTCCCTCGCCACCCTCTCCTTCAACTCCTGCTCCCCCTTTTCTTTCTCCTCCTCCATCTTCCGTCTCTTCACCTCCCCCGAACTACTCCAAGCAGCCGCTCCATCAGGGAGCACCGTCTTCGTGCTGTCTTCGATCCGAAAGTATTTTCTCTTGGCATCATCTAATTGTTTTTTCCCTCCCAGTTAGAGATTTTACACAACAACAACCCGGCCATATATAATCGTGTCGTCGAAACCCAAGTCACGGTCCAAAAGCCGAAAAAGATTGTTCAAGTCAAAGTAGTCACATGACCCAACAACCCCCTCTTGACTTGTCTCGACTTCATTTGCAGAATGACATAAGACGTACCGTAATAATACCCCGGAATCTGCCTAGGAGTAGCCATCTCTCCTTTGTTTTTGTCAACTTAGCGCCGTTGGTTGATGGGCTTTTAAAAAATGGTGGGGGGTCGAGTCGGTCGTCTTTTTGGTAGCGCGTTGGGCTAACAAGGAATCGCCTGCGCTGGTGGGCTCAGAGCGCGAATGAATTGGTGTATCAGGACCCTGAAATGCGATTAGCTTAGGTAAACGTGCTCAAATCCCCCAACACTCGGATACTGCTTACTGGGAATCGCTCTGGTGCAGTGGCATGCGCAAGTTAGCGACTCGGGCTGTTGGGTGGTCGTGGCTGGTTCAACAACCAGAAAACGAAGAAAATCTTTGCCAACGTTGAGTTGACGCCAGAGCACGTGGGCAAAGCCAGACATTGGCTGGCCACTGATTCATGTCTCTCATTGCCGCCATCTCAGCGCCATCTCGGCGCCACCACCATCACCACCCCACGAAAAAGAAAAAAAGAAATGGTACATGTCACCTTCACAGCCAGCCAGTGCGAACATAATTATTTTTTACTGTTTATTAGATCTGTCTAAAAAGTATCGGGGGTTCGACTAATCCCCAAGCAAAGTCGTTATCAAGACTCCGAAAAATTAAAGTAGATGCCCTGTAGCAGGCTCTCGACCCATGCAATGGTCTATCAATCCTCCAAAGCCGAGGCGCTGCTATTCAGGGCGGGGTATGCGTTATAAACCATGGTATCTTAGTTTTGTGCTATAACCATAGCACCCTGCCCATCCAAGCCATGCAACGAGGTCGCTTACTGCGACTTCTCGTGCTGCGTAGACACACGCTGGAGAGAGACAACAAAGTCCTCCAGAGACCTCTGCTTCTGGTTGCCCTTGGGCGACTTGCCGTGCATGAGGTTGTCGAAACCGACCGAGTCCTGGAGGATGTAGTAAACACCGCCCATGATGCAGAACACACCGAAGGAGAACACCCAGACACGGACAACGGCAACGATCGAAGTCTGCTCACCGCCCTCAAACCATCCGAAGATACAGAAGAGAGTGGCCAGAATGTCAACGACGAGAATAGCGCCGGCCAACTGCCACGAGGGAAGAGAGGACCAGAAGGGACCGTTGGCACTAGAGGATAAGAGTTAGCATACTGTTTGTAGTTAAATAGAGTGCAAATAATCAAGACATACCGAGTGATGAAGATGAGCCAGTTCTCAGTGAGCGAGATCTCAAGGAAGACAACCTCATCGAGATTACCGAAGTTCTGGATGATACCACCGTTGGGGTGGGCGTACATGGTGGTGACAGTGATCCAGGTACCGATGGCAAGGACGACGCCGAGGAGGACCGACATGCCCCAGAGCTTGGGAAGGTTCCACTTGACGGGGGTCTTGGAGTAGGGAGCGTTGTCGTAGGCAATGGCGAGGGTAGCAACATCAGCGAAAATGGCGATGAAGACAACGAGCTCGATGTTCAAGCTGCGGTTGAGAATGGCAATCCAGAGACCGAGGTAGATCTCGAGATGGATCGACAGAGCGATACGGTAGACAACGTAGGCGTACATGCGGTGGAAAATCTGGCGGGAAGTCTTGAGGGCATCGATGATGGCACCAAGACCGGGGGCAAGGAAAACGATATCGGCAGCAGAGCGGGCAGCATCGGAGGCACCCTCGACAGCAATACCAGTATCAGCCTTCTTGAGCGAGGGAGCATCGTTGACACCGTCACCAGTCATGGCAACGAGGTAGCCACGCTGCTGGAGAATCTCGACGACGTTGTACTTGTGCTGGGGGAAGACCTCAGCGAAACCATCGGCAGCCTCAACGAAATCGTAAACCTCAGAACCGGGCATGTCGCCGCCGCCACCGAGACCGAGACGCTCAGCGTTGTAAACGTTGGTGCCGAGACCGAGCTGGCGAGAAGTCTCACGAGCGATACCGACGGCGTCACCAGTAAGCATCTTGATGGAGAGACCGAGAGACTTGGCTTCGTTGATAGTGCGGGCGGTATCGTGACGAGGGGGGTCAGAGCAGGGCATGATACCAAGAATCTCCCAGGAACCCTCACCACGCTTGCGGGCAACACCGAGGGAACGGAAACCACGGGTAGCGAACTCGGCAACCTTGTTCTTGTAGTCGACATCAACATCCTCGGGAATGGGGTGGTCCTCCTCAACGGTCTTCAGGACGAAAAGAGGGGCACCCTTGACGCAGATGATGCGCTCACCCTGCGGAGACTCGACAACGGCTTGAACCTTCTTGGAGACGGGGTCGAAGGGGTGGAACTCGAGAACCTTGTACTTGGAGAGGACGGACTTGGCGCGGGGGTAGAACTTGAGGGACTTGAGGAAAGCCTTGTCGATGGCGTCCATACCCTTCTTCTTGCGGGAAGCAGCCAAGCAAGCAGTCAACATGAGGTCCTCGGGCTCGACACCAGCGACGGTGTAGGGCTCAGCGAGAGAGAGCTTGTTCTTGGTGAGAGTACCAGTCTTGTCAGAGCAGAGAATCTCGACACCGGCAAGGGACTCAATGGCGGAGAGCTTCTGGACGATGGCCTTCTTCTTGGCGAGGTAAGCAGCACCGACAGCCATGGTGGTGGTAACGACGGCGGGGAGACCGACGGGGACACCAATGATGGTAATGGCGAGGGTGAACTCAAGAATGAGGACAATGCCGTTGTTGCGGTAGAAGGAGGCAACCCAGACGACCAAGTTGGTGAAAATGACGAGGACCAGGAGAATAGTACCAATGCCGTTGAGAACCTCAGTGAAGTGACCGGTGCCGGCGCTAGCAGCGTTCACGAGGGCAGCAGCACGACCGACGAAGGTGTTGTCACCGGTAGCAGTAACGACGAGGAAAGCCTCACCACGCTTGACAGCGGAAGAAGCGTAGCAAGAGTCGCCCTTGTGCTTGTCGACGGCGAGAGACTCACCGGTGATGGCAGACTGATCGACCTGGAGGAAAGCATCATCGGTGACGATGCGACCATCGGCGGGAATGATGGTACCCTCCTCAACCTGCAGGATATCACCGGGAACAACCTCGGGGGCCTCAATCTCCTTGAGGGTGCCATCACGGAGGACGACAGCCTTGAGAGCGAGAGTCCTGTCGATTGGGTTAGCACGACTGTTTGGTGAAACGCAAAGGGCAGCAGAGGCCAAAACTCACTTCTTCAATTCATCGACAATGGAACCAGCCTGGTATTCTTGGACGAAACCAACAACGGCGTTGAGAAGGAGCAGACCGCAAATGACACCGAAATCAACCCAGTCCTCGAGACCAGCAGCCACTGTAAGCGAAGATGTTAGCAAAAGCAATTCTCGTGACAAGAACGTGGATTGGCGGTGCATGAAGCCACTCCGCTTGGCGCCCCGCTGAGCTGCAGAGCTGCCATGGCAGAGTGGGGGTGAGATGCAAACATCGCCAAGGAAAATGTTTGGTACTTACAGACGGCGGCAGCCTCCATGACGAACTGAATGGGACCAACGAAGAAGCCAAGGAACTTGAGGATAAGGTTCTCCTTCTCCTCCTTCATCTGATTGAGACCATACTTGCGGCGTCTCTGGATGACCTCCTGCTCAGTAAGACCGGAGCGAGTGTCGGTCTGGAGCATGTCCTCGGGAATGACGCGCCCGGAGCCGGGAGCGACCTCCTCTTCTTCCTCGAACTAGACACAAGCAGGGTTAGCAGGGGATCGATCATGGACCGATTGGTCGTGTGGCCAAGGCCGACACCAACCCCCCAAACCATGGCCGAAGCGACCGGGTGGAATGGGGTGGTCCGCCAAGAATGGCCATCGGGCAGGGGACTGGGGAAAAAGCTCACCGTGCCATGGCCGTCGTTCGACTCCAAATCCTCAATGAGGGCGTCAATGTCCTCATCCTCCTCCTCTTCGTCCTCGACCTTTGGCTTGGGCGGGGCGGGATGGTGGGGAGCCTTCTCGTCAAAGTTGCCACTCTCGATGTTGGTCGACAGCGCAGGAGCGCCGGTGGTCGAATGTTCGGCCATTGTGACGCGGTTGTCGGCAGATAAGCTCTGCTCGGGGCTGATCGAGGCGGGGAGAAATAAAGGTGATCAGTAGGGCGCAGAGTGAGAAGTGATGCTTAGGTAGAAATGGTTGTGGTGGTAACCAAAGCTAGGTGGGCGGACGCGGCCTCAAAGGGTGTTTTGTTTTGACGACCTTATGAATAGGTGAGAGGATTGTGTTTGGTATGCGGCGTTGGCGACCACAAAAACCGAGAGAGAATTAGGGGTGTAAGAGGAGAGTGTTGGACTCGAGGGAGAGCGAGACCTCACGTCGAAGGGAGAGTTAAAAAGGGCCTTCAAGCGTGAAGCAAAAAGAGGAAAGAGAGGGGGAAGGGGAGTGGGCAGTCGAAGTATTTCAACCTTTCCACAACGCCGCGAGCCACGAGCGACCTTTCCGGGCCCTGATCAAAGCTTCCATGCCCGCTACAAGCTGCGCTACCGTGGGCACAGTACGGAATTGCACGTCCAAGCGAAGTACTCAGGTACTTCTTACCTTTCCTACCCTTGCCGCATCGACTGGTGGAACCTCCATCCGTCCACCCACCCTACACTCCAACCCGCTCTTTTGCCTGCTGCTTCCTGCTCTCTTGCCTGCCCCCGACTCGCTCTTTGCCTCTTTGGATGAAAACACACGGTGCGCAGTATCCACCCAGACTGTGCGCCATTGAGCGTTCTGCGTGTGTTCCTGCAGCATCGGCGCGTGGTCGGCGTCTCTGCCGTCCCAATTGGCACTGTCTTGTCGCTGCGACGCGATTGTCCCTGATCGTTCTGCTTCGTCTTGCTCTTCCTCCGAGACCCCAAGCAACGGGCAGAGCAACCACACACAACCTGGTCCTTGAAAACAGTGGGGCCCGCAACTGCAGGTCACAATCAGCAGAGAGGTACCTGGGGTGCGCAATCTGGCCTTGTACCGGCTCCCCACTCTTGCCTGCCCTAGCCCGCCGAGGATGCCGCCATTGCCTGGGTTTTCGGTACCTTACCGTGGCTCCACCCAAAGGTACCTCCCGTCATCCATTCACAGGCCTTGTGTGCGGGATTTTCTGGCTGTGCCTCTGTGGTTCTTCGAAGCTCTCTGCTTCTGGCAACAAGCTCTCAATTGAATAAAAACAAAAAAATAAAATAAAAAAAGAGCCAAAACCCGCTGCAAATGCGCGCTTATAGTGAGCCGCTGCCATTAATTCCCTCGCCGCAAGCTGTAACGGCCTGTCTAGAATCCAATTGACACCACGCGCACCCCGTCAACGCTCTGCGATGACCAGAAAACTGGGATAAAGAGGATGCGAGGATGGGAGGCGAACGGTCCCTTCCCCCTGCCCTGCCGCGATCCACGAGCAGTTGCGTGCGACGAGGTTGTCAGAAACTGCGAACCGACAAGCTTTGGGGTGTTGGCTGCCCGTCATGGGTCGCCAACCTGGGCCCCCCATGCCGCCAGTCGCAATCGGTTTGGCTTGCTCTCTGACCACTCACAGAGAGCCTTGCCCTGCGATTGCCCTTATCTCACTGGCTGAACCACATCAGAAGATGATCAGAAGGATTCACAGCAGCAAAAACCTGGCTTCGGCTTCGAGTCAAACCCACCGGTACCCGGCGGCGAGGTACAATCTTTCATCGAAACACTTCTCATGCTCGCCCCCTCGCCTTCGTCTTTTTTTCGCGGGCAGCACGGCTCTTCTCGGTGTGGTGGGGGACCATCCCGGTGAAGTCCTGACTTGAGCAGAGAAGGGGGTGGAGCCGGGAAGGCTTTCCATGCTCACCGGGCAATGGGGCAACGACGACGAGCCATTTGTTTGTCGGTCAATTTGGGGGACGGCGATGCGATGCTACGAGCATGCTGCTGGCTGTTCAGCACGCGGGCAGACCCGAGCTTTGACAGCACAGCAGGCTCCATACGCTTGTGTTTCCTGACCCTGCTTGCATTTCGCATCTCGCATTTTATCCCATTTTGGCATGGCATATCCGTCGCCTATCGCATGTCTATCATCAAAATTCAAGATGATGACAATGCGGCTGCTCGCTGATGCTGCTACTACTGCTTGCTGCAACTGCAACTTGGCCAAATTGCCTCACATTTCGGCTCGGTGGCTCACTCATTCTCACGTTTTTCTCGCTGTGTATGCCTCGGAAGCCCCGCGGAATCTGTGTACCATTGGCAAAACATGCTCCTCCGACTGGACGGTAACTGCCCGCTACGCTACGCACACCATCCCACACGACAATCCCCGTATCGAACTGCATGGCAAGCGTGGAGGCGACAATTAGAAGAACGAACATGGAACAAGACAGGTCAGATTCAACAGTCGGTCAAAGCGGGAGTGCCGAGGTGGCCTTTTCTCGTTTTTTACACTACGTCATTCTTCCACCCATGGGACCATCGACTCATGTCAGCAACCCTTATGGATAATGGCTGCCACATGCTTCCACCACCCCCCCCCCCGATGACGGCGGCGGTGAGATATTATCAAATCCATTGATCCATTGATCAGCCCTGTTCGGGAAGCAAAATCCCATTAAGCATTGTGACAGTCATGTGCTTCCCGGGGTCGCTTATCGAGAGTTGTTGAACGAAGTTGACGAGCAAGTCCCTGCTTATTTCCGGTCCAGGCAAAAAGAAGCATTTTTTGACCCCGTTGATGATTCAACGTCCTGCCCCAGGAAGGACCCAACCAGTCACCCAGTGTGGAAAATGAAGAATAAAGCGAGAACCTGAACGTCTGATGTTGGTTGGTTGACCCCCAACCTTATTTCTTCACGTGCTAAGGTAAGGTAAGTCGGCATGAACCAACCCCATGGAGGAGATGCCGCCCCGTTGGGGGAGGAAGGAACGGTTGTGGCTACCGCTCCCGAGTCATGGCAGTTGCTTGTTTTTTTCTTTTGCCCGCTCAATCTCATCTGCGTGCCGTTAACGCACTGGATTTCCCACTTTGGCGTGGAAGAGGCGAAGAAGTCGAAACGGCGGGCTTGGTTTGATCTTGATCAAAGCAACAACTCCTGGAGTAAGAGAAAGAGCTGGGGGTGTGGTGGGAGAGAGTAATGGCAAAGAGGCAATTGCCGCTTGTGTTTCAATGTTCAACGTCTTGAAATTGAACTTCCGTGCTCCGAGCTACTGCCAAGTTGATCGTCCATTCTTGGATGTACCAAGACGAGGCAATCTTCATCTGTTTCCTGCATGTTTGATATATCGCTATGAACTCTATGTGTGACAGTTATTTTGCCAGAGAAATATGCCCAGACTGACGGGCTTGCGCAACGCAGAGAGGCATATGGCTTGGCACCTTGGATAAGATTGTTGATCCGGGCACGAACATACAATGGCAAAAAGAGATGGAGATATTTTTGATATCTTGATTCATTCTCTGAAGTCATGCAGCCTCATTCGTTACCGACGATGCATGTAGGTAGGTACATACACACCACTGAGGGATCAACATGAGACATTATTTTCCTACTGTGCGTTTCTTTTCTTACCTACACTACCTACACCCCCCCCCCCAAACTTACCTGTTTGGGGGCTTTTTAGTCACATATCTCACGCAGTTACCATATCATTACGACTGCTATTTTCTCTTGGCAGGGCCAAGAGTTTTTGTGTCTTGAAAATGCGTATTTTGCTGGGCAAAACACTATACTGCGCAGTACAAGACTGTACAAGACCGCCCAGCCCGACCCGTTTCGCATATAGGTACTACTGTGGATGTGTCCATCAAGGTAACAGAGCACACGACGTTGCTTTTGGAGGAGTGATATCCGAACGACCAACCGAACCTATAAACTGCCTTGTGCTACCGGCTGGCAGACTAAGTTGATGAACCAATGATATGAATGATGATTTTGATATTCGACTTTATTTATTACGGTTTTATACGTATCTCTTGGCTCTCGGTGGTTCTCCGGACCCCAAAAAAGGGGTCTGATATCTCTCTGGATGAACAGCAGCGGGATGATGGAAACTTCCGTCTGGGGGCGAATTCTTCCCCAGATATGGAAAAAAAAACTGGGGGGATTTGATAGGTATCATGCTGCTTGCTGTCATGGTTGACAAGCGACCGTCAAAGACCCGGGGAAATAGAAAATATGAGGGGGATCTCTCAAGACATGGCGGCATTATCCCGCAAACTGGCGGTCAAGGAAGAATTCTAGAATGTTTCTTGTCAATGCAGCCATTTTAGGCGAAGGCAGCATGACCCCGTAACGTTTGGCCACATCGAATATCTTGCTCATACACAACCCCGAGGGACAAGAGGGTTGTCAGCAGCATAAAAATGAAGCTGATTGTTGACTGGTCAATGGCTCGTCGTCCCCGGAGATGCTTGGTATCAAATGGGAGAACGGCTTTTCGCGGCCGAACAAGGAAGTCCCCGCGCCTGTGCTTCCGGCTTGCAGATATCTTCTTGGCGCCAACGGACCCCATCGGCAGTGCGGGGGACATCCTCGCATCAATCGTCAACCAATTATCAGGGCTGGAAAAGAACAGGCGATTCGGAAGGTGAGGAGGGTTTGAGCTATCGAAAGAAAATGTGCTCTCTCCCAAGGCTTGGTTGACCGATAGGAAACCTTCCTCCTTGATTGCCAACACACACGAAACCCAAGCTCCGCCCATGCGGCGGCGAACGGCGGCGACGATGGGACCATGGCAGGATAGGTGGCTGGAAATGTGTCAATGGCGCAATCCCATGCCTATCAAGGTCAAGGTCAAGCTCTGAACACCCTCAAGGGTTCGTTTGGGCGGCCGTTGACAGTGGACGCACGGGGCACAAATCGACAACAAGCCTTGGAAAGTCTTGACCTTCTCGGCAAGCTTGACTTTTGCAGGCATCTGTCATCAGTGACGACCTGTTGCCGCCGCCGAGACCATTCAAGGCAAATCGCTTCACCGATCCGGACACGGGCAAGAGAGGCGGGATCTTGTGCTGGGTGGTCGAGCCCTCGGTCGAGTCGTTCGCTCACCACTGTGGCGATCGCCGATGATTCCGGCTCCGATGACAGCAAGCGCCGACGACAATGACGGCAACGGCGGCAAGGCCGGCATGTGCTTTTCGCTGTCACAGTGCTGCAGAGTAAAATTACATGTGGTGATCGGATCTCGGGGCGATTGGATAATGGCGATTGGGCGATGTGGTTGAATAAGAGCACTGACCACTCGCCAAGGAATTTTATGCAGAAGAAACATGGGTCGCCGCATCGGAAAGCCGCTCCTTCTGCAGCATGCAAAAAAATGGGTGGCATAAAAAAAGTCTTCGTCCACAGTTTTTGTCTCCACCACGTGTGTGGGATTTCTGGTGATGTTGCTCAGTGGGCACCCGCTGGTCCCTGCTGCTGAGCTTCTCTCCACGAGCTCGTTCTTGGCTACAGGCTGGTTTCAACTGGAGCTGCCTGGCCATTTGCTTGCCCCAACGACAACGGCCCTTCTTTTCGGAGAACTTTCGCAAAAGAATACAGAGAGTCCAGCGATTGCCCCTTATGTTGTTCGCTCCTGTCGATTTCGGCATCTGATGCCGCACAAGGGAACATTGACATGCCGTTGTTGCTGTTCCAAAACTTCCCCGTGGGCTCCGCTCAAGCGGACATGTTCGGACATTAGCAAATCCATCGACCAGCCAAATCTTCAGCAATGGTCAAACGCGACTTTCGGCGATGGCGCGCGGAGCCTTTCTTCTCTCGTCACTCGTCTAGACGATAAGAGCGGAAAATCGTCAATAATTGCAGAGTGTCAGACAGTTCGGCAACGGAGACGAAGCTACAACTGTACGGAGTATCCGTAACACCCCCATGGTGTCATGGCATACGAGAGATTCTCGACCTCTTCCGACCCTTCTCGTTTTTGACTTTTTCCTTTTCTCCCACGTCACATCCATCAATTTCACTTGCCAGACACAAAAATTGGCCTGCCGTTGAGCCGCTCCGGGGAGATGGGGGTTTTAGCGGCTGGGGTTTGTGGTTCAAGGCCCAGAACGCAACCTCCCCCGCATTCCCCTCATGAATGGAAGTGGCTAGCTAGCCTTGACCGAGAGCTGATTTCTCCAATCGATCGCCGTGGGCAGCACGCGGGCGGCTGAACCATTACGCGGGACAGGAGACATCATGTCAGCAAGCCAAAGCGCCGGCTGGAGGGTGACTGTGAGTGGTATGAAACGAAACGAAACGAGCGAGCACACGGCACCAACCACATCCACAATCCGTTTTCATTATTTTCCTCGCTTGGGCCGTGGGGGGATAGGATAGAAGTGGTGCAGCGGTGCATCAGGATCAACATTCAATAGCACAGGACGACTCCAGCAGAAGCGGCTAAATTGGTGTCAGGCTGATTAGGTTGGTGGCTCTTCCTCCCACGAAAGTCCACGATACCCACGAGACAAACTTCCTATCCGCGTTTGCGAAATCCGAAACAGCTCAACTGGGAACGAACCACCGGACGGGATAGCGCGGTCGTTATGGACCACCTTGCTGACCTGATGTGGAATCTCCCAACTTCTTCCAGGAGCTCGACAGGCATCCGTGCAAGAAAATGCAGGTACACAAGGAACAAGCGGTTGCGCCCAAGAAGGAAACTGGTTTTGACGATGCTGGGGTTTGATTCGCCAATCGAGCTTTTCGGCTTATGGTTTTAGACCCACGTTCCGTCCGGGGCTCCGCTCCGCGACCCCTTCCATCTCGCTGGTTTTGCTGTGATGGGAGAAGAGCTTGGGCTTCGGGGCCAGCTGGATTGTTTCCAACGGCCTAGCAACCAGCCGCAAGTGCAACGCAATACAACAACAACGACGACAACTGCAACACGCCGCCCCGGCCGTGCTTGCTACGACGCAATGGTGAGGCACAGGCCGGTATTTTGACAGGGCCAAGACAAGGTCCGGGTGATGAAGATGCCGGCTGCGGTTGCTTGCTGTTTTGTGCAAAAGGTCCATATTTTCTGCGGTGTAGGCAAGCCAAGGTGCAGTTTTGACGGCGCCGGCGGCGAGGTGCCGGCCGCCACAGCATTAGCAGCACCTGTCAAAGTCTCAAGGCAAGGTTGGTGTGGGCCGGTGTGATATCCGTATGGTTGTTTCGATCAGCAAGATCGGTACCTTTCAATCTATCTGGTACTGCGTGGGATGCACGCAGGGTCTATGTCTAGGATGCCTCGGCATATTTCATTTATTAGGGTCTGTGAGAGCTCAAGCCTACGGTCTCGTGCGAGGCGAGGAGTTGGATATCCGGTTTCGTTGTTGACATGAAACGGCTACCGGAAGCATATTGCCTCTCTGCCAATATTTGACAGCGGAGATATCCCAGCCTTTGATGTCGAATTCTTGCTCTGCGTGTGCCTAAGCCCCGTTGGTTTAGGAGAGAGTTTGGAGGGTTGAAGAAAGGGCGTTACAGCCAAGCATGCCGTGGCCTTTCTTTCTATAGGATACGTACGTGTACAGATGTGTGTAACTCGGTGTAGCTTCTTGGACATACTGTATCACGGCTGGGCACGGATGGGGTAGCCTCGTGGCTGGAGATGATTTGTATACCAAGCCAAACTGCCGGTCTTGGAAGCAGTATTCGTGCGTCGATGGGACACCCGTTACTATACCAAGCCCGCTGAGTTGGTCGCCATGCCTGAGCTGGACTTATACCATGATATCACCAACCAAGACCTGGACAACGCAGTTATTACCCAGAGTCAAGGAACAACCCGTCGACCATGCGGACTTTGGGGTTGTCAAACTGGAACTACCGCTGACGGTTACACAATGACCACAGCTTTCGTCGCCCTTCCGTCTGGGCGCCGGCACCATGGTTCATCGTCCGTGTCGTCCGGGCTGGTTGCTTTCCAGAGTTTCGAGTCCAACGGATTACAGGATGTTGTCTTACACGCACTATACCTCCGTTACACCCTCCCTTTTCTCTTCTTCTTGCATTTCAGCCAGTCTTGTTCGCCTCTGTGACACGCCTGCCCAGACGACGGCGTAACGCATATCATCATGTCTTAGGGGCACACGATATATTAACACCACCACAAACACTCAGCTGCTCAACGAATATCACTTCTTGGCTTCTTGGCTGTCTGAGGCAAATGATATCCAACAACCATCGCCAGCATCAAGGGGGATGGAGGAGGGTTGGTTGTAAGTAGGCGAGCTGAAAATGGATTTTTTGCCTGGTATCAAAGTTCGAGACAAACCTTCAAGCCACTGAAGCCACACCGGGCCGATTACCATCGAGGGGAGCTTGAAACCCGTTGTTATCGGGCGTTCCGAACCAAGCCCCTTCCCCCGTAACCCGGGTTTCTGGTTCGCGGCGTTGCGCCCTGACGAACGAGCAGCGGGCGTGGGATGCGTTATCAGAAATGAAAATGCCGAGTGGGTTCTCGGCATTCCTGGTGTTTGAGTGGTGATCTGAGACATTGCTAGGAGATTCTTGAGATCGACCAAGCCAAGATCTTGGGGGTTCAAAATCATCGATTTTTGATATTGGATATCTGTCCCAAGATATGGGTGCCCCTAAAAATAAAGCGATTTCCGATTTGGTATGGGGTGAGATTGAGGTTGAGGTCTGGTGTTGGCGATGTTGTCACTCATCATGACCTCTCTCTCTCTCTCGAATGAAAAGCGGATAACATCCTAATGCCCCTTTCCGATTGGGGAAACAGATCTCCATAACGAATCCACACCAGACACCAGAGTAGTGTAGCTCCGTCTCTTTGCATAAGGTACCACTGGTACCTGCAGTGGCGTGAGTCTTTCTTCCGGCGCGCGGCCTGGGCGGTCGACGGCGGCATGCCAATACCACTTACTTACCCACTCACCCACGCACGAAGGACGACAGCATTTTTGTACTAATGTATGTAGGTACCATTATCTGATGTAGTATCTAATCGCCGGTACCCACAAAAGGGGCGCCCGCAAACCGACCGATTTCCCGGAGTTCATGCCATTTTTTCCGTCTACGGCCGGCGGGCGTACCTTACCTATGGGCGGTTGTTGTTGTTGTTTGTTTCGCTCGTCGGTTTTCGCGGGGGGCGGATCCATTTTCTACGGAGGAGGAGTATCAGGATTTCCACTTTATGGATGGGGTATTTCTGTCAAAAAGCATCTCCACTGTTGGAGAAACACCGAAGGGAAAAAAGCGGTGATGTGTTGTCAGTTTTGGGGGGGGTTGTCTTGTCAACTGCGTGGTGGATGAGAGCAAGTTTATACGAGAAATGGGCGGTGGATGTTCTGTCTGTTGTTATTGTTTGTTGATAGCATGAAGTCGAGATGTGATCCACACTCAAGTGTACAAAGGTGCCGAACCTGACACCGGATCGGACCGGACTCGAAAACTGGAACCACTGAGGCTCGATCTTTTAGTCCGTCAAGGAACCATTGACGCACCGGTGCACAACGGTGCTTTTTTCTCTTTTGTTGTCGGCTTCAATGTTTTGCCGGTTTCTGGGGTTGGAGAAGCTGGAGTTGGAAGCTGGAGTTTATGGGGTAGGTTATGGAGCCTGGGAGTTGTCTCCATAGATACGTACGGAAAGGTCTCCATAGTGTGACAACGGATGATGTGATGTGATGAGCTGTCAGGAGATGGGATGGAGTGAGGGTATTCCGACACAATAGGCGGTGATTCAGGGAGGCATATGATGATGTCTTGCTCTTGCTCCGTGAAAGGGGTCAATATTGTGACGTGGATGGCGGGATGTTTGGTGCTGTTCCGAGTCATGAGGGGATGACTCACGATATCGACATCAATAACTACAGCAAGACCGCTTAGTCCAATTGAATATTTGCATCAAGGGGAGTCCACTGTCCCCTTCTGTCAATTTGCAGATATGCCTTGGTCTAATGTTATGTCAGCCTGTCTATGTGATGCCTGAAGTCAGATGAGATTCCCCTAAGGGGGTATCTTCCAGGCATTCATGTACTTTTAACATTGTAAAAGTCACAATAGCGCAGGCCACTCCGAGGGTATGAGCCTGTCGACACCTCCGAGAAAACATGTGAAGTCACAAGACATTATCACCATGCCTACCGAGGCCGAGTCTCACTCAACAGACACATCAACTCAAACTAACATGTGATCGCATTTCTGGTAGAAATCACTATGGTTTGTATTTGTGAAGAGGCTGTAATTACATGCCTCATTTGGCTCTCTTCTAGGAGGTAGCAAGCATGAAGGCCGTTTCTCATCTTGTGACTAGTTCAGAGTGTAACATACCAACCACTTCACCGTAGATGTTCCATATGGTGGGCCAGCACATCAAATCACAGACAACAAGTAGAAATGCGCATTTCCAATCGGGAGTTTTGGTCAAGGTGAGCGTGTACCAAGAAGTGAAATGTCTATCATGAGAGGGGCATACCAGGTGTATGCTCACGTTGCTGATGTTCTGCTACCTTTCATAATTCTGATTCAATATCTACCTCAATCCCAACCTCAATCCCAACCTCAATCCCAACCTCAATCCCAACCTCAATCCCAACCTCATCCCAACTTTCAATTTCCGATACTCAGCCTTACCACCATTCTCATTATCAACCCCATACCCAGCAGCTCTACTGAACATGTCTCTCCGAAGCCTCCTAGCATATTGTGTGGCCACTTAGGGTATGGCCGGATTGCTTCACACAACATCTTATCCTTACAGAGGCTCTATCTATCTTATCTAACATCACACCACCATAATAGTCTCTGCGTTGAGCCTGAGGGACATACTCAAGAATGTGATTAATGGGCATAGGGTAAGATTAGACCAACCTTGCTGTTAATATGAGAAGTTTCAGACTGAGCCTGTGGTTGACGATTAGGTTGGTGTTCAAATAGACCGAATAGCCCGATCGGGTCTAGGGGGATGGTGTTCAAGAGAGGCAGCTGTAACAGCAAGACAAGCTCATTATATCTTTGCCATTGTGTGCTTTTGTCTGTGATCGGTGGAAAATCTCGGGTGTGTATAGACTGGGTGAGGTTTTCTTCACCGGAGATGCCCAGCTGGCACAATGAAACAGATCGCTATTATTGGATTAGTCGGGAGATACTACGAGAGAATACATGATACTGTTCAGCATTGGCCGTCGATCGAGCCACTTAACATCCTGGTGACAGCATTGCCTCATACCAATCAATGGCTGTGCTCAAACGTTTAGGAACTGAAGACATGAAGCTGGAGTCGTCTCCAGAATTAACAGATAAGAAACGTTTTCCTGCAAATATACATGGCCCTTATCAAGCACAGCTCCAGGGCCGATCACTGTACACCACTCAACAGCTCATTTCATGTCATTTCACTTTTATCATCATCACCACCTTCAACATGGCAAACCTAATTTGATCAAAATTTTCTTTTCCTCAATTTTTCTCAAAGGCAAAAGCCAGCGAAGTTCGCTACCTTGGTATGTACTCAAGGCTATTTCCATTTCCATATCCATTCCCACCGCCATACCATTCATCGCCCCACCTCATCACCATGACTTCCATGGATGAAACAGACAAGAGATCAAAAAAGACAAAGAAAGTCAGAACAGGCTCAGCAAGAAAAACCCCTGACGCCTTTCAATTGACCGCCGCCCTATCCATTTCCTACCACGCACTTGATCTCCCACCCCAGACCCCATGACCGTAACCTCATCTCAGCCAACAGGCTCAACAGCTTCCCAGAAATGGTGACCACCGAACCAGAATCAGGCAGACAAGAAAAAGAGGTCGTATGTACATAAGAAAGGAAGAAAAAAGAAGCTATGCAACGTAATCCGCAGTGAATGCTTGTTTTATAGACACAAAACCCCCACCCCAACCTAGCAGAGCCCTAAACCATAAAACAAGAAATAAAAACAAAGAAGAGTAAAAAAAAAGGTGGAAGCTGTCCTGAACTGGAGCAACAACTCCCCAAGCTCGACTTCAAACTGTCGGTATAATCCTCATCCCCCCCCCCCCCCCCCCCGGCCCAACACCAACGTAGGACTCGGCTTCGATCTCGTCTTCAACCTTGACCATCATTGTGTGATCCTTCGGGATACTCCTAATAACCCCCACCACCAAACCCCTGAAAAACAGGCCCATTCCTACTCATCTGAATCCCCGGCGGCAACTCCATCACAATCGGGTCATCGTTCGAATTATTCCCACCCTGTTGGTTGCCGCCATTCCCACTACCGCCCCTCTCCATCCTCTTGCCAATGTTATTATTCCCCTCAAACCCCCCTCCTCTCCCTCCTCTCTCCTTCTGGCCCCCCCTCCCACTCCAACTCCCGCCCCTTCCCCCACCACCACCAACACCATCGTGATGATCCTCCTCCCTTCTGCTGCTCTTAGGACCATGACTCCCCCCTTTGTCAGTCTGCATCCTCCTGCTGATCGCCTTGCTCGAAACCCCAGCTCCAATCTCGATATCCGGCTCCTCCACCACCATCCCGGTGACAATCGGCCTCCCACCGCTGCCACCGTACGGAGCAGTCAGCACCCACTTCCTGTCTGCTTCGGTGAGCTTCTGGATCGGGATGACAGAGATACCAGTGCCGTAATCAGAGCAGTCCCGGGGACCAAAGCCCACGCCCCATTTGGTACGAAGCTCGTTACCTCGACCACCTTCTGACATGGCCGCTTTGGCCTTTTCGGCGTCTTTTCGGCGAAACATCTTGACAAACGCATGCCGCTTCTCCTTTTGGACGATGGCGGATTGGACCTCGCCGAAGCGGCTAAAGATTTCTTCGAGTTCTTGCTTGGATACCCTAATTTCAGAAATTGTTAGTTGATAGTTCGATATGTGGCGGTTGGAGTAGAGAGAGAGCAAACTTACATAACACCCCCTACAAACAAAGTGCGACTCAACACCTTGAAATGTCCGGGAGGAACAGTAGGGTCATGATCAATCCACTTCTCACCCGGCTGCTGCTGCCGTGAGAAGTCTCTATCTGGCGGGCTACCGCGGCGACCTTGAGGTGACCGCTGCCGGTAGTCATTCATGCGCCCACGATCCCGATCATCATTGTACCCACGACCAGGCGAGGGGGACGGTTGTATTCAAATCCACGATCATCACGTCGTGATCTTGGCGAGTCCCTTGCGTCCCAGCGTCCAGGGGACCGAGACCGAGACCGGCCACGAGGACCGCGGCCCGGTGATCTCATACCATCATGAAAGCCATTACGATCACGGGAATCAATAGAATGCCTAGGGGCCTCCCAAGGAGCTGGGCCAGGGCCAGCACTAACGGGGGGAGCTGCGTAACCAGGGTGGGCAAGCTGAGGCGGGAAGCCGCCTTGAGGTACGGCTGGAGAACCGGTAACCGCGGTGCTTTGGCCCATAAGCTGCATTACGCTGGCAATTTGGTCAACGGGGACATCTTGAGCTATTAACGCATTCAACAGCTGAACTGCCGGGTTGGCGGCAGCTGCATTGGCGAAACCATTCAGCACCGGGGGTGCTGCAGGTGGTGGGACATGGGCAGCTGGAGGAGCTGCCATTGCTGGTGGGAAGGCATACGGCAACGTGGGCATGTTTACAGGCGGAGCAGCGGGCTGCATGGCGCTATTGCCAGGCTGGCCACCAAGGATGCCGTACAAGGCTGCAGGTATCGGAGCAGGGGCCGGAGCCGCAGTCGGAGCCGGAGCTGGAGCTGGAGCTTGGACTGGGGCCGCGGGTGGTGCCGGAGCCGGGGCTGGCACGGTCGAATGATTGCTCTGTGTGCTGGGTGCATTTTGGCGAGCGAGGTTGGCAAGGGTCTCAAGGATATTCAGAGGGTTGCTTTGGGTTGCTGGCGGTGCAGGTGGTACAGGCGGTCTGCTTCCAATTCCAAGCGACGCCATGAGATTGGGGGAGGGCTTCCAGGAGGTGTTGTCGATTGGGCTGTTGGCAGGGGTGTTGTCAGAGGTGCATCTACACAAAGAAGCGGTGACATCTGGATAAACCTACGTGTTGGCTGGGGAGCACTGAGCTTCTCCCGCCACGAGCTAACCATGGCAGCGGGAAACGTCTCACCCTTCTCCCAGATATCGAGCAGTTTCTTGATCTTGTCCTACAAACCGGCATACGTGTGAGTTACTAGTCATGGTGGTGAAGCAGGGATGTGTATGCGCCCAAGACACATATCTGGGCGAGACAAGACAACGAAGCGAGGCTGCAACTGTCTCTACCGGCTGTGAAGTCCTCTCTGTTGGGTCTTTTGATATCGTGTGTGTACATGGCCAAACTGGAACAGCAGAATTCAGTGCATAATCTTGTGTGCGTACCTTTTGATCCTCTGGAGCTGCCGAGATGCTGTCGTTCATGAGGATGGGCATCAATTCAGTCAATCTATGCACACCCGCAGCATATGTGCCATCTGGCGCCGAAGAGTTTATGGGAAGCTGTCCCAGAGCCTTGGCCTTCTTCAACCATTCCCGTGCTACTTGGTCTACGACGTAGAGGACGCCCAGCTTGTGTGTTCCAGGCGTTTTCTTGAGATGTGTAAAGAACTTTTGGACGATGACCGACTCAGACTATCAAACCAAGCATGATGATTAGTATAACCGTTTGAGCCTTTACATTTGAGTGCTTCGTGCGCCCTAATGCTTACCTGTGGGTTGTTGACGCAAAGTGCAGTAAGGTTCGTGATGCGACTCCCAGATACGCCGGGAGCCTTGAGAGTGAGCAAGGCTTGCAGCCCAGCCTCGAGCTCTGCTACCGGTGACGATGCCATTTTGGATGATGACTGACTGGTGGGTGATGATACCAGTAGGTTGGGGAAAAAGAAAAAAAAAGTCGTAGATGAGGCAGACTCGTGATCTTCTGAAGTATGATACGAGTGAACTAGGCGGGGTAGCAGATGAACAAATCTATGCCATGCTCCTAGGTCACAATAGAAGAATAGAGTACGGTGGCTTTTGGTTTGTTTGGTATGATTTTGCTCTGGTTTAGGCGGGCCCTCCAAATTTTCAAGTAGTCGTCAACAAATTACTAGGCTTTTGGAGGTCGCGTCGAGTTCACCAAGTTACGTTCGGACGAAACCTGAGGCAAGCGCAAACGCAAGAAACGCGTCTTTTTTTGGGAGCAGGCACGCAGCACAAGATGCTCCAAATCTTCCCACTCGGTACAATCCTGCTCAAAGATTTTCTAGGAGGCCCTGGGGGAAAATACGCTGGGCTACTGTCAGAGTTAGAAATTGATGAAAAGTTCGTTCTTGATGAGGTTGCCTTGATGGAATCGAAGAAGATCGAGAAGGGGAGGCGGGGAAAGACAGCTTTTTTGGAGACAGTTGGTAGCTTTTTATTCCCGACGAGGTCGCTGTGGCTGCCACCCAATCCTACCCTTCCCTTCCTTGCCTTGCATTTCTTGGGGCCGGGGTCATGTGTGGCGTGGGCGGACAGGTGTGGCTGCACCCAGGCAGCTGCCAAACAGCCGGCACAAAACATCCACATCCCTCCATCTCGTCAACCTGGAACCCCGCGCCACGCCAAAGCCAAGATCTTTTCAGTGGTTGTTGCAAACTCCCGAGTTGCAGCGACGGGCGAGCGGCCATGCAGTGGTTCACGAGATTTCCCTTTGGCCGAGTGTCGTTTCCCGCTCGGGTTCATGACCAAACTCTTATTAGGTTTGCCACAATTTGATGAGTAACTTTACGAAACAGCAAACCTCACTCGGAGCTCGAGAAATATCAAACTGTTCAGTGAGCAGCTTCGAGACAAGTGCCGTGACGTCAACCCGTCGAAATAGCTCACGGGAGGACCAAACCCAGCACCCGGACTTGGGTTTTGGGGGGCTTTCCTGAAGCTCCCGTGCCATGTACCGGAGGGGCTCTCCATTAATACCCGGGTGATAGCACCTCTGTAGCAATGCATCCACTCCTTTGGAAAGAGGGGAAATTTGCACCACGGGGCGCTCCAGAATGGAGCCATGACTTGGGAGCACCCAACAACCTCAAAACATCCCTATGCTTCCAAGTGCACCCTTGAATAGAATAGTTATAGAACATCGAGAGCCCCGCCCATGCCGTGAGACTGCCGGGTCGTGTTGATGTCAAGTACAGCAGCTAGGTGAGGGAGTGCAGCCGAACCCCGGTTGGTCCGTTGCCGTGTGTCCGGCCAATCCGCAAAGCCGCCTGCCAAATGCTGGCAAGCTAGGCTAAGCTTGACCTTATTCCCTGGCCGGGGTGGGCGGGCTGCGCTTTTTTTATGGCTTGGCTGTCTTCAACACCCCAAACTTTTTCCTCCTCCTCCCTTTTTCTCACCTAAACACCTACAAACCCTCCACATCAGATACCCAACCATGGCTCCCGCTATGCGCCTGACCTCCTCCGCCCTGAGGGCCTCGTTGAAGGCTTCCTCCTTCGCGACCAAGCAGACTGCCTTCACTGCTGCCAGATGTTACTCCTCCAAGACCCAGGTACGGCCTCACATGGCCCAACGCCGCCCACGCCCTGACATCATCCATTGACCGTGCAATCGTGCTGCAGACCCTCAAGGAGCGCTTCGCCGAGCTCCTCCCCGAGAAGATCGAGGAGATCAAGGCCCTCAGAAAGTACAATGGCCCCTCCCTCTCCCGAGCCTGCCCCTTGTTGCTCTCTACCAAGGAATTGCTGCTAACGCGCTGTCGTTAAACCCGCAGGGAGCATGGCTCCAAGATTGTTGACAAGTTCACTCTCGACCAGGTGTATGGTGGCGCCCGTGGCATCAAGTGCCTCGTGTGGGAGGGTTCCGTCCTCGACGCCGAGGAGGGTATCCGTTTCCGCGGCAAGACCATTCCCGAGTGCCAGCAGGTCCTCCCCAAGGCCCCTGGCGGCAGCGAGCCCCTTCCCGAGGGTATCTTCTGGCTCCTCCTCACCGGCGAGGTTCCCACCGAGCAGCAGGTCCGCGACCTCTCTGCCGACTGGGCTGCCCGCGCCGAGATCCCCAAGTTCGTTGAGGAGTTGATCGACCGCTGCCCCAGCGACCTCCACCCCATGGCTCAGTTCTCCATGGCCGTCACTGCTCTCGAGCAGACCTCTTCTTTCGCCCGTGCCTACGCCAAGGGTATCAACAAGAAGGAGTACTGGGGATACACCTTTGAGGACTCGATGGACCTCATTGCCAAGCTCCCCACCATCGCTGCCCGCATCTACCAGAACGTCTTCAAGGGTGGCAAGGTCGCTCCCGTCCAGAAGGACAAGGACTATTCCTTCAACTTCGCCAACCAGCTCGGCTTCGGCAACAACGCCGACTTCATTGAGCTCATGCGTCTCTACCTCACCATCCACACCGACCACGAGGGTGGCAACGTCAGCGCCCACACCACTCACCTTGTCGGCTCTGCCCTCAGCTCTCCCTTCCTGTCCCTCGCTGCCGGTCTGAACGGTCTCGCCGGTCCCCTCCACGGTCTCGCCAACCAGGAGGTGCTCAACTGGCTCACCGAAATGAAGAAGGTCATCGGTGACGACCTCTCTGATGAGAACATCACCAAGTACCTCTGGGACACCCTCAACTCCGGCCGTGTCGTCCCCGGTTACGGCCACGCCGTCCTCCGCAAGACCGACCCCCGTTACTCTGCCCAGCGCGAGTTCGCCCAGAAGCACATGTCCGAGGACCCCATGTTCAAGCTCGTCAGCCAAGTCTACAAGATCGCCCCCAAGGTCCTTACCGAGCACGGCAAGACCAAGAACCCCTACCCCAACGTCGATGCCCACTCCGGTGTCCTCCTCCAGTACTATGGTCTTACTGAGGCCAACTATTACACCGTCCTCTTCGGTGTCTCGCGCGCCATTGGTGTCCTTCCCCAGCTCATCATTGACCGCGCCGTCGGTGCTCCCATTGAGAGGTGAGATTTATTTTTGTTTTCTTGTATTATTTGACTTTTACACAAGCAGAAGGCTAACTATCATATCTACAGACCCAAGTCTTTCTCCACCGAGAAGTGGATCGAGATCTGCAAGAAGTTGTAAATTACCATGTACGGGGAGTAATGCGGGTTATGGGTTAGGTAGGTAGTTGGGAAAATTCGGCGCGAAGGGATCGTTACGGGTTTTTCAGTATAGAATGGATGGGAAATATTCAGCGATTGCTTCAGCCCCTTGAAGGCATTAGACTGGGGCTATGCGATTTCTGGGTGATGGCTGTCCATTGAGTTGTACGATACAGATTTCCGTATTCCGGGCCTCTTGGGCCACACGCACATGTTCAATGAAAAGTTCTTAGCTGCAAACACCTGAAGGACACACACAGAATTTGGACTGATGCTTGCTGCCAATGCATGCAGGGCCGGGCGGGATGGGTGGGGGGGTAAGGGGAGTGAGCGTCAAACGGGCGTGTGCCACATGCAATCGTGATGACTCTCAAGGAAGTTAAACTGCGGCTTCGGACCCTGAATGGAGGAAGCACCGTCAGAGTTGTTTTTGGTTACACATTCGGTGCGCTCGGTCCGAGTCGATAATATCACCAAACACTTTGCCGCCGCAAAAGGACCATGGACAAGGAGCATCCTCGAGACACTGCCGCACTACAGACCGTAGACGCCGTGTCTGGCTGGCGGCGGTGTCTTGTTGGATTCAAGACGGGAGAGATGAAGTGTCGGTGAGGGGCAGCTTGAAGAGACGGCCAATGGACCGGCTGCATCTTATCTCTAGTGCACATTCACGGTGGTCGGGGTCAGATTTTCCCCAAGCCGGTCCGCCCGGACGAGGTGAGACTGGTCCCCAAAACAATTGCTGTTGAGGTGCCGAGGCGGGTGGTTGAGAACAGGGGTGTCGGCCGATTGGCGTGCGTTGAGGTTTGGCACCACGCAAGTTGGAGCACCTGGGCACAGGGCGTCGGGGCATTGGCTAAGACGGAACAGGCAAGCACTGCCAACAACTCGGGATCCGATTCAGTCCCTTGTCTCCCCCAACCATTAGAGCTCATCGGGGTCCCTTGAATTACTGTCTTTGATTTTTTTTCGTCTTTCGATCTCTCGACAGCCTCGTCGCAAACCATCACCGACATCGTCATTGCCATCGTCCATTGACGCCTTCATCTTCCCCGTGTTAGTTGTAAGTGGATTCCCCTTTCATATGCTGCCTTCCAGGTTGCTGGCTGTTGCATTATCCGCATTACCGCGGGTATCCCCCCATTCCCCATGGGCGGCCAAGCTCGAGCCCCGGGACCTCGCCTCTTTGGGCAATTCAAATCCACATCTTCAATGACAGATTGAGCCTCCATCGGTAACACGTGCAATTTCGTCGTTTTAGGGAACCGCTTTCTGCAGCTGCGTTGTTTTTATTGCGTCAAGCTCGAGCAACCTCGCAAGCCACTCAAACCGTATTCCGGGTCGCCGTCTCTACCACCACATCTTACACCGTCTGTCAACACATCCTGACTCCCTAGCTCCCGGCCAATCCGCCCTCTGCCCCTCGCCCCGCGTTTCCACACCTTCCAATACCCACCTCCATCACACCCGCCGTCCGGACACTCCTCCTCTCCTCCGTACACTCTCCTTCTCTCCTCCCAAACCTGCGACGAAGCACCCTTTTCCCTTGGTCAGGGCCCCTATCACAGCAACATCCACCAAGTCATGTCCGCCGCCATTGCGTCCTCCCTTCCGGCTTCCGAGCCTCCCAAGCTCGAGAAGAAGCCCATCAAGTTCTCCAACTTGCTTCTGGGCGCCGGCCTCAACCTGTTCGAGGTCACCACCCTCGGCCAGCCCCTGGAGGTCATCAAGACCACCATGGCGGCGAACCGAGGTGATGGTTTCGGAGCTGCTCTCGGCCGCATTTGGAGCCGTGGTGGTGTTCTCGGCTGTAAGTCTCTTTAAGCTCTTTGATACTGCTGTTTGACAAAGTAACATGTGCTGACCCGATTTTTTGTATACAGTTTACCAGGGTCTCATCCCGTGGGCCTGGATCGAAGCCTCGACCAAGGGTGCTGTCTTGCTCTTTGTCGCCTCCGAGGCCGAGTACTACGCCCGTGCCGCCGGCGCCGGCGAGTTTGGCGGTGGTATCTTTGGTGGTGTGACGGGTGGTGTTGCGCAGGCGTATGCTACTATGGGTTTCTGCACCTGCATGAAGACGGTCGAGATCACCAAGCACAAGATGGCCTCGTCGGGCCAAAAGGCCCCCGGCACCTGGGCCACCTTCATGGACATCTACCGCCGCGAGGGCATCCGCGGTATCAACAAGGGTGTCAACGCTGTGGCTATCCGCCAGATGACCAACTGGGGATCCCGCTTCGGCCTGAGCCGGCTCGCTGAGCAGGGCATCCGCGACTTCACGGGCAAGAAGGAGGGTGAAAAGCTCAGCGCCGTCGAGAAGATCACTGCTTCAGCGCTGGGCGGTGGTCTCTCGGCGTGGAACCAGCCTATCGAGGTTATCCGCGTCGAGATGCAGAGCAAGAAGGAGGATCCCAACCGCCCCAAGAAGATGACGGTGGGCAACACTTTCAGGTATATCTATGAGACCAACGGCCTCAAGGGTCTTTACCGCGGTGTGACGCCGCGTATTGGTCTGGGTGTCTGGCAGACAGTTTGCATGGTTGCCATGGGCGACATGTGAGTTTTCTTTTTCTTCTGCATCAACAACTCAAACCGTGACAGTCGCTAATCATCTTCAATAAATACAGGGCAAAGACGTATGTTGAGAAGCTGACTGGCGAGGCCGTCACTGCTAAGCATTAGAAGGCGTTTTGATGGGTTTTTTTTCCATATGATTGCATCATGGCTCTACATACACACACACGCAGAGTTTAGAAATGAATCGGATCGGGTCGGATCAGGTTAGGCGGTCGGTCATCACGGACAAAACACTTGGTCGGGTCAACGGTCAGGTTTTTATCTTTGGTTTTTTGTTTGTTTCGGCGGTTGGTGGTAAAATTAAGAGAGATGTTTGGTTGTTTGCTCAACCGCGTTGCGTTTTGCGTTTGGTTGAATGAGGGCTTGGAGAGATAGGGGTAATAGGGGGGTGGTAATGACAGCCGTGTTGCTTGCTTGCTTGCTCTGATTTGTGCTGATTCGTTGTGTGAGATTTCGATGGGAACTGTTGTGTTGCTGTTGCTGCTGTTTTGCTTGCTCAGGTATGGCACTTGAAAAGCGATTGATCTTAGACCTGGTTACAAGGAACACGAAGCGGACATCAGCGTACAAGGTATATGGTTTTGTGTGGATATAACTTGGGAATGTGTTCTGTGTTTGTCAGATTTGGGTATAGAAAAAAATATAGCAATAGAGCCTCTGCTATCTATCATTGGATGCCACGTCCAAGAATTGAAAAGCTGAGGTAAATAAAATGTGAAGCATGGGTAACAGTGAGAGGCGGTTGATTTCTTGATGCTGTGTGGTGTGCCCCTTTTCTTGATCTTGTAGTATCATGTTCAGGGGATCATCTTACCTAGCATTTTACCCCAAAGTTCTGGACCACATATCAGTTTTTTTCCTCATAAAGTCTCTCCCCCGCCAAGCACACCATCTTTCACATAATAGGGAGTCTTGGTTTCTTTCTTTTTTTTGTTGTTCATCTCATTCTTTCTGGCCAGTTAATCCTAGCCTCTAAGGTATATATTATGTGGACTTGACGTCCGTCTGTTAGGAGTAAGCATTTCCCCTGTGTGCCCCCCCCATCTTCCCTCACGTTGAGCGGGTATAAAAATACTAAAAAACCCTCCTTTCTGTTTCCCTTCTAACGCCCAAGAAAAGAAAGAGTTGAAACGAGTCCAAACTCCCAAAACGCCTGTCCCATGCCCCTTTCCCTCCCCCCCAAACGCTATCTGATATGCTAACCAACCATGCCCTTCATCCTGCCCTATCATATCCTATTGGTCTTTGCCAACGTTGAAGACCATGATGCTTGGGGCCCCATCCTTTTGTTGAGTGAGAGAGAGAGAGAGAACGAAAAAAAAGAACGAATAAAAGTAAAAAAGAGTGGGTGGTGCTCGTTTAGAACCGGTCCATATGAGCAGTAGAATAATGACTTCCCCCCGTATACGCCGGGTGCAGCGCGGTCGGTGGCCGCTGAATATCAGGAATCACTGGGCTAGCCCTGTTGCTATTACTCCTGTTCAACCCCCCGTATCCAGTCCCATTTCCTCTCTCTACATCATCGTGATCGTCATTATTGCTGCTAATGGGCATCGGCTTGCTGATTTGCAGGCGGGATTTCCGGAAGTTGAACTTGGGGGCGATGGGAACGGAAAAGTGGTTTGTCATGCGCTTGTAAAACGGCTGCGACTGGGGCTCCTCGTCCTCGATGTTGTGGTGGGAATTGTCAGGGTAGCGGCGGACAGAGTTGTTGCTTCGCATGGAGGATTGGTAGCCGGTGTCGTAGAATTCTTTGTTGTTTGTGACGGTTGGGACGGCGAGGGATCCATTAGAGCGGATGTTGCGGGCGGTGATGCCGTTTTCGCCGTCGCGGAAGATGACACTAGCGAGCATGTTGAAGACTCCGAAAGTGATGGCTAGGATGCCGGAGGAGAGAACCAAGCGCCAGATGGCAAGGCCGAGGTTGTCGATGCTGTAGGCTGGTTTGACGAGGTCGGCCATGATGGAGCAGCCGGTGATTAACAGGGCGAGACCGAGCCAGCCCAGGGAGTGGTCTGGCCCGAGGATGGGGAAGTTGTTGCTGAACCAGGGCTTGAAGAGGCCGACTTCGGAGATGAGGAGGACGACGCTGATGGCAAAGACGAAGAAGTGGGAGATGACGTCGAAGAACTGGAAGTGGCCTGTTAGGCCGGACAGGACGATCATGGCCCAGCAGGAGACCATTACCACGACTAGGGCGACGAGGGTGCAGGCGCGGAGGGCGTGGAGGATTAGGTGGCCGGAGCCGCGGAGTTTGGGGGAGTTGGCGAGATTAAGCATTTTTTCTAGAAAGGAGAAGATAAGTTAGCAAAGTGGTCTTGTTGTATGGAGTTATGTGTGCCTGGCTCGAGAAGATAGACCTCGGAATGAGAGCTTTGGTTGTTGTCCCAGAGGTGGCGGCTGTTGACGTTGTTGTCTAGGGAGAGGAGGCGGTTGCCGTGCTTGAACAGGAGGAGGAGGTTGTGGGAGTTCCTGAACAGGAGAAGGAGTCTGTACGGGTCTTTGCCCCCAAATCCATGGTTGGTCGTGTTCTGGCCTCAAAGGCCAGTTATCCCCACGTTCAAGAGGCCGTGGCTGTTCAACCACAGCATCATGGAACTCCGAATCCTCCTCTGCCTCCTCTGAAGAAATTGACATCGGGGATACGCAGCCCCGAGGTTGAGGCTGTCCTCGAGATGCTTCGCTCACGGCAGACACTGTCCTTGAAAGCGGAGGAGGCTTCCGTGGACGCGGAGTGCCCGGCCTACCCCTTGCAGAGACTCGTTCTGGCATGGCGGAATCCTCTCCCGGAGTAGATTTTGTAGGCGATGTTGTGTTGTTTCTTCAGGGACAACCGAATACCGGGATTTCATACCGGAGCCATCTTCTCGAGGGTAGAGTGGAGGGGGTTAGACACATAAGTACTTACAATATGAGGCTCGTGCCAGTTAGAGACTGCTCAGCAGGTAATGGCAACTGATGAAGTGTTCAAGTGATTGTCGGATGACGGTCTGGCTAGCAGATGTCGAGTATTTTGCGAAATGTTGAGTAGAAAGTTGTCGAAATTTGCGAAAAGAGAGAAAACACAAGGAAATATCTTGAAGTGAGAAATGTGACCAGACTTGGTGGTGAGAAATATGATATGGAGTAAGAAAAAAAAGGAAAACTAGGGATCAATAGCAGAACACTCCCATTGTTCAGGGGTACAATGGTGACTCCAATGGTGACAAAGACAATAGCTGAAAGAGCAACAATAGAATTGGGTGAAGTGGGCAATCGGGTTTATAACAATAGAATAGGGAACCTGCCCTTGTCATGGGCGATTTGCCATCTACCCAAAATAACGATGCGGCTTCCCACACGGCAGCTGTAACAAGGGGAGACGGAGCAAAGAACTGGTTCACGGGTCTTCTGGTGCGTGTTTCGCATTGACCAGAATGTTTCTTGCCATTCTGACCAATGAAGCCGTAGGCGCCCAAGAACTCCAGGCCAAACAAATCCTCAGTAGAGGAGCAACTGCCTGTTTCAAGAAAGTGAGCAGGTGAAGAGTAGCAAGGACCCACGCGGGCGACTGATGATGAGCCGGGGTACTCTGCATCTCCCACGGTCTGGCTCATGGCGTTGCCTTGAAGCCCTGGACGAAGCAAACATATTGGAGATCGAGGACCATCCGATCAAGACAGCTTCAGTGGGGTTTCGCGGCTGCCAGCGCATAGCGGGAGAGCTCTGGGGTGATGTGGTCCAATGGTTCGGCAGTCAACCCACGAAGCGAGAACGTCAACTGTCGTTGTAACATTGGAAGATGCGGCGGCGCGAAAGAAAGAAATGCCGGGGTTCAAATGCATCGAGTGGTCGCATCTTCAAATCCAGGCGTGGTGATCAAGTCGATTGGCTGGCAATGAACCAAGATGGTTTCAGGTGCTTTTAGCCTTGGGCAGCATTCGATGCGGCATCTTCACCCGTGAAACTTCAGGTCTTCATCTAGGATGCAGAAAATGAGTCAAGTAGCAAGATGACAATAAAAAGATCTCAAGTTCAACGGCATCAATGTCATCCTGACTGACAAGTGTCAAAGGATTGACTTCAAAGACTGTTGATGGTTAAAGAAGCACGGACCACATGCTCTTTCAATGCTGAAGCATGGACCACATGATTCGAAGGGAACCACCAGAAGCCGTCCATCTGGAAATGATCTCAAGCTCTGATGTGGCTGATCTCGAGGCATGTTTCCAACCAGGAAATCCTGACTATCGAGAATCCGCAATGTGATTTCCGGGTCCGTTACAGCATTACATAGTCACCTACCAAGTTGTCTCACATGAGCGTTCTCCTGTGCTGCCGCCGCATGTAACACAGTTTCACGAGATCTTGAACAACATAGTGGGTAATGATACATACAGAGACCATTTTCAGAGCAAGACTTGGCTCGGAGCACTCTCGGATGATCACCTCGGTTCATTGAATTAGTAGACGCCGGCAAAGCGCGCCCTTCCGCGCGTCTAAGTCCAAAGATAAACTCTTGCCCTGGCGCGAACACGTGCCTGATCCAGAGCTGAAAACGGTGATTGGCCAAGAGGTCACGCCCTGTTTCCCCACCCATCGAAGCGCCCAGAATCTCTGTTGCTCCCTTTTTGCACAGCCTCGCCGGACCTCGAACGACGGACCACTCACAGAACGAGGAGCGAGGAGGCAGCCGCACCGAGCCAGAGCCTTTCCCCTTCTCCCAGCTGCTGACCATCAAAAACGCGATTCACATCCCACCGCCTGTCACCTTGCAACCTGCGACCGGTCCGTCCAACTCAATTCCACCTCCGCTTTTCGCAACAGCAATCCCCACGCCTGCGCTTGCGGATCGACCCCGAGCGGCTCTCTGACAACGACGTTATCTTCTTGGACACATCAACTCTAGAAATCAATATGGCCCGCGGCAACCAGCGCGACAAGGCCCGTGAGGCCGCTCAAAAGAAGGCGGCTGCTCAGGTACGAACCTTTCCTTACCCACCGGGCATTACCCATTGCTAACATGCCATCGCCTTCTCCAGAAAAAGGGTCACAACATGTCCGGTAGCGAGCTCGCAAAGGCAAAGGAGCTGGCGGCGCAGAAGATGCGCGAGAAGCAGGCTGCCGGTATGTACCACTCTCCCTCCTTCCTTTCTCACCTACTATTTCAGTTTCTAACCGGCATCTCCAGCCGACGCAAAGAAGGCCGCCGAAGCCGCCACTGGCAAGAAGTAATCAATAATTCCGAGCCAACAACGAGAAAGAAAGAAAAAGATACCAACAGTTTATCGACAAGAGGACATATCCAGGATACCCAAATCCTTTTGCAAACTCCAACAAGATACCCACCACCGAAAACCATCAGGATACAACGGTCCCTTGGTTCTTTGCTTTTTTCGATAACAACCAAAAACACAACCTTTTTACTACACGAGAGAAGGGTACGAAACTTATGTCACCGGGGTAGAAAAGGCAGGTGGGAGGGTAGCATGGCGGGAAAGGATTACAAGCATTTATCTGGAGCGGGCAAGGGAGGGGGGAAATGTTTTTTCAGCTAATTTTTTGGAGGCGCTAGGAACTTTTCATGACAAAGATTTTTCCATCATTTCATGGCGTTGGTGAATGTGATTCCGGAGATGGAGTGTTTGCTATTCGTACATACCATATCAGCAAGAATTTCGTTTCCCGAGAATCTACCTACCCCTGAGACTGCGAACGACCTCTTCACCACTCCCCTCGTCATCACTACCTTCCCACGACTGCCTTCTTCACCACTCTCTACACCCTTTTTTTACCGCTCTCACTGCCCCTTTCGCCAACAACTCCCCGCCTTCTCTGCATTACGTCAACGAAGGCACCAACAATGCCAGCTTGTCACAGAAAGACATACATTCATTCCTACACAACTACATTGCACTCGCTCCGCCAGATATTGCCCAATCCACCAGACCTGCTCAGCCGAGTGAACGGAAACAGCTTTTGTATTCCGCGGCAATCTCTTCTTCTTCTTCTTCTTCTTCTTTCCCAGAAAAGACCAGCCGCGATTTCTTGTCGTCAGATCGAGACCGCAGTCTTTTTTGATCTCATAAAGTTTGAAAAAGAGGGCGGGATAGAGACAAAAAGTCTTGCCAAGTTTGCCTCTTTTTCCGTACCATCATATACACGCAAGGGCAGGGGGTAGGGTAGGGGCAAAAGAAAGTTGGAATGGTAAGGGGAGATAGTATATTTTCTATAGAGCCAAAATACAAGAACTGTAAAGGGAAAACAGAGCATCTCCCGTTCCCAGTGTTCAAGAAGTCGTGATGATGGGATTGTTGATGTTCATGACAAGTTGTTGGATGCTAGTCTAGAGGCTGAAATTGACTGTGCGGTCAGGTGAGGAGGGTTGTGAGCTGTGAACATGGTAGGAATGAAAGATGTGGTGAATGGTGGTGGTAAGTTTGATTTCCTTGCTACAAGTCAGTCCAATTGGTATTTACGTTTTTGCTGCCGTATCATAGCTATCGTCTGTGACTTAAATGTCCAACGTGCCGTGATCCAGTCTGCCACCTGACGATCAAGTGTTATTCGTGACTTACCACTATAATACGTTGCGCCGTCGTCTCTGGGTATGGAAGGTTATGTACTATGATAGAAGGCCCACGGAGGAGGTCACGATCTCGCGCAAGTAATCATCGATATAGACGAGGAAAAAAAGTGGTCGCTGTGTTGGCCACATGTCTGAATTATCCGACACCAACATCATCCACAACAGAGACATGCATCACAGCAAGACTTTCACCACAAAGATATTTTGCTTTTGTTTTTTTTATTTCTCTCTCATTAAGGAATAAAGGTGTTTGTCTGAAGCATCCAGAGAAATACGAGCCAGTCATATCAACAACATGTAAAAAACCAGAAAAAAGGTACTAGGGTAAAAGAAGAAACATGAAAAAGAAAAAATAAAAAAAGTCTACATCAGAATATTGGTATTTCCGCAGCCCGACCTTCCGCTCCTTGAATTGCCAGAAAACCACGCACCCCAAACACCCTGCCACCTTTTGTAGGATATCCCCCGAAAATATACAAAGGGGTACCATCCTGGGGCAAAAGCAAAGACTGGTCCCTCATGCCTTTAATTTTTCATGATGCAGCAAATAAAAGATCAAAGGTTGTTTGTTGATTTAAGCTCTGAACTTCCTGGCAGGGGCAGGGGCAGGAGCAGCGCCGACCATGGCCATGGGAACGGCACCACCATAGCCGCCGAAAGAATCCCTCCCTTGGACGGCAACGTTGGGGAAGCCACCGAAGCTGCACTGGACGACGCAAGAGCAAGAGCCGTCAGCACCGACTTGGCCGACACCAGTGACGAGACCGGTGTTGACGGCGGGAGCAGCAGTTTCAGTGCCGGTAGGAGCGGGAGCAGCAGCAGGGGGAGCGTTCGGGTCGGGAGCGGGAGCGTTGCCGGTGATGGCACCGCCGGCACCGTTACCCTTCTGCTGGATGGCGAGAGACTGGAACATGGCGTGGGTCTTCTCAGCGGTAGGGTTGATGGAGAAAACCATGCCCTTTCCGCAGTGGTTGTTCTGGCGGCAGTAGAACCCTTTGTCATGGTGTTAGAATGAGCTATTCCAAGAATGTGCTGAAGGCCAAACTTACAAAGAGGAGTATCAACCATCACTTGCATAGCGACCTGAGGAGGAGGGTTGATAGTGTTGTTGGCGTTGGCCTGGAAACCAGAGTCCATACCACCATCAAGAGGGTCGCAGGGAGTGTCGAAAGCAGACTGAGTGGCAGTGTGGTTTTGGCTCAGGAAGGTGAAGATGACGGTATCGCCGACGGACGCCTTGAGCTCCTGGGGGCTGAAGGCGAGGCCTTGAGGGCCACCGACAGTGACGCTGTGAGTAGCACCACCGGGACCGACAACGGCATCGGGAGGGGGTTGCACCACGGGGGTACCGGGCTCGCCCGTAACGACAGCGGGAGGAGGAGTAGCCTCGTGCTTGACGGTCTCGGTGACAGTTACGGTCGAAGCTTGCCCAACAACAGTGGTAGCGGCACCACCACCGAGGTTGACCCAGAGGAAGTTGATCTGGGCGTGGGTGTTCTTGTGAAGGCCGATGAGACGGGTGAGCTCAGCAAGCTGTTGATCCGAAACCTTGACGCTCTCGACACCCTTTTGCAAATGTCCATCTCTCTTCGCGGGAGCAACGTTGTGAACCGACTTCGCCAAGGCAAGGGGGGCCATGCCCAAAATCGCTGTTGTAGAGAACTTCATTTTGTCTTCTTTTCTGTTTCCCTTTTCTCTTTCTGATTAAGTTTCGATTTTGTATGTATCGTAGATAACTCTGGATGCCGAATCGAGTCCCTGCTCGTGTAGAAGTGAAGGTTGGATGATGAAAGATCAAAGAAAGAACGATGGATCAACCAAAAGAGCGGAACACACAAGAGAAAACAATGGTGGAATAATGAGAGAGAGGGTGAAGAGAGGATGGAGAAAAAAGAAGGGGAAACAAGACTTCTTGAAGGAGGGGCGGCCACATGGGACGGGCTCATATACCAAGCATGACGGAGATCAAAAACGACATGCGCTTTGCTGTGATTTCCCCCTTTTCCGCCAGTGCACCCCCCCAGAACGCGGGCCAAGATGCTAGGGGCGTTGCGGTCGGTCTCGAAACTTGTCGGGAGGGCATCACCGTGACAGCTGCTCCCTGCCTTGTTCCCTGCACATTGCTTTCGGGGTGCTGGGAGCCCGCGCAGAGCGGCATCCGTTGCGGAGCGTAGACCCTGGTTGCTGACCCTAGCAGAGGGGATGGTGGGAGCAGGAGGTCGGCTGTGACAAAGTCGTCTCAGGATCGTGTTTGGGGTTTTCGCCAAGGTCGGTTGCACAGACCGCTAAGATGGGATGAAAGAGTGGGGCACAGCAGACCCCCAGCATCTCGACGGGCCATTCTCATGGGGCAACGGGATGACAGCTGGGAGAAGAGGAAGAAATAAGCGCTGTCAGCGAAAGGTCTTGATGGATAGCGAAGACGTTCGATAGGCGGGCCTCGGATTACTATTTTGGCCCATCAGTGAGGCTGCGCGGCTTCAACAAGGCAGGCGGCTACTTCATCATCTCTGATCTTCTCAGCATCATGCGGCCGTGACAGCAGACCCGGCCGGTGCGCTTAAACAACGAGTGGATCGAAAGTCCCGGCAGCGGCGGGGGGCGCAAGACGACAACCGCCCGGCATCTTGAATATCCACCGCGGGACTTGACGCTGGGGGCCAGCAGGAAGGCCCAGTGGCCACAAGTCCGTTTCGAGTTCGACTTGTTTCCGACTGAGCATTTGGCTTTTTTGTTGTATATAGAGGGTCATTCCATCGCTGCCAAGCAGGCTATACGCAATCAAATTACTCACTGTGAGCAATGCTCGTGGCCACGTACGGTATCGGGTGTTCATGGGAGTTTGCCGTTACGATTAAGCGCTGTAGGGATGCGGCTGAGAAGTTTCTGAAAACGCCACACCGTCTGCCATGGTGACCCCCATCTGAAAGAGGCGGCATGGCCTTCAAGGCGGCGAGAGGCCCGTCCGGCACCTATGTCATGGAACATTCCGTTCTTCTGCTGCTGGCAAAATCCGTTCCTGGCTGTTCATCATCCTCAAATCATACTGTAGCAAGTCCATCAGCGCAGCCCAAATCTCATCCTTTACCAAATCGAGTCGGTGAGGTCTGTACCGTCGGATCAAGTCCTATCGAGATCTCATGTCTTGGCAGGGCATCAACCAGGGGTCAGCATATCGGGCTATTTTCCCCTCGCTGGGCATCTGCCTTCATGATGAGAAGGGAGGCAGCCAACGGATACAACAGGAGAGCAAAGAGAGTTGAATCAACATCGATGTTCCCTGCATGAAACGTAAAACAGATCCTCACGGTAGGCTCGAGCTCGGCGCATTCAGCGAAGACACGGCCGTTGCTCGCATCCGGTGCCCAGTGCTACGTGGGCAGGCCGTGAGGGAAAGACCGGATGACGGGAATTGAAAGCCGGACTCGGAGGTTGCGAGGCTCATCTCCCGTCCCTCTCATTGCATCCCATGTCGGGCGGGAAAAGGGGAGGACAAGAATGCTGGGCAAGAAAAGAGGCTGTATTGGTGACACCGCCATGGCGACGCTCAGACATGGAAGTTCACGGAGCCGTGGTAAAAGTTGAGGTTTCTGGAACGCTTCTTGTCGCAGGTTGGCGTTTGGACGTTGATCAGGGTTGAGAAGCTGCAGTGCAGAGTCGCATCCTTGCAGACTGGGGTCCGAAGCGAGCCCTGAGTCCAGAACACGACCCCAGTTTTGAAAACCGTCCGAAGCCGACCCACAGCGTTACTGCAGTAGAGGCACTAACAGTGCTGGCAGTCAACCATGCCTAGGTAAAGCCGTTAGTGCAGGGTTGTATGCGCCGTCACCTTCCTGGCCAGCAGCCTGGCTCGGGCCTTCTTCCTTCATTTTAACATTTGTTTCCCAATGGTACCCTACCTCAAGAGCTCGTGGATGATAAACACCTCTGGATGATGAGGTAATATGCTATGTATTTCTATCAAGAACTTTTGCCATCCTGCTGGGCCTGTTTGAGCCCTTGCTGCTTCCCCTCGTACAAGCCCGTGTAATATCCTGAAACATCAGCACCTCTGGTTCAGCCTCAAGGAAAAGAAACAGAGGGCAACCTTACCTGCATAATACCAAGACATCAGTAGCTTTTTGAGCTCCTCATCTTGGACTGTATCTCGGGGTTAATATTCGTATCTGACTTGGATACAACATAACGAGGTGTCTATGACAGAAAAAGCATGTTGAGCGTACCTGTTCCCAGTAGCACTTGAGGGCCTGGTCCTGGCCCTATTGGCAACGGTGGCCCGCCTCCAGACAAGCCACCTCCCACCTATAAGCCGTGGTTCAATGTCAATCAGTCTGAGAACTCAAAAGAACAAGGAGAGGGGAACTGTTTCATGCCAAGCTTTTGAGGGATCTCCATAGATCCTCCATCCTGGGGAGATCACAGCCTGCATCTTGGGTGTTTGATCCACGTACCTTGTTCGCATCTGCGGAGTGTTGGGCATCCGAGATTGTCGGGTGTGATGTTTCGTCGCTCTCGTCCATTGGGATGCTCTCGTCGACCTCTCCTTCCTCTGTCGTGATAGGTGCTGCATGGCCATGTGTTTCAACTTTGGCACTGCCGCATGTCCTGAGGAGTAATTAGTAAGGGGTGGCCACCCAGCGTCTTGGTTCTTGGTATTGTTTCCTGAGTGTTTGGAGAGCTGCAAGAAACCTACTTTTTCTCTTGGGGAACTGGCAGATCGTTGACTGTGCCTCCCTGGGCGTGAATGCTGTGATATTTCTGCGTTTTGCGGTCAGTCAAAAACACCAGCAAATTGAGGACAGTGGGGGGCTCACATTGTATTCCTCCAGCGCGTTGTTCCAGGAATCTACAAGCGCCGAGTCATCCCAGATCTCTTCATGGGTAAGGTTTTGTTCAGTTTCCATCTCAATGTGGGCGTTGATGTCAGATGTCGAAGGATCGTTGTGGTCGCGTGCAGCTTGATGATGTGTGAAGTGCTGAGAGCCGAGTTGGGAATTGATTTCAGAGGGGAAGTTGGATGAAATCGCTCGCTCAAAAAGGCCCGCTCTGTCCTCTGAACACAACTACCCATAAACTCAAGAATTATCTCTCAAAACACCACGGTAACGGTTTCTCAGATTTTCTAAAAGTACAGACACTTTCTAACCCGATTCCATGGCCGTCTTGTTGTGACAATTGCGAGAGCCAGAGGCGCTAGCAAGTGGCCCGTGCTTCCAGATGCTCAATCAGAATTGGTCTTTTAACATGTATTTCCTCAAATAACAAACATAACACGACGGAGTCTCTAACCCTGGCCGCCTTTCAGAACCGCCAGTATCCCAAATCTTACCCTTTCACCTTGAAAGCATGCCCATCCACTCAACGCATGATCCTTCTCATCAATGAGACCAACTTGGAGATCAATGTGCTTCCGAGCCCACGATGCGTCAACTGTCTTCCAGTTCCGCGAAAAGCTGTGAGATCCGCACGCGGTGACAAGTGCGTTCCAGTTTTGAAAAAGTACGCCGGATTCGCACCCCAAGGACCTAGGGTATTCCCTTTGTAGCCGACTCTTGAGCATGCTTTCTTCACTCGTCTGGCGCTTGCCTTTTCCAGGTGTGTCAACCACTCAGCTGTGTACGCAGGTCTCTTTTAGTATGTCTTCTGCAGCAAAGGGAGAAACCGCACGTCGCCGGCGCAATACTGAACTATCGTCGTACTCAGTGGTCGAGCGGAGAAGATGCCCGATGCGCCTGAAGACATGCGCTTGCGGACATCTCCCTTGGTTTTGGCCCAGTCGGTTTTCTCCTGATGGCTAAGTTGTAGGTCATTCTCGATGGCCTTCTCTAAGCCAGTGACGCAGAAACTGTCCCCTGATCGGGTCAAGTTCTCGAGGAGCTGGAGGTCAATAACTCCGGAGATAGCGATCTTGTGCAGCCATTTCAGGGCGTCAGCGTCATTGCGGACGTCCCACAAGTACTTGCGAATGGATGGATTTTCCAAAATTGACTTCAAGGTTATACTGCCATTTTCCTTCGAGGGAGTGGTGAAGGCTTGTGTTCCCAAATTCTTGACGTCGATTATGCGAACTTGTTGATCAGGAGGGACCAAAACAGTGATGAGATCCAAAGTTCCATGGCGGCCGAGGTTCGTACCCTCGAGATCGAGATAAAGACTCGAAGGCGGGCCAATGGTGGCGAGGAAATTTCCGAGGGCTGGAATACTGGCAATCAATGACACTTTCGGGACTGGGGTCGAGGAGGTAGGCGGTGATGCCATGATGGCGACAAGTCAACCGATTCAGCTCGAGATTGTCCAGAAGGCTCAGGAAAAGGGGGCGAAGAAGAGCACAGGAAGCATATCGAGACACAATGTGCGTTGGAAATTTTGGCATGAAAGGGGGTCTGGTTTTTACCCGCGGAATATCTATCTGACAACAGGGACGATATTCTTTTTGCAGCCCGTCTGTTTGCTGAGGATCAAGTATGCCTGGGCAGAGCAGAAATCTTGGAAGGCGTCGAGGTCTGTTTGCGAGAGGAGCCATCCCCTACTATGCGACCTGCCGAATTGCAATATTCTGCCGACATCGTTGACAGTGACACAAAACCAGAAACAGACCTTGGGAAAAATGGATGCAATCGCTCGCTGCCCGCCTCGAGGACAGCGACCATTGGGCAGACACTCACGCGACAATCAAGGCAACTCAGAGTGTCAATCTAGCAAGACGGATAGGTACCTTGACATCTTCTCGCCGCAAATCATGGAATACTCTGCGGTACAACTCCGGCAACAATCGAGGTCGGTATCCCCGGCGAATCCCTGTCCTGCAGCCTCCGGTGTGCGGCGTTTGGAAGCCCGGACCGGGCGCCCTCGCTAACGTTGTCCGGAAAGCCGGCTCGGAGTGACATGCCCACAACAGATCTGGAGCCTCTTCCATTTACCCAGCTCTAGCTCCATGTAGCTGTTGCTGCCGTGCAGTCTAATCCAAAAGATCAGCGTTCCGACTTCAAAACAAACAACAAGCCCCGCCGTCGGCGTGTCACGAGAACAAGCTCGCAGCAACTCAGAAAAGTGGGAGTCCCCACCAAGCCGCGTGTTCTTTGCAGTTTTTACATGCGCAGTGCTCGCCTGGGCCGCCTCTTGAACACCATTCAGCTCTTATCCGATAGGCTTCAACATGCCTTCGTGCTATCAACCAGAGATAACGATGGGTAGATCACCGCTGATCCTTCTCGACCCGTGACACTAGGAATTGCTTGAGTTACTGCGAGCTGTTGAGCGACAGAGACTTGCCCCTGATCCCAAGAATTCAGACAGGTCTAGGTCGTAATGTAGCCCAACAATAGCCATTGAAAATCTCAGACGATTTGATAGAGGCTGAAGGATTTCGTATTACATAGCTCTTTTCTACGGCTTTGGATAAGAGGGGGCAGCTGTTGAGTGGGACCCGAGATTTACCCCTCCCGTCAACGTTCCAGATCGGTTTTCTCTTTTAGGTAATCTAGCTACCTCCCCTCATGCTTCAACACCAACACCGGGTGTGTCTTCTGAGAAAGAGTTTGCCTTAAAAAGCCCATCCTCTGTGCCGTGAAATTCTCTGATTGACTGTGTTCTTCATCAATCATTCTTCCACATTCGTTGAATTTCAGTCTCGGTTCCCTAGCAGGTGTTTTGCTCTTCCAGGCCCCCCTCGTCATCAAAGTCCGGTTTCGGTCATAACTTACAGCTGCATTTTGACTTGGTCGTGTGGCTTTCCAGTTTATTGTTCATAAAATGCAAGTCTTTCCCATCATGTAACAACGGATATGAGAAGTTCTGAGCTGTGCTAACATGACATCAGGACTTCCCAAGTTAGTGCAACGCCCACCGTTGACACCAAATTCATACTCACCATATTTCACTCTTACAGGACCACTACATCGGCATAGACGTCGGCACCGGCTCGGCCAGAGCCTGCATCATCGACACAACCGGCGACATCAAGGCCCTCGCCTCGGAGAACATCAAGCTCTGGCAACCAGCCTCGTATGGCGGGACACATTATGTTTGTTTCCCCCTCCCCTATCTCAACTAGAAACTAACACCCCAAAAAGGAGCAGTCCACCACCGACATCTGGCGCGCCATCTGCACCTGCGTCCGCTCCGTCCTCTCCACCTCCTCCATCCCCCCTTCTTCCATCCGCGGCATCGGCTTCGACGCCACCTGCTCCCTAGCAGTCTTCACCCACGACACCGACGAGCCCGTCCCCGTCACAGGTCCCGACTTTCAAAACGACGGGAACGACAGAAATGTGATTCTCTGGCTTGACCACCGCCCTCTGGCGGAAGCAGAAAAGATCAACGCCACCGGGCATCCGCTGCTGAAGTACGTCGGGGGAAAGATGTCGGTGGAGATGGAGATCCCAAAGGTGCTGTGGCTGAAGTATAACATGCCGAGGGAGCTGTGGGAGAGGTGCAAGTTTTATGATCTTGCGGATGCGCTGACACATATGGCTACGGGGAATGAGACTAGGAGTTACTGTAGCGCGGTGTGCAAGCAGGGGTTTGTTCCTGTGGGTGTGGATGGGAGTGTGAAGGGGTGGCAGGGGGATTTTTTGGAGGAGATTGGGCTGGGGGGGTTGGTGGAGGGGGAGTTTAAGAGGATGGGGGGGGTTAATGGGGTGGTGAGCCCTTTTTTTTATTTCTCTTGGAGGGGGGTGAACGAAAGAAGAGGTTGATGGCTAACATATGGTTTTGAATTTAGAGCGGATCGTTCCTCAGTGCTGGGGAGTTGGTTGGGGGGTTGTGTGAGAAGGCTGCGAAGGAGCTGGGGTTGCCGGCGGGGATTGCGATTGGGAGTGGTGTTATTGATGCGTATGCGGGGTGGATTGGGACGGTGGGGGCTAAGGTTAAGTTGTCGAGGGATCTCCTTGATGAGACGGTGGCTCCGAATGATGTCTCGCAGGCGTTTACACGGCTGGCGTCGGTGGCGGGGACGTCGACTTGCCATTTGGCTATGTCGAGGGAGCCGGTTTTTGTGCCGGGGGTTTGGGGACCGTACAGAGATGTGTTGATTCCTGACTTTTGGATGGCGGAGGGTGGGCAGTCGGCTACGGGGGAACTCATCAAGCATATGTTGGAGACGCATGCTGCCTATGATGAGACTGTGAAGGAGGCGGAGGCGGCGGGGAAGAACATTTATGATTATCTGAATGATCATCTCCGGCATTTGAAGGAGGAGACGAAGGCGCCTTCGATTTCGTATTTGGGACGACACTTTTTCTTCTATGGCGATCTTTGGGGGAACAGGTCGCCTGTTGCTGATCCAAACATGAGGGGAGCGATTATTGGGATGAGCAGCGACAAGAGCAAGGACGGGATGGTACTGCTGTACTACTCGACTATGGAGTTTATTGCCTTGCAGACACGGCAGATCATCGAGGCTATGAACAAGGCTGGGCATAGCATTCTCAGCATTTTCATGTCGGGGAGTCAGTGTCAGAATGAGATCCTGATGGATCTTATTGCCACAGCTTGTGACATGCCGGTTTTGATACCACGCTATGTCAATGCTGCTGTGGTGCATGGCGCGGCCATGCTGGGTGCCAAAGCTGCCAGCGCTGACAAGGATGGGAAGACGGAGCCGCTGTGGGATATCATGGACCGGATGAGCAAGCCGGGCAAGGTGGTGTGGTCGAGTGGTGATCCTGCGGAGAAGAAGCTTCTGGATGCCAAATACGAGGTGTTCTTGGATCAATGCCGGACACAGCAGGAGTACAGAAAGAAGATTGATGAGGCTTTGAAGGGGTCGACATTGGAGGGCGTCAATTAAAGGATATGGGGAAATTGGAAAAGTGGTTAATTCTGTAGATATCCGAGACAATCATAACATTTTTGTGTGTGAGAAACATGATAGCAAGTTCAACAAAGGAAGTCCTTTGTTTACTTTGTGTGATGCAATAGCCACTGAACGATGGTGCAGGTGCCTGAATTGAGACGCTTTCAGGGGCACAGGAGAGAGCTGCCAGCATGTGGTCTGTGCTGCGCCGCTAAAGCTTCAGCACCTTGGCGGCCGACCCACTCAATTTTTCGCGCAGGCGTGGCATCCATCCATTCAGCCTTGTTTAGGTTGTGCAGCAACCGCCAGTTCAGAAAAAAAACAACAGAGCAAAGTCAGTGTTTTGCTTTTGACAAACATCAACATTCCGCCATCGCGCGCATTGACCAAAACGCGTCTTGCATTCTTCACACTGACGGCAAGGAATTAGAGTTTTCAAAATTAGAAACTTCTAGCGCCAATGTTCGGCAACCTGGGCCTGGGAAAGGGCACGCCCGCAACGGCGACCTCGACTGGGAGCTTGTTCCCGTCCTCCGCGCCAGCAGCGAATCAGGGCACAACAGCACCTACTGGCGGCTTAGGTTCGCTCTTTGCGCAGAAACCAGCGACCACCACTGCCGCACCGACTTCGGGCCTTTTTGGTACGACCGCGACAGCTGCTCCGACTACGACAGCGACGACGGGATCGAGCCTTTTTGGGAGTACACTTGGTGGTAGCACCACTCCGAAAGCCTCGCTGTTCGGCGGTGCCCCGGTGGCAGGACAACAGCAGACGAACCCGGGCGCGAGCCTTTCGAGTTTATTGGGCGCGACGACGACACAGCAACAACAGCAGCAGCAGCAGGCAGCTGGCGGTATGGCGGGCTTTGGGAATACCCTCGGTGGGGGTGCTGGTGCGAGCGTCTACCAAACCACCGGAACGAACGCCCCGTCACTTACAGGCTCGTTTTTCGACTCGTTGCTTTCGAAGAATAAGAAACAGGCCAGTGGAGAGACGCCGCAGGGGGATCTGCCTTCGCTCCAGCTCAGTCTTAGTAGCCTGAGGCAGAGCGTCAGGAAGCTTGCTCCCAAGGAGGGGGAGGGTAGGGCGTTGGAGCACGGAAAGGCTCATTATTTCTTGGCTGCGTCTGGGGTTGATCCTGGGGCGGCAGTGAGGGATTTGAGTTCTTTGGGCTTTGCGGCTGCTGCGAGCACGAGGGAGAAGTCGCCCTATGCTGGGGGGGTGGGGGAGGTGGATGTGGAGACGTATCTGGATAATTTGCAGACGAAGACGACGTTGAGCATGATTGCGGATGGGCTGGAGAGGTCGGTGAGGGACTTTGATTTGTTTTTGGAGGATAATGTTACTATGGAGTGGGAGGCGCAGAGGAAGAGGATTTATCAGCATTTTGGGATTAAGCCTAGGGAGGAGCAGGAGGGGGGTGGGCTTGGGGATTCGACGAGGACGGTGAGGGGTGGTACGCCGGCCAAGGATCAAGGTGCTGGTGGGTTTGGGAGGTCGAGGAGAAGGGGATCTCAGGCGCCTGGGGGTACTCCTGCTGGTGGGGAGAAGTCGCAGCGGCAGAGCGTCTTTGGGAGGTCGGGGCTGAATAAGTCTGTTATTGGGACTCCGAGCCGGATTGGTGCCCATGCGCCGGAGTTTTCGGATGTGGAGGCCAAGAAGGAGAAGGGGGCCGAGATCGATGGGGTTATTTCCATCGATGATCGATTCTTGAGGGAGAAGCAGAGCAAGTTTGCTCAGAAGATCAAGGAGTTCAATGACTTCAGGCAAAGGGGCCTTCCAGTCGAGATTTGCAAGGAGCTGGCTGACTTGGAGAACACCTCGGGAGATCGCCATGGGCCGCATCTTGTTGAGGCTTACGATGCTCTGAGGGAGATTGTGGGTGAGAACAACCCGGATCAACTGCCTCGGGAGCGTCAGTTTGCCAGGTACTACTTGGATCCTAACCCTTCATCTCCTAATTCTATTGAGATGCGGAAGCGGATCCTGAAGGGGGCGAATAACTTCTTGGAGAAGCAATTTTGGGCTGGGGTCAACTCGCTCATCGCCAAATATCCTCACGAAGCCAACTTGGGTGGTCTGCCCGATGCCGTTAGCAAGGTCCGGGCTTACATCCGTCTTCGCATTGCGCGCAAGACTCTGGTTCCGGACAATGTCGACCTTCAACAAGCCAATGGCGAGTACGTCTGGGCAATTGTCTTCTATCTGCTCCGTGCTGGCTTCGTGAGCGAGGCTGCCAAGTATGTCAACGATCACGAGAGCTTGTTCCGCAGCATTGATCGGACCTTCATGGGCTACATCAACAGCTACGCTTCCAGTGAAGACCGAAGACTCAAGCGGTCGGTTCAGGATCGCTGCACCAACGAGTACAACCAGAGGATTCGCAACGCCCCCGAGGGCTCGATCGACCCCTTCCGCATGGCCTGTTACAAGATCATTGGCCGCTGCGATGTGAACAACCGCAGTCTGGATGGTCTTCAGACAGATGTCAATGATTGGGTCTGGCTTCAGTTCAACCTGGCCAGGGAGACTGACAGGTCCCAGGAGCTGGCTGGGGAGTCTTATGGTCTTGCTGAACTCCAGTCTAGCATTCGGGAGATCGGCCTCAAGCACTTCCCCAAGACTCCTGCGGAGGACACCAACGGCAGCTTTGCCATGTTCTTCTACCTCCAGATTCTGTCGGGCATGTTCGAGCATGCCATCGCCTACCTTTATCCATTCAGCTACGTCGATGCTGTCCACTTCGCGATCGCGCTCTCGTACTACGGCCTTCTCCGCGCTGCCGACGCGCAGTCTTCTGGCAACGATCTGCTGTCTCACAACACTCGCACCCAACCTCAGATCAACTTTGGCCGCATGCTTGGCTACTACACGCGCGACTTCCGCGCCGCCAACGCTGCCGCCGCGGTTGATTATCTTGTTCTCATCTGCTTGAACGCCGACGAAACGGCCGGCGGTCAGCAACAAGCCGCCCTCTGCCACGAAGCCCTCCGTGAGCTCGTGCTCGAGACCCGTGAGTTCAGCCGCTTGATTGGCGACATCAAGCCCGACGGTTCTCGCATCAAGGGCCTCATCGAGGAACGCGGCAAGCTTATTGCGCTGGGGCAGTCCGACGACTTCATCCGCACCATCACCTTGCAGGCGGCCGCGTTTGCCGACGACAACGGGCGCACCACTGACGCTGTCCTTCTTTACCACCTGGCTGGCGATTACGACGCTGTGGTTACCATTGTCAGCAGGGCGCTCAGCGAGGCCATCTCGTTGGAGATTGGCGAGGATCCCATGCGTCTTGTGCCTGTGAGACCCAGAGCGGACGACCAGACCGAGGCTCCGGGAAGCTTGGCTGCGATTGACGACCCGGTGGAGTTGGCGAAGAAGATGATGAGCATGTACGAGAAGGATTATATGTTTTGGCAAAAGATTGGGGAGCCGAACAGGATTGCGTGCAATGTCTTGATGCAGATGAGCGAAATCAAGAAGTTGGTGGAGGAACAGAAGTGGCCGCAATGTCTTGACGTGAGTTTTCGCTCTTCTTTTTTTCCTTCCATATTACATACTAACCAAAATCACAGAAAATCAAAGCCCTCGACATCCTGCCTCTGTCTGCCCACGGCGACCAGGGCGTCATCCGGCAGTACTCGGCCCACTTTGCCGGTCTCCCGCCTACCGTGGCGATCAATGTTCCCAATCTGCTGATGTGGACGGTGGTTTGCTGCACCAAGCAGAGGGAGAAGCTCATGTTTGGGGGCTTTGCTGGGAATGAGACGACGGCTAGGCAGATGATTGATGAGCTGAAGCAGATGAGCGTGGATCTGACGGCGTATACCAGTCAGCTGCGGTACAGGCTGCCGAGTCACTTGCATGAGGCTTTGGCGAGGGCTTCGGCTGATTGAGAGGGCAGAGGAAGAAAGGGCAAAGATGTTGAATATGATGTTTAGCGTTAATACAGAATAGGAGACGGATGGTGAGGGAATACCAAAGTAGATTATTGTTGTCATTACATGATACAAGAGCAAGAGAAAGATGGATCGAGCATGAGAATAACTGGGTAGTGCCCGTAGATAAGGTAATGTACTCTGTTGAACATATCAATCTGTTCCTTCTTCATAAGGCCCCTTCATAAAATAATGCAACTTGTGATAATCCGAGTATTGGACCCACTTGATGACAGTGATCGCCTGGTCTGTGCTCTATGAGCTTATCTAATCGTAACGGCCCACCCTTTGTGGTTTGGGGACTTCCCTGACCAATTCTACTCCGTACAGAGCTCATGCCCACCTTTTTTCTAACCCGTAAACTCAACTTGCAACTCTGCAGCTTCTACTCGATTCACAGCGAGGTTGAATCATCTGGCGACAAACTAACAAGGTGAATATCTCCTAGCGTCGCCACAAGTGGAAGATCCATAGTGTCGCTCGTCTTCTCGATTCCATCGATCCGCGGCAGACCGCAACCAACAACGAACAACTTTCCTCTCCGCTGCCCACATCTCGACAATCCACCGAGTCGCGACTTCACACTCTCCATTTCACCATCTTCGCCTCTTGTCACAGTCTTCTCGGATACATTTCCTTCCTATTTGAGCTGATATAGTAGGCAGTTTTGCGGATGGGAGTTGGCTCGTGATTTCAGGGCATCGTGTCTAGAACTGAAAACAGGTTCTGCAGGAGGTCTTGTGGAGGAGCATTGTGAGGTCCTGGCAGCTGGGGAACTGAGCGATAATATTTTTCTGCTCTTCTCATCTGCATCCAGATACTTTTTCCTTCTGCGTCCACTGGTCAAACAAAACCACTAGTCATCATCTTCTTTTCAAGCAATCCATTGCAACAGAACAGCGATATCTCTCCTCGTTGAGCATCACTGGGTTGACTTGTTGTTTTCCCTGGCTGCTTGCCCTTCCCACGTTCACACTGGTTATTCTACAGCGACTTTTCGACAGACTAAGCCAAAATCATCATGGACGACCACGGCGCCGAAGTGGCGGCCGACTTCCGTGAGGCTCTCCAGGACTTGACCACAAATGCTCGCTTTGAAATCGTCACTTTGACCAACATTGCGCGGGAGAATGCCAACCATGGCTTGGCCATTTCAGAGGTCCTTACCAACCACATCAAGGAGGTAAAGTCGTGACTCGCTACTTGTAATCGGTTGACTGTTAAGAACCACGGATGCTAACTTCGCGATAGGCACCCGCCTCCAAAACATTACCGGCCCTCTACGTCCTGGACTCGATTGTGAAGAACGTACCAACGCCATACGCCCTGTATTTCGGCCCTAAGCTCTACCAAATCTTTATGGGCTCCTACACCAAAGTCGATAGCGCGACACGGAAGAAGATGGACGAGATGCTCAAAACGTGGAAGGAACCTGTCGCTGGGTCCATCTCGACGAAGCCAGTCTTCCCACTTGAACAGGTCCGGCCCATTGAGAACGCTCTATTGGCTGCCCGTAATGCGTACATGTCACAGCAAAACAACTTTCAGAGCCAGCAACATCTCATGCGTGGTCGTCCGGCTGGGCCCCCTGCCAGAGACACGCCGACACCTCCCATGGGCAGAGCCTACCAACCACCACCACATGGACAGCCACCATATCAGGGACCTCCTAATGGACAGTACCCGCAGCATGGGGATATGGGGCCTGGCCAGCAGCCATATCCCATGCGTTCTGGCAACGTAAGTACAGACTCACCCCTGGTTCAAAGATATTCAAGCTGCTAACAAATATCTACAGACACCAAACGGCATTCCTAACCGCGCGACACCACCACAGCCTGCTCCATCGGCTGGGCCTTATGCTCACTACCAGCAGCCTCCAAGTCAAAGTCCCTATGGTGCTCCGCCGCCCGGGATAAACATAGACAAGTTGAAAGATGATATCCAGCAGCTGATCGAGCTGGACAGGGTGGATTTTGCCCAGAATATGCATGATGCTAGTAAACAAAACAGACTGAAGGCCTTGCTGGACTTGCAAAAAGTAGTCCAGAGCCAAGATCTGCCTCAGGCGCAGTTGGTGATCATAAACGATCAAGTTGCTAAACTTGCTGTAAACATGCGCGCTCAGTCGCAGCCATCATCATCACCATCATATCCTCCTCTGCCATACAGCACACATACCCCAATACCCCCTGTTGTATCTCAGCAGTTCCCTCCTCCTGCAGCTGCTGCCCCTGTACTGCCCCAATTACCAGCAGTACTGGCAGCGGCTCTGGGGCGTCCCGCATCAAATGTTGCTCCTGTCGCTGTCGCGGCGCCACCACCACCCCGTCCAGCAACCACGGGGGCCGCCGCTCCAGGAACATTGTCTCTTGACTCGATTCTTGGTCAAGGAGCGCTGGCTACGCTGTTGGCGGCTAAGAAACCTGCTACTCCTCAGCAGGCACCTACGCCAGTAATTCCACCGCCGACAGCCGTCCCCCCAGCATTGGCAGCGTTGAGGTCACCACAGCAGCAATCAACACCATTTCAGCCACCTCGTGCTCCTGCTCAGCAACAACAACAACAACAACAACCTCCTGCTCCGGCCGCCGCCGCCGCCAACCCTTTGACACAAAACCCTTCCGCTCTCCTCGCCATGCTCAGGCAATCCGGCCTCTTGAAGGGGACAGCACCCAGTGTTATTGTACCCACCCCCCCTCCAGCGATCATCCCCTCCTTCCCGCCCCCAGACCCAAACATCATCACCCTCACCCCGAGCTCTCTGAAATCCTACCGGCCTCATTTGTTACCCTTTCTCTACGACGCGTTAGGACCCCCGTGTTCGCAGTGCGGGAGACGGTTCCCCACGACGGAAGAGGGGAAAAAGAAAAAGACGGTGCACATGGACTGGCACTTTCGGGTTCATCAGCGGGTTGCGGAGGCGGAACTGAGGGGGCAGCATAGGAGTCAGTTTGTGAGTGAGTTGGATTGGATACAGTCGCATGAGGAGCCGGATGTGGATTATAGTGCGCCTTCGGGCGGGGTGGAGGGTGGTGGGGGGGGGATAGTGAGGATGGTGATGAGTGGGGGGGTGTTGGTGGTGTTGGTGGTGGTGGTGGTGGGGGGGGGGAGGGAGAAAGTCGGGGAGGGGGGAACAGAAACAGAAGAGGAGGTATATTATTGCGCCGGATGACTCGGGGGATACTGGGGATGGGAAGGGGAATGGGGGGGTGAATAAAGTGTGTCCGATCTGCCAGGAGAAATTTCAGAGTAGGTATCTGGAGGAGGTGCAGGATTGGGTTTGGATGGATGCGGTTGTTGTTGTGGTTGGTGGGGGGGGGAAGAGGGTTTTTCATGGGAGTTGTTGGGATGAGGTTAATGGTGCGGGGAGTCAGGGAGGGAGTCAGGGGGGTGGGAATGGGGGGCAACATCAACAACAACAAGGGGGGGGACTGGCGTTGTTGGGGAAGAGGAAGGCTGAGGGGGGGGGAGGGGGGGATGGGGAGGAAGGGGTGAGGAAGGGGATTAAGAGGTTGATGAGGTGATTTTGGGGATGGTAGGGTGATGATGAGGGGAGTTGAGGGAGGGGGAGGGGGGTTGAACTCTCGGGAGTCTTTGGGTTTTACATACGACCCTCATCACTACGGTGCGGGAAGGGAAGGGCGCTTGAGAGGTCATCTTTTCGGACAGCGCCAGCGAGCACATCGATTAGTTAGTGGACGGGTCTCGGGCGGTAAAACGAATCTCGGCATAAAAGTTAGAGGCGGAAGGTTCGAAAGATTTGACATTTGAGAAAGGGGTCGGTTGGTTGGTTGGTTCAGCGTTGTGTTTCTCAAAGCCAGGTCATGGCATGGGGTAGGCATCATCGGGGTGGATAGGAGGGTAATTTGCTCTTTTGCCCGCTGGAATCATGCGCCGCATAGACCTTTTCAGTGCTCGCCATTTGGACGACACTCACAAAATTCATACAAACAAGCATATATTACATATTTCGGTTACTGTACATAGGGTTGACTGGCTGGCTGGGTAACTGGGGAAGAAAAGGGAAGGAAACCTTGTTTATCAGGAGGGAGATATTGTTAGTTGTGTACCTACTTGAAGGGGGAGCTTGTGATGCACCCAGTTGAGGAAAAATTAGACCATATTCACAATTTTTGTCTTCGTGGAGTGATGTGGTGACTTGGTGAGGAGATGTTATATTCTGACTGGATATTTTACTGTTTATGCCAACCTTGACTAAACTGCTCTGCCCCAACGTTCATGCTATACCTACAAGTCCCATTTCTGTGACACTTGGGGTTCCAGATATGATTAGGCTTTCCTGAAGTTGAACATCAGAGGTCGCGTTCTGGAAGCCCAACCTCAGACCATTTCTCGCTTTCATCAACTTTGATCTCGATGCTTAGTCCTCCTGTTTTCTTTCACAGCTCGCTCTTTCACCTCTAGAAGCTTTCACGTGTGTCTTCTATTTGCTTTCATAATAATGCCACATCCACAGCGGGCAACGTGCCCGCCTTCGCATGTGCTAGTACAGATCCCGTAATTGATCAAGACGAGATCCTTGAAAGAATGTTCCGCTCATCGTGATCTAACCTCGAGCCGGCAATCTATCGGCGATTTATGTATGTCCTCTTCACTTTGTTCTTGTTGTGCTTCTAGACCTTCTATTCGTTCTCTTGAGATTCGAAAGTATGTCCCGAACCAGCGCTCGCATCTCAGAGACCCAGATATTCCCAATGGCATTCTCCGTCCTTCTTTATCCCCCCCTATCCCACCTGGCACGTTTTAATGTGTGTGTACGATCTCACCGGGTCGTTTTCAAGCCAATGCTTAGATATTCAATATCACAAAAAACGGAGCTTACCGACCTCTTCTTTGTTTATTCTTCTCGGTTCTTTTTACGAATACGATCTAAAACCTCTCCCTTTCCCGTCACCATATCCCGCCTCGGCGGTCCCGTCCACGAACTATGTATTGCGCACTCTGTCAGTTTCCATACTTCCGCTTGACCTATCTCTATGCATTAAACCACCTCCGGTTCACGGAAGTTACCGTTTTCTTTGTTTCTCCCTCAAAAGCTACAATCGCCACTTCCACACCAATTCCACGGACACGGGATTTCCTCCCAAGCTAGAAGATGTCTTTGAAGGGAAACCCAAGCCGATGGATAGGATCCAAGAGAGAGCCAGATCACCGGGTATGACTTCCCTTAGTTTGTTCCAGGGGCGAATGAAAGAAAGGGCCAAAGCCTGTGTTCGGAGTTCTGGCGTTTCTAGATTTTTTGGGGAGACAAAGAACTATTTTCGCACTGTACTCTGGAACGATTAAATCTCGAGAATTAATCTAAAACGGCCATGAAGGTTTTCCCGCTGAAGTAGGGACGTAGAAGACAGGGCAAACACATGGCAGCAGGGGGGCAAGAACAAGGACATGGCGCAGAACATTAAGGTATGTAGGTCTGCCGGAGGAGAAATGGGGAGTGAAAACATGGTTTGGTTCGGTTTAAAAGTGTCTTGAAACAAACAAATTTGAGTGTATGTAGGTATGTAAACGAGCGGAAGCAAACAGCCGCTATCACTCACGTGGTCTATCTACCCATGTCCGGTCCGGGTAGGTACCTACCTATCAGGGGGCAGAGGTGGAAGAACGATATGGCAGTCCCGAAATACGGGAAGCCGCAGGAGAGAGTGTTACTGCGTTATGTCTGAAACATGCCCGGCTTCCCAACTTCCTTGACCGTGACAGTGAGGAAGATGGCGGCAAGTGGGATGATAAAAACCACGCCATTTTGGGTGGTACGGAATAGAGGGCTTACCGAGGGGGTGGGTTACAAGGTTACGGGCGTGACACAAAAACGTGACACAAAGGAAGTTGAGTTCGTATATACCGGACAAGAACAAACTTGGGGCGAATGCTGTGATACGTCAAAGGCTGACTGGTGGATTTTCTGTCATATTTCTCAGGGGGTGGGCGGACAGGACACGCAAGGGGACAGGTTGGTCCATCGGGTTGGGAGAGTACCTTACACAGTAGGGAGGTGCTCAGATGGTTGGTTATACGGGTGGGTTGTCAAGCTCATTGGTGAGATGGGGGGGCGCATGTGTGACATCCGAGGCTCCGGCGCCGGAGCAAGGTTGTGTTTTTTTTGTCACCTTGTGTCATAGGTGGGTTTGGTAAGTTCTGCATTCTCCCGGACTGCCCGTTGGAGTACACTCAATCGGGGGGAATTGCTGTATAGAATGAGGAAAGGGTTGTTGAACTATGACTAAGATAGATGAGGATAAAAGACCGAGTGACAAGAAGCAACAGATCATTGCTAGGTAGCTACCAAGGTATGTGAAATTCAGTGCCGGTATGAGTTGCCGCATCTCTGCATCTCATCATCAGCCTCACTCCAAGAATGTGCCATAGCCTCTCTACAGATCTGAAGAATGTTTCTCAAAGATGAGGACAATAAACGGTCCTCACAAACCGTTACTCAACGTGCGGTGTTATTCAGCCCCCCTTTCTACAGTTTAGCCCTACCGTCTGCCTACCTGCATCTCACCACTCACACCCAAGAGATGAACAGATGTCCGTGATAGCGCGTGAATCCAGTTGCAGTCTTTACAGTGCGGCCTTTTCTCGAGTTTCACACACACACACACCAGGCCCGACCGTATACAGACCCGAGCGTCCCGACGCCAATGACACAGCAGACCCCAAGGTGGGTAGTTGGGCTGGGTGGGTGGTATGTAGCGATTTTGTGCTTGTGTGTGGTAAGCCTCGTGGAACTCGAGCATGCCTAAAAGATGACGAACGATGCATGTGTGTGTAAGATAGCCAGCCAGTCGTCACCACCTGCCAGATTGTTTAGGTTCCATGAGAGCAAATACCGGGACCGGGGATAGCGGCCCGTTTATCTGTGTGCTGTAAGAGATAAAACCGCCGAAAAGAAGGGACGAAGGGAGCCCAGCTGTAAGGGAGCAAGCACTAAAAACCGGCGATGAGGGCAATATCAGGCTGAATTGCGATGATGGAAGAGACGAAGAGATAAGAAGTAACTGTGTGGCAAAACTGAACAGTCAACAAAAAAGTTGTAGTGCGGCCGCGTGGACGGGTCTTGGACGGTGGCTCAGCATTGATTACCATTCCATTCCAATGTGTTGTGAGGTTACCAGTTTCATGGTTAAGCAGGCAGCCCCAAGTCCACATTGTTGGAAAAAGTGTGTGTCCATGCTGTTGCATCGTTGCGTACGCAGGTGGGTGGAGGAGTGGGTATGGATGCCTCGTCTTCCGTATTATTTGTGGTGAAGAGGGATGTGGTGGAGGGGCACATACGACATCTCTCTCAATATAGTACGTACCTGCAGGCAGGGCCACCGGCTCCATGTCCGCGCTCCAATATTTTGACGCAGAGAGGATCAGATATAACCTGTCAATGCGGATGCGTGGGAAGCAGCTTTGGGCAGATGCAATGCCACTGCGATACATCAGTAGTTTGACTGTACTCCGTAATGTCTGCCTGGCAACCACTGACATTGACAGCGACAAGTGGAACACAGAGATGCTTTGGCTTTTCGGGTATCCACGATCATATGCAACTCGTCATCGGCGATCGGACTACTGTACGAACTAAAGGGTACGAGTACATAAGTCGAGTCGTGACCCCAAAAAGACGTGTTGGAACGTCAAAGAGCACCGTGGCCATGGAACCGTCTTCGCTTTGTTTGGTTCGACGCCACATAACGATGACCAAAGAAACCGGAGAAGAGGCGTGGAGACACTCGAGAGGCGGAGACGGGGGCGGACCGATGTGATGGTTTGAGTGCGGAGCGGGTGGTGCGGGTCAGCCACAGGCAAAGCCAAAACGCTGGGCCCGGGAGTTTTGAATCTTGGGGATCCCGGAACTGAGGTTGCTGGGAATGTTGGTGTTTCTTTGTTGGTGAATCCATTCCAATGTTTTCGGTGTTAAGAGACACTCGACGGCCCTTCCCGTCTGGAATGTTTGATGTCGAGCATTCCCTGAATGACTCGACGCAGTATGTAGAGATCAACGGCAGTTCCACACTCGATGGTCTTGTTCGGTCCCGTCGCCCACTCTTGAGCCAATGACAGATGCATCTTGATGGCGAGGAGGGTGCCTCTGTGCCGCGCTCCCAACTTTTCAATCTGACCGGTCCAAAAAGAGGTGGCACGCACGGTCCAACGTGTCCTTTGCCGTGGGACTGCACCAGCCATCAGTCATCAGTTGTGACGGATCATCAAAAGCGGAGAGCAAAACGGATGGTGCTTGGCATCGTTCGTTCAACATGCTTTGCACGCCATCTGGGTGTGGAGCTAACATGCTAGCAACCGCCCTGTTTCCACACCACGAAGAAGAAGCTTGAGAGATTCGTGACAGAAATCAAATCACAAACACAGGCTGAATTCTTCCCTTAAAAAATTACGGCCGTTCCTCGGCATCAAGAACCAAAACCGGGTGTTTGATCCAAGGGACGAGGGACGGCACACACACACCGAGGCACGTCTGCGTGCCCCTGGGGCCGTGGTCTCTTTTGGCGAAATTGTGGCTGGCGGCAGGGCAGCGGCAGCAGCAGCAGCTCAAAAAAACTCGAGACGCAGGCTGCACCTAGCACACCCCAGCATGCGTTGCCGAGTCTTAGCGCATGTGTCTTTTGATCGAGGACGCTATTCACGACGAGATGAAGTGACAACTGAAAAGAAGAAACGTTGCCCTGTTGCTTGCATCTACGGGAATGCCACGGGAGGAGATCACGAATGATGTTGGATCCATGGCCCGCCAGGCCGTTAGCGAATCAAATGCCTGCTGAGACGTGAAGGCTCCCAGTGTGAATGCTGCGGCAGAACCTGAACCCTGGATCACTTGGCTTGCTTCCTGTTGGTCAGATGGTCCACCCACACAGCTCGAGTGGTCCGTGTGGCCGAGAACAGGAAACGGCAGTGACGCACATCGCACTGTGTCGCCGTGTTGTGGGTGGCCAGGTTGCCAGGCCGCTCCCGCTGGGCCGGGAAGGACTCTCCGCTGGGGAACTCTGGAGTCCTCCAAAAACAGCCGGCGGGCGTTCCCCCAGAAATCTGGGTCGGCCAGTGGTAGCACACAGTGTGAGGGGGACAGGACCACACCCACTTCAGACGCAACTTCCCATGCACGAGCCGTCACATTGCGCCCGCTCTTCATTTCCAGTCCCTGCCTCGCTCCCCTTCGTTCCAGGCCAGGGCCGCTGAACCGATCCTCTTTTCCCTCTTCCTTTTCACTTTGTCCCCATTTCTTTCCATCTGACATCCATCCATCTGCCTGCCTCTCGCCATCTCGGGTATCCGTATCTTCGTCCAAGATACAGACGGCGGCAGCACCAGTCTGTTTTGGCTGAGACGAACCAGCCGTGGGTCGACGCTACCACGCCTTTCCTGGGCTCACCCAATAAACATCGGACCCGACCGTGCTTTTCCAGCTTACCGTCACTCTGGTTTCTGGAACCTTTGGCCTGCCCCCTTCTTTCGTCCCTCGCCCACTCCCAAAAACCAACCACCCGGAACCTCCACTCTCTCTCCCTCCCAACACCATCACCACACCCCTTTTCGGCCGATAATTATTTTGCGCAAGTAGTCGTCGGTTTCAATTTGTGGTATTCTTGTGCATTGCAAACTGCGAACTGCGAATTGCGAATTGCGAATTGCGAATTTCGGAATTCATTGATTGATTGTTATTTGTTGCTGGCGCTACAAGGTAAGATGACCATCTGACATCTGCAACCTGTCATTCGCACTTTCGGCTCTGCAGATGACAGGCTGCGTTAAAGTTTGGCTGTCCCCGATGCGCAGGATATGATGCTGATAAGTGCGCCTCTGCAGTTCGTTGGTGATTGAGGGAGGTTTCGCCTATTTGTTTGGTACTGTAAGCTTGTCTGTTGGAAGGAAAAGAAAGAGCGTGGAAATTTGGAAGAGAAATCGTTCACGATGGGCGCCCAAGTTGTCCCGTCGGCCTCTCACGGCATGCCGGCCTTGGAAGTCGCTGAGCCAAACCCGCCGCATATCATTAACCGCGCCACCAAGGGAGGGCGCACTCTGTGGTATTGTTTGAAGGTCATCCAGCAACCCGAGCGCGCAAGAGCTTGCGGTTCAGGCCCAAAGTGTACGTGTGAAACCTCTTGACGGAAAATGTCAGAATTCAAGCTTCTAACATACCAAATAGCATCGGCCGACCGTCGCCCTGTTGACCCGCCTCCCGTCGTGGAGCTGCGCGTCTATGAGGGCCAGACATGGGAGATTGCCCAGGAAAAGGACATCACTTTTCTGTATAACGCCAACTTCTTCCTCTACGCCACTCTCGAACATGCTAGGGTCATGGCACACGGTCGCGTTCAGACGCCAGCAGCAAATACGCCACCTGTTTTGACCGGTATGCCTGTGTCTGGCATGGCATATCTTGACCGGCCTACCGAGGCCGGCTACTTCTTGTTCCCTGATCTCTCGGTCAGGCACGAGGGGCGTTATCGACTGACGTTCAACCTGTATGAGGAGACCAAGGAGGACAAGGACAAGGATCCCCAGAGCGAGAATGCCGCCCCCGAGGGCCAGAGCTGCGGCCCGACCCAGGGAGGGTCCTTCGACTTTAGGATGGAGGTCAAGTCACAGGACTTCATCGTTTACAGCGCCAAGAAGTTCCCTGGTTTGGCCGAAAGCACTGCTCTCAGCCGCATGGTTGCCGAGCAAGGCTGCCGTGTCCGCATTCGCCGTGATGTCCGGATGAGACGCCGTGATGGAAAGGGCACAGGTGATTATGACAACGCCGAGGACGAGTATGCTCGCAGACCATCCCGGAGGACCGCAACGCCCGCGGCCGATGCTCGACCTGATTTCAACCGCAACCGATCAATGAGTGGAAGCGTTGAGCGTACCCCTTATTCTGCCGACCCTCAACGCCGCCCGTCGCTTGCCGACTACCCTGCGCCATACCCAGGACAGCAACCTCCCTCGGGAGGCCACCTTCAGTTTCTCAACGGAGGATCAAACGCTCCGTATCCCTCGCAGCCACCACCTCAGAACTTTGCTCAGCCTCCATCGGTTCCCCCTTCTCCAGTGTACCCACCGAGCCAGGCCGCCCCTTACCCGGCCCAGACTTCGTACCCGGCTGCTCCTCCACCGCCGCCCCCTTCGTCGTACAAGCGCGACCGCACGCCTTCGCAGTCGTCGTACGCGCCGATTAACCCGGCTCCTCGTCGCGATAGTGTGCAGCAGCATGACTTCAGGCCATCGTCTGGCCACGTTACTCTCCCACCATTGGTTCCCGCTTACCCGCAACACAATTCTCACCACATGCCGCCTCCCAAGCTTCAGTCCCTGCCCCCGATCCAGATCAACGGTCCCCAGACGATTACCCTGCCCAGCGCCAGCCATCTCCCCATGCCGAGCCCGACGACACTGGCTGGCATTCGCCCCAACCTGCCCGGCCCGGCTCCCAGCCCTGTTGACCGCATTATGACGACACAGTATGCTGGCTCGAAGCGGGCTCACGACCAGTCGTTTAGGTACGATCAGGATTCTAGGCGGTACCAGGACGGCGCCCGTGACGACGGCTCTTTGGAGGATGCGGATGCTGGTTTTGGCCCGATGATATACAGGCGTGCTGATGGCGAGGTCAAGCTTGCGGATTATCCCCCTACTTAAGATACCAAATGCTTCATGGCTTTGTGGCTTGATGCGTACTGTTGGGCTAGGTGTTTGGAGTTTTATATCAGTGTCCAGATGGACGGGGAATCGCACTTGGCTTGGATCTGTGCTCGGTACTTGATGGCCGGGCTTTTTTTTTTGTTTGTTTCATCTTATTGTATATACGGGCGACTATATGGGATGGGCATCTTATACCCAGGCTTTCAACGAGCTATGGATTGGACTGCTCGGGGACAGACATTCTTTACGTTTCCTTGGTTTGTTTCTTTCTGCCTGTTTTAAGCGCAACTTGGACGCACATACCACGCAGCGACACATACGTACGACCTTCATTTATGTTTCTTTTCCTTGGCACTCTTCTCTAGAGCGACTGAGAGGTCTTGTGTGGATGGGGCGGCAAAAGCAGTGGTTGCATGATTCAGATTGTGTATGCGTCTTTGTTTCTTTTTTAGGGCTGGGAGTATATCTTTTATGTGTAGGGAGGCCTGGATTCGGCCAGCGGTGAGTGGTGTATTTCTGGAATCGGGAGATGGAATCACTTTTTGTTTGAATATTTGAATATGAGAATTACTTTTGAACTTTGCGCGTTGTACTGTGCTATGTGTTCTCATGTCTTTTGCACGTGTTGCTCGTGATACGCCGTGGTAAAAAGTACGAGACGAGGTTACGCTCGAGGAGGATGCTCATTTTGGTTAGCAAGGCAAGGGATAAAATGTGTTGGCTGGACGCGAGTGGAGGTCGGTGCACGGCAGGGGTCCCGTTGTCAAGCCGTTGCCGGGTCGCATTTGGTGGTCAAACTGGGGTGCAGCGTGGAAGACGGGTCAAAATAACAAGCTTCGCCCCAGTTTCCCCTTTTTTTGTTCTCTTGCGCCAAAAAACAAGCTGCTGCATCGCTGCACACCATACTACTTTTTGACCCTGTGGCATCTGGTTTGTTGTTTTTGCCCTGCAAAAGAAGACCTGGGGTGTGGTTTTCTTGGTTGTGGAGAGACGGAGAGAAAGTCGACAGTTCCGAGTGTCTGGGTAGTCCGACTGGTCGCGCGAAAGTAAACAAACCGATTTCCCCCGACCCCCCGAATAAAAATCGCCCGCGCACCCGCGCACCCGCCGCCCGACCTCTCCACCGACTGAGCTGGCTCTGGCTCTGGCTTGTTGTCGCACACCGACTAACGAACGAACGAACGATTGCCTGCCTGCCTGCCTCCACGATTAACCGGGTCTCACGGTTTTTTTATTTTTTATTACCCGCAATACGAGTTTACCAGCCACGAGGTTTTATTTGGGTTTAGTCAGTCAGGGGTGAGAGGGGAATGCGTTGATGACTGACAGAATGGCTGCTGCTGCTGCTGCTGTTTCCATGTCGGGGGCAGGCGCAGAGGGGAGGGTGATGCCACCGCCGACGTGTTTACCGCCTTGGTCTGATCAACAACAGCGGTCGCAAGAACAAGAGTCGCAACAACAGTCGCAACAACAATACCAGTCGCAACAATCGCAACAACAATACCAATCGCAACAACAATACCAATCGCAACAACAATCACAACACTCTCGACAACCAAGCTTCGCCGAACGTGAGCGCCAACAACAACAACAAAAAGAACAAAAGGGCCATCAGCGACGGGGCAGCAGCCCAGAAAAAGGGCAGAGCCGGTTTTTAGAGGGGAGCATGAACGACAAGACCTCTGCTGTGCCGCCGGTCGAGTTCATCACGGGGAACAAGACAGAAGAAGAGATTAGGGAGTGGGAGAGGCAGTTTTACTACCCGGTTGTTTCTGCGAGCACGCCTGCGAGCCCGACGATGGGGGGGTTTGGTGGTGGGCACCCGTTGATGAGGCCGAGGAGTAGTGTGGGACAGATACTCAATGGGTTTGGGGGGAATAGCGGAGGTGTGACGACAAAAAAGTCGAGTGGGTTTCTTGCGCCGCTTTGGGATGGGGTAAAGGGGAAGTTGAGCTTGAGGGGGTCGAGGAGTAGTGGGAGTATTGACTCAACGGGTAATTCGGTGGGGGGTATTGTTGAGAGGGCGAAGCTTTCCAAGGTGGGGGGGGAGCAGGGTGGTAATAAGGTGGTGAGGCGGAAGGAGGAGGAGGAGGAGGTGGTGGTGGGGGTTGGGCTGGCGAGTCCCCCGACGAAGCAGCCGCCGCCGGGGATTATCACTGGTGCTGCCAATGGGACGAGTTATCCTTCTCGTGAGGAGGTGCTGGAGTCGTATAAGAACCTTCAGGCGTCTGGGTTTTTTAATGCGCATGCCATCAAGGGGACTAGGCATCCCCTTCGCAATGCTGCGAGCGCGCCCATGACTAGGTCGGGGTATACCACCGTTCCGCCGCCGCCCATCGCGGTGACAGGGACCATGTCGCCTCCTTCTGGACCTTCATCGCCGACTGCGTCGTTGTATGTTCCTGGGGACAGAAGGTCCTTTGCCGACAGGTTAGCCGCTGCCAACAGCGAGCAGCAATTACGGTCCGCGCCCTCTGTTTCTAGCTTTAATCATCATCATCCAGCACCCACACGAGCCCCTCCTCCTCCTCCTCCGCCACCACCAGCCCAGCCGCCGAAAACAACCTCGCTAACAGCAAGTTCATCATCTGAAGAAGCGGAAGAAACCAACAACAGCCCTTCTTCTCGGGGAGTGAAGCGTCCGTCGCAGGATATCCACGGAGAGCAGGAAACCGCCACTAGGAAGTTGGTGAAGAAGCTCCGGAGGTCGGGAAGCAGGGCGTCTACCAAGACAAATTTCACTACTGCTAGCACCGCCACCCATCAGCATCATCATCATTTTATTCCCAACCACCGCTCTCGCCCTTCGACGTCGTCGGCCATGTCGGGGTTTTCTCTGTTTGGCGGCGGCGCGTCGTCGATTTATACGACTACTAGCACGGTGATGGATAACGATGGTCTGACACCTACTCAGTCGCCGAGTAAAAAGGAGCGGCTAAAGTCGAAGATGAGCATTTCGAACCTGTCGGCCAAGTTGACGAAACTTCCTCACAACAAGGAGAACAAGGAGAAGGAGAAGAAGAAGGAGCGGTCGAGCTTTTTGGGGGGTTTGAGGAGGAGGAATAAGGGGTTGAAGAACCCCCCACCTTCGGAGCAGCCGCCGGTTGATGTTCATATCCAAGAGGATGATCATCCTATGGGTATGGGGATGGCGGCTCAAGTTGCTCAAAACATGGTGGCAGCTCCGTACGACGACGACGACGACGACGACGAGATGATGTTGGATGCGCCGTACATCACGCCCCACCCGACGCATTACCACGTTTCTAACCCTCATCCACATAACATCCACCATCATCATCAAAGAGGGGGATCGGTACCCCTTGCGACGCTGACCGAGTCCAGTCCGAGCAGGAGGAACATCACCCCTCCCACCTCGGCGTTCTACACCTCGCACTCCCACCAGCAACGGATCAGAAGGAGCCTGGAGCTGGAGATGGAACTGGACAGGGAGAACGAGGTTGTGATTGTGCCGGACCGGGAGAGGGGGATCCCGAAGGTACCCAAGATCCCGAGGAGCTTTGTTAGCTATGGGGTGGGGAGGGCGGTGGTGGTTGATGTGGAGGAGGAGAGGAGGGTCAAGAGGGAGAGTCTGCAGGGAGTTTTGAAGATGAGGAGGCAGAGGGATAGTGGGATGAGTGGGTTTAGCTGGGGGAGTGGGAGTGGGAGTGGTGGGGGGAATGGGAATAGGAGTGTGTCTGGGATGAGCGGGATGAGTAGTGGTGGGGGGAGTAGTGTTGGGGGGGAGGTGTATGTTCATCCGCAGCAGAGTGGGTGGTGAGCAGTCGCTCGGGAGGCTGTTCTTGGGTGGGGTGTGGTGGGATTGAGATTTGATGATGGGGGGTTGGGTGACGAGCAATAAAAACAACAGATGAAAGAGAAGGGCGGGTCAGTGTTGGAGTGTTGGAGTACGAAAAAGCTCGAGTTTTCAGCAACAAGGGGATGGACGGTGTTGGAGTACGAAAAAGAGTCGGAATATGTTTTGGCGTACATTGTCAAAAAAAGATTGTCTATATGGGACTTGTGCTTGGGTCGTTTTGGCGTTATTTAATCATTTCGTCAAAGTTTGGGGAGTTGGAGTCGGATACCTATTTTCACCACCTGTCTGGCGATTTCGGTGTCGGGGTATCTTTTTTTTTTTTTAAAAAGAGCAAAAGGGGTGTTTGCCAGGTGTTCTTATTTCCTGGAGGAGGATATGTCCCTGATTACCCACTACGGGGGTCTCGGGGGCGTGTTTGGTTTAAGTTTAGCTTCGATGTTCGGATATTTTCTCTCTTCTTTTTCTTTCTCCTTTTCTTTTTCTCTTTCTCTCTCTCTCTACCTACCACACACAGCGAGACTCAACTCACCGTTCATTTGCCTATTGGGCCCTTCCCCTCAGCGGTTGGGTAGCTTCTAGGCTGTGTTGGATTGATTGCGTCAGTTGGTGATGGATGGGTCAGGAGATGAGAGTTTTATGACGATTATTTTATGACCACCGAAACAAAGGGGAAGAAGAAGAAGAAGAAGGAACAAAGAGGAGAGGAGGAGGTTGTTTATGTTATGACCACGTTATGATCAATTGTTATGATATTTGTTTTTTTTCTCTTGTTACATACAGAACTCAGAAGTACCTACCTTAGGACAGAAACAGAACAGAAAAGAGATGTTTATATATTGTATGTACAGTTTGGAGGTGCCAAGAGTGTTAATGGTGATGTAGATAATAGTGAGGGGGTGGTTGTGTGGGAGGAATTTGAGAATTCCACAATGGTTTCCTTAAGAATATGCATGTTTTATGACTGTGTTATGAGGTGTTTTACAGACATGTTCTTTGACCAACGATGACAAGTAATACATCACACTACACGGATACATTAATCATTACAAGGACCATCAACCACGCAAGAAACAACCACACTCAGCCACAAGATTGAATTGCCCTTTCTAGACATGGTAGGAAACACATCCCACATATACATCCCTGGCCCCGCTCAAGCCGCAATAATAATCACTGCACGACCAAACACAACATAACCCCCAAAATATGTACATACAAAGAACGAACGCTGTAGCCTTTCGCAGAACAAATGTATAAGATGCCAAATTATACCACCGCTGTGATCATCACCGATTCGTGACATCAAAACAAAAACCAAAACCAAAGCCAATAAAACCTATTTATAGATGACCACCGCTCCCATCACCACCCACTGTGGCATCCCTGCAGTATTTCATCACCCGAATGAAGCAACAGGGAAAGGGCCCGTAATAATCCCTCCCCTAAAACCCCAATCTCCAGTGACAGCCCATGATGAACAGGATCATGACACGCCGTACATATAGTTCCATGCTCTTATCAGACGCCCAAACACCATGCTTTCTTTCAAGACAGATAAAAACCCAAAACACAACTGCCACCCAACCGTTCTCCCACCCCCCGCATTCAACCCTGTGGTTGATCACCTCTTACAACAGTAGAAAATATCCGTCATATCATACTAGCTGGCCAAGGACAGCACCCTGAGGAACCCGCACATTGGTGATGACCTCCCTAATAGTCGAGCCCCAATAAGGCAAGCTGCTGTAGAACATGGCGCCCATCATGAGGACGAGGAGAGGGATCTATGGTCATGTCAGTATTTCGCTGATGAACAAAAAAGTGCAGCGGAGTGGTACATACCCAAATGAAGAAGAGATTGATGTCTCCACTCAGCCTCTTCATCCTTTCCGCGCGCGCCCGACGAATCCTTTCCCGCTGCTCCACTGTGATGGCGTTCTTGGGACCAATTTCAATCAAAGAAGGCATGTCTTCATCCGAGAGTTGCTCTTCCACCGCTGCGGTAGCAGCCTCCGCAGTGGAAGCCTCCTGGGTCGAAGGTCCGGCTTCATCGTACAGGGCAGCGCACTTGACATCCGCCTCGGCTTCCGCAGTAGCTTGAGCTGCAGATGATTGCTTCTTGTCATAAGCGCCTTGCTGGAAGATCTCGCTGTACGCCGGGGGGCCTGGATTGTTGGAGGCTGAGTGCTAGTGGTTAACGACGAGAGAGCGTGCCATAGCTCCTTGATAGATGAGAAATCCTCCACGTTCGAGTCTGGGCGCGGGGTGCCCAGGTTGGGAACCATCGCTGCTAACCGTTGCATCATCGCTGCCTGGTAGTCTGGCATCTGGGGAATGAACGGCATTGGCAAATTCTGTAGTACGTTGAGCTGCATCGCTTGTTGGAGTTGCTGGAACTGAGTCGTCATATGGTCCCTAAACGCTGTCATGGCGGCTGTCGGTAAGGCAAGCCCACCGAGCCCATCGGTGCCCCGGCGTTGCCGACGAGGCCCATCATCTGCTGGCGGAGTTGGTGCGGTAGCGTTGTTTTCACGCATATCAAGCCAGTCCTCTCCTTCGTCAGCATTCTCCGAGGCTTCGTCACTCTCTTCTGTGGTCGCGAAGGTCGAATACTCTGCACTTTCTTCGCCCTCATCAGCTTCCACCTTGAGACTGTTGTCACTTTCTGGAGCTTTGCTGGCCGGCTCTGGAAGGGCCTTCGTAAGGTTAAGCGCACTGCTGACCCTGCTGTGGAGCGAAACGCCACTGCGAGAACGGGTGTGTGACTCGAAGCGGTTGATTGCTTGAATGACCGCCGGTGATTTGGCCACATCTGCCGCAGTCAGGCCCGACAATGTTCGCAAGGTGGAATCCGCACCATGGGCTGTCAAGAGGCGGATGATATCCGGCCGGTTTTTGAGAGATGCCATGTGCAATGCCGTGTAGCCAGCCTTGTCTCGCACATCGGGATTTGCCCCCCGGGCTAAAAGACCGGCAACGAAGCGATGAAGACCCAAATAGCACGCAAGATGCAAAGCTGTCTGGCCCGTTGTCCTCGTCCTCAGGTTGAACCGAGCGGCATGTGGGCTATCATCAAGGTCGATCATCTCCAAAACATTCAGAAGCTGGGCCTCGATATTGGCGCCGGTTGGTCGGCCATTGAATGATCCTTCCGCCCCAGTCAGCCCGCCCCCAGCGCCGAAGCTGTCCTGTGATTCCGCATTCATGGCGACGATCTGCTGCGCAAATCCAAAGACACCGCCTGCCCTCCCGTTCATCTTGCTGTTGAGGACAGCAAAGGCGAGATTGAGGATCTGCTGTTCGCTGTCCTCCTTGTACATGAACCACACAGGGTGTCCTTGTGTTTCGAGTTGAGCGTCCTTGAAAGTGATCCTTACGCTGCCCGAAGAATCGGCCGGGGGAACGAGACACACGAGAGATTCCGGGCCCCAGAATGTTGTTGTCGTCGCCGGTTTACCACCAAACATGACTTCCACGCCCATCTTGAACCCTTTCCCTAACACAGTGACTTCATAGCCTCCTAGTACCGAACCTTCCTGGGGAACCACCTTGTGTATCACCGGAATTTGGGAAACAGCGGTTGAGATGGCGCTGGCTGGGCCGGACGCGTACATGTTCCTCGGCGCAACTTGAGCAAGAGCAGGACCGGCACGTGGCGTAGGCGTAGTAATGGTTGCCATGGAACTGCTGGGGCTCGGGGCTCGACTTTGGTGGAGCGACGATGTCCCTGAAAACAAACCAGCGCCTCCATTGTCCAGGCTCGTGATTCCGTGAGGATTGAATAGTGATGGTTGGTTGTGATTGGGCGTCGGTGGTCCGCTGGCAAGCGCTGGTGACATCTGTAACTGGCCCGGGGCCATCGTACCTGTTGGCGAAACGAACATTCCATCAGGCGGAAGCCCCAGATGCGCAGGCGGCATGTGTCGATATTGGGGTGATGGTGTTGACGAGACCGAGGGGCCAACGGCTGAGCCCGGTAGCTGTGATACGGGAGACAAGGCCGTTTCGAGCCGTGTCGTAGCCTGCTTCCTCTTCTTCGATGGCTGCTGTCCGGGGAGGGGGCCAGAGGGGGCCGGGCGCACAAGAACACGAGAAGCTTGACTTGGTTGGTCAGGCGGTTGTGAAGGGATCGATGAGTTGCGCCTATCTGCTCCATTTGACTCAGGAGGCGAGGGGTGGAAAATTGTACCATCGACGGCATGCCTATTCATTCCAGCCTGGGCTACATTTTCAGCACCATGGGGAGTCTTGTGATCATCGGTGATCATGATCGAGGGCGATAAAGCCTGGGCAACGAATTCTCCCCTGAAGTCGGTGAGCGTGAAGATGACCTGGAAGCCCATCTTTTCAGTATGGTGTCGGCAATAACACGCAATTCTCATGGGAGCCTCGACGGTCCAGGGTGCACCCGGCTGCACCATATGCACTTGCAGTTGGCCCGATTCGTCAGTCTCCCCCTTGGGAGCTTCCCACTCCCTGACCTCGCCAGTGTTGAAAACAATTACTCGATACAGCTCGTCCTGCTTCCAAAGCTCTTCGTCTTCGGGTTTTTTGACCTTTTTGCGTGCCGCCCGCTTCCGCTCTCGTGATACACAATTTTGGCAGATGGTGACCTCCCCGCCGTCCTGAGGTTTTGGACCTTCATCGCTCCCGTCTGCGGACTGTGAGGACGGTAGAGTCGGCTTTACTCTGGGCACCTTGGCTGCCTTGCGCGCTTGCTCCATGGCCGCCTCTCTGAGCTCCTTGTTCTGCATTGCACTTGTGCAAACAAGCCGAACATGCAACTCCAATGTGTCCGGAGCCGGTTCCGGGGTAGGCTTCGCGAGAAGCTTCGGTTTGCTGATAGTGTACGTGGGAAGATGTATCTTTTTGATACCAGGGGGAAGCGGCGTTAGGTTCAACTTGATCGGAATCTGCGTCTCAACGCGTGACTTGGAGGGTGTTGGGTCAATCGTAAGCCTGAAAGGCTGTGGTTGTGTCAAGAGCCCCCTGTTGTAGTTGAGTGGCGGTGCCACGTTTCCTGGAAACTGTGTCGGAACAGGTGCCATTTGCGTCAAGGCATTCGCATTCACCCCCATTCCCACTGGAGGCCATGTTGGGTAGGGGCTAGCTGCTGGCAGGCCATGGAAGTATTGTGGTGACTGAGGGTTCAACATTCGTGGGGAAAAGGGTGATGTCTCGCGCGATGTTTCGATCGACATGTCATTTGTCGAGTGCTTGAATTCAAAAGGCTTCCCGTAGCTGTCAGCTGGCCATTCGAAATCACTCGCCAAAAAAGAACACTCACCATGTACAGAGTACCGGAATTACCAAATATTAAGGAGTCGGCGTGGCTCGTCTGTGGTGACAATTGTTGAGCTGTTTCATAGCCAGCACTGTTTGGAGAACTGAAGTCTGATTGTGGCTCTATCGCCCCTCCGAAACCTAGCCCGTCAAAACCATTCCGTCCGTCGATAGTTTGCTCCGTCTTCCACTCTGGTTTGATATCCGCCCCGCCGAGCACTGGGCCATCCTTGGGGTTTGTTAATGATGTGCTAGTGACCGTTGTGCTCACTGGGCCGTTGGAAGAACCCGAGTCGGCAAGCGAATTCCGCGAACTGGTGTTCAAATTGACCTGGCCCACGGGAAGAGCATCTGAAGGGGACACAGGGATGGAGAAGTCATCCCCTATTTCGTCCATAGCATCGGGCCCTGAGGGAAGAGGACTCCCATCCGAATCAAAGTATTCTTCTGGAAAGGACTCGTTTCCATATCCTTGCATCATCATGGAAAACTGGCTCTCGTGAGCATACTGGCCGTCGGTTAAATTATCGAACTGGAGGTCGTATGTCGACATTGGTTGGTCCATGTTGGGCGGTTCGCGATTCAACGCGGCCGGTCCTGCCGTGGCCATCGAGGCTGGTATGCGACCAGCTGGGAATGATTTGGGCCGCTGTTGAGCAAATAATCGAGTAAATTGGGATTGGAAACGGTTAGAGGAGGGCAATTCGGCGTGCGCGTCGTGTATGCCGTGGGTTGTTGCCGGTGTCGTGTGCGAACGTCGAAGCAACTCGGACTCGGAGCAATTTAGGGAATGATGTTGTTTTTGTTGGGACAGCAAGAGTCAAAGTGGGAACGAGGCCAAATTGTGCCTAGGCGGGGTTCACAGGGTGTCGCGATGGTCGGGCAGCCGAATCGTCTCCTGGTAAACACGGCGAAAAAGCAAATGTCCAGGCCGATGTGGATGATGGCAACGGAAAGAGAGTGGAGGTGAGGTCCTGGTCCCGATGGCCAGTGGTCGGCGGCGGTTGGGTCGGTGGTCGGGGAGAGAACAGCTCGGAAGGCGGTAAGCGAAAAATGAGCACTGGCCAATTGTCGATGCCGGACCCTTGCAATGGCAAAATCGCCCAGGCTGGCTCGCCCAACACTTGACCCAGAAAGTCAAGTCGTCACTCTCTCGTCACTCTGTCAAAATCCGCTCGACGGTCGTCCGGAAGCCTGTGTTGTGTGGTTTTTGGTGTCTCGGAGCATATAGCTAGCAAGGCAAGGGAAAACAAAAGGTGAGCAAGCTGAAGTAAGGTAAGGAAAGTTGAAGTCGGAGGCACTTGTAACCAAGAGTGAAGACCGGACCGCTTTGCACACCGTGGACCTCTGGGTCAACCTGAAAGTGGGGGCTGTGGAACGCAGGGAAAGCGTGGTGCTTCTGTCAGCCACTGCCAATCCCAAATTTTAGGGTAAAGCTAAGGTACCGCAAGGTGGGAACTGTCACTTGCTGTCAAGCTCTCCCTGACGGATACAGGGAGCACTTGGATATTTCACTTCTAGATATCAGCAGAGACAAAAGTCCTGGGTACGGGAACGTCGGGAGGATTCTCAAACTGAACCCTTCGGGAGGGTCTACCACCGCCGCAGGCACGCATGCTCTTCCTTTTTTTGAGGGTGTTGTGTGCCCCAGATAACCTATCCGTGGATGCGTTCGACAGACAGCTGTCATCCATACTTGCTGCCAGTTGTTCCTGAGTTCGGTGCCTCTTTTTGATGCAACACACACATCACGCATCTGGACTGCGGATCCACCGGCCTAATAAATGTCTTGGTCTGGATCGCAGCAAAGTGGAAGAAGATGGGACGACGCTATTCCGCAATGATGACTTGATGGAGATCCGGACCCATTCACACCTTTTTGAGAGCTGTCACTAGCTTTAACTCTGATAATGTAAATCTGGAGAAGCTGCTCCGTGAGGGCGGCCCTGGGCGCACGGGCACCATCATGAAGATGTCTTCCAAGTCTCAGACGACGAAAATACCATGCTGGAATGGAATCTTCGGTATTTGTGTATCAGTACTGCAGATGATACAAGCGAATTGATATGTCTCTATCGAGGTTTTCACCAAGCGAAATAACAATCCCAGCCTTCCAGTCGCCTGGGTCGACGAACTTGGTCTAACACACCAGAGTCTAGCCTACTATCGTAAGCCTCTCGGCGCCGGAAAGGGGACAAGGGGAAACGCGTCATTTTGTGGACGGTCCGCTGTGGGAACCTGACGCTAGCAGAGAGCACTATCGGCTATAATGATGGATGAATTACGGAACGGTTTCGAGTATTTCTTTTTCCTATTACCGACACCAAAATCGTTCTAAACTCCTCGCTATGGTGAAAATCAAAACGATAAAAAAGGAGGTTGGAGGCAGATGTGAGGTCTCTTGCCTGCCGTTACTGCGTCTGGGTACATGTAAAGAATGTCCCCATCCACCACTGGGCCCTGTTTCTGACCCCAAATGTAGGTAATCCCGGATAATCCGGACTACCGAGTAGTTAGGTACTGTCAGCATTGTGAGTAACGGTTGGTCCCGGTGCTGGGGTCGGTCCTGTGAGTGCCGGAGACTCGTCCGGGAACCGGATAGCCCGTCCTGGGTGTACTGGTGATTCGAGGTCCGTTTCGACGGCGCTGCTAGAACCGTCGAAACGCATGATGGGCCCCTCAGGGCCAGCCGTTGGCGTCTTGATATCCGCCTCACCATGAACCGGCCGCTGAATGACGGTACCACCAATTCGGTACACAGCACGTCGTGTGTCTGTCGAAGGAGGCTCTGTGGCTGGGAGCTCGTCTCCGGAGTTCCTCCGTGGCCGTCGAGCAACAAGCGTGCCCACTCTGCCCCGGATAGGCGGCAAAAACTCTCGGCCATCAGATGTCACAGACATTCCTCTCGAGAAGGTCCGGGGAAGGTAGAAACCCAGCTTCCCAAGCGGGATACTCAGGCCATGTACAACAATACTGCAAATGGCCAGGAACCACACCACAACCTTGACCACCTCCCCCAAATGTTCCACATCCTCCCTCGGCCTCCCATCCACCTCCATCGTCTTCAAAAACTCCAGCGTGATATAAAGGTAAAAGATCGCCGACACCCCCACCGGCCCAAAGAAACCCACAAATATCGCCTGCCTGACCTCCTCAATCTGGGGGATAAACTTGTGAATCGCAAACACCCACGGCAACCTCCTAAACATCAACACCAGCACTCCCAAGATAATCAGCCGATACAACGGCACCACCCCGTCGTTGACCAAAAACTCATGCCACGGACAAACCGCCCCCAGCCACATAAAAACCGACACATTCAGCAGCATATCAATCGTCGGCTGCAACGAATCATCCAACGTCTCCAACCGAAACCAGTCATCCCAAGTAAACGCATTGCCCGCGATAAAACAAGCAAGCACATCATCACTCCCAATCATCCCACAAGTTCCCACGATAAACAACTATCAACAAACTCATTAGCACATTCCACTCAAACCCGCCCTCCCAGGAGCAACTCAACCTACCGCCAGCGAAATAGCAAAAACCAAAAAACTCTCCCTATCCACAAACTTCCTCTCCTCAGCCCAATGCAACAACTGATTCGCCCCCCAACCCACCACCCACCCATAAACCACACTCAACAGTATCGTATACCCCCAAGTCTCCCCAAACCACATCCCCATCGCCCCCTTCACCTCCCCCCCTCCCCACACCACCTGCAGCAAATACAGCCCCAAAAACAAAAAAGGATACCCCAACCCATCATTCGCCCCGCTCTCCGCAATAATAATCTGCTGCAGCTCCTTCGGAACATTATGATCCGCAAATTTCCCCTTCACAATCACGTTGCTCAACACCGGATCAGTAGGCGTCACGCAGCTCCCCACCACCAGCGCTTCCAAGAACCCAATCTTCGGGACTAGACCCCAGATGAGCAGAGAAGTGGAGAGCCACATGGCCGTCATGATCGGGCCTAGCAGCCACAAGAGGGGACACCATTGCTTCTGGAGGTAGCGGGAGGGGAGCTGGACGCCGGCGAGGACTAGCTGAATGCCCAGGACGAGGCGGGTGAAGTAGAGGGTGACGAGATTCAAAGCTTCTTGGGATCCAGAGGTGTACTCGAGGGGTTTGATCAGGTTGGCGGCCGAGGGGGAGAAGGCTACGCCTGCTAGGAGGGAGATTACTTTGTTGTGAAAGTCAGTTAATATCGCCCTTTTGATATGGCGGTTCTTCTGCGGGGGGGAGGGTTATGTCATGTAGGTAAGAAGTATAATAAAGGCAGGGTAAGTAAGTAAGAGGGGGGCTTATGTAAGGTGGGTGAGAGGTGATAGGCAAAGTACCTAGGTAACAGGGGGAGCATGCAACGTAAGTCTATAACAAGGGGCCACATACAAGCCTCACTCAAGTAAAAATTCTCCTTGCACAAATACGACACCAGCCCAAACAGCGATATCCAACCCCCCAGCACACTCAACACAATATTGAAGTTGGTTATCGCCAAGGTAGGCATCTTGGCGCCAAGCTGTCAAACTCTCTCCCCGGCTCCGGCTCCGGGTTGGTTGTGTGGGTCAGCACTTCTTCAATAAACTTCGCCGGGAGCTCCGGAATTCGAGGTCCGAATCCTCCGGACCGGGCGGCGCGGGACCGCTTGTGATTTGTTTTTGGTTGACCTTAAAATCAGCCACCAAAATGTGGTGTGTGTGGTAGCTTCGAGGCTTGATTGAGGGGGCGAATGTTATTGGCGCGGCATTGGATATGTCTAGCTTCTTGCGTTTGACGGATTGTTTGGGTGAGGTGTGAATCAGTATCAAATTTCAAGAGTTGATACGAGCTTAGACTTGTAAACCAATCAACAAAATAGTCAACACTCGCAGCGACGGCAACCGTTATCGCAGCGTCAAGGAAAAAAGAGAGTTTACAAGAACCAGCAAAACGGTGGCGCCAAGCCCGCTTTTGAAGACACTGGTATCCGTGCCCCACTTTTGTGAACACACATCTCAGGCACGGGCAAGACCGATGGGTTGCTGGCAGCCATGATAAAAGGCTCGGTCGATCATAAAGCTTAAAAACTGAGACGAAGGGTGCTCATAGGACTCTCGAGGTGGAGATATTAAGTAAAAAATGCAAAATATAATGATAATTGCGGCCATCGGGAATCGAACCCGACTCTAATGCTTGGAAGGCATTAATGCTAACCACTACACCATGGCCGCTTTGTTGGATGTTAAAATAGCGAGGTCATAGCGCTCATGTTCTAGCTGCTCTGCAGCTACCAGCACGTAGGTATTCGTAAAGCTGCATTGACAAGGTGTCATTATAGTAACATGAGTATCCTGGCCACGTCTCTTGCTTATGCACTTCGAGACTTGCTCTGCCATGCCCTCCGCCGACCAAGATTATCATCCATTAGAGTCACCATGGCCATACACCTCAAAGTCACACAGGAGACACATCGGCCAGAGTCACTGAAAGAGAACAAAGTTGCTACATTAACACCGCCACCGAAAGGAAATGCTGGTTTCTAGTCCTTGTCTAACGCCTGGCTATCCGTTTATCCTCCATGCCCCCCAACCCATTGTCAAAGTAATAATCTAAAATGCTTCCCAGTCCATGTTGGTGTGATTGGTGGTGTAAATGTTTCGTGTGTTTGTTGCGCCGTCATAATGCCAATCCGGATGACGAGAGGACTACCTAACTCCCTCGACTTCTGCTTTGCAAAACTCAATACTATGAAGAACAACATAAGATCTTCGCATGTTAGGTCGTTTTATGTAAGGCATGATGCAGCCCAGAGATGTCGTCGCCAGTCTTGAGTTGTGTGTAACTGTGTGTACCGCGCAAAGGGGGAGGTGAAGAGCCCACGTAGTGACTAGGCATGGATGGCTTTGTCCACCTCTAGAGGCCTCATGCAGCCGCTTGACTCCCATTCCCAGGCAATCAAGCTCCAGTTCAACTCCCGGCGCCAAAACAGGCCAAGACCACGTCCACCATCGGCTCCCCCGAGAGAGGGATGACCGCAACCCCGATCTTCCGCGCTGAGCCCGCCCGTCAACGGCATACGGTGACGAAAGACAACCTTGCCCATGCGGGAGTGGAGTATCGCCATGGAGCACATGACGCAAGGCTCGTGCGTCAGGTACATCTCGAGACCGTGGCACAAGTAGCCATCTGGACTGGGATGTTCCAGCTCAAAGACCTTTCTTTCATCCTCGAGCATGGGCTTGTCCTGGAAGCACTCGTACTCTAGAATAGGTGTCGGATTGGTCTGGGTTTGTCTGTTCTCGCATCGAACCAGCTTTTGAGCAACCATCGAGATGGCACGCATGACACAGTGCGCCATAGGGTTTCCTTCAGGTCCGCATTTGCCTCGCTGGCACCAACGAGCGTCGCCGGCCAAGGCGACAATGGTAGTCTTGTCTTCCTCTCGTTGGATAACGCAAGCACCCATGGCCTCTCCAAAGCCTTCGGCCTGGGATTGGTGGGCGACTTGGTGTGCAAGGCTCATCCAGATAGCCGCATCGTCACTGATCTCGTCCGTGCTGCGGGCGATCATGGATGGATGCGGTCCAAGAGGATTATTCTTGCGGTAGACGGCGGGCCAGAACTGCTGCGACCACATAGCCGCCTGGACCTGAGAAGCGGGTGCGACCATAGGGACGGGGATACTGCGAATAAACACTTCCTCACCCTCCATGCCCTCGAGCTTAGCCAGTTCCTGTCTGACCTCGTCCGCCTTGAGCATAGATTCTGGGCCGGCAATGATGTATATCCAGTTCGACTTGCCGGTGTGGATCTGTCGGCTCTGTTGGGATTCGTTCATGAACTGCGCTTTGAGGTGGGCAGGGAGATCGCAAGGCTTGGCACATCGACGAAGGTGAGGGAAGCACTTAACCACCTCTTCGGACAGCAGCTCTCGCAACATCCTGTCGGCATGGTGAGTAGCTATAGCTAGAGACTGGGGGAGGCGGGGACGTACATGATTGCGGGGTTGGCTGTCTTTAAAGGCGTGCGAGTGATGAGGACCTTCGCAGTTACGTAGTCATCTCGCAGCTCCAGCGTCGTCTTGAGCGGAATGAGGACACCATGTTCGACTTCCCCACGCACGAGATCCTTCACGACGGGGTCTTGAGCGTCAAGAATCCGGTGGATAGAATTCTCTTCCTCGTCCATCTTGGGTAGATGGGTTTCCTCTCGTCGTTGCCGGCGGTTATGTGAGATTGTCGTGAGACGAGGAAACGAAGTTGCAATCGTACACCAAGCACGCCGTGACACAATCAAAAAAGCGGACAATCGAATAGTAATAAATAAACAGGTCGGCAAGCTGACGTGGACGGGAATCCGATGCAGAGTTCCCGACGAAGAGTCAACGATGAAGAGTTGCTTGTGGGGTAAAAGAGAAGGTAGACGATGGTGGAGGAGAGAGCCAAAACCAAACGACATTGAGCCAGAGGAAATAATGGGCACGCAAAGATCAGGACTTCGGACGAGAAACCATGGCAAGCCACCGCTTCAAGCGACTGCCAGAGCAAGAGCACTTAGACGGCCCGGTCCTCACGGACAAGAAGAGGCAAGCAACAAGCAAGGCTGCCTGGCTGCATCATCTGTTGTTTCTTCAACGAGAATCAGACAAAAAAATTATAGACAGGAGCTCCACCCTGTTCCTGGACCCTGGTTTTGGTGTCAGTTCCGCGGCAGGCACAATGCCACTGGCAAGTCCAGGGCAACGCTTGTGATGAACCCCAACCCCACCATCCGTTGGTCTTTTTGGTGACCAGCAACTGCGGGGTAGGATTCCCCGCAAAGCAAGCTCCCCCATTTTGTTATTATTACAAAATCCATTCGATGAAACTTCAATTGCACATTTGAATTGCTAACTGTTTTGTTTTTTCCAGAGATCAGAGCGTCTTGATAAGTCCAACTCCCGGATAATATAATGCCCTTTAAACGGCCCGTTTTCGCGCTGCCAGGTTCCAGCTTCTTTCACAGCCCCTCTTTCAGAAGCGGCAGAAGCATTTGACCAGTCTCAGCCAGTAGAAGAAGGATGGACACCCCGACTTAGATGGAGACAGATGGAGACAAAGGACCACAATGCCGTTGTTGCTGGTGGCGTTGTTGTTGCTTCTTCTTTTTCTTCTCCATTCGCTCTGACTGGCTCATGCTCGCTTACCGGCGGGTGGTATTCATCAGCTCTCATCCGCCAACGCACCCACACCATCCCATCCTCTCCGCAGCAAGCGGGCGGGTGGTGTGGTGCCGAGCAACGCATTGGATGCATACCAGGCTTTTTGACATCGGAAAGCCGCCGGTCTTGGCAGGTGACCCCGTTCTAGCGTGGGGGGCACACTCGCATTCCTGCCTCCCCCCATGTCGTGCTGAGGTGCATATGCATCGCAGGATGCAGGCGGACGCAGTAGCAGCAGCACGACGCCCATCTTGGAGAAGGCCAGCCTGTCACATTTCCCATGTCGAGCACGTCGCTTCGTGGGGGGGGTGCGAGTGATGATGAGGCATGATGAGGCATGATGAGGCACGATTACCTTGGCATGGCTTCTTCGGTGACGGAACTCCGAGTGCGGAGGGGGGCTGTGGGTGGTTGGAATTGAGCTTGCCGCAACTGAAAGAGCCAAGCCAGCGGCTCTCTGCAACAAGAAAAGATCCCCATCTTCCTCAATATGGGAAAGCCTCCTTTTGCGGAGGGTGCATCGACTACACTTGTTGCATCACTATTGAGCCGTGCACATCGCATCTGGGGAAATGAAACCCGTGTCAGACTGCGTGTATCTCTGGAATTTCGGACCCCGATGGCCCGTCTTGGTGGTAATAATCGCCGGGATGGGGCTAGACAGGGCGCTCAACAAAAGGCTCAAAGAGAGGGTGGAGGACTGGTACCCTCTACATATTTGAGGGTACCTCCTGAGACCAACACCACAACCACCGTCGTCTCTCTGTTTATCTTCTAGACCTCTTTGTTTATATTTTAGACCTATCTATCTATCTATCTATCTTTTAGCTGTTGGCCCGAGCTAGTCACATACCTTCTCTGTATCTCTCTTCAGCCTTCCCTTGCACAACACACGCCTGCTCAACAAACCACGGACGTTCCGGATCAAGCCAACAAAGCCCGTTCCTGGTTGCCCTCCCGTGTTCAGTTGCGCAGCGGACGCCAAGAAGGCCACCACCCATCATCGACAGGCTCAGGCGCAGTCGCAGGCCGACTTTTGTCTTTCGGGGTGTCACAGAAGAGGGCCGACAAGTCGAACGTCAGGTCATTTGCCGTGGCCTCATCAAGTACGACGGCCGTATAGTATACCCCAGACCATTCTCATCAGCTCTCATCTCGCAGAGCTTGGCATCGGCAGTCTCGACATGCTGGGCAGCCTCCGACCACAACAAGAGACAGAGCAGAAAGGGTGATTTGAGTCACCCGCCCGGGCGTCACCCCACGACCCTTTGGGAAAGGAGCAAGGTTACGTCACTTCGTTTCCACCGGATACACCCTGCCAAGTCTTCAGGCCAAGACGCTTGTCGACCCTAAGTCGTCTTAGCCACTCGAGAGAGACAGAATATTCTCGGACGACGTCAAAGTCCGTCCATCCCATCAATAACTTGGAAAAAGTCGTTCACGTAAGTTATGCTTCGCTTCAGTCAGATGCTCCGTCGGTGGCGATCAAAGTCAGATCTTTGCCGCGAAATAGAGTTTATTGCTGCCGAATTCTGGAATCCTGCTGGAACCCTGACGGAACCAGTGGAAACCCTTGACCACTTTGACGGTCCCCATGGGAGCTTTAGGGCTTGATCAGCACCGAATATTTTGTGCAGCCCGGCGTGGACCCCTGCCCTTTGTTTCTGCCGCTAATTGGTGCTTAGATAGCGCTGCAACCCCACTAAAGGGATCCCTGCCACATGCTGCAGACGCGCCATCCGGAGTCGACTTTTGATCTCAAAGTCTCCAGTCGTCCCTCTTCCATGCCACCGCACGCACTCTGGGCTAACCCTCCGAGATCAACCCAACGCAAAAGAAAAGGTCTTTGTCCTCCTCCTCTCTTTTCTCTCTCGAGCTTCAAGAATCGCTCTTCACCACAATCTTCTTCTACATCTTTGCAAACACACTTAGCCACATCACCGCACAATACCGTCACCACGGCTGACCTGGCATCTTACTTCAAAGACTCGTTCCCAGTTTCGCAGCCATCGTCGCTGCGAAAACTGGCGATGAACCATATGATCAAATCGTCGGCTACTGCACCATCATCACCTTCGATCCGTCCCAACGGGCGACCCATTCCAGGAGCGCACCAGTTCCACGATGGATTGCTGCCGCCAGCTGCCGCGTCGTGGTCGAGCGCACTAAAGGATCTCAACGATTTCGACCTCTTGTCACATCCAACACGCTCTGGATTCCAGCAGCACTATGACTCCCCGTACTCGCGCAGCATATCGTCCACCGCCCCTGGATCACCGCGAATGTGAGTCGATGGCAATTTTTGCTTTTCAGCGAGATTTTGTGCGAAACCTTGTTGCGCCTTTTTTTCCACCTGGCGCATGTTAGCCCTGTCATACTTGTGCATCCCGCTGTCATGTCAGTTTGGCTGACTAGTGTTCGAATCAGTCCACCCCTTCGACAGAACTCCGGCAGCCATACTCCAAGGGTCCGGCCACATGCCACCACGCTCAACATTCCGGGCATGACCCGGTCCAAGGCATCCCCCGACGGCAGAATCCCCGACCGCGATGTCGCTGCCAAGCTGGTCATTATCATGGTCGGTCTGCCTGCTCGAGGCAAGTCCTATATCACCAAAAAGATTCAGCGTTACTTGTCGTGGCAACAACACAATACCAAGATTTTCAATGTTGGAAATCGTAGGCGTCTCGCGGCAGGGGTGGCCAACTCCGGGAGTGGATCCCCGACGTCGGCCACCAACGGAGGAGTCGATGTGCCCACCCAGGCCGCTACCATCCTCCTAAATGGCACCAAGGGTCCTGACATTATTGTAGAGGATGAGCCGACAAAGCTGGACCTAAATGGGGAGCCAAAGCCCCGCACCAAGATTGATCAGTCGGCCAAGTTTTTCGATCCTAACAACGAGATCGCAGCCAAGCTGCGCGAACAGGTCGCTCTCGACACCCTGGATGAGCTGTTGGCTTATCTTCTCCATGGGGGTGGTGCTGTCGGTATCCTCGATGCTACAAACAGCACCATCAAGCGGCGAAAGCTGCTTGTAGACCACATCAAGGCCCGCGAACCAAAGTTGGGAATTCTGTTTATCGAAAGCATCTGCCACGATCAGAATCTTTTGGAAGCCAACATGCGCCTGAAGCTTTCTGGGCCCGACTACAAGGACAAGGATCCCGTCAAGTCGTTGGCCGACTTCAAGGAGAGAGTCAAAGCCTATGAAAGCGCATATGAACCCTTGGGCCAGTGGGAGGAAGATCAACACCTCCCATACATCCAGGTAAGGCGTCTTTGAACATGTGGTTGGCCCGACTACGTCCACTAACGATTGTCGCAAAGATGATTGATGTCGGGAGAAAGCTCGTGTACCATCGGCTTAAGGGGTTCTTGAGCGGTGGCATCGCTTCCTACTTGACCACATTTAATCTGTCACCACGGCAGATTTGGATCACCCGCCACGGCCAGAGTCAGGATAACCAACTGCAAAAGCTGGGCGGTGACTCTGACTTGACCGAGAGAGGTCACTGTTATGGGCTCGCGCTTTACAACTTTACGACGTACAAGCGCAAGGAGTGGCTGATCGAACAGAAGAACAAAATCGCGCAGTCGAGCTTCCCACCTCTGCCTGGTGATCACACGCCGCCGTATCCAGAGCTCAACCAGGAGCTTGAGGACAAAAACTTTTGCGTGTGGACGTCTATGTTGCAACGCAGCGTGCAGACGGCCGAATACTTCGACGCGGACGAAGATTACGACGTGAAGGCTTGGGAAATGCTGAACGAGCTCAACGCCGGCTCCTTTGAGGGGATGACCTACGAAGAAATTGCGCAAAGGTACCCCGAGGAGTACCAGAAACGATCGCAAGACAAGCTCCAGTATATCTATCCTGGAGTTGGAGGCGAGGGTTATCTTCAGGTTATCAGCCGCCTCCGCGATATGGTCCGGGAGATTGAACGCATCACCGATCACCTGCTCATCATCGGACACCGATCGGTATGTCGTGTTTTGATGGCGTACTTCATGGACCTCACTCGTGACGACATTGCGGACCTCGACGTTCCGCTTGGCATCCTTTATGCCATTGAGCCCAAGCCGTATGGGATCGAGTTCCATGCCTACAAGTACAACGAGGAGCAGGGCTGGTTCGATGAGCTTCCCAACTACAAGCCTAGGAAGACGGTGGATAGGAATTCCTGATGGAGCTTTCGGTGCCTCATCATGTGTAACACTAGGCGGCGAACATGCATGTCGGATATGTTTGCCGCATTTTGATTTTGATTTCGGCGTACCGGCTTTGGGGCGAATACCGTGGCCGCACCACAACTCATTTGGTTTTTGACATTTACTGGGAGCAGATATCACAGAGGCGTTTTAGGGATCGGGGTAATGACTTAATGGACTGGGAATGGACGGACGGGAGGGGGTCAACGCGACGAACACGTACACAACACAACACACGCACATGAGGGACACAACAACGGCATACATTTACCATTCATGGGTTTGGATGCAATGGGCTGTTTCCAAGATAGCTTGGGGCTTTATCACAACGCTCACGCAAGCGTTACGCCTGCCATTTTCAGCACTTTTGCCTCTGCATGCTGATCTCTTCCTCGAAGCCTCGTTTATTTTTTTTGTTTTGTTCTTTTTCTGGGTGTGTTTTCATGATGAAAGGGGAAGCAGAGCGCAGCGCATGTAGAGGGGGCTGGAAACTGGGTGTGATTTTTTTGCGGAGAAGCCCCAGGTTTGCAAAAAGTTGTTGTTTTGCACTGTACAAGAAGAAGAGGAAGAAGCACACTACTATTGATACCATTGCAACCAAAGCTAGACATGTAAACTCATGATAGAACAAGGCTGGTCAGAGAGAGATGGATGGCTTTGTTCAGCCGGGAGGGTTTTTATTGGGGTTTCTGTCGTAGACATGGGGCGTTAGTGGGATGGATATCTGGTAGCGTTGAGCTTGTTGCTGCATATATATTTGTTATCAACAGGTTCTGGCTTTGTGGTTGTGTCTAGTTGTGTGGTTGTGATGTTTTGCGTCTGAAGATTTTGTTTAGGAGTTTCTTGAGCCGTTGGCGTGAGGCTTTTCTGTTGGGTGTTTGGGTTCGGTGGGTGTTATTGGCTGGGGGAGAGGGTCTGTTGTTGATATTGGTTTGAGTATTTAAATATCAAATAATGTTTAATGCGTTCTTTTGCGTCCCTTGACATCTGGTTATGGTCGAACACCTCACCAGGTTAGAGATGGATGGGAGTGAAACTGTCTGTTGACTAAGTGTGACAGCTGTTGGTATTCAGTTTATGTTTTTTGTCAAGCCATACATGTGCCTGTCACGAGCAACGGTCTAAGCAGTGTCCCCTTGCGAAGTTTCATCAAAAGGAGCAAAATGGTCAGGAAAAGTCAAAATTGTCACCACTTTATCCGCGTGTGACCAGAACAATATACTAATACGAACCAACGATAAAAAAAAAACATAAATGTTGTCAAGATCCCAGATATTAGAAACTAACTAGCCTTTTTTCAAACTTCAAATTTGAACCAACAAAGTGACAATTATCGTTGACGTTTTTCGATATCATTGACTCTTGAATCTTGATGTCAAAGTTACCCACACACACACACACACACACACACACACACAAGAAGGCCCTAGCCCCACCCAGGCCCTGAAAGCGGTGGGGTGGGGTCGAAACGGAATGTGGGCGGGGGCGGTTGGTGGTAGGGTTACCCTTGTAACTGAAAGAACCCTGGTGAGTTGACGGTTGGAAGACGTGGGGGTCAATATTCGAGATTTCTGATCCTTCTGCTCAGAAAACAGAAACAACTTGGGAGACGGGGATGGATGAATGCGTGAGAGAGGGTATCTGAAATCTTGGTTGGTAAGTGTAAGTTTTTCAGATGGACCTGCCTTTCTATATGTAAAGAGTGAGGGCTTGCATCAAGCAAGCAAGCAAGCATTGCTATCACCAACATCACCAACGGGCGCAGATACGAGAACACGAGCCTCCTCTCTCCCCTTATTACCCTCCCCCTTCTATTTTGTCTATATATCTATCCCCCAGATACCCCCCCAGATAACCCCTCCTTCCCCAATCCAGAATCAAACCGTCTTCCCAAAATACGTCACATCCTCCTCCAGCCTCCCCTCCACCCACCTCGCCCACCCCCCAAACCCCCCATAATATCCCTCCTCCACAACCCCATTCAAATACCTCAACCACCTCCCAATCCCCAACTGTATCCCTTCCTTCCCCTCCGTCTTCCTCCTCGGATCCTTCCCCTCCTTCCACCCCTGCTCCTCCTTCACCACCCCATCCTCCCCCACCACCGTCCTCTTCTCCCTCTCCGCGCTCCCCATCATCTCCCCCTCCGTCACCACCGCCATCACCATCTTCAACGCCACCCAGTGCGCCCCCAACAACACCGAGACTTGATTACCCGGTATATCCACCAAAACCTGAAACTCCTCATGAGGCAGCATCATCCACCACGAGTAATGCTCCGTCATGGCTTGATACCCCTCCCAGCTGCTGCGGTATAGACTCTCGGCCATGTTTAGCAGTAATTCCCAGTATCTTCTCTGCGTTCCCTGTCTTGGCACGATTCTCTCCAAATGTTTGATAGCATTCACCGCGCCATCCACCCATTCTTTTTTTACGAGGGGAAGTTGCCGCATGTGTGGTTCTAGCAGGGAGTTGGAGTGCTGAGGCTGGAGCAGCTCGCCAAACATCAGCCGCTTGCCGCGGGAGAACATGGCGATGGAGACGATGACGACGCCGCGGACAAAGGTCATGTACTCGGCCATGCCGTCGTCTAGGAGGGTGGACTGGTAGGTGAGGGTGAAGCAGGTTGCCATGAGGGCGTTGCCTTCTTCTTCTAGGTTGTTGTTGTCCTTACTAGATTGGGATTGGTGGTTTTCGGTGGTGGTTGGGATGCTGCCGAGGGCTTTTTTGATGGATTTTATGGCTTTCAACCGGTGGGACATTGCGGGGGTTAAAGTAACTGATGGGTCGGACTGCAGCAGGTGGGAGGCGCTATACCCGAGGATGGCGTGCATGAGGTAGGGGTGGGATTGGGAGAGGTGGGGGACTTCGTGGAGCCAGAGGGGTTCGGAGCCGATTGGGTGGTGGGGATAGCATTGGGATAGAAAATGGTGGTATAAACGGAGGTCGAGGAGGGAGAAGAGGGGGAGGGTGTTGCTGGGTTGGTGGATTATGGTTGGTAAAGATGGGTATTCACAGGTGAGGCCGGTTTTGAGGCAGTGGCCGCAGGAGGGGCGGGTTTCTTGACACTGTTTGACATGGGTAAGTCACCTGCTTCGCGGTATAGGGAGGGAAAGGCAGAAGGATACCTTTATGCGTCGACGTTTACAGTTGAAACATCCCCTCCGGCTTTTGGTGTGTCCTCTTCTCTCCAGGCGTTGTTTCCCTGCTGCTGTCATTCCACTGCCACTGCTATTTCCTCCAGAAGTCTGACCTCCACCTCCACCGCCGCCATGGCTGGAAGAAGCAGCTGGACTACCACCGCCGCTGCTGCCATCGTTATACCCCGTCCCAGAGACGGCAGAAGGGTCGAAGCTGGGGAGTTGGAGTTGGTTCTGAGGATAATGCTGCCCGTAACTGCTTGGACTGTGGGCGTTGTGAAGAGCGAGGGCAGTGGTATTGCTTGGTAGGGCTGGTACTGTCAATAGAGACGGGGGAGGGACTGGGTTGAGATTCTGGAGGGTTGCGTCTGATGCTGATGATAACAAATCATGGCGGTTGCTGGAGGTGGAAGCGGACGCTGAGCTCTCTTCGGCAAGGTAGTCGATATCTTCGTGGGGATGGTGAGGTTGTTGGTGATAAAAGGCGGTATAGTCAAACTCAGGGGTTCCCGTAGTGGCGCTGAGACCTAGGAGAGACAGGGCTGGGTTCATATTTGGGTTGAGGTTGGGGTCCAACTCGTTGTCATTGTTAGGGTTATTATAGTTCATCTTGAGTTTGCGTGATCGAGGTTATTGCTGGACGGGTTGTTAGATACCTTACTCTGAGAAACATCCAAGGCGACGAAAAATACTAAGAGTAAGAGATAGTAGGTATACTTAACTTACCTACGCCAAGATGATTAATTATTTGTAAACCACCGTTGAAATGAATCAAGGGGTATCACGTGTGTTTTTTGTGCAAGTGACGGTGTGTTGAATATGCCCAAGGCTTTCTTCCCCAAATCAAGAGTCCGACGCAGAAATGTCCCTATAGACCCGCCAAGAGTGGCAGTGTGATCATAGTCCTGCAACGGATGCTGTCCTATTGGGTACCTTGCGAGCTTTTACTCAAACATGCTGGGAGGATAAAAACCCCAAAACGTGCACGAGGCTGTGGGTGTGATGTCGCTTGTCGATCCCCGAAAGTATGTCACTAAATCTCAAAGAGGAAGGAGGTTAAGTCTTCGTTCGTTCTCAAGCGAGTTGACAGCACACCGAGAACGAGCTTGAATTGCCGTTGAGTTACAGTATCTAAGTAGTGTAGAAGAAGTCAATAAGTAAAATTGACCGCGTCAGTCAACTATGATTTCGTAATTTGACTCCTCTATAGTTATAGCGCTAATCCTAATTTGTCACTGTGTTGGTAGGAAACAGTTACCCTGTTGGGACGACATTCGGACGAAGCCTCCGTGACAAACAGTACCTTATCCACATCCCCGTCACCGCTTCGTCCCGCTGTCCTAGTCCCCGTATCCGGCACTCGGCAGTCAACGCCACAAATACAATTTAAAGGGCGCGATAGCGTGGACAGGCGACGTTGAGGCTCTTGAACATTCTTCGCAGTTAAGATCTCAAAAGGGAAGTCGAAAAAAAAACCCATCCAGTTAGATGCTCTGAAACCCAAACCCCGGCCGGCCGGCCCGCGCGGGGTCGACGTTGATCGGGTCATATGTCCCTCCGACGAGCCACTCTCGGCCCTTCTTGCTGCGCGAGATATAGGCAGCGACGACACCGATGGGGTGGTTTGGCAATATTTCTCTGGGATTCTGGGATCCTGGGCTCGATTTCTCAGCCCTGCTGGGCGAATGCTACGCCCACGACCTGCATGTGTTGGGAGCGTTGATGCAGAAGCGTATTTGGACCTGTCAGGGACCCTTGAAGAGTGAATATCGGCGTTGACACTGACATCATGTCGGCAGCTGTTATGGTGATTTTTAGGACTTGCGGATAGGGCACTACTTGTGGTGGTTGCGTCGAGGGTGGCTGCGTGCTCCTGTCCGGAGATATATTACCTATCTTGCCCGGCTCTTCGTTCTCACATACCTGGGGCAGCTTATGAGCGAATTTGTCATGTTGAGAATTATTAATTCCCTGAATTGAAGATGGTCGATGATGTAAAGCCTTAACCGGCGGAAGCTCGAGACAAAAGTAAGGGGTAACCTAGGGTTTGAGAACCAGAAATGAGAGGACAGGAAATGATGACAGGGTGTGTAACAGCACTGACTGAACGGGGAAGCCATCGACAGACTTCAAGGTAAGATATACGCACTGATCCAGATGGGCCGACCGCGGTCTCCGCAGCCGATAGCTTTCAGTCTTCCTCCGCTGGGGCCTTGCTCGCACCAGATGATGTTTCATGCGAAGCGCTCGACGTATGAGTGAATGACTTCGTTGTCAATCGCCGTGTGCCGACTTCCGGACAATATTGAAATCAACTGATGATTTGATACCGAAAAAGTTCGGGACCGAAGGAAATGCGAGGAGGCAAGATGTGCCGAGAAGAAGAAGTGAGAAGAGTGCAACTGACTGCTTGTGTCGGTGAGTTAGAGTGCTGCTTCCATCGAGATGAAGACATGTGTCTGTCCTCCAGACTGACTTGCTGTTGCGTGCTTCGGTGAGTGTCAGCAAGACTTACAAACCGATGGCTGATCGGTTTCTCGGTCCCCAATGATATGCTGCACTCTCCGAGCAATAGGCTCCTCGGATATCGTGTGTTGTTGTAAGAGCAGTCGTCGTGACCGTGTCTCAGTTTCCATCACAGTATGCTGCACCTGCTTGGCAACGAAGACTTTCCAAGCTTTTATGTAGTAAGTGACCGTTGTCGTGGCCTGGTGTTTCAGTTGGTAAAGGTAGATTGGCGATAAAGTTGATTCAGAAGCTGCGGCCATCCGTCTCAACCAGTTGGCGTTCTCGGACTGAGAGATGCTGGGATGCGGTGGCTCATCACCTCGCTCCAGCACATATGAAGCGCAAGCCGTATGCTGTAGATCGTTACTCTGAACAGTAGGTCAGTGAGGCTGGTAAGGCGTTGGGATTGCGCAGAGGCGTCGGAGAGGGCTTGTCGGCGGTGAGGGCTGATGAATCACTTCTCCTCACATCCTCACGTCTCAGGGCTCAGTCACCAGCAATGCTCCTCTGATATATCATTTTGAGATGCCGTCGGCTGGGAGCTTAAAGTTGTTGATAACAAAGATCTGAATTTAAAACACACCAAAAGTCCTCGCAGCATGAGCAGCAATCCGTCGGCGTGTAACTGTTCTCCAACCTGAGTTCTGTCGCTCCAAAATAAAAGTAGGTGGTTACACCGCTTCCAACCACTCGCTGCGCATGCAGTGAGGAAGACCAGCCTACTTTTTATATCTGAACGGAAATAATACTCGTGGGCGTTTGTTTGTCAGCACTTACTTTCTCCGCCTCATGGGAATAGGGGATGGCTTCGGGTAGACTTGACTGTGCCTCCAGAACACCCTCGTTCAAGAACTTCCACCTCAAAATTCCAGCCAATGATTCAGCTTTTCGTCATGATGGCTGACGGCTGTGATAAGGCACGAAAATAATCAAGACAATTTCTCGGTTCCCGGTTCTTCGGAACTTTTGAAGGCCCAAGACGGCTCGGGAGGGAAGGGAAGGAAAGAATAGAATTAAAATCAGACACAGGCTGGGGAAGACGACGCTTGGCGGTTGGGTAGCACAAATCCCGGGATTTCGCGTTCTCTACCCGTCGTTTGTGGTCAAGGTGAGATTTAATATCAGAGAGCATCACCAATGAGAAGGAATGGTTGCCAATGGCGAGATGGGTAGACCGCACGGTACTACTGTCGTGCTTGTTGGATGAAATGGGAGCCGTGGGACCTTGCGTATTGCAGTAGGTGTTGAAAATCAAGGTTCGGGGAGCACCATTGAGCCATCCGGCTCGGGTGTCCAGTGTCTGTCAGTCTCGACCTCACCCGCTCAGTCGCAAGGTCGGCAGATGGCGGGAAACCGGCGATTCTGTCCCAAAATCAGGATGAACTGCCGTGAGCTGGTCGAGGTGAGATGCTCCACGTGTCCCCGCAGTCAAAAGGCCTGCAGATGGCTGAAACGAATCCAGCCGACCCTGTCTCGCCTGAAAGTTTGAACGGGCGCAGAGAGGTGTGGACGGCGCGGCGGCTCTCAGGAAATCCCCTGGAACTTGCAGTTCGGCGTTAAGGAAACGAACAAGCGAAGGATTGACAAACAGAAACTTGTTATCTTTTGCTTTCGTGATCCTTGGCTTACCGCAATATCCCACTGGATCCGCAAAAGAACCAGGTAAAAATCTCTTTTGGGATCTCGATGTCAGTCTTCCAGAACACGAGCCATGGAGATCTGCGGTCCAGGTTCTTCGCCTTGCCCAGGCTGCGCTAGCCTAGCGTGGAAAACAAGCATTTGCCCCTCGTCCCAAACAGGGGAACACGTGCTGTCGTGGCTCCGGAGCGCTGGATGCAATTTCGCTTGCGATCCGGAACAGCGATCGATTGAAGAGATCCACGTCGCCAAAAAGGTCGAAAGTTCAATTCTTCTTGTTGATATTTCAACTTGTAAAAGACAAAAGCGACCGGCTGAGCGCTTGTTTGCTTGCGCGCGCGAAGCTGGCGTCAAAGGGGTCATCCCCACTCTTAATCCGCAAAGGTGTGTTTCGAACTGGATCGGACGACAGCTGAGAGATGTGGATTCGTCATAGGATCCAGCTTCGGCGCCTTGGGGGGAGCTCGGACAAATACCCCGCCAAGAATGGCGATAACAGTAAATGGCTTGCGTAATGCTGCGCTGGCAAAGGCCTGGAAGAAGATAGGTCACTCTGATCATAATTTTCAGGTGGTAATTCTCGAAAAAAGAGTGCCTTGTTCCTGCAGCAGCGAGCCATTTTCTCCTGCCATGGATGCGAGAGTTCCGTACCTGCATCCCCGGATTGCTTTCGATTGGTGAGGTGCCGCTATTTGTGGGGCCGGGTTTTTTGGTAAACCCACCATGTTGGTCAGCCCAGCGGAGGCGCGAGCAGCTCCGACAGGCATCATGAACAATCAACATGGGGGTTCAAGCCCCACTCTGGACCTCTTGCGACGAACGGCGACAACAGTGACACCTCCATCACCCGCCCGATAATTCCAGCGATTTGTTTGGTTATTCCGGCCGAACCTACTGCTTTAGTTTGTTCCATAAACCGCACTGGGAAGACACACCTCGGCCCTAGGCCGGCAAAGCCCAGACTCGCGGCTAGATGCAAGTTTAGGAAATATTGTTGAAAGATGTCGACTGATGGGGAAGGCCGTGGGGATTGACGGACGGACACTGACGTGAGCTGAATGGGACAAGTGTTTCTTGTTCCGCAGATGGCCCTTGCGTTGACTGCCCGAGCTCTCCATCCCTAGGAATGTGAAGAGCGCTGGAGGGGGGTTGGTGCCATCGACAGCTCGCCTCAACTGGGCCTCGGAAGTGGTTGGGTTGCTGTGGCCGCATTTGATGGCTTCCCCAGGGCAGAGTGTGGCGCTCTCTGAGATGCAGACTGGATTGTGAGAGCCTATGGAATCGCAGCGTGTCCACGAAAATGAAGGCCACCAAGGCAAAGTTGGCGGTGAAAATGTTTGTGATGATGGTTGCAGGTTGTGATGGGCGACATGATGAAGGCTGGTTCTTCTCTCAGTCCTTCTATAAGTGAACTGCGAGCCCAGCATTGCCTCTGAGGATGAGTGAATCCAGACGCTCACACGCTTCACCCGGAATCAACCTGAAATCAATAGCAGCAATCAAAGTTCCCGACTTTGTGGCCCTGTCTCCCGTCTCATTCGCCTGAGTGGGGCACACAAACACCCACACCCCCCCTCCTGCTGCCGAGCTCGCACAAATATTCTCTCAATTCACCCCCCCCTTCTCCTGTTCCTGAACCTGTGCCTGGATTGCCCCTGCCTTTCCCGCCCTGCCAAAAAAGAACGACCTGACAACCCTGGTCGCTCACTTAAAACACCATAACCCCCCCCCCCCCCACCTTCTCTCTTTCCATCTCGTCTCTCAACCTCACCCTCGGTCACGGGCCTTTCCATTCCTTTTCACTGCATTTGGGTTGCCAGCTTCGACCGTCGTACATTTGACCTTTTTTTCATCATCACGCCTTGATCAGGTCACCCTTGTGGTCTCTGTCCAACCCGTTTCCCGCAAATTCGCATCACTCCTTCTGCGTCTTTGACAGACAGCGACAGCAACACAACATAACAGCGACTGGCCATCTGCTTCGGCTTCCCTTACCTTCCTTTCTTGATTCTTGACTGGATACAAGACTTTCATTCCTTTCACGAACAAGTCGTCGTGCTGGCAATACAATTACCCACGACCAGGCCCATTTCGACCACCCACAGTTTATACCCAATAGCATTGGCTTCCAGGTTACCTATCACTTTTCACCAAGCAAAAATGCATTTCAAAACTGTTCTCGCGCTGGCCGCCGCCGGCCTCGCTGGCCAGGCTGTTGCGGGTCCTCACCACCACCAGCATGGCGTCAGACATGTTCACGACAAGCGCGCCATTGTGACTGAGCTTGTCACCGTCACCAATTGGGTTACTGTCACTGTCACCGGCCACTCGCCCACCGGCACTCGCCGCCAGTTCTACAGCAACACTCGCAAAGCCAAGAAGGTCAAGCCTACTCCTTCCAGCCAGGCCGCTCCTGTTCCGCCTCCTCCTGCGTCGGTTGCACCTGCCCCTGCCCCAACCACCATCATCACTCGGGCTCGTCCCGTTAGCGTCGACCCTGAGCCCACTGTCGCTCCGGCTGAGCCCCCCAAGAGCGAGGCCGCCTCTCCCCCCCCCCTCCCCCTCCTCCCGCTCCTGTTGTGGTCTCTAGCCAGCCTCCTGCGGTTGTCAACACCCCGGAACCGGTTCCAGCTCCGGCCCCTGCCCCCGCTCCGGTCCCGGCTCCGGCTCCGGCCCCCGCACCAAAGGGTCAGAGACTCGGAGCAGGCTTGGCCTACAACAACCCTAACCTGTTGCAAAAGTTCTTGGAATCTGGCACCAAGATTGGCTGGACCTACAACTGGGGTCAACGTGATGATTCTGGCACCGGCCTTCCCTTCATCCCCACCCTTTGGGGTCTCAAGCTGGATTTCCCTCAGGTCTGGCCTGCCAATGCCCAGAGAGCCATCGATTCGGGCTCCCCATGCCTTTTCAGCTTCAACGAGCCTGATCATGAGACCCAGGCTAACCTCTCCCCCGAGGTTGCCGCCGCCAAGCACAAGGAGCTCATGAACCCCTTCCAGGGCAAGGCTCGGATCGGTTCTCCATCCATCACCAACAGTGGCTCTCCCACCCAGGGTATCGAGTGGATGAAGAAGTTCTTCGCTGCTTGCAACGGCGGGTGTGCCGTCGACTTTGTCAACATTCACATCTACGGATTCGATGTCGACACCTTCTTGGCCCACCTCATCAAGGTGAATGAGCTGTTCAAGAAGCCTGTGTGGATCACCGAGTTTGGGCTTAATGGGTCGGACGAGGAGATCAGCCAGCAGCTCAAGACTATCATTGACGCCATTGAGAACGACCCCAAGTATGCCTTTGTTGAGGCTTACTCTTACTTCATGGTTGAGGAAGGTATCATGGTCAAGGGCAACCAGCCCAGTCGTTATGGCAAGACTTTTGCCTATGGAGGTTAACGCCCGAAAGTCGATAATCTCAGGATATGAGAAGAGGAAAAGTTGACGACATCTTATCCGATTCATGAACAAAGTTATGGTTCTGTTTTTCAGGGAGGGATTTTTTCGGAATTCGCGGTTCTTCGCTTCTTTATATGTGTCTTGTTTCTTGCAGGATATTTTCCAGGCTACTTGGTCACACGGAATATTCTTTCGGGCACAAGGACATGGGCACTTGCCAGCATTGGCTGGTTTTTTTTTTTACTTTTCGATTTGTACATATTTGATTCTTTTCTTCTTCTTCTTTTCTACTGTTTTATGCTTCTCTTGTGTCACAAGGAATGCAGTTATGAAAAGATATGTGTATGGAAATGGTATGGGGAACAACGGACAAACGGGATACACTGGAGCTGGGGATACAGGTTACGGCACAACAAGCAAAGAATCGAGGCATTTTCTGGGAGCGAAAAGCGGGGAATGGACATGAGACAAGAAGTAGATAGATTCATGACGATCGCTTACGCTTCCTACTACTACCTATGGCAATGGGGTTTGGTATGAGGTCATGTATTTTCTCTGGGATAGGAGGCAAAGGGAGAAATAACAGGCTTTGCCAATTTACACAACTCTGTCTTTTCTGACCGCTGTTGACTTTAGTTTGTCAGTGCTTGATAGTAGGCTAGTCTGTCTTCCTTTGTGATATATGATGAGACATGAAGGTGAATCACTTGCATAACCCGGGGTAAACTGAACTTCGAGCTTGCGGTACTTTGGGAAATTTGGGGAGTATGTCAAGATGATGAAATGGCGGGTGTCTGCGTGTGTGGTTTTCTTCCGACGGGACGGGTAGCTAGCTTAGTTAGGGGCGGACGTTGGCATGAACTTGTGGGTAGCTACGGTAGCCATAGTCTGGCGACCATTGGGGGGGGGGGGATATGGCACCGGAGCTGGGGTATATGTTTCTTTTGCGTGGGAATTTAACAAAGGGTGAGCATGAGTCCGGTAGGGATATCATGGCATCCTGATTTTGTCTTGTCGCGCAATGGGCAGATGGGGGAGAATGATGCGTTACCGTTGGGCTACGGGAAGCTACCGAGTTTAAGTCCTTTCCTTACTCATGAGATTACCGATTATGAGGGGGGGACTAGGGGTAGAGTGATATGCATAACCGATAGACTAGGGAACAGTACCATGGTTGCTTTAGGTGTTCGAGATGGAGGGTGGATATGTGAACAACTGGGAGGCTGGGGGGCTGGGCGGTTACCGGAGTGACTTTATTCATGAAGGGGCCTAAAGATATGCATAATTGTTAGACTATGGCAAGTCACCAAGTTGGGCTTCCCCATGGGGGCTGTTGCGGCGGCGCTGAGCGGCGTGAAGGTGAGAACAAACCGTTGGCCTAGGGGAGGGTGCCAGGGTTGACGACTCATGATGAGGCTGGAAATTATGCAAAACTGTTAGGCTAGTGTATGGCTAAGTTACTAGAGGCTCAAAACGGACTTACTCGTGAAGGGCGGCTAAGGAATATGCAGAATTATTAGACTACGGGGAAGTTACCACAGGGGTGGTTATGTGGAAGACTAAGGTCACTATGGAGACGGAACTAGGCAATGTGGCGCTCTCCTCAACGGTGTTTAATAGGCAGTCAGAGTCGGTCAAGGCTCAAGCTAGGGATTTGCTGGAATGGATTCAGTTCAACAATGATTATGGGGGAAGCTAGCAACGTAAATCGATCCCTTCACCTTGGAACCAATTGCTCTACCCTTTGACCTTGGAACCTGGAAGATCCTACTCGGTCAAGTTTGACCATAATGATGATGATGATGATGCTAATTGCAAAGGCATTACTCGAGCACTAGATTTCCATCAGGTGTGTTGTCTGTCCATTGACTCGGTCATCGATTGACCGAGGGCTAACTGACTCTTATGAAAGCAGTCAAAATGGACGCAAGGTCAAGGTGAAAAAGCTATAAAAGCGCGTGTCGATCTCGGTGACCAAACTCAACTCATCATTGCAGCGACTTCTCCTCATCAGCCGTATGCTCATTCTCAGATCAAATGCTTCCAACAGTCTTGAAGCAAGCCCATCACCTTACCTCCCACAACAGTCACCCCCCGACCGACTCTCACAAGTTTCAACCCACCAATTCAAGCCGAGTATAACCCTCCCTCCCTCCCCCGCTCATTTACTCCCCCCTTTTCTCACCATACCCACTCCACCCAATCAACCCCCTCAACTCCCCCACCCACCTCTCCCAAACCCTTTCATTCTCCTCACTCTCCCCCCTCCATTTCCTCACTTTATCCACCGCCTCCAAATCCCCCCTCATATGCTCTTGGTTTGTCGTCCCATCCAACACCACCACCCCCTCCCCCTCCATCAAAAGCACATACCACGCCTCCTCCAACCCTTGTAGTCCCACCTTCTCCCTCAGCTCCCTAACAACCCTCTCCTGCCTCCACACATCCGCATTCCCTGTCAATGTCCAGAACCCCTGATATCTAATCCCATGTTCATAGCAAAACCTCCGGGTGGCGATATCCCAGTTGTATTCTGCTGCGCGTAACCGGTTTTGGATTATACTTACTCTAGGGAGGGAGGGGTTATCGTTGAGAAAAGAGGAAAATACGGGGAGGAAGGAGGGGGGGGAGTTGGAGAAGCCTAGGTGGTGGATTTTGTGGGGGACGAGGGAGGAGAGGTGGGTCCAGGCGAGGGTGTTTTCTGGGAGGGTTTGGAAGGGGGAGTGGAGGATGAGAGCGTCGAGATAGGGGGGTTCGTGGTCGGGGGTGGAGAGGTTGGTTAGGGAGGAGGTGATGGAGGCGGAGAGCTGGGAGGGGATGGGGGAGGTGGTGGAGTAGTGGGGGGAGGGGTCGTAGGGGGTGAATTTTGTTTGGATCTTTACATACAGGGGGGGTTAGTAAACGGCTGGATAGGAAGGAAGGGAAAGGAAAGGGAGGGGAGGCTAAGTGAATGGGGGGGAGGTGGGGAAAAGTACCCAAAGATCTTTACGGCTGACGATGCCCTCAGATATCGCCCTTCGGATCCCCTCGCCGACGAGGGCTTCGTCGTAGTGGCGCTTCATGGCGGCCGTGTCGATGCCCCGGAAGCCGGCTTTGATGGCCTCGTAGACGAGGTCGGCGGTGCGGTCTTTTTTCCAGGCTGTGCCGTAGATGAGGGAGGGCATCTGGGCGAGGGATTGGGAGGGGGGTGGCTCGGGGTTGGACATGGTGCTGAGTGTTCGTGGGGGAGAATGTGATGGGGTATTACTAGGGGATAATCGACGGCAGATGTTGGGTACAATTGTGGCTGTTGGTCTGAGGTTTGGGAAGGGCTTTTTTATTGAAATCATGTCTTGTTCAATGTGAGAGGCTTCAATGAAGTTGAGAGCTCATGAGCGGGAAGGTGCAGATCAATGATTGGTGGAAGCTTGGCTGTGAGGGGAAGCTCTTGCTCTTGAGAGCTGTCACAGGTCTATCTCAAGTTCTTCAGAGATATCTCACTCCATATGTAATCATGCCAATTCTCAATATTATGCCTATAACTGAATTATTTCCTTCTCGCGGTTCATAATTTTTACGAAAAATGTCTGTCAAATAGTGAAGGATGACGTCGTTTCGACTTCTTGATGTATAATGTACCTTCGCCAATCGGGAGCCGGGAGACTTCTGTCCGCCATGTCTTCTGGGGTCATCCTGGGCACAAGAATTGGCAGACTTTAATTGGCCAGAGGAAGCTGTAGTGGACCCTTACCCAGCCGTTTCAGCGTGGGAGAGCTTCCTCGGTGCGGGACAGCTGCCGTGGTTTTGTGTGTGTGTTTCGGCGATTTACCCGTCAACGCCGCCCGCTGCCCCGCCATTAGGATGGAGGGGAAGATGGCGTGAAATTCCTTTCGTTTGTCTCTTGTGTCTGTATTCTCTTCTTAAAGCTTTGCTTAACATCACCAGATTAACATGGCGTCGTCAACTCCCTATACTGTGAGGTGGGGCATTCTGGCCACTGGCTGGATTGCTGAGAGTGAGTTCCAGCCCCTCTTCTAGTCTACCAAGCACTAAACATTTCTCTAGCCTTCACCAAGGACCTTCTCACCAACCCAGCTTCTCGTGACGTTCATGATGTCCGCCACGAGGTTGTTGCTGTGTCCTCATCCAGCTCCAAGGACCGGGCCGCCGACTTCATCAAACAAGTCAATGCCCCCAGCACCACCAAGGCCTACGGCTCCTACCATGAGCTGGTGGCTGACCCCGATGTCGACATCATCTATGTTGCTACACCGCACAGCCACCACTTTCAGAATGCCATGCTTGCCCTCACAGCTGGCAAAAATGTTCTCTGCGAGAAATCCTTGACTGTGACAGCTGCTCAGACCCGCAAGCTGATCGAGACTGCCCGCTCCAAGAACTTGTTCTTCATGGAGGCTGTTTGGACTCGCTACTTCCCCCTTAGCATCAAGGTGAGGGAGTTGATCACATCCGGCGCCCTTGGCAACGTGTACCGCACCATTGGTTAGTCCCTTTCTCCCCCAAGTCTTTGACAAGGCACTGTACTGACATCCCACCTAGCCGACCTTTCTGTTGGCCGTGACGCCCCTGAGGGCAAGATCGACTTCCCCGATTCCAACCGTATGGTCAACGCCGACCTGGCAGGTGGTGCTCTCTTGGATCTTGGCATCTACGCCTTGACTTGGGTCTTCCAGTCTCTGTACCACACGCAGCCTGAAGAAGAGAAGGAAGCGCCCAATGTCATCGCTGCCGTGAACAAGTACCACACTGGTGCTGATGAGACAACCAGCATCATCCTGCAGTTCCCCAAACACAAGAGCCACGGTATCGCCCTGACTTCTCTCCGTGTGGCCTCTGAGCCCGACAACAAGGACACAGCTGGGGCCTCGATTCGCATCCAGGGCGGTCTTGGTGAGATTCAGGTTGTTGGGCCTGCCTACCGCCCACATCAGCTGAGAATCATCACCAAGGAGAGCGACGGCAAAGCCGAGGTCATTGACTTCACCATCCCCAAGGACAAGGAGCGTGACTGGGGCCACGGCATGTTCTGGGAGGCCGATGAGGCCGCCCGTTGCTTGCGGGATGGGCAGAAGCAGAGCAAGACCCTCCCCTGGAGCGAGAGCATTGTGATCATGGAGGTCATGGACGAGACGTTGAGACAGGGCGGGGTGACGTACCCCGAAGTGATTTCGACCGACGTCTTTGACCCCCAAAGCCCCCTCAACACGGGCAAGAGGTAATTAGTAGACTGTCTGGCCTGAAACTTGGAGAAATAGATTGGGGGTTGGGCTGGTTTATGCCTGAAGCCCCCAGCCTTGCTGTTGGGGCGCACTGTCGTCGGGTTCGTGGTTGGGTCTTTGTCAGTGACCCCACGACGCGAGGCTATGATGCCCAAAGATGACATTCAGAAAGATGGGGGACGCGGGATTTGGGCTCGGAAAATATGACCCGAGCCTGCCGCAGCCGACTTGGTATCAACCAACCATAAACTTGTGTAGCCAATTGTACCTTTTCCCAATCCACCCCTTGCCGTCTTTTTTGAGAAGTTTGAGCATCTTGTGTTGATGATCGAGTATAACATCGGCCAGGCCGCCATGACGGTCGCCAAGACCTTGAATTGGGCCCACAAACCCTCGTTTTCGAGGGTTAGGGTACTGGGTCACCGCAAGTGCTCTTGCATCATCAGCGATGCGACAACTGGCTGCTGATGCTGAGCTTGCCCAGCGGAGATGCAGATCTGAGACATATGTACCTGGGAAGTCCATTTGGGAAAGGGGAGCTGTTGTCCGATAACGTAAGTGCACGGCCGACAACCGATAACCCAGCTTGGCTGCTTGAAGAACCAAGCATGGCAGCCCCACCAAGGTAAGGCCCCGTTCCCTTTTCGGTGCTCCCAACCTTAACCCAACCACCAACCACACATCACCCACACAACCACAGGGGAACCAGCTCCGAACCACCACACCGTCCTAATACACATGTGCGCAAAGCTACACCTCTGCTAGGTACGTGTACAGTCATCTCAACAGTTCGCTCCTTGTCCTGCCCCGGTCGTGCAGCTAGACCCCTCCAGTTGGCAGCAATGTCGTAGCTGCTTCCTTCGCCCTCACCCTAATTCTGCAGTGCTCACTGCATGTCGAGTTACGGGATGGCGGTCGGTCGCCAACGGCGTCTTTTTGGCCCTGTTCGTTCTGCACTGCATCTCTTTGCAGCCACATCACGATCCCCTCCCCAGGTCGCGCTACCCTGCCCGCTGACCCCGGAACAGGCGGTCAAGGATTCGCTTGACCAAGAGCCGCGTCAAGAATCAAAAAAAAGCTTTTTCCATCTCACTTCCACCCTCGTCGCTGTTGCTCCTCAGCGGGTCAGGGGTACAAAGTGGGAAAGCGGGTGGTGTGCGTGTCGTGTCACCGTGGGTGTGTACCAAGTCTCTGCGGCCTGACCTGACTGAGAAGCAGGACTCAACCCTGCCTGAACCTAGGCCAGTCTCTTCAGTCGAAGGAAGACATTCTGAATATTCATCCGGTCAGCGTGCCGCGCGAAGCCCAAGTTGGGCCGAAGACCAAGGAGCTTAGCAAGTCTCACCTTGTTGTTGCCCGATCCAGCACTATCAAAGGCTCTCGGTGTAACGTGAACCCATGATGACTTCGACACATACGCCCTCAGCCCTGCCATCTTCATCAGCGACCGATGACGTTGCCAAGCTAGCCGCCGCCGCCGCCGCTGTCCACGCAGCAGAATCGGCAGAGGCGGAGGCCTATGAACGGACCCATGTTCACGGTGTGTATGAAGCCATCGCCCCGCACTTCTCGGCGACACGCTACAAGCCCTGGCCTGCCGTGGCATCGTTTCTGCAGTCGCGACCTCCGGGAGCGGTGGGTCTTGATGTTGGCTGTGGTAATGGCAAGTATCTGGGTCTGAACCCATCCGTGTACATGGTCGGTTCGGATCGTAGTGCTTCGCTTGTTGCGCTTGCCAACAGCCGCGGGAGGCAGCTCCAGGAACAGCACGCCCAAGAAGCGAAAAAGAGGATCGCCCAAGGTGAGCTGGACGCAACAGGAGGAACAGGCGGGGAATCAAGTGGAGCTGCTGTGGCCACAGAAGTTGTCGTAGCTGATGGACTCTCCCTTCCCTTTCGAGAACGTGCTGCGGATTTCGTCATCTGTATCGCCGTCATCCACCACATGTCGACAAGAACAAGACGCCAGGAGGCGATCCGTCACCTCCTGCGATGTGTCAGGACCGGAGAGGCTGGGCATCCCGGCGGTCAAATCTTGGTGTACGTATGGGCTCTCGAACAGGGCAACAGCCGGCGCGGATGGGATGAAGGGGGTGAGCAAGATCTGCTAGTGCCCTGGGTGCTCAAGAGTCAGCAAAAGCAGCCCAAACAACCCAAACAGCGCAAAGGACAGAAAGGAACCCAGGACCAAGATACCAGTGGTGTTGCTGCCAGTAATACTAGCGGTGAGGCTCCACCACCACCAGCAGAGACTACTGCCGGTCCTACTGCTGCGACCACTGCGGACGGCGACCAGGGCCACACCGACCCCGTCTTCAAACGCTACTATCACCTCTACCGCAAAGGTGAGCTGGAAGAGGACGTATTGGCCGCCGGGGGCGCAGTCATCACCAGCGGTTACGAAAGAGACAACTGGTGGGTGGTGGCCGCCAATGAGCCCCTTTCATCACAGTCATCATGAGGCGAACAGCTGAAGAAAATATATTGATGTTGAACCAAACAAGACACCGAAACGGAGTCCGGCTCCGTTGGTTGGGTGGTCCATCACTCGCTAGTGCGATCCTCCGTCTTTTGATCTATCCGGCCGGCAGGTTTCTTTTTCGAGTGAAACGCTGCTTTGATTTGTCCCCGTTGAGTCTCTGACGAGAATCTCAGTCCAGTCACGGTGTTGGTTCCGTTTCGGATTAATGATGATTTGCCCCCTTTGGTTCGTATTTACTGCCATCTACAGCTTTGTTGAGCACACATTACGATGATACCCCCTTCTCAGCTTTGTTGAGCACACCACGATGATTCATCCTGCAATGGGTTGGCCTTGATCGTGCCATCTCCAGCTTTGTTGAGCATCTCCCGTGTCTCGGCGAGAAAAGGATCACCATCGGATTAGAGTCTATTTTTTTGTGCTGCTGAGCTAACCCCCTTCCAGTCACCGCTGGCTGGGTGACGATCCTGCGGTTCTTCTCTTCTAGAAGATACTTGCATGTTGCATCCCATCCCATGGTTCTGTCACACCGAAAATGCTCTTTTCCAGCCCAATGCTGACACAATAACTCCGAACTTCCATGTGTGGTTGAGTGGCCGCAATTGCCGCCCAGTTCTGACTCTGTGCTTTTGTGATTCACCAATTACCCCTTTTTGTCATACCCTCCCTAGATACACGCCATTCAGAACTTTTGGTCCATGAAAACACCGAACCATTTACCGAGATACCTTATCTCCAACACCAGCACAGGAAAACTAGGTATCATCTGCCCAAACTTTTGTCTTGTGTAAACCATTTTACAAAGCATTAGAATTCCACCCGCTCTTTCTTTCAACGCCCGTCTTTATGATAAAAATGACGGAGAGTAGTAGTAGTAGCAGTAGAAGAACAAAAATAAAAAGGGTAAACTGTTTCAAAAATAGAAGAATGTAAACAAGAATAGAAGAAGAAGCTATAATTACAAAATGCCTGCCCTTTCGAACACAAAACGAACAAAAGAGCTTGGTCGTTAAAATCGTCGATCAAAAAAGTATGTAAAAGTGATAAAAATAAGATAAAAAAGAGAACATGTGTCCGACAATGTTGTCATTCCGTGCCATAGTCCGTTTTGTCTCCATCCATCCATCCATTCATCAACCATCCCATCGTCTGACCTGCCCGCTTCCCTTCATTTCGAACAAAAAGGAGATAAAAATTATAGACCGCCTCCCAGGTCGTTACTGTTCAAAACGCTTTTCTTTTTCCTTCTCTCCTCGCGTCCGCCTAGTGGGCAAGTTGGTTGTATGGTGATTTTTGGTCGTGTATGTCGTGTGTTGTATGCTATGCTGATATGTTGGTTGTTGTATTTGTTGTGTATGTTGAAGTAGAAAAGGAAATGTTGTCGCCGTAACAAGGTGTTGTTGGTGTATTGGTGGTTGGTGGGAATAGAAAACAGCAACAGGGGGCACCTCTCACCCGTCCAGTTCCTCAAATGTTATGGCTCATACCTCGGTCGTCTGGTCGGAACCGGTCCAAGTCCCATGGGTGGAGGTGGAGGAGGAGGTGGGTAGTCGCCATCATCTGATCGTGGGTACATGTGCCGCCTTCTGCTAGGTTCCCTGCCTACATCAGGGCTAGCCCTTCGTTTCGACCCCGAGGATTCCACATGTGAGTAGCCATAGGACGACGAACCATACCCAAGTGGTGGGAGCATAGGTACCGGACTGGCAGTCGCGCTGTGGATGGGGCTCGCACTAGGAGCTCCCACCGAGTATGCCGGAGTGCTGTAGGGGCTGATTCCCGTCGTCAGTTCCGCCACACTGGGCAGCACACCGCCGCGTCCTTGGTTTGGGCCGAGGCTTGTCGTCTGGATCGGAGCGAGTCCACCAAAGGGCGGCCCCGGTGGTGGAGGTGGTGGTCCATAGCCGTAGTCGAGGGGCTCAGGTGGCATCCCGGAGGAAGATCTCGGCGGAAGGCTCTCGCGTCGTACGGCTAGGGGCCGGCCGGTCGCCATCGGGGGTGGAATCAACGGTGGTGGAGCGGGTCCGGGGCCCCGTTGATGGTGGTGGTATCGTGGAGACGGAATGGTGGGAAGGCTTCCTTGGGACTGCGAGTGCGCGTGTCCTCTCGTGGGAGAAATTCGATGATGGCCGTGGGAACCTTGCGAGTCGTTCGGAGTCATGTTCAGCGTGAATGGAACCACCCCTGCCCGCCTCGCCATTTCAGTCTCACCTAGCTGCCAGTGCATCGCCTCAGCGGCGCGCCAGGGGACCTGCATTTCCTCTGCCACTTTTGCCCACATCTCGGGCTTGAATCTGCGAGCTTGTGTCAGTTTCATTCTTGGAAAAGACACAGAAAAGAATTGGTGTTACCTCTCGTATAGCCTTGCAAGCTTGTTCTTGCGCTCTTCGTCCCACTCGCTCCGTCTCTCAAGATAATTTTGGTAGTGAAGACGGCAGCTGATGGAGCTCCGTCCTGGAAGGCGCTTCGAGATGTCGTCCCATTTCATCCCCCGGCCCCGAAGCTCGATGATGAGGGCGTCCTCTTCGGGGGACCACTTGCTTTGTTTCTTCGCCGGCGACTCGGACGTGTGTGGCGGCATGCTGCGCTTGTTACTACCGCCACCCGGACGCGGTACTGAAGCTGAAGCGGAAGTCGAAATCGTTTGTGGGAGTCCAGGCGCGGTGGAGGCTCCAAAGCCTCTGAGTCCGGTTCCGCCCACGAAGCCAAATCGCGGGGACACTGCGCCTGGCGCTACAGCAAAGGAGGCCAAGGGAGGAGGACCGCTCGGGGGCACTGTTGCCGGCGCAAATGTTGGAGCCGAGGTGGAAGAAGCCTGTTGGGTAGGCGGTACAGTGGACTCATTTGAGTCGGAGCCTTTGATTAACGACGCGATATCCACGATGACGGTGTCTCGCTGAGCTTTGCCTACAAGGGCAACAAGTTCATAGATGGCCAAGGCTAAAGGCTGGCGAACGCGTTTTCTGCCTTGTCCAACACTATCAGTGAAGACTCGTTGTTATGCTTGAATGGTACTAAAGTCAAGCTGTCGAGAGCTCCAGAGTCGAGATTTTGTTTCTTCAGCTGCTTAGCAGGGGGCCGCTCGTCTGTGAACCCGGGGTGGTGGAGGTTCGTCCAGGGCAGCGGTTCTTTTAACAAAGTCAATAGACCGTTTAGTGCAGAGACCAGGACCTCAAGGCTGAGATCAGGTCCACGAGATTGCTGTCGTCCGAGGGGAGCTAGGCTGCGGTTTGTGACGGGCGCGGTTCCGAGTTTTGTAAAACTTGGAGGAGTATGGGAGTAGAGCGTTGTGTAAAGGGGTAGATGTTAACCGAGCAAAAAGAATGCCCCCTTCTTGGGACTGGTTATCGTAATAGTAGCCTTCAGGAAAGCGTGGCTCGCGTGCTGGTGGCAGACATTAACATGATTGGTAGGTTCCTGAGCATGCGTCCGCCAATAAACGGAGATGAGACGGGCTCGATGAGGTAGGTGAGTGTGCTGCTGGTGGATGGGGACAACGGTAAGGTCAGACGGGAGTGCTGAAGGGTTGCTTGAGGAGAGAGAAGGACTTTTCCATAGTCACTGTCTCCCAGCAAGCGACAGTAGGAATATGTCGAACAGGGAAGAGGCTGTATCCAGGTCCGGGAAGGTGCGCTTTTGCAGATTGGCAGCCAGGATGAGAGGGGAGAAAGAAAAATTTCTTGATGACGGCGTCCAAGAGAGTGACAGGATGTGGGGGATGGGGCCAGGGTCCAGGGGGCATATGAGGGTAACTAATACATTAAGGACGAGGAGGCCTTCACGATTGGGACTCTATGAAAAGAACAAGAGCAATAGCCGTACCGGAAGTGTACAGACGGGCTGCATGTCGTGTTGATAGACAGGGCACAGAAGAAGATAGATGGTAGGCCAGAGTCAGGGAGGGGGTGTGTGAGGAGGGGCGTGTGTTGCGAAGTGGAGTCGAGAAACAGAACAAGGGATGTGCGAGGCCAGGGCTTGGATGTCGTGGTGATAGGGATATGCTAAGCAACCAGAGCTGGGTCCTCTGGCAATGCTGCATAGGCCCCGGTATGCCCTAGGGCCACAAGTCAGGGTCCGTACCCCAGAATGCCAAACGCCTGACTTGTGCGGTAGAGAAGGCCTGTCAGAGACGGGTAACTTCTGGAGGTAACCCCCGTGGCTGGCTTTCGGGACGGACCTCGTCGACTTCGGTTGGGTTTGGGGTAGTTCCAACGCTCCCAACATGGTTGCAATATCAAGAGCCGGTACCAAGAACCGGTTTGCCATGCTCGGGCGCTTGATCCAGCTGGAAAGGGAGCTAAGGCGAAATGTCCAAATCCAATCCCGTTCATGCTTTGACTTGACGAGACGTACCCACCAGGTACATACTGTCCAACTGTTTGTAGCCAAGTAACAGACAATGAGACGGCCAATCCACACACTCCAGACCACGCACCTTGGCAGGAGAAATGGCAACAAGCCCCTCCCCCCCCAATCACAAGAGACCCAATTGACGTTTTTGGTTGGTGAGGGGTTCCTCCATCCAAGAAGAAATGAGAAAAAAGAAAGGAGAGAAAAAAAGACCGACCGTTCTAGAGACATCGAGAAAGCCATTGCTAACGCCGAACATATCGAATGCTATGCGAGATACCGTCGACAAGGGCAAAGGCATGGATGGCCACGACTTCGTGCATGACACCCTCTATTCTTCAGGCTCGTCGTGGTTTAACAGCGCTTAATTCGATTAAATGCCATGTTAATGGCGCAGAGCGTCCTCATTGTGCATCAAGGTTGGGGGCATACCGCGAAGAAGAAAGTCTATGATGGGGGGCGGGTCCATGTGAGTGGTCGGGTTGTAAAGTCGGTAAGAGAGGTCAGTCATTCATGGTTAGTTGGGCTCAAGCGGCATTGTTTCCTGAGTTACTTTCCCCCATCTCAGGTACCACTTCACCATGGCGAGGTTCGGGGCAGGCGGAACTTGGGTTGCGGCAGAAGAAAGAGAGACGTGTGCAAGCAAGCAACTTAGCAGGCAGGGCGAGGCGTCAGCCAAGTTGCCGCTGCACCTGCATCGGTCAAGCAGCAGCAACAGCCCAGCCAGGCATAAACAGGCGGTACCTGTTTTGATCACAAACGACGGGTGTGGAGATGAACGGAAACGATGCTGTGGGAAGAGAAAAACGCATAGGACATGGGTTCGAAAAGCGCTGGTTTGAAACTGCCTGGCTAGAGCTTGATCGGAGCCAGACCAGAACAGGGCCGTGGTGGTATGGGGCGGGAGGCGGATTTGCGAGAGGCGACGAGCACCAGCAACGAGTGGTCCATGCCCCCGACTTGATGCTCATCTCCTTGCTCTGAAAGAATGTTTGATGGTTTGCCGGTTTGGTTTGGATGTGCCTGCACCATCATGCTGCCCCGTCCAAGCTTGGACACTGCCAGCATCGAGAGTTTGGTCCTGGGCCCAATGCGGAAGAAGGCCCCAGGGTGAATGGGATCAACCCATCAGGCATCTGCATTGCCGAGACCTCGGATCTGACTGTTGAGCAACGCGTAGTGCTACGAAGGGGAGCGTGATCGATCCAAAACGGGCGCTAGACGTGCGAAGAAGTCGCAGATGAGAGGGAGCGGCATGAGAGGCTCGCTTCGATCCGCTCTCAACCCAGAGACGGCCGCCGTCCGGCTCGCACCCTTGGCTCCGGGATACTCTGCAGTCAGTGTGATATAAGCCGCCGGGCCAGCTCCGGTCATCGCTCTTCTTCAAGTTCTTCAGGCCCTATTTTGGAGCATCTGTGCACCGAAGAACAGACGCTACGCGAGCAAACTAGAGTGCGTCTGTTCTCTTGTCAGATCCAGGGTAATCCTGGTCTCAATGCGATGCGACATGGATGTGCGATTCGGACACTGGAAGCATTGCTTGCATGGGTTGTGGGAGCATGAGCCCCTACCTAATACAGCGACGTCGACTGAACTTGGACAGAACCGTCGCAACAGTCCAGAGGCGCAACAGATATGAACCCTGTTGGTTCTCTGTACACAGAGATCCAGAGATCGATGAGGCGTGTGAACAGTCGCCGATGAACCACCCTGGTTTCCGATGAGCCTGGGGCGGATAATAGCGACTCGATGCAGTGTCTGTGCGTTCCGGAACCTGTCCCTGGCAAGCCCACATCACACAATCTTCTTGTAAGATCCCCAAGAACTGTGTTTGGCGGGGCAGGCAACCAGACAAGGCGCGACAATACATTTGTCAGTGTCATTGAGTGTGTACACGGTGGCTTATTCGTCCTGGAAAAACGCTCCAACAAACAGCGAGAGGAAATCCATGAACTGGCGGTCAGCTCTTGTGATCTGTACCTCTGAACGGATACAGTTGTCTGCCCTCAACTTCCCGCTTCATCCCCCACACCGTCCAGGATCAGGGTTCTTGCGGGGCAGCAGTGCCGGCAGGGTAGCGCCCCAAGACGATCATGAATCGTATGTTTCCGCTTTGGGATTGCTGAATTCCCCGGTGTTGTGTTGCTTCCTCTCGGCTGGCCATTGTGGCTCACCCTGCCCATGAACCATGATCTACTTCCCACAATAACCATCATGCTTTGTTCGTAATGCCCTCGTCTACCATGCTCGGGCGCATTCCGACCGTTCGATGATTATTTCCAGACATCAGTGCAGGCCCTGGAGCCCAATATCGAGGATGAGGACGTGCCGCCATTGGAGCTGATTCAACCTGGCTCAGCCACAGCCATGTGCTACCCACGCTTCCCATTTCGCCTCATGTCGCCCTGTAAATCTGACCTGACTCTGGCCTAAACAAGATGCCAAGGCTGGTCCAGAACCTGATTTGTATGTCGTGGGCAGCTCAATCCTGCGCCTTTGCACGTTTTTTTTCAGCGATTCAGGGACTCAAGTACACGAGTTTCTACGGCCGCATGATCGCAGATCTCGAACTTTGCTGAAGCGACAAACGAACAGGGAGGGGTGGCCACGCCGGAGCAACTACAAAGCAGCAGTTGGTAGGAGAGCCAAGGCCACCGGTGGTTTAGCAGTCAAAGATGCGGAAGTCGTAAGTCAAGGTGAGCGCGAAAACAAACATCGAACGAAGCAGATCATCGCCGGCTTGTTTCGTTGTTGCTGCCCGAATAAAGCAGCGAACGCGCTCCCAAGATCGGCCGTTTGTTGGTGCTCGAATCAGCCAAGGCGCTCTTGCTCATGCCCTTGACGATCGGTGCCAAAGCGAGAAGCTATTTGCGCTTACACCACGGTAACCGACTTGATGAAGTCGATTTCCTCAGCTGCCGGCCGTTTCGCCAGCTGCGAGTATCAAACAGCAATCGCCAAGTCAAGTGAGATGAACTGCATGTAGTATGTATGTCGTTGTTTTCGGCTTTGATAGAGAACTTGAGCCTATGGGAACCCGTCGGCCGATGTTTGGCTTGGTTAGCTCTGTTTCCCTGGTGTACTTTCCCCATGATCATTGGGCACAGCAGGCATGTAAAGGCTCCCGGATTTGGCAGGGCGCCGGAGCTATGCTGAGTTGAGAAACACGACCCTTGTGCTTCTCAGCTGTGGTGGGTGACTTTGCTGGCCTTGCATAGCGGCCTGGCCCTGTTATTGCACCCAGTATCTCGACAAAGTACGGCAGTGATGCGTAGGCGGTACCTTTGAACCGCTGGCGACTGGTTGAATCAGACGAGTACCCTGTACTCTCCGCCATCATTGTGCAGCGTGAGGGAATGCGGCTCGACCGCCCCTCCCGGCACACAAGACAATTGACTCTCTTGGCGACGTCATTCTCCCGTTGCCAGTGACCACACCATGGCAGAGAACAAGGCTGCAAACTGTCGGTTTTCAGGCCGTCGGAAATCCGTTGATCTGGAAAACGAGATAATCTATACGAAGTGTAAGCGGCGCTGAATATGGAAATGGTTTCTATGTGTTGTGCTGTGCCTACCTCAACATCACATCTGATTCTTGGCCATAGAAACAGGCTCCGGTCAGTGTGCCAGCAACCTGGTCATCAAAAGACGGCTTCCCGTGCTCCAGGCTGCGGGAAATGAATTTTCGGACAAGAGATCCAGAAATTGGTCAGCTACCCAACGTGGCGGTGAACGGCATCGGAACAGATCTTGGGTAGCAAGCATGCATATCATCTGTCGCCCGACAAGTGTCTCGAAACCATGACCCTGTCATCCTGACCGCACTGAATACAACACTGTGAGCAATGCAACAACATGTTGAGGTGAAAATCCCCCTCTCTCCTGTGGCAAACGCATTTAGTGTTGACTATGCAGACGAGCTTCACCGGCGGACAATCGCATTGCGTCCAGGCTGGGAAGGGGCCGCAAGAGTGGCAGGGGGTTTGGTAGGAATGAGAGACGGTGAATTGTATCTGTGAATCCTGTTGTTCTGCAGATTGTGGTCAGATAGACTCGGGTAGATGCCGCACACGCAGCAGCCTCATCAGGTACCGCAGAGTGAGGGGGACTGGCGAATCAGCCGAAAGAGGGAATCGGCAGAACACAAGAATGACTTGTCAGGGCTGCAGTGAACCTTCAAGAGTGTTTCACGTCTTGTCCAGCCCAGCCGTTTGCAACAGAAGCCTCACAGGAACAAGCCGGTGCACTAGGTAGGTCGGTCTTCGGGATCGGGCGTCGACATGGCAATTGTTTGTGAAGCCGTCGGGAAGCCTGGACGAGTCCCCAGCAGCGTTGCACTTCAGGGCATTCAGGGCAGCTGGCCGAGAGCCGGTTCGGCCAATGACGAGGCCGAGGGGCGTTTGACCTTCAGCTTCCCGCGAAATCTCATGTTTGACTGCATCGATGCTGCCGCGTTCTGGGGCTGGTGTTCCCAATGGCACGGTTCCTCGCCGGAGGGGTTGCAAACGGGAGTGATCCAATCGCAGCAAGGCAAGGGAACGGAACAATTGAGCCGCCTTGTTTGTTTCCGCGTCTCATGGAAGTGATATCGACGGTCGGATAATTTTGAACTTTGGAAGCTTTATCGAATTCCACTCCAGTTCCATGTGTTGGACAAAAGAAAGTTGAGACTTTGGGCTTGGAGCCTTGGTTCGATGAGCACGACAGGATAAGATGGAGGTGGCTCAGCTGGCTTGGGAGGTGGAAGTTGAAAAGTGTGGCTAGTGACCGCACTACCGGAATGTGGCTTTCCTTAGCGCCCACTTGCCGAATGTGTCTGTGCGACGCCGGTTGTCTCTGCCAAAGACGCCAAGCTGGGTTCTCCATGTTTTGACTTCAACTGCTTCCATTTCAGCTTACTTGAGCATCGAGCAGAGATCTAGACGCTCGAGATGCTCTTCTAAAGCAGGGTCGTGAGAGAAAATACAGTTCCAGACCCAGATAGATTCACTTTCTGGTAACACCTTTGCATCTATCTCAGCTCTCCTCTCTGGATGATTTCTTTTAACTGACCACTCTCGGGCAGGCATCCGCATCCCCCCAACTTCTCTATTACAAACCCGCGTGCACGGCTTCCACTTTCGACGGGGTTCTGTCTGCCACGGCACCACACCGACATCTTGTTCACGTTTTGCATCGTCAGCTCTCTAGCTCCCACCCTTCAGAAGCCAGAAAAAGCAAGAAGCAAGGAATCGGACAATCAAGAGTCACAAGTCACAAGTCACAAGTCACAAGTCACTGCTACCTCTCGCGACCACCTCCAGCCATGGCCGACGTCCCGCTCTATGTCGTATCCGACTACTCGTCTTCGGAAAGGCGGATCACCCCCTCATGGTCTATCGCTCAGCTCAAGACCAAGTTGGAGCCCATCACCGGCATCCCGCCATCCTGTCAGCACATCTTCCTCAAGACGTCGTCCAACGATAGGATTCCGATCGAGGCCTCGAATGAGGAGGCGGTCTATCTGCAAAGCTTTCCGCTAGCGCCATATGCTGAACTACAGGTGAGTGAGACAAAACCGATCCATCCATGTGCCCTTGAATCTATGCGGCCGGGGAACTTTGGTCTGCAGGCGCCATAGTGCAAGCAAACACGGTGGCGCTGCCATCATCCTGTTGGCACATGTGCAAGGCATCTTACATCAGGCTTTGAGACATGGAGCACGGCTTCTCCTCTAACGCTAAACGCTATCCAAGTGACGCGTGGCGTCTAGCTTCTAGTGGTGCTCGCGAATCGTCCTATGATGCCGCCTTCTCCTTCCGGGGTCGGCGAGAGCCACCCCGTAGGGAAATGTATGCTCGAGGCGCATCATGCCCTTGTTCCCAGCCGCTCAAGGGAGAGGTGTGCGCGTCTTCAGGCCGCTCGTTGGGGGAGCCAGGGCAAACTCCGAATCCATGGGGCTTTCTCCCGACCCTCCCACTGGCTTCTTGCTGGCCATATGTCGGTCTGAGAAAGCAGTCGAGATGCAAGCTTTGAAACCCGAAGGCTAACAGCGCTTGGCAGGTTGTTGATACGCGGCCAGCGTCTGCCAGACCTAATTTTTCAAGCGCCGTAGGCGTCGAGAAATTCGAGCTGCCTGAAGAGGAGTACGAGAGGAAGGCAGACTCGGTCCTCGCATGGAAGAAGGCTCAGAAGCTCGGGCGTTTCGACCCGAATGCCCCGACCCACGAGCAGGCCAAGATCGATGCCATTGCCAAAGAGATTGAGGCCCGAGGCATCGCGGTTGGGAAGCGATGCAGAGTTGGCGGGGATGACACGAGACGTGGGGAGGTCAAGTACGTGGGGGATGTCAGGGAGATTCCGGGTGTAGGTGCCTGGGTGGGCGTCCAACTGGATGAGCCCGTTGGCAAGAATGACGGGAGCGTGGGAGGGACACGCTACTGGGGCGAGGAATCGGAGCTCAAGCGTGGCGTGTTTGTGAGGGCAGAGCGGGTAGAGGCGGGTGACTTTCCCGTCTTGGATGACCTCGAGGACATGGAGGAGATTTGAGATTCGTCACCAAACCAGCATATGCATACCAATGGACTCCTTGACGCCGTCAGTTTCTTCCCTTGCCCTGAAGTCGTCATTGGCTATCATTTCGCGCCTTAACAACCACCTGCCTAGCGTAAAGTCCCTCCCCCTTAGCTAGTCGCGGAGGCCCGTCCCGATGCGTTAGTGGATCGAAATCTACCCCAACTCTCATGGCAGCTGCGTGAAGCCAGGCTCAGATGGCACGCTGGTGCATCCTCTGGTGTCCTGCCTTGTCCGCTAGCGCTAGCTTCTCGGAAAATAATCTCTGGTGTGCTTAGCTGGAGATAGATCGTTGATCATATGCCGGTGACCGAGAACTCAAGGCAAGTTAGAAGTGACCATGGCTGTCTTTGCGCCTGCCCCCTTCTACCAACAGCACCAACGGTTGCGAGAAGGCTAGGATCCACACAGTCATACATCAATGAGCATCGGATGGCGTCCTTCTTGGCCACTAGAGTCTCGAAGCTGAATGCCATCACTTCGACAACTCATACAGACCTCATGCGCAGCAAACAGCGCACCCAAATATGACCACCACATCAGTATAAGGGGCTCGGGTGTCGAAAACCATAAATTCATCAAAAAGAATACATGTTTACTGAAGTAACGGATGTGCATTTAACCGCGTCACTCATTCTGGGTTCTGGTGCAAGGGTTTGTCAGGTCTTGTAACGCTTGATGTTCGAACTCGATATGCAGGGCAAGACGTTTGCCCCTGAGTGCAACGCTACGACTAACAGACCATCCACAACCACAGAGCACAACCACTTCAACCACGCCAAAATCTCAATGAAAGCCTCGCTAATTTCTTGAGCAATAGCTTCACTTCAAGTAAACTACCCATTTCCATGAAAAATCGCAAAGTGGACTGTTTCCTTCTGGCAGATTAGATCTATCGTTGTTTACAAGACGGGGTTTAATGGTAAGGTAGCGCTGTCAGCAAAACACGAAGCCTTGTTTAGCATCTGAGACTCGGAACGTCGATCACCAGAGACAGGATCTCATGGAGAAAAAAACCTCCGAGCCAGCCAAATATCTACGAAGCCAAACAAAACTGTTTCCTCTCGGATCACATCCGAAGTAATCGTTGTTGGATCAGCTTCGCTTTTGCATGCTGTGTGCAAAAATAGATCCAAATTCATGGCCATACTATGGCCACCGAAACAGCCCCAGATGCCCTGTCTACTTCAAGCCTCGAGGGATGCACAATCATAACCATCCATATTGGAAAAGACAATCAAGGCCCACCATTCACGTCGGGCTTTTAAAATATAAGTTATCGAGTTTTTTATGGTTGTACCTATGAATGTAAAAGAAGAGAGCACTGCCAATCGCATAAACACACAGCCCTACCTAACAGGCAGTGAGGCACGGGCATCGGCACTGGCTTGCGGCTGCTTTAAGCAGAACGGGCACTAAAACAGATCCAAAACGCCCCCTTTGTAGATGCATCACACACGTCTTCCGTCTACAAGCTGCTGGTGTCATATCGTCAACGCCCTTGCCGCGCACGACCTTAATTGCGTGTTGAAAGGCAGCTTAACCTGACAGATGCCATCATGGCCAATGCAGTGCTGTTTCTGCCGGCTACTGCGGTACCCGTCTTATCGCCGTCATGACCTGCAAGGGAGCAGTACCCATCTAGCAACCTCAACCCCTCACCTCTTGGCCCCTCGAGCACCTCCCTCTACCGATAGTCCCCTCCCCTTAGCATATTGTTTTTCTCCGACGATCAGGAATAGAGGACCCCAAGCCATGGTGTGCCCGTCAAGCCTGTCCATGTGAGATGTGCCAGATGCAGAGCCCGGAGACGGCCCTTTTCCAGCCCTCAACCCCCACCTGCCACGCTCCCCTCCCTTCCCTTTTCATTCGAATTGCTCCGGCCTTTCCGCGTGGCCGATTCGAATCGTCATCGCCGACGCTTTCACCCGTCACAATTCCAGTCTGGCTTGGAGCGACGTCGACCGTCGCCGGCCTTGGATCTGGAAAAATGATGGCTTCGATGCGGGCCCTGCTTCTTGCCTCTATCTTGTCGGCCCTGTCGTCCACCGTCAGCGCCCAGGAGGATGCGAGGATATCATGGATCGAAAATGCTCCGGCGTGGCAGCACGAGTCGCTGATGCATCTTTCAATCAGCCCACCTGAAAGCGAGATTCTGCAGCTGACATATGATGTCTATCCGTTGACCCGCGCGGTCGGGTTGAACGAGAGTACAGAAGTCAGAAATGTGAGTGACAGATGGCTAGTAACTCGAAAGTGCTCTTTGCTAATGTGGCACAGGACTACCGAATTCAAGGCTTTTTAACATACGCCGACGATCTCGAAGCCATGAACAACCAGTCGATTGCTTTGGTCAGCTGTGACTCCACTAACTCGACGGGCCTCGTCGGCGAGCTTATCACGACCGCCAAGCCGAGGGCGATTTTGCTATACAGCATCAAAGGAAACTGCTGCGCGCTGCAGGGATCGTACCAGGACTTCGAAGGGATCCCTTACGAAACTCTATTCACCATGGCGAACCAGGAGGAATCCATAGCTGCTATGAACAGCACACGCTTGGCAGGGGCATCTGCAGCCGCCACTATTACGGGCGGTATCAATTCGACAGGGCCAGAAATAAGTACACAACCGCACAACGGAAACAATTCGGCGGTGGCGATGAGCATCTTGTACAGCATCACCGGCCTCATCACCCTCCTGTTCCTCGTCATCATTGCCACGGGCGCCATCAGAGCGCACCGATATCCTGAACGATATGGACCGCGGTCGGGTTACGGCGGACGGCCTCGACAAAGTAGAGCAAAGGGACTGGCGCGTGCCGTGTTGGAAACACTCCCCATTGTCAAGTTTGGAGATCCGGCACCGGCAAAACCTGACCCGGCCCTTGAGCTCGAGTCTCAGACATCTCGATCTTCACCGGAGCCGGGGATAGGGACCAGACTTTCAGCCATTCCAGAGGAACCCAAGACGCCAAAAACACCCAAAACACCGGCAAAGCGGCAAAGCGAAGCTCTGGGGACAGTGTTGGAGTCTGAAGACGATGCTCCAGGAGCAACCCCAGCGGTTGCTGTTCCCAAGGACGCCAAGGCTGATGGTGACGGAATCAGAGACGGCAAAAGGATCTCAGAGGAGCACCTCGGTTGCTCAATTTGCACCGAGGACTTTCTCGTGGGCGAGGACGTACGGGTGTTACCTTGTGATCACAAATTTCACCCACCATGCATCGATCCGTGGTTGATCAACGTGTCCGGGACTTGTCCTCTATGGTCAGTATTTACTGCTCAACCCACCACCTATTTAGTAACCAATCCTAACTTCTCACAGCCGCCTTGACCTCCGACCACAAGACGAGCAAAATTCAGGAGATCCGCATCAACTCGCGCCACCTCTAGCTGGCGAGTGGGGTGATAACAATAGCGGACAGACAGCACAGCAGCGGAGGAGATCATCCCGCTTCCTGGACTTGCACCGCCTACGACACGCCTCAGTTGAAGAACGAATCGAAATTCTAAGGAGACATCGATCACAGCAGCAACTGCGAGAATCACCACAATCATCATCAGGAGGTTCAACGACAGCAGTATTCGATGAGCATCACAGTCGACGAGCGAGCTTGGCGGATCGGCTCAGGGACAAGTTTCGGGTGCGGACCACGAGACAATCCGTTAACGGCGAGACGACGACAAGCACGACAATGGGGGCTGGACCACCGGCATCGACGCAACAATGACCAAACTGAGGGGGGAAATAACCACAACGGGGGCAAAACCTCCTACTTAATGCACGGAGTTAATGGGATCAAGAATGATATGACATATTCGTCCAAGTATACGAAGGGATGGATAATAGTAATGTTTTGGATTGGAGTCTCTTTGACAGAGTACGACAGCAACAGCGACAAGCGATGGGTTTAATAATTCTTTCTTGCTAAAGGAACACTTCATGGCACAGATGGCAAACGGAAATCAGGGGAATGGGAAATACCATGGATCGGGTTCGGACATCTGGCTGGAAGGCAAACTGGACAGGATGACTGGACTGGGACAAGGCTAGACAATTTTGGCGTTTTTTTGTGTGTTTGTGTGCGGATTTTGCGGTGATATCATTGCATCGGCGTTTTTTTTTTTGGTTTATGGTGGAAATCTGAGCGATGGATATGGGACTTATCAACTAAAAGTTGAGCAAAATGGAAAGGAAGGACAAACGAATTCAAGGAAAGAATGGGAGGAAAGGAATGAATTCGACGTTTGCTGCTGGTGTGGGACACTACACAACCACACTGAAGCGAACGGGTCTGAACCAACAACAGCGAAACAAGTGCGATCTGATAGATGAGATACGTTTTGATCTTTTGAGTGCGAAAGTAGCGAAATAAGAAATAAATAATAATTTGCGAACAAAACAACAACACTTCCAGAGTCTCACCAATAAATGAGTGGCAACCAGTGAATTCAGTGAGTGACTGACTGTCTTACAAAACATCTGATCTCTGAACATAAATTCTCGTGTTGTTGTTTATGTTTTCGAAAACACCGACGGAGCCTTGTCTGTCGTGGGACCTACCTTTTCTGGCAGATTTTCCATGGTGTATTTATGGAAAGAAACGAAAAGCTTGTGAGACTTTACGAGATGGATGGATGGGCTTTACCTTATGCAAGGGACAGGGGGCCTCACTACTCAACCAGTACCACTCACATAGCTAGCTCTCTTGTTTATTCTTCATGTCTAGCAGGCTGATGTCTCTCACGGTTCTCTGGCAAATTCGAGTCCAGATGATCTGAACTTACTCCAGCTAAATAAGGATCGAGGTGAGAATGAGACAGGAGTGAAGCTGATGGAAAGCTTACATAATAACCCTCGACTCTCTCCAAATTCCGAGAACAAGTACTTGAACCAGGGGAGGGGGACCAAGACGCGAGAGCACGGACCCCCGGATTGATCGGCGCAGGGATGGATGGGCGCTTTGACCAAGAGGAGGAACTGGAAACCGGGGTACTTAAGGTTTGGTTAGGTAGGCGCTAGTCTACTTTGGGACTTACACGGACAACCCTCTCTGACTGAAGGGGATGAATTGAGGCGTTTCGGGCTTGGAAATTAAAGCTTGAATGAAAAGGACAAGTACTATCGATAGTAAATAAGTGGTAAAAGGTATGATTTTGCCAAATCTAAAGTGTTCCGTTTAGGACAAGCAACTGCGCGAGGTTGTTTTGATGGGGATTTGTTGGTGCTGACTTGGGCAAGGTTCACAGCAGCAGCCCAACGAACGGTTCGACTTAGCCCAGATCGTTGTTGGTTTGTGGACTGATATTTGATGTGAGGCTTAGGATGGAGCTATCTTAGCGTGGAATTCTAGACTAGGTACCTACTTGACAAACTGCAACCGTTTAAACGGCTGCTTCAAGAGCGGAGAAACGTTGAATTTGTTAACGGCTCGGAATGCACGCCATTGGACTTGGCTTTTGTCGTTCGTTTGAGCCGCATATGACATGTCTACTAAGCTAAAGCCCGTGTTGATATGCGGCTCTTGAAGGGCAAACTGTGGTTTTGACAGGTTGGTCACAGTTGGGGAGATTGGATGGGACTTTTGAAGGCTGAGACTATCACGAGCACATGTCTCTCTTTTCAGAGTGTAGACCAAGAAACGAAGATCACTGAAGTGATACGAAGCATCGGCGGCCGGCCAGCCCAGCCTTATTGTTACCGTTGCACGGCAGTTGGGTTTTTCTTGGATAGGGAAGGTGAAGCAGGGACTAACCCTGAGAGAGACGCGATCGTTGGATGATGAAGAGCAAGCCACTGTCGGAGGGTCGGGTTGAGATCGGGGGATGTCTTGGATTATGGGTGTGAGGGTAGGAAAGAGGAAAATACGGCCGGTGTGCTCGTTTTGATGGGAGTTTCAACGGAGCTCGAATCGTTGAAGAGCGTGCTTCGAGTTACAAGAGAGAAAGTGCGGCCTAAGGAAAGAACGACATGAAAGGAAAGATCAACTTGATATCAACTACTTATCAGCACGAAGGTCCACTTCTGAAAGTGCAAAACCCCTCCTCAAATATTCTCTGTCTTCTTCGACTCATTTTCTCACTTTATTCATAGCGGTAAATATTGACCCGCGCTCGGGACCGATGCCGTGGCACTTTCTGCACATACATTTCATCTCATCATCGTCCAGGGTGCATAATCCCCTGCAGCTGGCATGCATTCTCACATTCGAGCCAGATCACGTTCTCTGGCAGCACGAAATTGCCCGAATCCTTTGTTGAGTTGAGAGCTCTGAATGGTTCGAGTGATGGATACACCAGATCTCATCGGAATTTGCCTCTCTTACTACCTGCAATTTACATCAGTTCAGTGCGATTTGCAATCTTTCCTGGCGGCGAGAACCACAGACTCGGCATTTCAATCAATGGCATTGTTCCTCAGATGATGCCATGCCCCGGCTCTGCCAGGGCGAACACGGGCAGATGCCGGCTGACCAACGCTGGATGGCTGAAAGAAACGGTCGTACTGCAGCACCAAGTGGCGCTTCAGCTCTTGTTCTTTGCAGGGCTGTTTCTTCTTCTTGCGATGCTACTATCACTGCTTGAGTGTCTTGGATCAGGCCTACCGAGGCAAGTACTCCAGAACCTGAACTCAGAAACATCCAAGACGCTGTTTCCGACCCGAGGGTTCAGATGAACAGCAAGGACCCCCCTCCCAGCCTGTCGGGATTGTTTCTTCCTCCCTCTCTCTTGCTGCTTTTATTGCATAGGCTGTCCCTTCACCTGGCCAAAAGTCTGGCGACCACTTTCCATGAAGACATTCCTACAAGTTGTCGTTATGATCATGCGCAAATCTTAGCATCTCTCATTACCTTGATCCTGGGTCTTGGCTGTCTCTCTCTACTCATTGTTCAGCTACCCATCTGCCCAGTCCGGTTTCTCTTATTCTATCCCTAAATTCCTAGATTTTTTCCTATCGATAAATTAGATTATGCATGCATAGATGGGTAGATAACACCCATTCTTGCCCCAACTCACCTAAGCTCCCTGGATCTCACCACTCCTGGAACCTATACTGCTACGGCCCGACGACGAACTTGTTTCATGGACTGTTACCACCACCACCACTGCTGCTGGCGACGAAACGATGGCTCCTCCCATATGGCTCGCCCTGCGAGGTATTAAGGCGGGGATCGAGACCTCAGCCGCGGCTTCGGCGGAGAAAAGGGGTACTCCGTATAACGAACCGTTGGTTGGCATGGTCATCAGTGTCATCCTGGCCATGGTCTCGCTAGTTATTATCTCCTCGTTTCTGAGTACGACACCTCTTCTTTCGAACTCACGTTACTGTGGTGTAATGGCCTGTACTGACAGACTGGTATTTGTATACAGCGCAAAGGTTTCTGGCGGTTAAGCTCTGGAGCAGGCTACCTTTGGTTCAATGGCGTGAGTGTTGATTTATTTCTTGTCATGATGAGTGAGGAGGGAGGTTACTAACCGGAAAAACTTGCCCCGGGCAAACAGTCGTCTTCGCAATTTACGCTGATTCATTTCTGTTTGTGTTTGCTACTGGCATACTCCAGTTTGGATTTGGTGTAGGATACTCGGTGTCGGTTTGCGAATCAGCCATTCTGCTGTGTCTGGCTTGTTATGTGACAACGAAGGTATGATTAGCTTCAGTTCACCAACTCCAACTCGAGAAGCATGCTAACACTGGTTGAGTAGATCGTATGGGTTCCTCTCATTCCGCCTCGGGTTCTCCCTGCTGACGAGAACTAGCTCATCTACATGTTCTTGGTCGAGAAAGCTGTAAGAGACTCCCAACTGCGATTAATGAGAATCCGCTGACACCAGCAAGTTTATCATACGATCAGGCGCCAAAAGAAGGCGCATGACATCGAAACTCTATTTGTTCAACTCGTTTGGAATGATCGGTATGTTCTCTAGAGACCTTGGCTAGATCCCACAAGGCGAGAACCTGACATGCAGACTATACTCAGGGGTCTATTGCGTTGTCGTCGTGATGAACTTCATCTAGTACTTTCACACCAACTAACCACCGTCGCTGTTTTCTCTGCTGACCAACATCTGCAGTCGTATTACGAGGGTGGAAAACGGCCAGTGCATCATAGGAATGAGAAAGGAAGCCATGATCCCTCTAATAAGTTTCGACCTGCTAGTCAATGTACGCCCATCTGGGAACCTCCTAGTCCCATCTGCACGTCTCACTCGGTCCGTTGCTAATAGTATTCAAACTATCAGATATACCTTACCCTGGTATTCCTGATACCATTATCAAGTACACGGCTTCTTCTCTCCAGCCAAGCGCTCCCTTTACTGACATAGAGTCACAGGAACGTACACCTGGAAAAACTTTGTCCACACACCTGGGAGTCGACGACTTCGAACCGTCGCCATGAGAACCTTTGTCGGTTGCGTCTGCACATTAACCAGCAGCGTGGTGTATGCTTCCCTTCAACGCCATTTTGGTATGTCTCTAACCAAGATCCAGAAACCTGTCCGTACTTATGGCTTTGGACGGCGAGCCAGGCTGGGTATGCCTGATGTGCTGTAATAGTGACATACTCTTCAGTGCTATTGTCATCCAATGGGTCACCTCCCGCGACAGCACCAGCTCGGCGGCCTCGAGCGATTCAGTGAGCGGTGGTGTATCGCGACCCCGAAGCCAGCACAACAACCACACTAATCATAGAGAAGAGGAGTTGACTAGTATCAACAGCAACCACCACCACAGCAACGGCAACAATCGGCAAAAGAATTCTCTCGACGAAGATAAGAAACAACAACCGAGGAATAAATCGCTGATTAGAAGGGGTTTGGTGTCGTCCACTGATGCTATTGTTACGGATGCGGCTGAGATGTCGGTCAATCATGCGGAAGTTAGAGGAGATGGGGATGTCTCGCCGCGAAGTACAGAGAACAACACGACTTGTTACGACGAAAGGGATAAGGAAACGAGCAGGAGGCCATACACCAGCGGCTCTCTGACTAGGACGACGACAGCCACGACTACAACAAACGCACACGATGATAATGATGGAGTCGGAAGGTTTCCCCGCCTCCCACCGCCCCTGGCAACATCAACGGTCCGTCACCACACCTCAGAAGTAAGAGTCGACGTTGATTACGGCGCCACAAGTTTGAGCAGTCGCGAGATTGCCGACGGGGAGGAGGCGAGGCTGGGGAACAGCATTGTGATCGGATCCGGGACGAGCGTGGGTGGCGTGACGGATGTTACTGGTGGTGGTGGCAGGTGGACGAAGCAGCCGCCGGCTTGGAATCCGGGAGCAGGACCGGGGCTCTAGTGGGGTTCTAATTGGGGTGGTGGTGGTGGTGAGTGTAAGGTTCAAAGGGCGAGCACGGTGAGTTATCCGGGGTTGTGGGTGCTGAGGGAGCAGCTGCTTGAGGGGAGGGTGTGGAGGGGGAGGAGTAGAAGGGCAAGGGCGAGCGAAGAAGTTGTGAACAAGGGGAAGATTGTGGGGAGGGGGGTTAAAGGGGGTAAGAGTTGGGGTTGATAGGGGGGAAAGATGGGAACGGGGTGTTGGTATAGAAAACCAGGATAAGCCTTGGGTTTTTGTCTACCTGATATGAAACTCTTTTGGGCACTGCATGTGTTTGTTTTGGAGGCTTGGTTTTGTCGCTGGATACTGCCTCTTGGACCTTGCCTATGCCTACGTAGCTACATACTTCATGAAATATGTGTCTTGCTCACTTTCCCACCTGCTCCAAAGTGCCGATAAAAGATATAAGATGGTGATAATAATGCCTTGTCCTTGCTAAGAACATGGCGACTGGTAAGTCGAGTATATATTCATACAAAAGGAAGTGCTGTGTAATGTGAATATCGAGTACCCAATAAAAATATTTTGTAGAAAAGTCGTAAAAAGAAAAAAAAAAAAAAGGCATAATGTAGTGGCTGGCTTGTATAGGTAACCAACTGGCTTGCTTGCTGCAGTGCTGGGTTGTCGGCTTTTTATCCACCTAAAGAAAGTCGATACACACACATTGCCAGTGGAGATCGCTAGATAGTGTGATCTTGATAATTGGTAGGTCGAGGGGTGGGACAGCAGGCTTACCACTTATGCCACGAGACTGCTGTTGAAAGGCTTTCTGCTGAAACTCATATATATATACCGCGATTGCTCCTTCCTTTTCTTGCGAGAGAATACCCCACGAAGGGAATAATAGTATGAAACAAATAACAAGTGATCTGTATTGATGCCGATGCATCCCTAACAAAACAAAACAAAACAAAATAAAAACTACTGTGTACTTATACTCCAATCGTCATATACATCCCATCCCATCCCAAAGTCGCTGCTGGTCTAGTATCCATCATATAGTTCTACTACTCCTCCATTCATTGTCATGAATCAACCCAAGCAAAATCCCCCATGTCTCCCCATCCAACCATATAAAACTCCAACTCCTAGATCCCCAAGCCAAAAAGAAAACAACGCCATCCCATCCCATTCCCAATGCCAAAAAAAAACAAAAAAAAAAGCCACACCCTCACAACCTAACACTAGCCCCAATCCCCCTCCCCCAATACCAAACCCTCTCCCTCCACCTCCCCAACCTCACCCCAACCACCGCCTTCGCATCAAGCTTCATCCTCCCCCCCAGCGCCTCCTCCACCTTGTCATACCCCACCGAGTCCAAATCCCACGCCACCGGCAACCTCGGAGTTCTACTCACCCCCGGGGGCGCCGCAAACGGCAAGTCATACTCTATCGTCCCAATAACCTCCGTATGATTATACAGCGCCGTGGCATTGACATACTCGATATAAAGCATGTTCTTCTTCAGCGGCGAAGCAAGCGTGAATTGCGCTGTCGATGACCACAGGTGAAACGTTGCGTCCCGTATAAAGTGTGATTTTTCGTCTTCGTCCTTGCCTGGGAGACGGAGGTGAGGGGCGGCGAGTGTAAAGTTCAACCGGGAGAGGGACTCGCCAAGAGAGGGATGAGAGGGAATACTTCCTCTATGGGTTCGGATGGTAATAGTGGTGTTGTAGCCCGAGAGGTACTGTGAAATCAACTCCCGTCCGACGTCGCGGCCCTTGTCCTTGCCTCCCATGGTAGGTTGCCATTTGGCAGAGACAACCAAATTAGTGTTGTTTCCTCTTGTAATATCGAGGTTCTCTGCTTGAGCTTCTCCGAGCGTGGTGCCGTTCTTTTCGAAATGTATACTAATAAAAGGAATATGAGCCGAATATGGTGTAGGGTTGGTGATGTTGACCAAAGCCCGAAGTGAAATAGAGTCAGAGGTGGTGTCTAGGATTTCGATGTTGCCAACTTTAGGTTCTGCGAGGCCAGGGAGGGTCTTTCCGAGAGCTATTGACGAAGGAATGTCAGTGATGTTGCCCACAGATGTCGAAATATCTGCCAGCGCGGAATCATGAATGACCAAAGGCGACTAACAGTGGTGATCAAAGTAGATACGGACGTTTAACTGGGATTTTGCCCTCGGCCGGAACCCCCTTGACAACGAGGTCACCGAGAACTGTCTGCACCTGGACATCGACTAGCGCATTGATATCCAACATTACGCCTCTTCCTCCAAAAAGTAGAGCCGCGATAACATCAGTCATGACGTCGGCATCTGTCACATTGAGTGGCGCATCCAGAATCCGAGATTGTATCTTCAGAGTAGCTTCGCCGCCCTCAGTCGCTGGGAACTGGGTCGAGTTGGCCTGTTGCCATTCTTTGAGATTCAGCTCTCCAAGCTTCTGCTTTTTGTAAAAGACGTCGGCGTTGGCCCTGACATTGGTGACATTCAAGGAAAAGTTCATCTCAGACGGCAGCCCTGCAAGGACTAGGATGGTGCCCGAGACCCTTGGGTTGGACTCTGGGTCTTCAGGCTCGGCACCCGGATCAGGCATTTTGAAATGAACATCCGTGAGAGAAAACTCGCGGATCATGTTCTCAAACGAGCGCCCGGGGAATGGCACAGGCACCGTGATGCTAGACAGAATATCAGACAGCCAAGCAGGTGTGTCTCCACCCGGCTTCTGTTGCCCTCGCACAAGCACAGTCGTTGTTTCGTTACCAAGGAACTTTTCGAAGAGCAAATCGAGGGGCGAGGAATTCGAGTTGGGGCAAGCACGAATCAAAGGCTCAGGCAATTTATCGACAAGACCATCCGCATCAATGGCGACTTCGGCATGTGACTTGACGGAGGTGCGGTGGGTAACGGCAGATGCAACGACAATGGGGGAATCTGTTGGTCCACATCCAGGGACAAGAATCTCGAATCCAAGCTCGGGGATCTCAACGGAAATCGGGTATTCGTTGAAGGCTTTGACCGTGACTTCGACACCCATCGCCCATTTTTCGGTCTGTGATTTGCCGCTCTCAGAAACTGGGATCTCCTTAAAGTTGAGCCTGGTGATGTTGTAAGCAGGCAATTGGGGCAGATTGTTGCCTACACTACTTATCAGCAATTTGATCATGTTTGGGGGCAATACGGTAATCATTATCAAAAGAGAGACTTCTCTCCAAAATACAGTGAAGCAAAAGCACGATAGAGGGATTGACCTTCGAATGTCAGAGACTCCACAATGGAGTGCGTTCCAAGAGGAATCATTCCCGCCCTTAGCTGAACATCAGCCTTTCCCTGCACCCTAACCATATCCAACCTCCCTTCCAACCACTCATTAGCAATCGTTCGGATACCCTCGGCGTCGCCCGGGATGAGATCGGCCACAAAGTCCACTGCGTTGTTCTGGCCGTTCGCAATACTAACATCCAGAGGAGGCACGGCTGCGCTTCCCAGCAAGATGTTGTCATAGTCGGGCAGATAGACGTTGATCTTGGTATCCTCCGTCCCAATGCTCCCAACCAGCCATGTGGCAGCCTTGCCGAGCCGTCTAACATGCTCATTCTCCACCCTCTGCGCATCGAACCGGAAATTCGCCTGGATTCTTGCCCGCACGCCGTTGGTGGTGATTGACACGAGAGACAAATTCGTCGGCTCAAGAACTATCGCTTGCTTTGCGTACTCCTCCACAGCTGCTGGCACAAAGAAAGCCCCAATCATGACACCAAGCGCAAAGAGCGACAGTATAATCACAGCAATAAGCGAAGGCCGCGGTATCGATTTGTCCTTTGTTGATTTGACCGAGACAGTGTCCGTCTCGCCAGGAGCGATAGACGCTGTCTCATTTCGTGCGTCGTCTTCCTCGCCATCGTAGCGTGGAGTTGCGCTCGAAGATAACAGAGGTGTTGTCTCTGACTGCTCGTCCAGCACTCGGGCATCGGGATCGGCGGCTTTCGTGCTGCTTGAAGCAGCCAGGAACGGCGTCGTTTCTGAGTCTGACATGATGGCACTCTCAACGTCGATGGGCCAGGCGCTGTTAGGTTGGGTGGTTGGGCGGTGGGAAGAAGCTATTGCTGTCCGCCGAGGGACAACAGGGATAGTGCTTTATCGTCGCCTTGGCCTATGACATGGCCAGTGAAGGTTGTCACGACAGCCCCGCAGTTATTGATGGTGTTATAAAAGTGAGAGACTCGAAAAACAAATGGCGGAAGGGGTGTTGGATATGGAAGATGGCGATGAAGAGATGAAGTGAAGAGAGGAGTACGGACAAGGTTGGGACTTGGGGCTGGATGACATCCGTTCGGTTGTCCGCCTTGTTGCTGCCTCCGCCTTGAAACGGCAGGGCGAGAGCAGCCCACGCAGCAGATTGTGGCGCTCAATTGAGCAACAACACCTGATTGGCTGGGTAACAAAGAAGATGTGTGGCACGAGCGCCCAGCCTTGAGGAAGTGGGACCAGGAACAGGTCCCGAATGCGGGGGAGACGACGGCCAGTCAAACTCCAGCAATTCGTCATCCCGCAGCTTGCCCTATCCCAGTAAAACCTGGGACACCAATGCCTCCGATTCCAGGAGCACCATGTTGAGCCAAATGTTGGGCAAGAATCAACGGCAAGCATCAGCTGGAAGCCAATTGGTGCCCTCAGAGTAGAGTAGAGGTCGCAAGATCTCCAATTGACTGATGACCATGACCACACACAATTCACTGCCCTGGTGATAGAGTCATACCATTAATTCTCGAATAAACTATTTACATACATACGACTCATCCATAACCGGAACCGGTTACCGGACCCTTCTTTTTTTAAGACATCAAGGTCCCCGGTCTGGGCATCTTCTTTTTTTTGACTGGCCTCGCAAGACTGACTCACGACCTGTTGCCCTTGTCACCAATTCCCCATAAGAAGAGGAGGCAATCCCAAGATACATTTCTGAAATCTTGACCAATTTTTTCAAGGACGCTTGAGATAATTCAACGTTTGATACCCATCCACCCACCCACTTTCAAATTCCCACTAGCCATCAAGATCCAAGAGAGAGGAACTGTTTCACTTTCATTTCCTCCCTTCAAAAGATCTCGAGAGACCCTCCTCACTTCACCGCACCGCCATGATGCATCGTGCTGGCTTCCGCACACTGAAAACAACAATGGCTCATCTTCAAACTCGCTCCCTTTCCTCTGCCGCCTCCGGGCCCAGGCATCTCATGTCCATCAGCGACCTCAGCCCAGCCGAGTTCACCAGGCTAGTCCTCAATGCCTCGTCTCACAAGAAAGCCGTCAAGGACGCCTTCGCCGCCGGCCAGGTACCACCAAAGCCCCTCCACGGCGCCATGACAGGCAAGACAGTCGCCATGATGTTCAGCAAGCGCAGCACCAGAACCCGCGTATCAACAGAAGCCGCCGTCCAACTAATGGGCGGCCATCCCATGTTCCTGGGTAAAGACGATATTCAGCTTGGTGTAAGACCCCCCCTCTCCCCCCCATACTTCACACTGTATATATAACCTAACATAAACCCCCCAGGTAAACGAATCCCTCTACGACACCTCAGTAGTAATCTCCTCCATGACCTCCTGCATGGTCGCCCGCGTAGGCCCTCACTCAGACGTGACCGGCCTCGCCGCCTCCTCCACCGTCCCGGTAATCAACGCCCTCTCCTCCGACTTCCACCCCCTGCAAACCATAGCCGACTTCCAAACCATCCACGAGTCCCTCTCCTCCGTCCCCTCCCCCGACGGCTCCTCCCTCGGCCTCGAAGGCCTCAAGATCGCCTGGGTAGGCGACAGCAACAACGTCCTCTTTGACCTCGCCATCGCCTCCATCAAAATGGGCGTCGACATCGCCGTCGCCTCCCCCACCAGCTACGGCATCCCCGACTCCATGCGCAAGACCATACTCGCCGCTGCCGAAGGAGTCGCCAAACCGGGCAAGCTAACGGAAACAACCGTCCCAGAGGAGGCCATCAAGGACGCGGATATCCTTGTGACAGACACGTGGGTGAGCATGGGACAGGAGGAAGAAGCAAAGAAGAGGCTGAAGGCGTTTGCGGGGTATCAAATCACGAATGAGCTTGCGAAGAGGGGCGGCGCGAAGCCAAACTGGAAGTTTATGCACTGCCTGCCTAGGCACCCCGAGGAGGTGGATGATGAGGTCTTTTACGACAAGGAGAGGAGTCTGGTGTTCCCCGAGGCGGAGAATAGGCTTTGGGCTGCGGTTTGTATGTCATCTCGCCCGGTTTTACCATTTCATGATTGCTAACGGTTTTCTCTCACAGCTGCCTTGGAGGCGTTCGTCGTAAACAAGGGCAAGATTCTTTAAACCAATAGATCTGTCAATAAAGCAAGAAATATACACGGCGATGATCAAGTAGAGATGCTTGACGTTTGGCTTTCAAAAAACAGGGGGTAGCGTATGGCTTTTTTATTTCTGGAGAGAAAGGCGTATGGTTACAAAAACAAAAAGTTTTACGGGTAAGTGTTTCAAGAGAGAGAGAGAGAGATAGCAAAAATAATGAAGTAGTTCTTTTATTTCTCCTCTTCAAAAGGAACAAAAATATCAGATTCGGTATCAATTTCCTCTCTTTAGATTCAACATATACGCCAGCCAGCCACACGCCTCACAAGCAAAAGACCGCATCAAAGATTGGCTCTCTCCCAGATATATGACCAAGAAAAAAATCTTTCCATTTCATTTTTTTTACTAGCAACAAAGTAGATCATCTTCTTTAACCAGGGGGGAGGGTGCTGGCATCGACAACCTCATCGGCGTCCTTGATGTGAGCGTCCTGCTCATCGGGACCGTAAAGTGGTGACCGGGGCAGGGCCATGAGACCCGTACGGGCAGATTCGAGAATGCCGAAAGGAGCAATGAGCTTCAGGAAAGAGTCGATCCTCTCGGGTTTCGCAGAACTATTTTAGGGGAAGTGTTAGTGACTGTTCTGCTAGGGAGTGGTGGTGAGTCAGGGTCCAACCAAGCAAGGAAAAAAGCTTGGCAAAATTGCTTGATGACTAGATTCTGGACATGACAGGGGGACTCGGGACAGGGGATAGAACTCACATTTCGACAATGCAGCTGTTAGTGCTAATATCAAGAACCTTTCCACCAAACTGATGAGCGAAATAAGTGATATTCTTGAGATGCTCGTGCTTGTGACGCAGAGCCTCGCTGACAACCAGGCGACTGGGGTGGAAATCTTGAGAGACCTCCTCGAGGCTGGGCTCAGGAGCAGCAGGGGCCTCAGCGGTGTCGGAGGGAGCGGTGATTTCTCGGTGGTGGGCGAGGAGCTCCTCGAAGTACTCGGGGCCGAGGATGTTGATCTTGGCCAGGAGGAGCTCACGCTGGACGAGGGCCGAGCCTGTGTAGTCGAGGACGGCCCAGACGGGGACGAGATCCTCGAGTTGGCGACGGGCCTGCTCGACGACGCCGTCCTGACCGGTAAGCACGATGGTCATGCGCGAGAGGTCCTCTACTTCGGTGTTGCAGACGACGAGGGAGTCGATGTTGAAGCCGCGGGCGGCGAGAATGCCGGAGACGCGGGAGAGGACGCCGGGCTCGTTTTGGACGAGGCAGTTGAGGACATGGCGCTTTGGAGGGGCGACGGAGGGGGTGGGGGTCTCGTAGAGGATATTGGAAACGGCGGCTTGGGCTGACCACGAGGGGGGTTGGTCGCTGAGAGGAAGTGGTGCTTGCCGGCGACGGATGGCTTTGTAGGCAATAGCGGATGTGGAAGAGCTGTTGTTTTTGCTTGAGTTGTGTCTAACAGAAGTTTGCGCCAGGAGGCCACGGGCCTGCGTCGCTATCCTCTTGGAGGGAGCGAAGAGGCAGCGTGATGCCATCTCTAGCGGTTGGTTGAGCCGGGCAGGCTCGTTTTGCTACGGCAAGAGTCGATCAGGTGTCGTCGTCGATTACCACCGGTGTGACTGAAGGAGCTGTCGAGGTCAATGGGGTGATGTTCGTGGATCAACAGCTGAGTCACCACGATGTCGGGGAAGGAAGGGGAAGAAGAGGAAAAAGTTCCTGACCAAATCGGCGCTCAGGTCCGCCGCACACCGCGAAAACAGCAGCGGTTGTGGAGGCCAGTGCTGGCTCAGCAGCTCAACTGGCTCAACTGGCATTGGTCAATGGCCGCGAGCTAACGCTTGGCTCCGGACTCGGTGAGGGTTGGTGGGGCTTTCAGTGCTGATGGTTCCGGAAGGTCGGTTAAACCCTCCTCCGGCCGTCCATTTCCGGGGAAAGAGCTCGGAAAGGTACGAAGGCTGGGGCCAAAAGTGAAGAGACCATTTCGTTAAAGACCGCTGGGCCTGCACGGACCACACAGTATGTAGGCATACACCAACCCTAACCCTGCTATAGGCTTAAGCACAGTTTGAACTTCTTTCTCATCGCTGCACTTAAAAGATAAAGAAATTATAGTACTTTTACAAGCTTATTACTACTATAAGGCCTTTTTTACAGTACTTAAATACGTTGTAGTTGATTTTATCGGCATGCGACTGTTTAGTTGTTATTACAGTGTGAGTAGTAATCGGACCAGGGTCAAAATACTGTGCTTCTCTTCGCTAACAAAATGGTCTCTTCACTTTTGGCCCCAGCCTTCGTACCCGTACGTTTTCCAGGGTCCCTGGTTCGCATCTGCCACACAGTGTCTGAGTGAATCTGCAACGGATTGTGGCACAGTACGGATATGCGCCCCATCTTTATCCTTCAACCACTGGCGACGGGAGCCTCTCGCAACAACCGAGACTTTGTCGCTGTCCATGGCCTTGCATATGACAGTGCCTGCCGCTTCATTTTTTCTTTTTCACCGTTAGACGACTTCATAACAACTACTTCTTATCCATCTCGTCTTCTTTGTGCCAGCTTTCCGCCTTGTCCAGCCAGCACTCGACTGGTCTTTACCAAGGCCTCTTCAGCCTGCCTGCAGCGGATACGGAATCTTTCTTACACCTGGCAACTTGACACCTGTGTCTCGCCGAAAAAAACGCGCGCGCAATGGACGAACGACGTAGCACGAAGCGCTCTCGCTTTGACCAGACCGAGCCGGAACCCCGCCGTCACTCGAGGTTCGACCGCCGATCCCGTTCGCCGCCGCCGGTTCGCAAACCTGACTCCGATCGCGAACGGGAGCGCAGCCCTCTTTCTCGGCCTCGTGACGCGATACCTACCGGTCCCAAGTCGCCCGTTGACCCCGCTGCTGCTGCCGGTAAGTCTTGACTATTCAATGCCCAGATAGATCCTAGCTCTCTGCTAACGCTCTGAATAGCCGCTGCCGCTGCGAAAATCAATGCTCAGCTCCAGGCTCGTAAGGGCATTCAGCATGTCGATGTCCCACCCGTTCGATCCGCATCCGCTGCCGGCAAAGAAGGCAGCGCCGGGCCCGCCCTTAATGGAGAGGTGTATGTTTCCGATGGCGATTACATCAAGGACATCGAAGTGAACGATCTGCGCAACCGTTATCTTCTCACCAAGGGCTCGACCCAGAAAATGGTAAATAACTCCTTGTGTTGCTACACTGATCCACCATCAGCTTCTCTCGCCATGTCCTCGGACTGGCTGTTGTCAATGTTCAATATTCAAGCTTTCGTGCGGGACAGTCTTGCTTACTGGAAGCTGGATAGCTCGCACAGGCACACCCTCTTTTGCATCTGCTGACCTCGGTTGCTTGACCTAGATTAAAGATGAGACTGGTGCCGGTACGCCCACCTTGATACCTCTACTGCTCTTGTGCTAGGACTTCGATTGACCACATGTGTTTCAAGATGTCACCACTCGCGGAAGTTACTTTCCCGACAAGTCAATGGCCACCCCTGCGAACCCGCCTCTCTATCTCCACGTAACGTCCACGACCAAGGAAGGTTTGGACAAGGCGGTTGCCAAGATCGAGGAGTTGATGAAGCAGGAACTCCCCCAGCTTGTGGATGAGCGTCGTTTCCAGCGCCGTCACAACCCTGAGCAGCCACCGGTCGAGCGTGATGAGTTTGGCCGAGTAAGTGATTTGGTTTCTGTTCTGAAGAATGTACTGACCATGCACAGCGCAAATGGCCCGAGGAGAAGATCGCCATCACACTCGAGTCGGTCCCAGGCTTCAACCTGCGTGCTCAAGTTGTTGGACATGGTGGCGCATATGTCAAGCACATCCAGTCGGAAACCGGATGCCGTGTCCAGATCAAAGGCCGAGGGTCTGGATACATCGAGTCTTCTACGGGCCGTGAAAGCGACGAGGACATGTACCTTCATGTTGCGGGCCCCGATCCAGCTATGGTCCAGCGCGCAAAGGAGCTTTGCGAGGATCTGTTGGAGAATGTGAAGCAAGAATACGAGCTCTTCAAGAGTCGTCCTCCTCCCCAGAGAAACTACAACAGCGGCTACGGCGGCGGTCGGGGTGGCGGCGATTCGTACCACGGTCAGGCATACAATCGCGACAACCACAACCACCATAACAACAGTCACAGCCATAGCCATAGCTACAGCAACTCACCTGCCCCTACGGCGGCCGCTTCTTCGGCATCCCCTGCGCCGGCGGCCAGCACTCCGGCAGCGACCAACCCGGCCGACTACGCTGCTCAGTACGCGCAGTATATACAGTATTATGGCAACGCAGCTGCTGGCGTTGATCCCTATGCTCCGTATGGTGGATACGAAGCTTACATGCAGATGTATCAGCAATGGGCAGCTAGCCAAGCACAGCAAGCTGCTGCTCCAGGTGCATCGGCATCTCCCCCTCCTCCTCCACCGAGTGATGCAGCGCCTCCCCCGCCGCCACCTTCTTCTGCTCCTCCTCCTCCCCCACCAGGAGGTCCCCCAGGCACCTCTGGTGGCATGTACAGTGCGGTATGAGCTTCCGTAGTTGACAATTCAAGCGATCTTGCTAACATTTGTCCTAGCAACCTCCACCTCCCGGGCTTTAGTAGCGCAGGTTCCGATAGGTGAGAAGTGGAAATTCGTCAGCTTAGATGGCCAGCCCCATGTTTGATCTTTGGGATTATTCCTCCGCCAAGGAGTTTCTGGGAAGCCTTCTGGTCAGCGTTAGCGCAAAATAGCTTCAAGTGATCATTTCCTTGCTCGAGTACTTAATTCGCTCCGTAAGACTGAAGCGTGTGCTATCGGTCGGATCATGTCGAGCGGTGTTGGGTGTAAGGGAAATTTATCAGAGATATCAGTAACGGATGAACCTTTGCTGTGCTTCGTCTAGCCAAAGAGGTACTATATAGTCAAAATCTAGGTCAATTAATTTGTACTCCAGTCAAACGTGAGATGCTGTGATCGTTTTCTTGCCCCGCCCAAGCCTCATGATATTTCAATGTCCTGACATCTTCGGGGCGGGCCGGTACTTCAGGCCCCTTCAGGCCCCAAGCTCCGGTGCCGAGTGGGGAGCTCTGAGCTCCATATTTCCCCCCACCACGGCGCCGCAGCCTCACCTTCAACCATCATTCATAGCTTCAAAGTTTCACCCCTTTCAAACTCACAACTGGAAACCGTATCATCCTCCATTTCGACTTGGGAAGCTGCCAGGAGTTCACTTCACTTCATCACATAAGACCTTCATCACGGCGAGCAAACATGAGCCACCAGCGCTACCCCTCCGACGCAGCGGTCAAGGAGCCTCACTCGGTGTCCCTCAAGGTTCTCCGGTATGCCCTCATTCACTCACCTATCTTCATATTGTTATTTAACTAACAATGTTGAAGCCTCTCCCGCCCCTCCCTCGTCCCTCAATATCCTCTCTCCGCACCTTTACAGTCGACAACATCAGCAAACCCACCACCACTCCCCGCCTCGTTAGCTTACAGCCCGTCTTCTTCTTCTTCTTCTTCTTCTTCTTCTTCTTCTCAAGAAGACCTAATAATAACCAACCCCTCCCCCTTTTTATTGTCTCCTATCCTCGCCCTCCCACCCTCATTTGGCTCAGCCTACGTCGGCACGTCATTCAACTGCACCCTCTGCGCAAACCATGACATCCCCCCACCCATTGACGGGGGACCACCTCTCTCCCAAAAAACCATTCGAGATGTGAAAATCGAGGCGGAGATGAAGACGCCTAGCTTGGCGCCGTCGCAGACGATAAAGCTCCCTTTGTATCCCCCAAATTCTCCCGACCATGAGGGAGTTGATTTAAACCCAGGGGAGACCCTCCAGAAAATCATCAACTTTGATCTAACAGAGGAAGGGAACCACGTGCTAGCTGTGACGGTGACGTATTACGAAGCGACAGCCACGAGCGGCAAAACGAGGACGTTTAGGAAGCTGTATCAGTTTATTTGTAAGGGGTTGCTGGTGGTGAGGACGAAGACGAGTGCGCTGGGGTTGGGGGGGAATAAAAGGAGGAGGTGGGTGCTGGAGGCGCAGGTGGAGAATGGGAGTGAGGAGGAGGTTGTGTATATGGAGGAGATTGGGTTGGAGCTGGAGAAGGGGTTGAGGGGGAGGGATGTGAACTTTTGGGGGAGGGGGGGGCATATGGGGGGATAGGGAGGGAGAAGGTGGTGTTGAGGCCGGGGGATGGGGAGGAGGTGGTTTTTATTGTGGAGGAGGAGGAGGAGTTTGGGGAGGAGGAGGAGGGGGTGTTGGGGGAGAGGGAAAAAAGGGGGGAGAAGGTGGTTTTTGGGACGTTGCAGTTGGGGTGGAGGGGGGAGATGGGGGGGAGGGGGTTTTTGGCTACGGGGAGGTTGGGGACGAGGTTTTTGAGGCCGAGGGGGGGGACGGTGAAGGCTTGATGGGGAGTAGCAGGAGGGGGGTATGGATGGGTGGGCAGGTCGATCTTTAAGCTAGGGGGAGCAACCCTGTGGCGGTTTTAGTGGGCAGGAACAACAAGTGAGCCCCAGATACTCCGTTATATATACCCCAGATCTGCTCTATGCTTCAGCGAAGTAGCTGAGTTCGTCTGAATGTATTGGGTATTTAGCTCGGTGGGCAGTCTCTAAGTACGCTATCCTACTGGCCATCGGTGCAGAAGTCCGGAGAACACCGCTAGAAGCTCTTTGCTGGAGGTTGTGTGTTTCAAATCAAAAACAAAGTAACACTACTTCGACTATTTACTTGGTCGTGTTGCTATTCAACCGAAGCCGACGGAGGAATTCATTAGGGTGTGTAGCTCGATTTCTGTGATAGCCCAGATATTCCAGCTGGGTGGTGATCTGGGGTTAGATGATGTTTTCTGTTTGGATGAAACCTGAAATATCAACATAGGTACCCTATCTACCTGGGACTTAGTATTCTCAGTTCCTCCTCATTCATGTGGAAGCGCCCATCAACAATACCAGTGCTGCTGTGTAGCATTGAAAATCAGGGAGACGTCTCCTTCCATGGCCATATGGTACATGATGAAGTTTAGTATATGATCACATACCGTCATCAAATCCCTATGCCATGTTTCTTGAGATTCAGATACGACACTGGTTTCACCGCAAAAATATCGAGGTTTGGAAATTGCTTTTAGTTGGCCTCCGACATATCATCATCCACGCAGTCTGACATTCACCCTGAACTTGGGCAATGTTGGTTGCAGGGTTGTATTTAACTCTACGATTATCTAGATTCGATCGATCTCATTATTGGAGGATCTCATCAATGTGCCATCTGTCAGGTTCAAGTGCTATGGTATACCCCTCTCTGATATAGCTAACCTTGCCAGCTACTAGATATCATCCTCTGACAAGGTCCAGGTCAGTAATAATCAATCTGAATACCAACCCGGTTTTTGACACTCTCTCCCGTGTCTGTGCACCATTGGGACCATAGATACAACGTACTATGACTGAAACGCTGGGGAGGGATCGGTGGGTTTGGGTTGTTCTAGTGTGCCGCTTTTTTCGTTGAACGTTACACTGCGTCCATTAGTAAGTAAGGTAGCTGGGTGGAAATATCAGATTTGTGAAAAGCAAACTTTTCGTATTTTAATACTGTTGAAATAGTTGTGCCTCTGCCTCTTTTCTACGACGAGGGGGGATTTCAGCCTGAGGGAGGGCGGGGACGAATCGCTGGAGATGGGCTAGATTATGCAAGGTTAGATAGGAAAAGTTGCTGATTTGGGTAGGCAGGTTTGCTGCAATGCAGGTGTTGGGTGATACATTTCATGATGGGGACGATGGATCATGGGCAGGATTGGTATTGGCATAACAGAGCCTGATACTTGGATCTTTGAGAATGGGCTCAATATTGGGCATCGGAGCTGTCGGCAGCGCTGATATCAAGGTTGAGGGAGGTTGAGGTTGAGGTTGCTGAGCAACTGGGCAGCGGGCAGCGGGCATGCACCTTGATGGGCCAAGACGAGGAATTTTGGTGTGTGGGAGAGCCCTGGTTGACCCCTCCCCACTCACATGCTGACCCCTGAACTGATGCTCGAGAAAGATATCTATATCGGGATAAGATCTCAATGATTCACCAAACTGCAAGGGATAACTCGTGTTTCCAACGCCGATTTGACCTGCCGTCAGCCATTTACGTTGTGTACCAGAAACAAGAAACAAAAAAAAAAAAAAAAAAAAAAACTCTCCGTTGTCGACGCTGGCTCCCGACGGGCGTCAAGTTTGTTGGGCATGGAAAAAAAGGGGGGGCAGAGACATAGGAGGGGCGCTTGCAAGGATATCGGCAGCAAACTCGCCTGTCGAGGATTGCCTATCAACAGGCGCAAAGTCGATCTCGATTCCCGTCGCTTCCTGCCGCTGATAAATTGTCGAGGGGATTTTGGTGGTTTTGGTGATAAACCAAAATCGATAGCTGTTTCTTGTTGCTTCCCCTGCATGACACTTGATCGTATTCTCCTGCGTAACCGTTGCTGTCATGGTCAGAAGAAAGGCCATCAAGATGCCATGTGGCAGAGAGACCTGCATGTAGCTCTCCCAATCTGTCAGGCGGCAGGCGAGTCGGGTTCTCTGGGCCTGTCCTACCTCGCACCGCGTTATCGAACGTGCCTGAAGGCTGCATCACTGCAGGCGCCTCTCCACGGGGTGGAAGTGAGGTGCGGTGCGGCCAAAAGGGGGGCCACCCACCACCGCACCCCAACCCGGCACCCCGTCACCAACAAAAGAAAGTTTGGGAAACAGAAAGATAGAGAATATTTTGATATACCGTGTTTCCCATCAGTTAAATACCACGGCTGAACAACGCCATGCGATAACGGCGTTAAAATGACGATGGGTGAGGTCGAGAGGCGCGAAGGGTTCTTGTCGGATCGGCTTCGGCTGTGCTGGTGCATCGATCGACAATCAATGGTCCCCTTTGGGAACCCTGGAAAAAGACCCTTTCACTCCGTTCCCCAGACCCTCCGTCTTGGGGTCTCTTCCGGGTTGCGGAGAGACGGACAAGAAGTGGAGGTGTGCCTCGTGTTGGAAATCGCCTGAAGTCGAGAAAGATTGAGATCCGGAGGTTGCCTGCAGGTCAATCTCTCCACGTTACGCCAGAGACGCGTTTGCTCTTATTATTATGGGAATTTCCACGAGTGGCCCGGGCAATTGGGAAGCAAAAAAGAAAAGAAAAGTCCAACGTCGCTCGTCTCCCGGACTCCTTGTCCATCGTGTTAGCGTCAGGGGTTCTACGAATAGCATCACTAGCTCGGTGGTTTATGTAGACCGCGGCTCTCCCCCGCTCCAACATGTGGAAACTACCTAGTACGTACTGGTACTTGGCTGTAGCTCAGTGTGTAGCTCGTGTTTCTGATGGCCGGTGGCTGTACACTACACAATGACAGACTGAATGTGAGGGAAGCGTTGACGCGATGCTAGTTGCACGTTTTGTGTCTTGTTGTTTCGTGATGGCTCGATGCAGCAAGTCTGGCGAACAGGGGCTGCCAAAAATGCCACCTCAGTCTGCCTGGGGGGGAGGGGGGAGGGCGAGTTGGGGGACGCAGGGGTTTGAGCGTGCCGCACCTCCTGCAGCTCAGCGACAAGGGTCAACGACCTGACCTCCATCCCCTGGGGGCAGGCAAATCCCAAGCAATAAGAAAAATATTCCTACTCGTGCCCTTCCAAACCACAACCTGGAATCTCCATCCCCAAACAGCTCCAGAAAAGAGCTTTCCCGGGCAAACCTTCTTTGGAGAGTGACCGTTATTTTCACTTTATTTTCCCAAGCCAGACAGCAGCAACCTGTCAAGGCCGGTGCCAAGTGGCTCTATCCCATTCAAATCACGCTCTTTCTGCCCATTCCCGACCGCCTTCGACATCTAATACCCAATATCGACCTCGATCAACTGCTTCGGAGCAACGCAGTCCTCCCGCACGCTTAGGCCTGCTTGGGAAAAAGGTTGTGTGTTAGGGGGCGGGGGCCGCTCTTGTCTCTGCCCACCAGGAATCAAGCTCAAGAGCAAAGTCGCGCTCACCGACACGACACCAGCATCCACCACGCTCAAAGCCCCAAACCCACCTCGCGTCCGGCGATCGATTGCCCTTGTTCCACCCAAAAGCGCCGATAACGAACCGACCGGCTCGACCAATCTTGCAAGAACAAGAACAAGAACAACAATAATACTTTTTAAAAAGCAGGAGGGGGAACAAGAGAGTCACCGCGTGGGTGTGATATGTCATGGACGGCAACAACACTTCGGCTCCCCTTGCCGACTACTTTTGGATTGCCGGCATAGAAAACATTACCTACGATGATGGTCCGGTTTCCCAGTTGGATGTCGAGGACACCATCGTCGAGGACGAGGATGGAGAGGTAGAGACCGACCAGTCGGTAGCGACACCGTCGCGTGCCACGGCTCGTCATTCGCGCCAGAACTCAGCTAACCGTTTATCGGCCATGTCTAAGCTCTCCCTCGTCCCTTCGCTCTCTGGTAGCGAAGGAAATTCTCTGGATGACGTCGAGGACAATAATACAAAAAGTAACCGTAGCAGCGCAACTATCCGACCTAATCCCCCACCCAATCTCAACACCGCCCTTGCCAACGGGGCCAATGGCGCCAATGGTCTGGATCTCGGAAGTTTGGGCGGAGGAGGTCAAGGCATTGGCTTCGATGGATTCCCTGCCGACTTCGACTTCGACAAGGCCCTTCTCAAGTTTGCTGCCGAACGCGAGAATTTCCTCGACGACCTGACCTTTAGCGCAGGCGCAAGGGTTCAGTCGAGACCCCCCATGGTAAACCCGAGGACCGAGAGGCTCAAGGCTGAGGATGCCGAGAGCGGGAGAAAGAGCCCTCTGAAGAGCATCCGTGGCAGCATTCGCCGCAAGATGAGTTTTAGGGATATGAGCAGCATGAGGAAGCAGCCCATGACTCCACGAGCGGGTACGTTCAACAGATCGGCAGAGTCTCTCGCTGCCTTGGAATCCCTGCCATCTGCGGTTCGTGTGCTGACTGTAGATTCTTTAGCCTCTATCCGGACAGCAAAGCGCCTGAGCAACTACAATTCCGTTATCCCGCCCCCCGAGCCTCTAAACCTTGATCCAGACATGCACCCGCTTAAGAGACGATTCGAACCTGTTCTGCTCGATCGATATCCCCCTAGAGACGCCTCCGCCGACGACTTGGCCAGGAGAGGAAAGTTTCCAGACTACGTGCCCATGTTTGCCTTTCCCAACGACATCCAGATTGTTTCCTCGGACGACCGGCCCCGTTCGACCTGGCACGGATTCACCATGACTTCCGATGACAATTCCAAAATCTATGGCATTACCATTATTGTTTGGGTGGCACTTCACGCAGAGGTGGCCGAGGAGGTGGAGAAGAGATGCGAGCGATGGCGGCAAAGACACATGAGCAACGAGGAAAGGGAGCTCGCTGCTAGTCTTGGTGGCCGTCTAGCCGCAGAGCGGGCATACCTGTCACAGCTTCTCGCCAAGCTGGGTACCGTTCCCTCGGGATCGGCCGCTCGCGAGTCCCTGGACGAACAGATTAGCGCGGTCGAGGAAAAGATCGCGCTCATGACGGAGATGCTGAGGCCGTTGAGACATGGCGCTGCCTCTAAGATTGACGGTCTGACCGCCGGCGAGACGGGCCTTTGGGCACCGAGAGCGTTTGGCATTTTGGGTAGAGATGCTGCCAAGATGCAGTTTTGGAAAGAGTGGTTACGAGCTGTCACGGTGCCCATGACAGACGGCGCGATCCTCCGGATACCGCCAAGCTCGCCCAAAGTCGGCCGCTGGCAGCCTTTGGAACGCTACGTCGTCAACCTCTGCACGGAAGCCTTCAGCCCCCTCAGTTCCTTGACCCAGGTCGAGTTGGGTGTACGGGAGTTGCGGCTGTATGCCCGCAAGGAGGCTGCCAATGAGCTTCCTGGATCACGCAGCATCGATATCTACGCCCTGTTCAGATGTCTGTCTTTGGAAAACATCGTGCTGCTTTTTGAGTACGCCATGTCAGAAGGACGCATCATCTTCCTCTCATCACACACCGGCATGCTGCACCTTGCCTGCCATGCGCTGGCCAACTTGCTCTACCCCCTGAAATGGGCAAGCATCTTCATCCCGGTCTTGCCTGCCAGGCTCATCTCAGCCCTCGAGGCGCCGTGCCCTTATATTGTCGGCATAGAGAGACGCTACGAAAAGATTGAGCTCCCTGACGACGATTACGTACTTGTGGACCTCGATAAAGATGTCATTGATGCCACGCACCCAGCTGCCAGCCTGCCTCGGCAGCACCGACGAAAACTCCTCTCCTTACTGCAGATCGCTGCTCCTCACAGACTGAGATACGGAGTCACTGCAGGACCGCCCCCATACGCAATCGAAGCATTTCCATATGATGCGTATTCGGCGGAAAATGAGGCACTCTTCAACCCTATGCCCACGCGAAGCTCTTTGGGCAAGTGGGTAGCACAGAATTCATCCACCTTCAACGAGCCAGACCCAGCTGAGAGCATCCGAACACCCTTGTTCAATGCCTTTGCCCAAGCAAAGATTGACCCTTCCAAGATGGAGAGGCCACCAACGTCCAAGTCTAGCAAGGGTAGCCCTCCGTCGTCTGTCTCGCCCGTGTCGATGAACTTCCCACCAATGCCCATCACACCCATTTCGCGCAGTGACTCTGGGTTCGCGGCTACGCTGAGGGAGAAGCGTTCGGGACATTTCGATGAGAGGTCTAGGCGCAGCTCATCGTTTGGTGTGGATAAGCAGCCTCATCCTTCTATGGCGCACCGCCCAAGCCTTCCGTTCTTGAATGGGCACACCCAGAACATGTCCATCTCGGCCATTTCGATCGACTCGCAGTCTTCGTTTGGGGGTTATGCGCCCTCAACGTATGCGCAGTCGACCATTGCGGCCTCGACGATCATGCCCAACATGATGGTCCAGCCTGTGAAGAACACAGAGAACACGGTGTGGGTGGAGGGTCACTGCTTCAACTGGCAGCCATCAGAGACTGGGTCTACGTGCACGGTTTGCGACGAGCGGTCAGAGGGCGATGGCTTGTACAAGTGCAACGGATGCAACTGCCTGTCTCACAACCGGTGCTTGGGATTTGTGTCGTTGGTGTGCCCAGATGCCTTCCATCCTGATCGTGTTCGGGCTGCGTTTGTTCGCTGCCTGGCCAGTCTGCTTTACACGTACAGGAAGCACCTTGGCCGGCCTACGAGGGATCAGAAATCTCATGGTCAGCTGTACGCTTTTGATATGGATGGATTCATCCGAAGCCTGCCCTACGATCAACAAGAGTACGCCACCATGATGAGGGACACTCAAGGTATGTTTTGCTTGATATTATTACTACCAGAGAACCTATTACTAACAATATTACTAGCATTCAACGAATTCATACACGAACGCGAGCGGCAACCAGCCTCGGACCCAGCCATCCGTCTCTTTGACGAGGTCATTCTCGCCAAAAAGGCTCGCGGCCGTCCTGTTTTCTCGGCAGGTCTATCGCGCCTCTCTACCCTGCGAGCCTCCCACGGGTTGACCCCCTCCTTCCCTGGTGGTCCCAACCGCGCAGGAGCCAAGGTCCAGACTTACCTTGGGGACACGTCGGATCACATCTGGCGAACGGCGTCGGTGCCTGTCCCTTCTGCCAAGTTCTCAGGGGATTACCGGTCTGTAGTCACGAGGGTGCCGCTGAAGCTGGATCCAAGTCTGATGAAGGAGCCGAGGGCGATTCAGGGGGTGCCGAGGCCGGAGCAAGGGGGGAAGAGGAAGGTGCAGAGAAAGCAAGTGGCTAGCATGTTGGGGCCGCCGCCTGATTTTCGCGTGCCTTGATTTTGCCACTTTGGAGTAGTCAAAACATAAATCTTGGTTGGGCTGGAAGAAAAGAAAGTTGATTAAGAGAAAGCGATGCAGGTTAGGGCTGGTTGGTTGGTTCGCGTTGATTTGGTTGACTGGGATTTGGTTGGGTTTGTGTTTTTTTTACAAATGTTTGCTTGGCTGAAAGCGTTTCTTTTGAGTCTTGTCTTGATAATATTGACTTTTGGAAGGCAGAGAGGGAATGGAGGGGGGAGGGAAGGAAAGGGGGGGTGGTTATGATCAGATATTATTTTTGCTGTCATTGTTTTGCTATCATTCCTCGGGGGTGGGGAGCATCTTATGTGCCTATTCAACGGTACGCTACACATGGGCGAAGAGAAGAGAGAATACATCAAGCAGAGAAAGAGAAAGCAGTTGTTGTAATTGTACGATAGAGAGGAAAGTTTGTAATCATCATGGTTGGCAAGTGATTTTTCTGGTTCTCTTTTTTTTTTAGTTTTCTTGGAAGGGGGGAGGTTAAGTGGGAAAAAGATACATGGCATTGAAGGGAGTGGTGGTGCAAAAGGGGATGAGGATGAGAAGTAGTAAGAGAGGATGAAAATTGAAAGCGTTGAGCAGAACAGGAGAGCACAGCTGACCCCTTGGTGAACATGCTATTGCAATAGGAGCAACATGCCCACAACTTCTTTGCCTTTTACTATCACTGGGTCAGTTCAATAGTGCGACTCACAAACACTCAATTTGCTAGGTAAGGTAGTTGAACATCAGATAAAACCAACTCCACACAATGGCACCGAAAAGGTGTGTGTGTGTGTGTGTGTGTGTGTAGTAGTTTCTAACATCCATGCAAATTCAACCTTGGGATCGGACCCCCCCTTTCGAGTGTTGTTCACAAGAACCATGAAAGTCCCCCACCTCGAGTGTTGGTTGAAACAAATCATAGTCACTTCTCACATGGGGCCAAGCAACGACGATGAACACTACACATAAATGCCCACCTACTTATCCAGAACTGAAATGACTTATGATGGTATTCAACGCCTTCCTTCCCCAATAAATGCTAAAATGTAAAGACCGCTTACTTGCTCTCATGATGCTTCATTTTCCCCAATTACAGAACATCAACCCTTCATAAAACCCCTATATCATATCATACCCTTTCTACCTAACCCCATCTTCTCGTCATGACTCCATCGGCCCCCCACCTCCACCTCCACCTCCACCTCCACCGTCCCTGTCCTTGTCTTTCCCCTTTCCTCCTGGCGGTTTAATCCCATAATCGGGCATCTTTTCGTACGCATTCGGGCTCGGTTTCCTCTTCCCCATTTTCTCTCTCTTGCCATCACTTGCCCTCCCTCTCCCATGACTGTGACCATGACCGTTGCAATCATCACCGTGTTTATGACTGTGTTTCCTACTACCCCTGCCAGATTTCCCTTGTCGGTCTAGGTCACCACCACCCTTCCCGCTGTCGGAGTCGGAATCGGAGGAGGAGGAATCAGAGGAGGAGGACTCGGAGGAGGACTCGTCGATGCCTTTGGGGCGGTGGTAGATGCAGCATACTAGATGTGGAGTTAGCATGGTGGTTAGGGATAGAGGGGGGGGGGGAACAAACCTTTGGACTTTTTCCGGTTGAGGCCTTCATTGTCTATGACGTCTTCTGACCATTGGACTGTGCGTGATGATGGGGCGTGGGCGCCGCGGAGGCGGAGGACTGGTTGGGGTGGGGAGGTCGAGGTGGAGGTGATGGTTTGGGTTGTGGTTGTTGCTGTGGTGGGGGGGTGTTGTTGTTGCTGGAGGGAGGTGTTGGGGTGGTGGTTGTTGGCCATTTTGGTGGTGAATATGGGTATAGAGGTTGGTATACGGGGTGGATTTGGTAGGGAGAGTGTAAGGGTTGTAAAGCAGTCGTCGAGGTTCTCAACCAGATTTGAAGTGGATGGAATTCTGCGGAAGATCGCAGTGCGGGGTTGTGTGTGCTGGGGAGAGAGAGAGAGACAGGCTAAGTCGAGAGATGTGTGAGAAAGCGTCCTTTGTAGTGGCGCAGTCTAAAAAAAAAAAAAAAAGACGTAAGCTGTTTGGGTATCGAGACAGAGGTACAACAGATTTATGGCCTGTGATCCTCAAAACTTGGGTGGAGTGATGTTCTGCTTGAGAATCAGGCTTGTCTGTTCGGGAGAGCCCCACGGCACGGCATGTGGCGCACAGACGTCAGTCAGCAATGCAATGTGGGGCGTCGATCCCGAAACAAATCTGGGGATTCTGGAAGCTTGTCTTGGACCCCTGGCTCGACCGGGAAATCGACCCGGTCCCGAACTTTCTGAGAGCTGACCATCCACTTCCCCTGTCCGCGCCTTTCAAACGGTCTGTTTGGTACTTGTTAACCCCCCTTGACAAAGCCGGGATGGGTTGGGTGACTGGATGTAACCAATGGGATCATGTGCCGGGTTTCAGGGTCCTTTGCTTTGAGAGTACATGTCAGATATTGTTTTGATTGTTGGGTGGTTCAAATTGACACTCAACACCACACAAGTGAGTGTACACAATAGGCAGTATGAGATGGGATGAATGAGCATGAGCTTCAAGGAGTGAGAGCGACCTAGTGTACACTAGTACTCCATGCATTTGTTCAAGATTGGCAAAAATAATTAGAAAATGTTGAGGATGTAAGATGTGGCGTACAGCTGTCCTTGAATTATCTCAGGGCGGCGTCTTCCAAGTGTATCCTGATTTCCAATCCTACAGACTCATTGTCATCGGAATCCTTGAGGGAATTTCAAACCTAGGCATCTGCCAGTGAGGAGATGCCAGCTGGAGTCGATATACCTTTGAAATTAACAGTCAGCTGCCTGGGAATGATACCCTCAGACGGCGGGAGCACACGGCACTGGCGAGGGTCCTACTCGCCAGAGTCAACAATGTCGCACCGACTTTCACCTCTGGAGCCCGGCTCGGTCGCCTGGTTGAACAAGACATGTTCAATAGCAGGCGGGGGCATTCAGTGCTCGCTGCCGAGACAGTTGGCCTTTCACCTCCCCCCCGCAGCTCTGTTGACCAAAGAGATATCTTGCTGGCCAACTGCGACTTCTGCGACTTCTGCTGCTCCATTCTTGTCTTTTTCACGACAAAAGGCTCTTACTGCAGAAACCCATAAATCCACGGCAGGCCCTGGTGACGTCAAATCAGAGCTCAAGTATCACAGCAGAAGGGAAGCGGCATCCCGATCGCGCAAACAGAGACAGAAAACTGAACCTGTCCTAATCGGGCTCACCTCATCGCATCGCCATTTCCTCTTCCATTTCTAGAAGCCTGCCGAGGTTGGCTCGGTGCCCGACTCCCGAGTCGCCGCCTTCTCAATCCGCCCTCAATCCTCCCTCGCGACTGCTTCTTCAAGCTATCCAAGCAAAAGCCTAGCGACTTGCCCCGAAACAGGAAGTCACTTCCTTCCAGCACAAGAAGCCTTCCTTCCCGAGCTCAACATGCCTAACAATCTTTTTGACATCCTGGAGGTCCAGGACCACACCTCTTCCGAAAACGAAGAAGACATCTCAACAGCATCACAGCCTCCCCATACTACCACCTCAGACGGGGCGTCGGCCATCACCAGTACAGCTACCCCAGCAATAGAGGAGATGCCGCCCAATGGCAGACCCCGGCCCAACACCCCCAAGCGGGAAGCTGATTTCAGTTCACTCCTCAACCATGCCGAGAAAGTCGAAGTCAGCTCCCTCATTAACAGATTGACCGACTTGATGCAGAAGCACATCACCCAACTGTTTGATGTGCTGCCGCCCGAGAGCAATCCTCTGCCGACTCGCATCACCGTCTGGAACAAACTTCCCCCCTATCTCAGAGATCTCAGCTTGACCAAGCCGACCGTCGAAGAATCCAAGAAGACTCACCAAAAGGAGAATGTCAAGCCATCGCGCTCTAAGAAGGGAGGCCGGTCCAATGGCAGAAGAACTGACGAGAGCGCTCCAGACGTCCCTCCAGTCCAGCCCCAGAGGGAACCCGAGATGCCACTTGGCCCTCGCCAACAGGAGCTCAAGAAGGAGGCTCTGATGCACTTCAAACGCTGGCAGACTGCCGTGCTCAAACGTGCTGGCGACATTTCGATTCGGAAGGCAACCGATGCATACGGCAATGGTTATGGGTCTGGGCCCAAGAGAGGCTCGTCGTCCTATAAGAAAAAGAGGGCGAACAGTAAGTCCCAGACCCAGGCCGACAACTGGGTCCAAGTTGGGCGTCCTGACCATCTAGCAGACTCGCAGCCGGCTACCACGATCACAGCCACTCCTGTCACCCTGGAAGCCGACCCTGCGTTCTGGCAACTCTACCCGCCCATTGCAACAGCTCTCTCGGCGCTTCCGGCAGGAAAAAGATGCCTTCTGCTCCATTGCCTCATGCTCTTGCTGCTCTCGCTTGAGAGCTATAGCGCCTACACCCGTATCTTGATGCTCAACATCGCCTCATCCCTTCGGTTGCCGCTCCGTGTCTTGGCGGAGGAAGAGGTGAGAATTAGCAAGGCCTTCGCTAACCTCGCCAAGACGGTGTCATTTGAAGATGTGGTGTTGAAGAGATCCGAAGAGAACAAGTCGTCAAGAAGACGGTCGGGACCGGCGGGCGCCCACATCGGCACGACTACCGGTAATCTCTCGGCGCCACTTATCGCCGCCGGCATCGGATCGGTCACTGGTGGCATGGGCGTCGGAAACACGGCAGCCGCGGGGCTTCTTGGGACGATGGCTGAGAATGGCCTCGTCGTCGGAAATGTTCTCGGTATGTGCCCTTCTCGAGCTGGCGGTAAAACTATGGAACAACACGCCAAAGACGTTAGTGACGCCGGCTTTATTCCTCTTCGCGGAATCGTCAACGAGGAGTGTTTCAAGATTAGCGAGATTGTTCCAGATTATCGCCGGATTCGTGTCGTTTTGGGAGTCGGTGGCTGGCTGCCCAACAAGACGGACATCTTCCGCCCCTGGAGATGTCTGGGGGAGCAGAATGAGGTGTATGTAGTTCGTTGGGAGCTCGACAACCTGGTCAAGTTGAACACGGCGCTGGAGACCATGGTGAAGAGTGCCGCGTGGTCGATCGCCAAGAAGGAGATCATTGCTCGGTCTAGTGAGCCCAGTTCCAAGCTCCTCCAGCTTGACCCCGCGAAGAAGACTGACCGCCATGGGCCAGTTTATACTAGTCTAATCGACGCCCGTTGGCCAGCCGCTCTTCTTAAGCTCAGCAAAATCGTCGACAACCCCTGGAACACTTGCATGGTCCGCGCCGACAAGCTGGGCTCTATTCTTGCTGACATCATCTCAAGCAAGGCGCCTGGTGAACGTGGCGTCTCGCTGGTCGGTTACAGCCTCGGTGCCCGCGCCATCTACACATGTTTGGCGATCTTGGCTGAACGACGAGCGTTTGGTTTGGTTGAGAATGTGGTAGTCATGGGTCTTCCGGCGCCTTCGGAGACGGCCATCTGGGTCGCCATGAGAAGCGTCGTGACGGGTCGAATGGTCAATGTGTACTCGGAGAACGACTACATCCTGGGCTTTCTGTGCCGTCAGTGCAGCGTTGAATATGGTGTTGCAGGCTTGGAGCGAATCGTCGGGGTTGACAGTATCGAGCAATTGGATGTCTCTGCTAAGGTCAGTAGCCACCTCAGATACCCATACCTCGTCGGCACCATTCTGCACCATATTGGCTGGGAGGACGTCAACAAAGAGCAGGCCACGCGACAGGAGAACGCCATGTCGATCTGGGAGGAGAAGCTTCGGCAGCACGAGGCGCGGCGCAACGCTGTTGAGACGGGCAAGCCGGACCCCTTCAAGACCCTGAACCCCTTTACGGATACAACGAACAAGGATCCCGAGCAAGGTATTATTCGTACCCGCATGAGGAAGAAGAAGGGCAAGAAATGAAGTTTTGGGAGGATTTGATACCGAGTATCTGCACAGGGAATTGCTACCATTGCGTTGTTTTTATTCTGGGATGGAAGGTCATGGTCATGAGGAGGATTTGCAAGCCCCAGATTGCCACAGTACTGGACGGAATATTGCTACTTTATGAATTGCATCCGGGATATGCGTGACTGGGAAACGTGTTATCTAATTGTATGTTGAGTTAGCCTCGGGGTATTCAGTTGGGGATAGGGCAGTGTTTGTGGAGACCAACTCGTTGGTTTTAGTACAATGCAATGGTTTTCTTTTATGTGCGTGGTGGTGTGATGTGGTGTCCGGGTTGGTGTTGTGTGTTCTGTGACCATGGTGAAGTCCCAGGGATGAGTTCTTCCTGAACCAGCATGCTTCCTCCTTGTACTTTGACCAAGTATATCTCTTGCTCTCTCCCACTCGAGCCTCATCTCATGCATTCTTTTTATAAAGCCGAGCGCACCATTCCAATGATGATAAACGATCTCCCCTCGCACCCACAGTCGGTCTGCCTCACTCCGCCGCCACGACCTTCCCACTCCTCACAACGAAATACCCCCCTCCCCCGACAGTGACCTTTTCGGAGGCGGTCCCCAGCACATCCCACTTTTCAACCTGGCGTTGCTCCCTCTGACCCCTCTCTGATTGAGCTTTTCTTCTCCTTGGCCGTCGGCACCTTCCAACTTGCTCCTCGCTTTCCAGGGCTTCCCTCAACGTGTCGACTGTGATGGCTGCTTCTGCCAGGCCTTGGGGAGTTTCGTCGCGGATGGAGGATAGGGGGGCGATGTTGGAGGTGGGGACGGATTGGAGGTGGGAGAGGAAGTGGAGTTGGGCGTGGAGGTCGTGGAGGATTTTGGAATTGGTGGTTGGATCTGGGGAGAGTGGGGGGAGGGAGGAGAGTTTGAGGAGGTGGGAGAGCTGGGGGGGGATATGCTGGGGGTGATGGTTTCTGGAGTGGTTGGTAGGAGGGTGTGGATTGACCAGGAGGGGGTGGAGAGGAGTTTATGGGGGTTGACGGCGGGTTGAGAAGGGGGTGGGGAGGAGGTTGGTTTTGAGAGGGGTGGGGGGGTTGTTGAAAAGGGGCGGTATAAGGGGGTGGGTGGTGGTGAGCGGAGGAGGTGCCGGAGGGGATATCGAGAGAGGGAGAGGTGAGGTTTGGACATGGTGGGTTGGTTTGTGGTGATGAGAGAGAGTGGTTGTTGAAAGATAGATAAGATGGTGAGATTGTGGTGACGGATTGCTGGTTTATTGTGAAAAACGGGTAGTATGTGTGAGCTTTCAGCTGCGGCTGCGGCTGCGGCTTTGCGTGTCGTGATGACGAGGTTTGGAGTTTTGAGGGTTTACACCAAGCTGTGGGCTTAATGATCATAGGGGCTAACTGGATTGGGTAATTACGGTTGGTAACACGCTGGCGTCAGAGCTCCTTGGGCCGTCGCAGCGGTTGTTGGCCCACTTGTATCGGCCCCGCCTTACGAGGACAGCTGCGCTGCTGCCCGCTACAACCGCCTCCTGTCATTCAAAGCCCCGGGCACTGCACTAGACAAATTGACGATTACTTGCGACGACTCGAGCACACGACACCGACACCACATTCTGAAGATAGTCAAGAAAAAGGAAGAAGCGAATAAGAGGAACGAACAGACAACATGGCTCTCGACCCACGCGCTCTTGAGGAGAAGGTGTGTCCCAGGACAGCGGTTTAGGGGGGGTATCAGCGGAGACTGATTGATTACTGACACAGTAAAACAACAGGCAAAGAAGACGCTCGCGGGCGTATCCACCGGCTTTAGCTTCTTCAGCGGCAGCAAGGAGGACAAGCTTCAGAATGCGGCCGACCTTTTTGTGCAGGCTGGCAATGCGTACAAGATGGAGGGGAAGAGTGCGTTCATCCCCCGGCTTTCCCCCTTGAGCAACGTATACTGACATGTTGTGTGGGGAATAGACAAAGAAGCCGGAGCAGCATTCGAGGCAGCCGCCAAGATCCACAGAGACAGGCTGAACGAGCCAGACGATGCGGCGAACATCATGGTGGACGCCTTCAAGGTTTATAGGAAAGACAGCCCGGAGGATGCGGTGCGGTGCCTGGGCGCTGCGATCGACCGGTACACAGCCAAGGGCAACTTCAGGAGGGCGGCGAGTCACAAGGAGAATGAGGGCGAGATTCTGGAGTTGGAGCTGGGTGATCGGAGGAGGGCGATGGAAAGTTATGAGAAGGCTGCGCAGTGGTATGAGGGCGATGGGGCGAATGCGTAGGTTCCTCAAGTCAGATCTTATGGGCAAGGGGTGCTAACATGGGATTTTAGTCTTGCCAACAAGCTCTGGCTCAAGGTGGCTGACATCGCGGCCCTCGAAGGGGATTACCACAGGGCGATTCAGAACTTTGAGAAGGTGGCCGACTTATCACTCGACAACCACCTGATGAAGTACTCGGTCAAGGAGTACTTCTTCAAGGCCGGTATCTGCATTCTTGCCACAAAGGATCTGGTCAGCGCTCGCCGCAACATTGAGAGATACAGGGAAAAGGACCCCTCGTTTGGTGGTCAGCGCGAGTTTCAGCTCCTTTCGGACTTGATCGAGGCTGTCGAGGCGGGCAACCAGGAGGTGTTTACGGATAAGCTCTATGCGTACGATCAGATGAGCCGGTTGGACAAGTGGAAGACGGAGCTGCTGGTTAAGATCAAGAACCAGATTGAGGAGGCTGACAACGAGTTCTCGTAAGAGGTGGTAATGGACGATTCGGATTTATGGCGTTTGGGATGGTGGTACGTACATTTGCTGAGTGAGAAAGAAGGGCGGGACCTTTTGAGTACAGATACAGGGATGAGAGTTGATAGCCAGGGAATCAATAGATGTTGCTGTTGTTTGAATCAAGAGCAATGAGGACCTTCCGGGCACCGATGACATACATAACCCTGGTTTTAAGCTGCAGCATACACAACCCTTATCGGTACATAAGATTGGTGGGGTTCTTGCGATAACCGATAACACCCAACTTTTTTGACTTCTGGTCTGAAATTTCTCGAGTTTGAGTTGCAGGACCCTTGACTTGCATGCCATTGACGACCTCAGAAACCGTCAGAATGGCCTCTCTTACGTTAACGGAGAAGCTGGACAAGATCCGGTCGCCAAATCTGCAAAGTCAGAAGCAGGTATGTTTTTACTAACCATTGTCCTTGTCGACCAAGTAGCTTCTTGTAAAGCCGTGTACCGATAAGGGACTGGATGGAATACTGACGGTGATTGCAGACCGCTAGCATTCTTGAAGGTGTCGAGGTCGCTTTCAAGGAACAGAACACACAGCCCACCCCAACAGCCTACTTCGCTGCCCTCCTCAGTCTTCTTGACAACAAGACCCTCGCACAACCCGTCATCTACCTCCTCGACATTGTTACTCCCTATGCGCCCGAGCCCCTCCTCCGCGCCAAGTTCACACAGATCCTCGAATTGTTGGCGCCAGTGCTGTCGCAACCCGATGCCGATGCCCCATTAGTCAGAGCCTCGATCGGAGTTCTCGAGAGCCTGCTGCTCGCCCAGGATGCGACAGCTTGGGAACAGAGCGCCGCCGTCATGGGCCCGCGCCGCGCTGTCGGCGGTCTCTTGAGCTTCTCTCTTGATCCTCGGCCAAAGGTGCGCAAGAGAGGACAGGAAGCCCTGCGCAAGATTCTCAAGAACCCTCCCCCAAGCCCGTCTCTCGACCATCCCGTTGCGCCAATGTGCGCCGAGACGGCCATGATGAGCTTGAAGGCCGTGGCAGACAAGGCCGCCCAGTTGAAGAAGGAAAAGAAGGGATCAGAGTCCTCAACCGACCCTGAGCTTATTCACGCTCTGCAGTTGGTCAAGACTGTTGCTTCTGCCAGCGGTGGGTGGCCCAGCAAGAAGATTGAGTCTCTTTGCGAGCTCCTCCTTGGAATTGCTCGCTCCGGAAACGAGCACATGAGCATGTCGGTTTTCGACATTTTCGAGATGATCTTTGAGGGCATGGCCGAGGATGTTGCGTCGTCGAAGCTGCCGAGATTATTGGAGATTATCAAGGAATTGCGCCCAGCACCAAATGATACCCAGCTACTTCCCGCCTGGATCGCCATTCTCTCGAGAGCGTACGACGTGTCGGCACAAGTTGAGCCAGAAGAGACATTCCAGGGGCTTTTGGAGCCGTTCAACTTGGTCGCTTCGTACCTCGAGTCCGACGCCAAGAACATTCGCATTTCGGCTTCGGAGTGCTTGGTCTCGTTCATGGCCAATTGTGTCCCCCCTTCGGTTCTGATTGAGCCCTCAATTTACGACGAGAAAGTTATTGGGCAATTGGTCGAGACGGCCGAGAGTCTCCTCACACTCAAATACCAGTCGGCTTGGCTCGAGACATTCAATGTTCTCGGTGCCATGTTTGACTCTTTGAGGTGGAGGGCGGATCCTTATATGCTCAAGATCACCCAGAGCATTGGCGAGATGCGTGGAAACGACTCCTTCACTGGTAAGCAGGAAGCTGACGAAGTTCTTGGAAAGGCCTTCCGGGCCATGGGCCCCGAGGCTGTTTTGAAGGTCCTCCCCTTGAATCTTGTCAGACCTGCCAAGGGTCAACCGGGCAGAGCTTGGTTGCTGCCCCTTTTGCGCGACTACACATCAAACACCAACCTGGCCCACTTCAAGAACGAGCTTGTACCCGTAAGCGCTGCCATGTTTCAGCGCGTGCTGGACCACGGTGCTGCGCCCAAGACGATGGAGATCAAGATTTTCGAGACTGTCGTCCAACAAATATGGTCCATCCTCCCGGGCTACTGCGACTTGCCCCTGGACTTGACCGAGGCTTTCGATAAGACTTTTGCTGAGACGCTTACTACGCTTCTTTACGAACAGGTCGAGTTGCGCCTCGATGTCTGCCGCTCGCTCAAGGCCCTCGTTGAGTCGAACCAGGCCGTGATCTCCGCTGAGGAGGCCGATCCGGCTCTCGAGAGCAGAGTCAGCAAGGAAACTGCAGCGAAGAACCTGGAGTACCTTGGAACCACCTTCGCTGCTGACTTCCTTGCGGTGCTTTTCAACGTTTACAGCACCACCCTGCCCCAGAAGCGTGGACCCGTTCTCCAGACCATCAACGCCTACCTCAGCATTATTCCTGCTGCTCGCCTGACCGAAACCTTCGATCTTGTGTGTACCAAGCTTGCCGAGGCCCTGCAACAGGCCCCTGAGCCCAAGGAGAAGAATCAGCAAAACAAGGAGCACATGCCTTCTACCGCCCACACTCTGATGGATCTGGTCGTCACAATGTCCATCTACCTCCCAAGGGAGAGCTTCGAAGCCCTCTTCAGAATCGCCGCTTTGGTTGTTTTCAAGGATGATGACCCTCAACTACAGAAGAAGGCCTACAAGCTCATCCCACGGTTGGCTGATGCTGAGATTGGCCGCGCTGCTCTTACTCAAAGAAACGAAGAGCTCCAGGCCCTCATCTTGTCCAGTGCTGAGAAGGTGTCGGCCCCGGCTAGAAGAGAGCGTCTTGCTGCCATTGCTGCTATGCTTCCCTTCGTTCCTGACTCTGCTCTTCACTTTATCCCATCAGTTCTTTCCGAAGTGGTCATCAGCTGCAAGGAGCAGAATGAGAAAGCTCGCACAATTGCTTTTGATCTATTGGTCCTGATGGGTCAACGGATGGTAAACTCCCACGGGGCTGTTATTCATAACAGCAAGGTCCCCCACATGCCCAAGAACGCCCCTGCCGCAACGGCTTCCATCGAGGAGTTCTTCACCATGGTTAGCGCCGGCCTTGCTGGTAGCACCCCCCACATGATTTCTGCCTCCATCACAGCCATCACTCGCATCCTCTACGAGTTCCGCGAGACCGTCAGCGAAGCCACCATGTCCGACTTGGTTCAAACTATGGACCTCTTCTTGACCTCCAACAACCGCGAGATCGTCAAGAGCGTACTTGGCTTCGTCAAGGTGTGCATCCTCAGCTTGCCCACCGAGATGATGCTTCCCCGTCTTGAGACTCTTCTCCCCAACCTCATGGTCTGGAGTCACGAGCACAAGGGCCACTTCCGCGCCAAGGTCAAGCACATCATCGAGAGAATGATCCGTCGCTTTGGTGTTGACGTTGTGATGAAGTATTGCCCCGAGGACGACAAGAAGCTCATCACCAACATCCGCAAGACCAAGGAGCGCAGCAAGAGGAGAAAGGACGCCGCCAAGAACGCTGAGGAATCAGACGGTGAGGATGATGGCAGGAAGAAGAACAGATTCGAGAGCGAGTACGACCAGGCGCTATACAGCAGCGAGTCCGAAGACGAGCAGTCTGATGACTCGGATGTGGAAATGACTGGTGGGAGGAAGCAGAGGGGTGCGCAAAGGGGGAACAATGCGTATATTCTGGAGGACGAGGATGAGCCCCTTGATTTGCTGGATCGGAATGCGCTGGCGAACATTTCTTCGACGAAACCTACCAAGCAGAAGGCGAGGACGAAGCAGAAGGCCAAGACGGACTTGGATGGCAAGCTTATTCTTGGTCAGGAAGAGGATGAGGGGATGGATGTTGACATGGCGGGTGGTAATGAGAAGGAGAATGGAGTGGGCGCGTATGTGGCTGCGTTGAGGGGCAAGGATGTTCCTACGAGAGGTATGCGTGGTAAACTGAAGTGGAAGAGGGGGAGGAAGAATGAGGATGCGGATGATAGTGATGATGGGATGGATATTGATGAGGGGGCTGCCAAGGCTATTAGGGAGAGACCGGGTAATCAACGGGGACGGGGAGGTGATAGGAGGGGCGTTCCCCTGGTAGGGGTGGGCGTGGTGGTGGTGGGAGAGGAGGAAGGGGTGGTAGAGGTGGCATCGCTGCTGGGAGAAGGGGGTTGGGCCAAGACAAGAAGAAGGGTCCATCCGGTTTTGGCGGTGTGAGAAAGGGTGGGAGAGGAAGAGCATAGAGGTGTGAGGTTGTGTGATACGTTTTGGGATTTGATTTTAGGGCATGTCACTGCTGGTGTTTAGGCTGAGGAAAAATAATGAGATTTTCGTGTTCATTTCGTTACCCGTGGGAACTGGTTTGCCAGACAGACTTTTTGGGATTTCTGCTATCCGACCACGCTGTGGACAAGAAGTTAGGGACTACTACGCAACCTACCACAGACCTAGGAACTAGTAAAAACAGACACATCGATTGTATTATATCCCTATCGAACCATCTTCAGGCTTAACGATTATAATTAGAGGCCTCTTGACCATCATTCAAGACCTATTAACTATCTTTCAAGACCTGGTGACTATCTTTCAAGCCCTTTCTATCATTTTAAAAGCTCTAGTGAAACTTGTGGTATTCTCCATCTCGCCTCCATATACCCATTCTCCTATTCAGTCCTCCTCCACCTAGTGCACGGAGCAGTTCTCGCCATGGTATGTCGCCAAAGAACCAAAACCACCCCAGCCCCAGCCATCCAAGCCGCGCCCAGTTGTCTACTCTCGACTCCCTCTCTTCCACGGTGAGCTCCTTATGATTGGGTCAGTGTCATAGGATTCTCCATGGTGTAGTATAATGTCGTTATATCGATAAGTCCCAAAGAGAGAAAAAGGAGAGAGTTGAGAATGGCCCCGAGAAGTTTGGTTTTGGTCTTCCTCTCCACCTTCAACTCACGCGAAGGACCGACGCTCATCCTCCTGCTTCGCCAGAGAGTCTCTTCATAGCACTGGAAGGGCCCTGGTTGTTAGCCACAGCAAGCATAGGATGATTCGGGTCCGAGGAAACTCCTGAGGCAAGACCAACTTGGGCTTATCATAGCCCCATCACAACTTCGTCCGAGCTTCGATATAAGGTATCGCGAGCAAGCGCAGCTGGTATTGTAAGCATCGTGAGCAAGCGGAGCTCAATATCACGAGCAAGCGGAGCTGTATCTGGCTGAGGCGCTTTGTGTGGGGGTCCTGAAAAAGATCTCTCCTAATTATAAAAAAGATCTCTCTTGATTATAGAAAGATCTCTCCTGATTATTAACCGCTTCGCCCAGATGTGACTCGTCTCATACACCGTCCATCACCAGTCACAATGAAATCCTTCACCCCTGTCCTCATCATTGGCACCTTTTATAGGTATCCTTACAACCATAGAATCCTCTATTCCACGGTTTCCTCCTCCCCATAATGCCCCTTCATCTTGCCCCAGATACCAAACATCTGCATCGCAAAAGTCCCGAACCCAAACACCCGCATAAGAGTAGTAGCAACCCCCATCTCCCAGCCCTTATATCCCCTCACCACATCCCCCTCCCCGGGCAACTCACCCACCGTCTCAACATCCCTCACAATCCCAAACCCTTGCTCCCTATCCCTCTCTAAATCCCTCCGCTCCCAATACCTCCTCTGCGGCCTAGTCATCCACTCAAAAACCTTCTTCTTCAAGCCCCCAAACCAGTCAAGCCCGTCAATACCTTCAATGTCAGGGACCAGCACCAACACTGGCACCATCCAAGCACACACCATCGCAAAAGCCTTCCATCTTGCCCCCCACTCAGTTTTGTACCAGATGTATTGCAACAGCCACAAGCTCACCGTCGTCTGGATCGATCTCCCGGTCGTGCTCCTCCAGTATTCATCCTCCCAGGTGAACCTGCTTCTCAGTGGGCCCCCATCTTGGGTTAGAGCGTGCCCGAAGTCCTCCCCGAATTTACAGAGCGGAAGAACCCAGAGGGGGATGTCGCTTGCTCGTGGGAGGACGCTTGCTCGTCCTGTCAGCCACGAGTCTGGGCCTATTATACTGGCGAGAAACAGGAAGAAGGATTGAATAAAGGAGGTGAGGAATAGAACTTGGGGGCCGAGGGTTGGGTGGCTGAAGGGGTAGAGGGGCAAAGGGAGGAGGATGGCGAGGGAGGCGAGGAGGGGTTGGTGGGTTGAGAGGAGGTTTCCGAGGGTGAGCAGCCAGTTTAAGGGGGGTGGGGGTGGGACGAGGAAGCTGATGAAGTCCAGGAAAGATTTTGCCATGCCGACGAGGGAGTACATGGTGATGGTGGTGGTGGGGAGGGTGGTGTTGAGGAGGGGTTCCAACGGCGGCGCCATGGTGTTCGTGATGGAGAGGGGGAGAATGAGTTGAGGCTCATGCACGAACATTGGGTTTTGGGTCTTAAGCTTTCGGTGGCAGAATTTGAGTTCAGACGTTGAGCTACTGACTACTTAGGTACCTACCTGCCCTCAATTACTCTAAAGCACCAGAAAGACAATGATCCATAAGTACAACTTGACCAGCTTACTCTCTGCATCATTGTCCAATCAGTCTTGCAGAAAACAGACTGGCAGGCTCAACACAGTCAAAGTGAAGCATCACCAATTCTTGGCATATGGTGTTCTCCTTTCAGCCCCACTTTCACCAATTGGCGAAGCACAGACCATCAAATGCCCCACATGCTTGCAAACAGTATAAAATTCTTTCGCGCGCGCCAAAATTTGCGCTCTCTTTTCTCTTTTTCTTCTTCAGAAAGTTGCCCCCGGCGAAACGCAGAATTCTGGCCCGATGCGAATGTCTCTTTTTCAGGTCTTTCGGGATTTGTTTCTGAGATGGGTGTGCATCGGGTTGATTTAAGCCGGGCAGATGGAAAAGGTGTCTCAAGAATTGCTACTAGCCAGGAAACTGTGCGATGAGTGGGCGATCCCGTTAGGCCTCGACATTTTTTTTTGTTTTGAGTTTTTGTGATGTTTGTGTGACTGTTCACTGAGAGACAGAGTTTGAGATGCTCAAGCTTATTTGAGAAAAACAACCGCTCTGTGATCATGACTGAAACTGTGTGTCCTTTGGTCGAGTGGTTTTGTCGGCATTGGCAGGTCGTTGACACTTGTCAAAGAGAACACAATTTTCATCCAAGTTTGTGGCTCAATCGCAAGTGGCTTCACAGCATAACCCTAACCCGGGAGGTTGCGAGAGATCACCCAGCCAGTGCCAGCCACAATCACTGATGAGCAGGTCAGCATGTGATGAGCCTGCAGATATCTCAATACCCAACCCCCCCCCCCCCCCCCCACACCAATTAATGGCAAATATATATATCCAATTCCACCTGGAATGCAGCCTCGCCTCATGTCAGGCCGACACTAGTGCCGGAAAATCAGCTTTGTTGCAACATGTTGCGTTGGTCGAACCCACCGCCAGGGCCTGATGGGGCTGGGACAACAGCGTGGTTGATAGCAATTGGCACACTGCCCGCCCTGGGTGCTGCATAAGCGACTGCCAACCGCTGTCGAAAAGTCTCCGTCTCCTGTCTCCTGTCAGTGTCCCTGTCGGTTCATGAGACGAGATGAAAGGGGACACGAGGTTCTCCTGAATGGAGTCATCTTGAAGGTCGACGGGAGGTGGACATTGACTTGGTTGCAAGAGGTAGGAGCATCTTCAAAGCTGAGCTGACCCAAGAAAATCCAGCTGCCAGCCACCGCTATTCTCCCCTATTTATTCATTGCCGCTGCCATGCTTTTTCTCAGCAAAAAAAACTTGAATATTGCCTTCTCAATTCTGGAGCCTCGGGAATTCAAAATGTCAAAGAGCGAAAAGGACCCTTGTAACACACACAGATCGGATCGGTCTGCCCGGCCTGCAAGCTGCACAAATGTCGTGCCCAAGACATCCATGACAGAGACTGTGACGGTTTTGGGCTGGCGCTTCATCAGGCCTTGAAACAAACAAACCATGGCCGAGCAAGAGAGAGACTCCCTCCCTGGCTCTTGACGATCGTCCGCGTGTCCTTCCTGCCGGGACGGGCCAAGGTGGCCGTGAGTGGACACGGCGTTGCCAGCTACACACTGCCCACGTTCGCACCAATGCATGTTACACCCTTCCCGGGCCTCTCATTCGACGCCCAACACCTGCGGTGTGTCCACACTTGAGCAATCCTCCCACTTCGAGATCATATGCATGTGGCAGAAAACAGCAAAGTCTTTTTAATAGCTATGTCTCGCTACCCCACTCCTTCAAGCCTTTCTCTGCTGCTTCTCTTTCCCATGCCTGCATTCCTTTCCGTTTCCACCTTGCTCATGCTCCATGACTGACGCTCCCCGTCAGTCTTCGTCCTCGTCCTCGTCCTTCTTTCGTCGTCCCTCTTTTGTCCAGCCGTTTCAGGCTTTATACTTCCTCATGATTCAAAGAGGAAATCCCCACCCGAGGAAGAAGGTGGCCGTGGTGGGCAGTGGTGGCGCGGGTATCGGTGCGCTGTGGGCGTTGAACCGGAGCCCTCATGATGTGTACATCTTCGAGGCCGCTGACCGCCTCGGCGGCCATGCCAACACGGTGGAGTTCACGAGGGGAAAGTACAAGACTTTGGTTGACACTGGATTTATGGTTATGAATGAAGCGACATACCGTAAGGAATCCCCCTGCTTGTTAGGCGTTGTAAGTGAGCCGCACTAATGCATGAACAGCGAACTTTTTGAACTTCCTAAGGAGGATGAAGGTGGAAACCGTACCGACTGAGATGTCGTTCTCGGTATCGAGAGACCAAGGTCGGTTTGAGTGGGCTAGTTTGAACAGAGATGCTTTCTTCTGCCAACGAAGCAATTACTTCTCACCTAGAATGTGGAGGTTGGTGTTTGACATTTGGCGCTTCGATAAGTTTGCGCTGGATGTCTTGCGGGCGGAGAAGCCCACTGAGGAGACCATCGGGGAGTACCTCGAGAGGGAGGGCTACTCGACCAAGTTCAAGGATGACTATCTCATCCCCATCACGGCAAGCCTCTGGAACACAAGCCCGGAGAAATGCACTCTCGACTTCCCCGTCGCCACACTTATCCGGTTCATGTAAGTCGCCCTTTGAGACTCAGACTCACTTCTGAGCCCTCAACTAACACACGCGCCAGGTGGAACCATCACTTCCTCGCATCGAGTTCCAAGCAGCCCCAATGGCTCACGCTTGCCGATGGCTCGAAATCCTACATTGACGCTGTCATGAAGGGCTTCCCATCTAACCATGTCCGCCTGAACAGCAAGGTCATCTCCATCACCCCTGAGCGCGATGGAAGAGTCCGCCTCCACACACTTCACCCAACCGGCGGGAAGTCCGAGGTATTCGACCATGTCATTCTGGCCACTCATGGCGATCAAGCACTCTCCATCATCCGGGACTCGGCCACCGAAGCAGAGAATTCCATCCTTCGATCCTTCCAAACAGCCGAGAACCAAGTCTTCCTGCACTCGGATTTGTCTCTGATGCCAGAGAGATACGAAGCCTGGACGAGCTTCAACTATTTGTCTCGATCGTCCCCCATGACCGGCTCAGGGCACATCGACCAGCTCTGCCTGACATACAACATGAACATCCTCCAAGAAATTCCTCGCACGGCCTTCGGTGACGTCCTCGTCACTTTGAATCCGTTGCACAAGCCCGACCCGAAGATGGTTCAGGGACGCTACACTTTCCGCAACACAATCTACAACAAGGGAGTAATCGCAGCCCAGGAAAGATTGCATGAGATCCAGAACACACGAGGAATCAGCTACGCGGGAGCCTGGACGAAACAAGGATCCCACGAAGATGGGTTCAGTTCCGGATTGCGAGTGGCAGTCGAACACCTCGGCGCCAACATCCCTTTCGAATTCCAGGACTCCACGCTTGCCAGAGGAGAGAGGCCGAGGTACTCGCTGTGGGATTACATTGTCAGATTCTTCATCTGGCTCGTCCAGGTGTTGTTCCTTGCGGTGATTGATAAAATTGCCGGGGGGTTGACGACCACCAGGAGGAGGTTGGTTTCCAGGGTGGGTGCCAAGGGGTCGGGACTGAATGGACGGGTGAAGGTTCATGAGAAGGATTTGTGACTAGATGGCCGGAAGAGATTACATGACCGCAAGGAAAATACAGCGGACAGTTGGGTTTTGGTGGAAGGCGAACGAAAATAATGAAACGAACTGATGACGACTTGACGAAATGAACATAAATTTAAACAAACAGGGAAAGGGGCATATATGACACGGCGTTGAAGGAAGAAGGGAAATACCAGAGATATCAAGATTGTATATTGAAAGAGGGCTGGGCATACCGATAACTGATATTGATTGTAACGAACTAAATAAGACTCGCGGGAAGCGACAAATCATTTTCTTTTGTTTACGTTGCCTCCCTACCTTACAGGGCTCTCTTTGCTAGGTGTACACGCTGGGATCGGTTGATAATGCATGAAGACTGGCCATCAAGGTCCTCAGGAGCAGCGAGGACTAGACGATGGTTTATGTATTAGTTCCAGCACGCAGCTTTCAACAGCAGCCCCGGGCCCTTCCAAGGGCCTCGTGGCTAAGTGGTAAGCCTGCTGTCCCCCACCTCCGGGGCTCACCGAGAGCCCCCCCGTTCGATTCTTCGTAAAACCCTCCACGACTGGGTTTTCGGCACCCGCCCCCTTCGACAGGGGGCGGGTGAGCTTTTGCCCGTTTTTTTTCTATTGCTTGTTTGTTCCGTGCTCCTTTTTTATATTTAGATATCGAACCCAAACAGGCTGCTTTTTGTTACTCCTGTTTCATCTGCGAAAATGCCCCTACGGGAGCATATCTGTTGTCTTTTTTCACCCAAAGGCATCATGAGGTTAAGCTCCTGACTTACACCAACAACAATGCCAAGACCAGGGTCGCAAAGTGTGGGGGAGCTTCAAGAACCCCACGTCATAGCGATCTCGCAGCTCGAATTCCCACTGCAAGTCGCATGATGCAGTAGCAGGTCTGTCACACGTGTTCTGAAGTCGCGCTCTAATGATTGCTTGCGTGACACCTCGAATCTAACTCGACTTTTCATCTCATGTACTATTTGGTGTGATTTTGCTTGGTGTACGCTCTTCAAACGTGAAGGGAATACAGTGGATACGGTATTTTTGGCAACAGGGACAGGGGTGTAGCTGCCAGCCGGCACGGCACCTCGCGGCGCCCATTCATTCATCTCCAGCGCAAGCTACCACCAAAAGAACGAGCAAGCAACCAACCAGGCAGCAAATTAACGGATTTACGACGACAAGACTACAACGTCGACGAGGTTGCGCATTGCATTACGTTGATATTTCATTGCTTGCGTAGTTGAAACGAACGAAACGACGAGCGAGACGAGAACACGAACGAATCCCAGACATGTCTGCGGCAGACACACCATATCGATAGCAGCTCACGCACAGAATAGCTACCCTCTGGTCTCGAAGACCACCGCCAACACCAGATACAAAACAACTCTCCCACCAGATTTGGGAAAATAAATAAATAATCAAAAAATGAGAACCATACTCCCAGGCCTCCCCTCCCCTTGCCTGCAAGCCCTAGCAACAGGCTACTGCCAGAACGCATCCGAGTCTGGAGGGCGAAGGATAACTGTACCTCCCCCTCCCCCTTTTTGTTTCCTCTCTCTACTTTCTTCCCTTCTTTTACTAATCCATCTATCTTATACAACAGACATACATCACCGGCAACGCCTTCACCATCCTCTCCCCCACCCCCACCGACACCGACACCGACACCGACCCAACCCACGTCCTCCAAACCGTCTACGACGACGACCCCACCCCCCTCCAGTCCATCGCCCTCGACGAATCCACCGGAAAAATCGCGGTAGTCACGGAACATGGCATAGGAAGGGTATACAAACCATCCATCAACCTCCTCCTCCCGTTTGGCTCCCCAGAGCGGGAGGCCCGCTGGGTTCTTCAAGGGACATTCACTATCACCCCTAATAACAGCTCCCCCTCACAAGCAGCAGCCCAACCACCACCACCACCACCACCACCAATTTCATTGTCATGGGGCAGCGACGGTGAACTCCTCGTCTCCTCCACCGCGCTGAATCTGTTCCAAACCTCCCGCCCAGAAACCGACATCCATTTGTCATGGACGCAGCACTTGCCCAACCCGGCCAAGCTGGCGTTGATTTCGTATGATTCAGCGTATATTGCCTCGATAGGGCACCACGACAAACTCGTCAAAGTCTGGCGGAGGCTGAGTTACGGAGGGGGGTCGGATGACGGGGTAGACGGGGCAAGGTTTGATTTTATGTATTTGCGGCATGAGAACATCGTCACGAGGGTAGAATGGAGGAAGAGGCCGAGGCATGAGGGGCAGACGGTGGAGGATGTGCTGTGGACTGTGGACGCAGCTGGGGGGATAAAAGTTTGGGTGGGGGGGATGGGTATGGGCATCGGGAGTTGAGATGTTGGGGGGGGTGCAGCTTGGTAAGGGGTTGAGATGGGGGTGGGTGGTTCAGGTTGGGGAGGTGATGGCTGCTGCGGAGGGGGCGGTGGAAAGGGGGGAGAGGGGGTGGGAGAGGGTGGTGGAGGTTGCGAATAAAAACCCGGAGGTGGTGGTGGGGATGGATGGGAGGGGGGGGATGAGGGTTTGGGGGTTGGAGAATGTCGGGTGGGAGGGGATGAAGGAGAGGAACGGGGGGAAGGGAGGAGGGGGGGTGTTTGAGATTGTGGAGGTTAAAGGGGGGAAGGGGGGGAGTTGGACTTTTTGTCGTCGAGGGGGGGAGAGGAGGAGGGGGGGCAGCATGTGGAGGTGCAGAGTTATTGTGATAGCAAGGGGCTGTTGCATGTGCTGATGAGGTTTTTTGATGGGAGGGTTGAGGTTTATAGGAGTGATATTGCGGCGCTGTTTGATCCGGATCCGAAGAGGAAGAGGCTGGAGAGGGTGGCGGTGTGGACGGGGCATTCGGCGCCGGTGAAGAAGGTGGTGAGAAACTTTAGCGGGAGGGCGATTGTGACGAGGACGGAGGGGGCGGGGCAGAGTATTATCTGGAAGCATGAACTGGATCCGGCGAAGCAGACGACGACGCTGAAGAGGCAGGTGATGATTCAGCAGGAGGGGCACATTCACCGGATGTGCGTGCTGAGAAAGGGGCGGTTTGTGGTGTTTTTGAGGCACGAGAGGATTTCGCTTTGGGATTGTAGGGGGTCCCGGGCGAGGTTGCTGGCGGAGCAGGGGTATGATGTTTGTGGCAAGCCGCTTTGCTTGTTGATCTTGCCTAGGCTCAAGGTGGAGGATTATACGACGGCGCATATTGCTACGATTACGTCGGAGAAGGAGGGGATTGTGTGGGAGGTTAAGTTTCCGTTTTATAGGCCGAATGATCCGACGGTGGTGCCGGTTGTGAAGGAGGTTGTGAATGGGAGTGAGAAGACGGGTCGGGAGGGGTATATTAGGGAGTTTGTCAAGTTTAAGCTGGAGGATGCGGGGGATTTGGCGTATGTTTTGCCTGTTGATCCGGCTGGGGCTAGTGTGCATGTCGCGGGGTTTTTGGATGTGTTTGCGAGGGATGTGGCGATCTCGTATACGCACTCTGGGAGGGTTGAGTTTTGGACTGCGAGGGTTGGTCATGAAGGGAAGGGGGTGGAGTGGTTGTCGACGAGCTCGCTGGAGACGGGAGTGGCAAATCCTGCTTTGGTCAGCGGGAGCACGATCAAGAAGGCGGCGCTTGTCAATGCGGATCGGTCGACGTTGACGATTTGGGATATTCGCGGCGCTAGGCTGGAGTATACGCAGACATTTGAGAACAGCCACACGATTAGGGATCTGGATTGGGCGACTACTCCGGCGAAGCAGAGTATTCTGGCCGTTGGGTTCCCTCATCGGGTGTTGCTGCTGTCGCAGCTGCGGTTTGACTATCTGAACAAGGGCCCTGCGTGGGCACCGATACGAGAGATTTCGATTCGACATTGCACACCACACCCGATTGGAGACTCGGTCTGGTTGGGTGATGGGCATTTGGTCATCGCGGCGGGAAATCAGCTGTTTGTGCATGATCGCGAGTTTGAGGCCTTTACTTCGCTTATCCCGGCGACTGAGCTGAGAATACCGCACAGGAAGGGCAAGGCGAGGCAGCTGGATTTGTTTGAAGTGGTGGACAGGCTCAATGGACCGCTGCCGGTGTTCCACCCGCAGTTTTTGAGCATGTGCATCCTCTCTGGGAAGATCTCGCTTGTCCACAAGATCTTGCAGGCGTTGCACAAGACGCTTCGGTTTTGGGCGGAGGGGGATGTGGTGGATGATTACTTGGGTATTGATCTAGAAGAGTTCTACGCTGGTGATGGATCTTTGAATACTGGCAGTGGACACCCCGGGGAATATCTCAACCGCAGGCAGTCATTCGACGATGGTGATGAGCCATTTTCAGAAGAAACAGCAGTCGACATCAACGAGCGGCTTACCCGGATCGGGATCCCTCAGCTTTCAGGCCACGAACAGATCCAACTAGTTGACATTGTGGAATGTGTCGGCATGGTTGAGACACAGCGGCGATCACTGGATGAGAATGGAGCAAAATATATGCTCGCGTTCCGACAGCATGCACTCCGGAAAGGGAGGGCGAACGAGATACACATCTCGTGGAGGGAGATCAACTGGGCCCATCACTCGACCAGCCAAGACGTGCTCGTCGATTTTGTCACGAAGCAAAACCACGGGCGGATGCTGTGGGAGGGCGCAAAGGAGAGCGGGATGTTTATGTGGCTCGGGGACAACGCTGCGGTCAGGGCGCAGTTTGAAATGATTGCGAGGAACGAGTACACCAAGGGCGAGGACAAGAATCCGATTGACTGCAGCTTGTATTATTTGGCCTTGAAGAAAAAGACGGTGCTTCAGGGGCTGTGGAGGATGGCGAGCTGGAACAGGGAGCAGGCGAGCACGAGCAAGTTTTTGGCGAATAATTTTGAGGATCCAAAGTGGAGGACGGCGGCGTTGAAGAATGCGTATGCGCTGATGAGCAAGAGGAGGTTTGAGTACGCGGCGGCGTTTTTCCTGCTGGCGGATCATTTGGGGGATGCGGTGAATGTGTGCTTGAATCAGCTGAAGGATTTGCAGCTGGCGGTGGCGGTTGCGAGGGTGTATGAGGGGGGGGATGGGGTTGGGCCGGTGTTGAGGAGGTTGCTGGAGGGGGAGGTGCTGGGGATTGCGGCGAGGGAGGGGAACAGGTGGTTGGCGAGTTGGGCGTTTTGGATGCTGGGGCGGAGGGATATGAGTGTTAGGGCTTTGATTGTGAGTTTTTTTTCTATTTTGGCTGTGATGAAGGTTGTTGGTGAGGAGAGAATGCTAATAAAAAATGGGGAAACAGACGCCGGTGTTTGAGCTGCTGGAAACGCCTGGGTCGTCGGATCTCAAGTCCAAGCTGTACTTGACTGACGACCCGGCGCTGATCATCTTGTATCGCCAGCTCCGGCAAAAGACGCTGCAGACGCTGAGGGGGGCGAGCAAGGTCACGCCGAGGGTGGAGTGGGAGTTTGTGCTGCACAGTGCTGGGCTGTATGACCGGATGGGATGTGATTTGCTTGGGTTGGATTTGGTCAGAAACTGGGAGTTCTTCCACCGTGCTGCGCAGGCTGCGACGGGACTGGGAGGGGAGATCAATCCATTGAGGCTGCTCAAGAGAAGGGGGTCGCTGGTGGTGGCGGATATGCCGCTTTCGCCGTTGTCACCGATGACGACGCCCATGTCGCAGTCGCAGGCGCAGTTGGGGTTGCAGCAGCAGACGGTGCCGGCGGAGATGAAGACGGGTGGGAATATGCCGAAGGGGCCGCAGCCGCCGCCGACGGTGTTTGAGGAGCCGGATGCGAATTCTTTGTTGGATAGTTTTGGTTTCTGAGATGAGGACCTGGACAGGTGATGGAGAGCATATGCACTAGGCGCGCTGGCAGTGGGGGGGGGGGGGGGCGTTGGAAGGGCGGAAAAGGGCGTCATGGTGAAGATTAGCATGCCACTGTAGATTATTACGGCATTGTACATATGAGAATTAATACATTACATCAAAAGCACAGGCAAGTAAATACTGGATGACAACAACCTGCAATCATTGTGTGGTAAAGTTCGTGGATACTTAATCACCATGTTGGGCAGAAAACCAGATAGGGGTGGTCTATTACACAGCTAGGTAACATTCCTTTTGTTTATTTTTGTCTATCCCACATATAAATTTCCCATCATGAATCAGATCAGAAAAAGTAGAAAAAAACCCTTAATGGCACAACCACATCTGGCTCTGCCTCTTCTCCTCCTGCTCTCCCTCGAGCCCCCACGTAACCTTGATATTCAACCCCCGATGATGGCCCTCTGGAATAGCGTACTCAATCTCCCCCGTTAGCTTCGCCCCCTCCTTCACCTTCTCCTCAGATCCCTTGTTGGGCTGCTTGGAGTAATCAATCAGCATCAGCCCCTGCCTCCAGTGCGTCTCCTTATCAAACGGCCCCGTGGTAAACGCGACGGACTCCTTCCCCTTGATGTCCATCCACTGCTTCCACGTCAACTGCTTCTCCACTTGCTCCTGCCGGGATTCGGCAAAGAAGGTATCGAACCACACCAAAAAGCCGTCAAGTTTATCCTTGGAGGTGTAGGTTGACGACCAGGGCTCAGTGAAAACAAGGTCGTCCTTGGTGCAAGTGTGGAGGTCGAGCATGCGGAAGCATTGGGGTGTGCCGGCGACGGTGGAGGAGGGGAGGTGCTCGATGCGGCAGTTGGCGTAGGTGCCTTCTTGCATGGCCTTCATGTCGAAGCCGTAGACGTCGCGCCAGAAGGACATGTTGTCTGTTACGTATTCTTCATCTGCTACGGGAGCGATCCACATTGACGTGTGGGAGGGGACTAATAGGCCGGTGTCGGGCTTGAGGTACTTGTCTCTGGCGTAGAGGACGGAGGGGAGCATGGCCTCGTAGAGGAGGCAGTAGCCCATCCATTCACTCACAATAATGTCGACGGTGGGGACGGGGAGGGTGACTTCTTCGATTTTGCCGCGGATGCAGGTGATGATGCCGTCGAGGCCGTTGTTGAAGATGTTTTCGCGGGCCTTGTCGATGATGGCGCTGTTGTCGACGGCTAGGACTTTGGCTGCGCCGGCTTTGGCGGCGAACATGGAGAGGATGCCGGTGCCGCAGCCGATGTCGAGGACGGTCTTGCCGGCGAAGAGGGATTTGTTGTGGTAGATGAAGTCGCGGTAGGCGTTGGTGCGGATGGTGTCTTTGAGCATGGTCTCGTGGATGTCGTTGTGGGCGTAGGATTCGAAGTAGTAGGTGGCCTCGACTGGCTCGTCTTTTTTCTCCGAGTCTTTCTTCTCTTCTGTTCCGTTGGTGGTGGGAGTAGAAGCGGCTGCTCTGGCTTTGGAGGACTCGGGCTTGTCGTCCTCACCCCATCTCTGGTCCAAGGTCTGCTGGACAGCGAGTCTGTAGTTGGAGAACTGCTGGGACAGCTTCTCGAGCTCTTCTTGCAATTGGGCGTTCTTTTGGAGGAGCTCATCAACAGCAGGGGTCTCCTTCTGCTTGGTCCCCTGGGCCTGGGGAGCGCCAGCACCAGCGGCAGGAAGGTCATCCAGGCACAAAATGAGAGCATCATCCTCCAAGACGGGCTTCAAAAGTGAGTCATCCTCGAGATCAGACTGTTTGATCTCGTCCGACTTGACTGGCTTGCCATCGTGGACCTTTTGGCGGACTGTCATCTCATGTTAGTATTCCTCTCATATAAAAGTGAGGGAAGAGGGGCACTTACTGAAGTTGATCAGTTTGACACAACCATAAAAGTCAAGACCTAGCCGATCCCTTACTCCCAAGAAATCCAACCCATACTTCTCCTTGCAGTAAGTGACCATGGCCAAAGCATCATCAAAAACCTTGTCATCCATCAACGAGATGACCTGGACGGTCTCCTGCTCACTGAAATCATCACCATCATCCTGGTCTCCTTGGAGCCAGTTGCCAGCCTCAGAGTTATCTGACGAGGAGCCGTCACTGACGGAGGGGGGGTATGCTTCGGCCATTTTTATCTCTTGTATCAAAAAGGAAAGGTGACCGTTTTTGGTGTAAGTGAGTCGGGATTTTATTTCAACGGTTGTGGATCAAAAATTATTTTTTTCTGTTCCTGGCTGCCCCAATGGAGGGGTCCCATCACTGAGCTGCAGGTCAAGCTTCAAAGTGCGGGGAGAGAGCCTGCATCAAAGTTCTATACGGTTAACCCTAACCCGGACGAGGTGTTGCTTGGTCAACATGATGGGGGACTATGTGCCCCTTTTCCTGACAGCATAAAGAAGTGCAGATAGTAATCTGGTCCTGAAGAATCTCAAAGCTACTCGGGAATGAATCTCCCCAAGAGCCCGCTTCAAGTCCATCCCTAGGGTCATATCACATCCTTGACCTTCACCACACTCATCCTCCCCCTAGTTCTTCTTCTCCTTCGCAAACCTCTGCAGCCTCTTCTCTCTCCACCACCAAGCATCCAATACCGCCACTCCCGGGCCTCCCAAAACACCAGCAACAGCAACAATCACAAATCCTCCCAACAGCTCACCCAGTTTCACAGCTCCCGCAGCCCACAAATCCGTCATCAACCCAAACAACCAAACCAGCAAACCCCCAAACGAACAAAGCAAATCATACTGCAAAATCTCCCTAGCAACCACCGCAAACTCCTTCTCCTTACCCCCCGCCGGCACAAAAATCTCCCAAAGCGAAAACTCACTCTTGAGAATCACATACCACCACATCCCCATCGATATCCCCCCCACAACCAAACTCAACGCCCCCGCCGAAAACAACCTGTTTCCCTTTGCCCAGCCGGTTGGAATAATCTTCGCCAAAATCGCATTCACAACCCCAATCCACAACGGCGCAGGCTGCCACATCCAAGTCCAATAATGCCTCTCCTCCATGCTCTCACCAAAAAACATGAGATACACCCATCCATAATGCATCACCAACAACAACGGCAGCAAAAACGGGATATACTCCCCCTTCAACCCCCTCTTCCCCTCATCCCTCACCAGCACCTCCGCCCGGGGACTAAACACAAAGTGCAGCCAACAGTACACCGGCCCCAAAACTCCAATTCCAAAAATCTGACAAATAAAATTCCACGTTGTCGCCCTGTCCCTCTGTCAGCACCCCTCCCTCTCTTTTTACATCCGTTTTTCACTTACAGATACGCCGCCGTCCACTTATTCCCCCCCCTCATCCCCTCCAACAACCAAACCACATACACCGGCCCCAAATCCGTCAAGAAAAACACCATCTGCCACCACGCAATTTCATCAATCCCCATCGTGCTAGGGCTGAACATGACACTAATAGGCCGAAATACATCATCTGCAATCTTCCACCCAAATACCCCGTCCAGTATCGGCACCGGGTGCGTAGGGTGAGGTATAACCCCTTTGTCCAAAATGGGAGGGATGATCTCCATCAGGGTCTCGCGGTTGAATTTCGCGTTGCAGTAGTAGGATAGATATAACAGTGGAGCAGCGAGAACTGCCCGGCCCGGGCGGGACGAGAGGAGGAGGGTGAGCATGTTGAGGATTGTGAGGGAGGGGATGTACGTGGAATGGGAGGCGGGGTGGTGGTGAGGATGATCGTGGTTGTGGTCGTGAGCGGGCGGTGTTATTAAGGTAACGGTTTTGCGTGCCCGTGGTGGCATGTTGTTGTTGGTTGCTGACTGACACTTGGTTGGGATCGTTGGTGCTATGGAGTATCCAACTGCATGATTGCCAAAACCCCACCTGTTATACGGTAGGTTGCTTACCAGAGGCGGTGACGACTGCTTACCCTACCCAACTGATATGCCCCAAATAAGAATTGAATTATCACCGATGGACACACGGGCATATTCTTGACAGCATTTTGATGAGGTTGCAATGTTGATGCTAAAAGAGGGAGAGAGAGAGAGACCACCAAACTCGTGCCAGATAGGGTGCTATTCCGTTATTTCCGGATATTCCCCACTGGGTCGACCGATAACCACTCCCCATCTCGACATTTGACGAAAGCACTTCTCTGCAAATTGATAGTGCGTTGCTAAGGATTATCCAACCACCTCACTGAGGTGATCCTCTCATGTAAATATACAACGCCGTTGCCATGCAAATGCTGTGCGCTCGAATCCAAAATGTAATAATGCCCAACTCCAAGAAACTCGTAACGCCCAAAAAAAGCCTAGAGATGAGGAACTCCAGCGCTCTGCATAATCAGATTGATGATACTCAAAAACCCTTCTCCAAGAATGAAACCCTGTTGCACAGTCAGCCTCAAAAGTCAAGAAATGATGAAGGGGAAAAACTCGAGGAAAACTTACAGAAGCCAACACAATCAGAGGTGTGTCCTGCCACCCTTTATACGACCTCCACCACCAGCTCAACAATCCACCAATTGTTCGAGCCAGTGTAAACGACGGAACATTGTACATGCCCACGGCGACTGCTATCCCACCTGGAATCAAGGCCTGCCACCGCTTGTCTGTTGTCGAAGTGCGGATCGCTGTCGTGACGGCAAATAACAAGGCTGCACTCGCCGCCCATTCCTGAGCCATGGGAGGCAGGCCCTCTCCAGTGACCAGTCTGGCGGTAAAGATCCAGACGTAGCCGGTGGGAACTTGAAACAAGTCTCCTGGTATTGTGTATACCGAGGTGTAGAGCTGGTAGATAAAGGCGCTGGCCACGGCTCCAGCAGTAGCACCGATGACTTGACCCCAGAACTGAGCTTTGGGAGCAGCTCCGAGTAAATGTCCAGTCTTGAGATCCTGCATGAGATCACCGGCTTGGAGTGCACCCTACATCCTTGTCAGTAATATCCCAGAAAATCCTCAGAGAGACAATACATACCGCTTCAGACACAGCACCTGCTACCAAATTAATCAACACACTCGACTTGTTCGACTGCGGGATGATAAACGCAAAGAACAGCTGGGCAAGCTTGCTAATCCCAGAAACAGGATTCAAGTCCGTCTCGCCCAAAGCCCTCACTCCCATGATACTCAGCACCAGCGCCATGAACACTGCCGTAATGGTAGCATAAAGCGGCACCAAATCTCCAAAAACATAATGAATGCACACAATGCAGAAGATTATCGAGGCAGCCAACCCAATGCTCACCACCTTGTTGCTGATCTGCTGGTCGAGAGGCGCGTCGTCATGTTCCTTTTCCTCCTCAAGCTCACCAAGTAATGGGTCGTCGTTTTCTGATGACGAAGAAGAGTCCCGCCTGAGAAGAGAAGTGTACCCTTGGCGTCTTCCTGACACCAAGTTTCTGATGCTCTTTGGAAGAACCCCCTTGATCTGAGGCCAGTACAACCTCATCGACCTGAACGCCAAATACCCCAAACTGACCACAGAGTCCGCCAGCATAATAGCTAACGACACCCAAACAATCCACCCCTTGCTTCCATGTTCCCAGTCCGACACCGGCCCAGGAGCCCACCCTTTATTCTTCGCCAGCGGCGACAAAATCCCCCACCCAACCACCGCACCAAGCAGCATATGCAACGTCGTCGCCGGGCCCATGATGATCCCCTGTCCGACATACGCCAAACTCGGATTAAGCGTCCAAAGCCACGTACTCGCCGCCACGCTCCCAAAAACCGGGATATTCCTCAACACCGGCAAGAAATACGTCGCAAAAGTCGACACCCCCGAAACCAAAAAACAAACAACCAACAACCTCACATTCCTCCTCCACCCCTCCGACTTTTTGGTGTCCTCCTCTCCATCCCTAACTTGATCAACCCCATACGAACTCTCATCCCCAACCAAACTCGCAAACCCATGCTGATTCCCCTCCTGACCCCCCCGATCAACACTCTTCGTCTGACCATGAAGCACACTAATCAGCACCGCCGTGCTAAACCCACTCGGAAACTTCAACTGCTCCCTAATCAACACCTGCCTCCTCAACGGCACCGCAAACACCACCCCAAAAAAACACAACCCCAACCCCCAAACCAACGCCTTCCAAACCCCCAACCTCACCGGCCCCATCTCCTCCTCCGTCAGCAGGTACTCCATCGCCGGCACCACACCCACAAACCCACACCCCAGCGGCATGATCGCCATGCTCCCCGCCACCGTCTGCACCAGCACATTTTCCACCGGCGAGAAAGGCAGCTCCCCCAACCTGTCCCTCAGCAGCCGGAAAATACCGAACCCGAGCAGCGAGGCGGGCATGCTCATTGTGCTGACCCAGCCGGTTTGCAGGCCAAAGTACATGTTTGAGAAACAAATGATGAGGCCGACCAAGAGGCCGACGGCTAGGGCGCGGGGGTGAAGTGCGCGCCGGTGATGACCTTTCGTTTTCTGCTTGGGGCAGGGGCAGGGGCAGGGGAGGGGGAGGCAGGACCGAGGAGGGGTGAGCTATCGTTTACTGGGTCGTCATTGATCACTGTTGGGATCGCTAGAGACGAAGTGACGGACGAGGAGGATGATGAGGTGAGTGAGGAGGAGCGTTTGCGCACACCACCATCATCGGTGGCGGTGACCGGTTTGGGGCTCGAACCCGTCATGATGAGCGGTGGGATTAATAAAAAGTAAAGAATGAATAAAAACTGAACAAGAAGTGTGAGAACTACATCAAGGCTGGCAAAAGATGAAAATGATGATGCTGATACAGATGGTGATGCTGAATAATGTGAGTGAGAGCTGTTGTGGAATGAAACCAGCAATTGATACGGATAACACGCTGAAGCACGCCACCCGCGTAGTGACTAATGGTGCGCTAACCCACATTGGACGGGATATTTAAATACACCCGTTAGCCAATAGCAGTAGGATCACTAACATGGCTGCCACGACATCATCCTGAACATTTACCTACCTTAAATAATGAAACTGGGTTTCAAGAAAGCCTCTCTATTTTATCTGAGTCTTGATTAGATAAATAGTAATTGCTCCATGGCATCATTTACACGTGAAGAGAAGACACCACCAGAAATTCTCCCCTTACAGACTTCAATCATGACAAAGAACAGCACCCAAGAGACAAGCAAAAACATAAACTCAAAAACGCAGATAAAGATATTTGTTTCATTGCCCTACAATATACTAACCCCGTTCCCAAACTTTCTCTAAATCCCACCCCCTAAACGCCCCCTAGTCATATCTCCCCTTGATATGCATAATACATAATCTTCATAAACCAAAGCAAAAGCAAACCAGAAAAAAAAATACATCATAACCACCCCTTCTTCGCTTACTCCCCCCAACGCTCCCCCCAATCCCCCTCCCACTCCAGTTACCTTCCATTACCAGTCACTAACTAGTATCCATCTCATCCCCCCATCCACCTCCTCCCCACCCTGCCCTACCACCTCCGCCAATTTCTCCTCCCTCCCCCTCCTCGCCTCCACCAACTTCTCCTCCTTCCACCTCTCAATCCTCTCCCTCAGCTCCGCAGCAGGCACCACATCCTCAATCCCCATCGGCTGCCTCGTGTACGGATCCTTCGGATCACTCAACAAATGCTGCGTAATCGTGCTCCGATCCACCACATGCTTCGACGGCAAAATCACTGGGTCCGTCATCAAGATCCCCATAATCGGGTCCTCAAACTCTGCCGGCGCGTCGTCAAAGTCCAGCTCTGCCTGCTCCAAAATCTCCTTGGCCTTTCTAAACTTCTCGCACAGCGCCTCCCACGCTCGGACTTCGTGCTCGTCTTTCAAGTGTTTCCCCCTGAGGATTTGAGCAGTTTGCTGCATTGTACTGTCTTTATACGACCGCCCGTCTCCAGCGACGGCCTCGACAAAGGCGGGGGACGAGCCGAGGTTGAGGTAGATGTCTGCGATTTCAGGCAGCAGGGTCTTGGGGCTGAAGTGGTATTTCTCTGGGTTTTCCACCTTGAGGTTCTTGGACTTTGGCCCGGTGAGCATATCCAAGTTGTAGTCCAGCATACCGGCTAGACGCTGGACAATCTCAGGCATGGTGAAGGCTTCACTCAATGTCGTGGTGAATAGCCTCATCATGCCGACTGTCTCATTGGCCAGCTGCATGAAGGAAGTAGCCCTGGTCTCGGCCTCCCGGAGCTCCTCCTCAATCTTCTCCCGGTCCTGCTGGGAAAGGCTGGGGTCCTTTAGCTTGACTTGGAACTCGTGGATCTTTGGGAATTTGCCAAGTCCTTCATCCAAGACATAGGTAGCATCGTTCATGAGTAAGTTGACAAAGCGAACGAAGAAGGATCGGTTCGACCTATTTGAACTGATTAGCACTTGGGTTTCAAGGCTTCAGGAAAAAGAAGAGGACTTACTTGCTAGACTGCACCAACTGCTGTCGATAATGATCATTGACCCACACGCACTTGATGATCTGAAAGATCTCGTACCGAATATTGAACTTGTCGTAAAACCCATTCTCGGTCAACTCACACTCTATGTAAAACTTCATGACCGCATACAGCAGGTACTGGTTCGCAAACTTGGTGCTCGTCATCAACTCGCCCAAGAACCCCTTGCTGAGATGATACCTAGGCCAAGTCCCCTGGTACAAGAGCGTGATCAACGACGACTTCAAGTACGGGTTCTTGACGTACTCGGACGACTCCAAAAAGGTGATGCAGAGAGCAATAAGCTCGTCACCAACCGCGTTGACAATAACCTGCGGCACCTCGCGGAAGACAAACTTGAAGTTGTCCACAATATCCTGCAGCGCGTACTCGGGGAGACATCTGAAAGCCTCTGGCTGGGACGCAGGCAGTGGCAGCTGGAGTGACTTCTCTGGCGTATACTCGGTCCCACTGGCAACGCGTAGGAGCCAGACTGTGACATAACGCATGAACTGCAGCGATCGAGCCTGCATCTTTTGCTCCAGCGAGACGCCAGAAATGCACATCCGAAGTGACATTGAGGCTTCCAAGAAGGCCGTGTACTTCTTCAAAGCCTCATCCAACTGCCGAAGCTGAGTGGGCCTGCTCATTATCTTGGGGCGCTCGGCTTCCATCAGGGCAATGTTCTTTTCGAAATGCTTAATCTCCCGGTCCAGCGACTTAAGCTTGGCGTTGGTTGCCTCGCTTCCATAATGATGTGCGGCGAGCGTCAAAAAGAAAACCTCGGTAATAAAGTTGTTGTCGCCGTCCACCTTGGTCGAGTAAAACTTGTCTGACTGGGCCTGATCAGCATTGAGCTTTGTCTCATCCTTGATGTCAATCCTTGGGTTTCTCCTGAAGTAGTTGATATCAATACGTCCGACTTTGGAAAATGTGCTGTCCATGAACGGCTCGCACAGGCAATCAAGGATGACGGTAATATTGATCATGAAGCCATCCGACGACACCTCCCTAGGATCGTGCTGCATGGCCCGCCTCTTGTGGTTGACATTCATGATGTAGGCAAACCAGTCTAAGACCTTGTTTCGGGTCTGGTTGCTGGCGCGGATAAACGCATTGATGATATCTCTGAGATCAGCTTGGTGAGCGCTCAGTGTCATCTGCAGGGCACTCTGCGAGGTCGCAATATGTCTGGGATCCATCGTGCGAGGTCCGGCAAAGTACACAGCAGCAACCTCGGGCTGCAGGGGCGATATCCGAAAAAATGGCCCAAGGAGGGTGTTCTTCTCGATGCCTGGTGCTGATTGCGCCATCTGGAAGCAAGGGTGAGCCGCCAGCTCGTTCACAAGAGGCGCATATCTCGCATATGTTTTCAATGCCTAGTCGAGTGTCAGCATATCTTTACCTTTCTTTCTTGCTTTCAGTTAACTTACATTGACATACGGCTTGTAGTCATCATTCATAGACATGGTCGATAACTTGCTGCTGATATCAACCATGGCCTTGGTGAACAGAGGCGCAATAGTATCATCCTCGTCAAATCGGGAAACCGCCTCGGCGATAAAATCCATACATAACCCATTCTCGTTCTCGACCTCTTTCAGCAAATACGGAACGAGGCTGTCCTGTACAGGGTTCGCATCCCGGCTTCACATCCACAAAAGTCAGCATACCAAACAAAAGCTGTCCCTTTTTGACAAAAAATACCTGAACAGTTCCGGCATAGTCAACGCAAAGATGCAGTTGCTAAAGCACAATCGTCTAGCCTCCTTCAACAAACCCTCCTTCTGGGGCGAAGGGTTCCTCAGCGCCTTAAGCGTCCGAACCACTCGCTTCCAGCAGCCCAAGAGGTACTCAAACAGTGGCCGGTCCTTTGGATACTCTGTGGCGGCCTCCATAATGGCCTCCTCCAGCCTGTCTTGGGACAGCTTCAGAGGAGCAACCTCGTCTGTCAGCTCCTGGCTGAGGTTGGGCAAGAATGCCAACTTATGGCCGTGGACATCTTTTGTGCGTGTTGCATCGACCGACACGCGGAAGATGGACCCCAGAATCCGATCGGCGTAGTCTTCGAATGTTTCCTCCCGAGCTGGTGTCTTGTTCCGTGGTGGTGCTGGGGCTCCTGATGGGGACCCCTCCAGCTCTGAAGCCCGCCTCTTGGAGCCCAGCTCTTCACTGATTAAGCTACTGGCGGCCTTGTCTCTTGGGGTCGTCGACGGCGAAGGAGTGATGTTGATTTGTGATCGGTTCGCAATGGGGACGATGGGGGATGCCTTCTCCCGTTCGCTGGGGACTGGGGTCCCGCTGGTTGGAGTGCCACTGGTTGGCGATGTGGCCGATGGACTGTTTGCACCGGACCCCGAGCTGCCGGGACCGCCACCGAGCTTTTCGAGTCTCCGGCGACGGATTGCTTCCATGGTTTCCCGGTCGGGCGCATCAGGCAGTGTCGATGCCGGGGCAGGCGGCGGGGCCGGCGCTGGGGGCTGTTGTTGCTCTTCGGTTGGATCCATCTTGTTCTCTCGGCAGTCTGGTCGGCCGGGCTGGTGATAACGGATAGGTCTATGAATTGGAAGAAGAGGTAGGCAAGTACAACTCTTAAAGAATGCAGAGAAAAGAACAAACGGCAGCCACCACGCGCGAAACTTTGTTGAAAGCCACAAAAACCTGGAAGTCACCCGAAGCTCCAAAGTAAATATGGCGGGGTCGGGGTCTCAGCTCACGTTGGGGGGGGGTTGCGCTAACAGCTGGAGCCTAAAGACAGCCTGGACAAAGTATTCTTGGGACGAAAATGCCCTGTCATTGGCACTGCGTTGCGCTGGAAGCTCACAGAAGCCGCCTTTCTGAGAGCTGATGCCAGACATTACTAATCTAATCTTATCATCTGTTATCTTATCTTATCGCCTACCTCGAGCAGGGGTATCACCACTTCAGGAGCACTTGAGGATGTACGGAGCATATGTTTTGAATTCATTAGTTACAAGCTTCTAGTCTTGCTTCACAGCTTGTTTGTCTATTTTTGTGTTTCTACATGATCATATCAGCCCATAATAGCATAATCTGGAACTGCCCCCAAATAACTTCATTACGCATAATTCCATGATGCAACCCATTACGTCCATAACGCCATACCCATGGTAGCCATACAACTCTCCATACAAATCGCGAGTTGAATACAATGTCCCTTCCATCTATACCCAGCGCCAAAACATATCCGATACACTGTCAAGTCATACTTGTCTTTCACAGCCGAGGAGGTGGCTCTCCTCTACCATCGCTGTTCCGACGGCTCGTGCTCCGATACGGAAGCCCACCCTCTGATGGGGGCCTTACGGCGTTGTTGTTGATCTCGTTGGAAGATACCATTCCAGAGTTGGAAAGACCGCTTGTTGAGGCACTTGCTGCGCCTGCTCGCTGCTGGATGTGGTTGTGTCTCTGCATGTTCATCAACCACGTAGTGTGCATGTTCAACACGCCCACTTTGCTGCCGAGCTCGACGAGCTGTTGGTTGAGTGGCATAATCTGTTGTAGCATGCTCATGGACTGATGAGCGTCCATCTCGACCACTTGTTTGGATAGATCCTCCATCCGGCTTTCGAGTCGCTCGAAACGGGCAAGCATGTAGTCTTCTGGTGAGCCCCACGTCCTATTCTCGCCTGACGTGACGTTGGCAAGCTCCGGTCTCCATTCCATGTCAAAGAAGAAGGATGAGGGGTCGGGGGCGGAGAGGTCAATTGCGTCTGCTCCGCGGGAGGTGTTTGTTGCTTGACGTGATAGTTCTCGTCGACGAGCGCGCCGTTCCTGATGCTCTCGCCGTTCCGTCTCCAAGGTCACCAAGCGATCGGTGAGGTTGTCTATTATCCGGCGGTCCTCCGCCCGTTGCTTGAGGAGTTCCCCGATAATCTCGTAGGGGCAGCCGTCTTCGTGTTCTTGGACCAGGTACCGTTTGTCGAAGATCTTGCAGCCGGCAATGTGCCATTTGCACCGTATCTGCGGTTCAGGGCAGTCATCGGCACAGTGCTTCTCCATGCGATGGAGAACAACAGTTGCATCACAGGCCGAGCACTTTGTTGTTGCACCGCTGCAAAGGTAGTCATAATGTGTGTTCAGATCCACTAGCGCCACCTTCTCGTCACAATATCGGCACGACACCTCGCGATGCATGCAGGTGCTAGCGGGCTCTTGAACATGGCGGCGGGCAATTCTCTTTTTGCATTTGGAGTCCGGGCAGCGCACCATGGTGTACTCGCAGCGGCGCTCATAATGGGCGTCGAGATGCTCCCGGGAGCAGACGTGATCGCATCCCTTGTTTGGGCATTTGACTTTGAGGCGATCGAGTTGATCTTTAATGATCAGTGGTGGGCGGTGGTAGTCGCGCGTCTTTGTGAGCGGCTGGCGGTCGATGGGACATGTTGGCTGGATGTCAAGGGCTCGATTGATGCACCATGCGCAGAATGTATGACCGCATGTCGTGGTGACGGGGGAATGAAAGGGTGTTTTGCACACTGGGCACAGTAGTGTTTCGTCTACGGTGTCGAGGTACTCGAGGATCTGGTAGTCTATTTCGAGAAGCGCAGGGTCCTCTTGTGACGTCGGAGCAGCTGTGTTGGCAGCTTCGGGCGAGGAAGGCTGCACGAGGCTGGAGTTTGTTGGAGGTGGGGTTGCCGTCGCTAGAATCGAGGCAATCCTCGAGGGCTCTGACTGAGGTGGCAGCAAGCCTTCCTCAGGGGTGTTGGGTGGAGGCATTGTTTCTGGTGGTTATTGACTGTGATCGGGGTTCCGGTGGTGCATGACGCCCCGAGTTCTGTCTCGAGGTCGCCAGGGATGTTCAGGGCCGGAAAAATTGAGATAAACTGTCTTGAAACAGGACGAAGAACGACAAGTCCTGTATTCTTGTATTCACAGTAGACCGACAATGGTAATAGATGCTGTTGATAGCGCGCGATTCAACCGCATCGCCGAGTAGAGGGAGGTGGCGGGAAGGTGCAGGTTGCGGCGCAATGGAGGCTGCGGGTGGGAGTACATGTATGTACCAAAGCCGAGGGTCACCACCTATCATTGTGCCCCTAGTGTAGCTCCCATACGCCCCACTTTTACTATAAGGCTGGTTTATGTCTCTTTCTTTCTGTCTCTTGCCTCCAATGCTTCGGCAAACCACAAGGCCTGACAACTCAAATGAGATTTATTGAGCCTCGTTACTTCTGTGCTCTCATAAGGCCGTTGGCACTGCCAAACGCTGTGTGACATCGTCGTTGTGCACAAGGTCAAACAAAGAGTGGGGAGCTCTTGGTGGGCGACAACGGAACCTTGAGGACTGGCCGTATCGATAAGTGGGATGGAGCAAGCTACCTTGGTATCACGATTTAGTGACATGTGACAGACATCTGGAGGCTGTCGACAGCCTCAGGTAAAGAAGATATATTCTGGCACTTCATTCTAGTATGCCGTTTTCTCTCCGTGGAGCTACCTATGAACATCCGGGTTTCTACAACCGTGTATCGTGCATAATGCCATTTTGGAAAGAGTTCACATAGGTAGGGTTAGGGTCCCAAGCTCGTGCCCCTCCTCCTCGTTACTGCTGCCAGCGGGGTTCTGATGTTGCAATCTCTTTCTCCATACAACTTCTCACTATATGCTGACGTGAGACGAGAGCCATACTGCACCATGCATACAACATTTACTAAGGGGACGCTATAACAAATGGTTTCGGTTGTTCGGTGTATTTTAATGAGTAGATCCCGTCTAGGCACTGCAGGGAGATCGTAAGTCATACTTCATACTGAGGGGCATCGGGTGTTCCTGTCACTAATCTCTCTGCAAATACAACAGGAGACACCACAGAATACCCCGCTTCCCAATCTCACAGCTCCAATCAAGCATGAGTGAAAATCCCGTACAGCTGTGCCATCCGGAGACACACCAAGGCCCCGGAGACACAGGTCAACTTCCAGGCAACTTGTGAGGCTGCGATGTCCTCTGCCCAACACTGCCAAGAATACGACCTTGTCAAGCGGCTCCTCAGAACGCCCCCAACTTCCACCTTGAACAACCATTCTTGTCTGACTGCGTGATTAAGTCGGCTCTATGCAGCACGGGAAGGATGACGACCGACATGTCTCGAGAAGACGGTGTGCCCTTGTCAACCTGTTATTGGATGTATTCCTGTTGGTCAGCCACTTACGAGACCAGCCAGGACAGCAACCGTGTGGCCCAGCAGCCTGATGGAAAGTGGTAACCAACCTTATTCGTGCTTCGAAGCTCGTCGTTGTATCCGTCCCTCAACCTGCTACAAACAGTCTTTCACTTGCAGATAGGACCCTTGTTTTCTTCTTCAGCCCTGTCAACCCCGCCTACCTCTCTCCACACGATATGCCGACCAAACGTATAGTGCTCAGTTGTTGGACCCTCCTCCTGCAAGGTCGTAAACGCAACGACATGTATGGCTGCTGCCTTACAGCAAACAGCCAGCCAACCCAACTGCAACCGTTCTAGGCCTATGGAGATGTATGAGATGAGTGATGGCTAAGCTGAAGAGACACAAACGGTGCTAGTGCGTGTGTGTCCTGCAGCCTGAGAGCTCACCTCAGCTCTAGAACCCCTCCATGTCACTCTCCGCCGTCGTGGTCAGGTATAAGTGAGGTCTCTTTCCCACCATGTCCCTTTGGACTTTTCCCCTCTTCCTCTTCATAGGCCTCTCCTCGTCTTGGGTCTCTGCCCAAGATATCTCTTTACCTTCCCCTCAGATACATCTCTATCTGAGGTGCCTACCCACTCCTCTAAGGCAACCACCAACCCCCAGTTGCCCAACATGTCCACTCCCGCCCCTCCTCTCCCTTCTACCTCAAAGAAGAACTACACCAAAGCCCCCAAGAGCTCATCCACGAGTTTTGGGACCGCTACTTCACCAAGAAACCCGGGAAAGTCACCCGCATCTTCCCCCGCTCCCTTTATTCCTCCATCCTTCCCCTGTCTCTCGAAGACGGCCAACCCGCCCGCTCAGCCCGCAACGCAGCCGAGTCGTACGAGACCGCAGCAAAAGAGTGCCGGGAGAAAGTCCAGCGCATCATCAGAGAGTGCCACCGCACCAACGAAAAGTTCACCGATCCCGACTTTGACATTGAGTGGGATCTGGATGACAACTGCCTGAACGGGCTGGTCCGTTTTGACTGGGACGACTACGACTGCTGCGATGACACGGGCAACGCTGTCAGTGCGGATCGGTTCAAGCGAAGCCTGGACACCTTGGTTGAGAGTAATGCTCTTGGGTCAAGTGGCACGGTTCCGCTTGATCCGGGCGTGGTGAGGGGGTACATCGCTGATGACCCCTGGGCTGCGCTTTTTGGAAGTTTTGCCACCAAGGGCGGCGGCCAGGGAGCTGCTGTCACTAAGGGGTCTGCTGCTGGGCAAAGTGGTCAAGGACAGGCTCAACAGCAGCAAGCCGCGCAAAAGGGGGTTCTTCCCCATGGGAAGAATGCTCCCAGGCATCACATCGACCCCCGCAGCGGCAACAAGAGCACCAAGTCCAAAAACGGGGTCAAAGCGGGCGAGTGGTATAATCCTGGGAGTAAACACCGCCTTGATTGGATCTTTTCTTCTCCTCAGTGGACCATCGACGGGTATTCCTCTTCTGATATCAAGCAGGGGTCAAATGGGGACTGCTGGTGGCTTGCTGCCGTTGCTACCATTACCCACCGGAAGGACCTAATGGAGAAGGTGTGCGTTATTCGTGATGAGGAAGTCGGGGTGTACGGGTTTGTGTTTTACAGAGACGGGGAGTGGATCAGTACCGTGGTGGACGATAACTTGTATCTGAAATATCCCGACTTTGACTACTATGGGGATAGGTATGATTCCACGGGGAAGCTGGCGAGGGAGTATCGCAAGCGGTATCAGACCGGAAGTGAAGCGCTCTATTTTGCGCAGTGCGAGGACCAGAACGAGACGTGGCTGCCGATTTTGGAGAAGGCGTATGCGAAGGTGCATGGGGATTATGAAGCTATTAGTGGGGGGTGGAGCGGGGAGGCGGTGGAGGATATGACGGGTGGTGTGACCACCACTGTTGCGTCTAATCGAGTGCTCAAGAAGGATAAGTTGTGGAAGGAGCTGGTGAATGCCGATGGGGAGTTTGTTTTTGCGCTGTCGGCGATTGGGACCGGGTGGGATTCTTATAAAGGGGGTTGGCGCTGGGACATGCGTATTCCATCTTAAAGGCTACGGAGGAGGTGGATGAGGATGGGAAGAAGGTTAGGTTGGTGAAAATCAGGAACCCGTGGGGGCAGAGGAGCAGTGATGGGATTGGGGAGTGGAATGGGCCTTGGAGTGATGGGAGCAAGGAGTGGACGCCGTATTGGTTCAAGAAGCTGAATCACACTTTTGGGGATGATGGGGTTTTTTGGATGAGTTATTCTGATATGCTGGAGACGTTTTTGTTCATTCACCGGACGAGGCTGTTTGATGAGAAGTGGACGGTGGTGCAGCAGTGGACGAGTGTGTCAGTTGGGTGGGTGGCGGGGTATTTGAATCAAAAGTTTGTGATTGAGGTGAAGAAGGCGGGGACGGTGGTGGTGGTGCTGGCGCAGCTGGATGAGAGGTATTTTCAGGGGTTTGAGGGGCAGTATGATTTTAGTTTGCACTTTTTGCTGCAGAGGGAGGGGGTGACGGATGAGCATATTTGCAGGGTGAGGCCGGTGCATCAGTGGGAGAATCGGTCGGTGAGTTGTGAGGTTGATTTGGAGCCGGGGAGGTATGAGGTTTTGCCGAAGGTTACGGCGGAGAGGGTGGATTGGTTTGGGAGGGAGCAGGTGGAGGATGTTGTTAAGAAGTGGTATGTTTTTTTTTTTTTTTTTTTTACATCTCATCACCACCTTTCCCATCTCACATTACTTTACTAACACATGTTGTAAAATAGGGCCGACAAAAACCCAGCTAAACTCCGCCAGGTGGGCATGCAGTACGACCTCGCCCACGCAAAAGGTGGCATCCCCGACGAGGACGACATTATCGTCAAGAAGAAAGAACAAGCCAAGAAGAAGGAGGAGGATAAGAAACGAAAAGAAAAGGAGAAAGCCAAGCGCAAGAAGGAGAGGGAGAGGGCCAAGAAGAGGAAGGAGAAGGAAAAGGCCAAGAAGGAGAAGGCGGCTGCTGCTGAGGTTACTGTCAAGGTCCCCGAGGGGGGTGAGACGACGGTGAATGTCAAGTCTTCTTCTGCTGAGAAGAAGGATGATGGCGAGAAGAAGGAAGAGGAGGAGAAGTTTGAGGATGCAGTTGAGAAGAAGGAAGACACTGCCGCCCCTGCAAAGGAAGAAGAGAAGAAGACTGAGTCTGCTCCCAAGGGGCTTGCTACTGGCTCTGGGACTTCACCTGCTGCGCCCCCTAAGGAGGGCCAGAAAGAGGAGAAGAAGGAGGGTGACAAGAAGGAGGAGACGACGCTTGCTATTAGACCTGCTCCTGGCTCTAATGCTCCTGCTGGTGGTGAGGAGAAGAAAGATGACGGCAAGCCCGCTGAGGAGAAGAAACCCAAAGAAGAGGATGACGATGACTCTGACTCTGACTATGAGTCCGAAACTGACGAGGAGGAAGAGAGAGAAAAGGAAGAGGAGGAGAAGCGCCAGAAGGAAGAGGAAGAAGCTCGCAAGCTGGCCGAGGATGAGGAGTCCCCCAAGATTCCCTGGAACGCGGTTGCTGTGCTGGGACTGAGGGTATATGCTCAGGACTCGGGGGTGACGGTGCACTTGGCCAAGACGGGGAGTGATGAGGAGGGGGCGAGTTTGGTTATTGATAATAAGGCGGTTGGGGCTACTATGTAGATGTTGGTGTAGGTAAAGAGGTGGTGGGACGTGCTGGGCAATGGTATACGACTTGGTGGATGTTATGTAGGTAGATATCGAATACACGCTCGAATTCGTTGATCGCTGCATTCAGGACTCTTGGTCAATTGTTTAGTTATGATGCTTGCAAAATGTTCGTTGGGCCCTTCTTTGGCCGGTTTTATTCCCACTAAAGGCCTATTCATGATTTTGACAGGCGCGTTTTTATGACCACTAGGCCTTCTAAGAACCAGTACAGGTGTGCCAGCCAGTTTTTGAGATATGTCTCTATTCTCCTTATGGGGTATGGATGACCGACAAGACCAATACAAACATGTAAGTATCGAATAGCTAAGTAAGCAAGAGCAAATATCCCATGCAATATGACCACTGGTTCAGCCCCAATGTCCGCCTGGCTCAAGCATGTCATACCTAGTTAGCTCATGTCAGTCATATCATCATTCATCCCAAATTCAACCTCTCATACTTTGCCCTCAACGTCCCCTCCAACCCCCCATCATCCTGACAATATCCCGCCAGCTTTATCGCCTTCATCGCCCACTCCCTCGACCTCTCCATCTCGTGGGCACTATAGCAGTCAATAGCATGATTGAACGCCGTGGCAGCCATCCACTCAAGTTCTTCTTCTGGCCAGGCAGCCTGACTCTGTTGTTGCCACTCCCCTTGTCAGCATCCCTTACACAATGCCAAGACAGAAAAAAGGGGTAGGTAACATACCTCCCTCAACTCCCTCGCCTTCCCACATGCCTCCTCCAACAACTTCATCGCCAACCCATCATCAACCGGCAACGTAGCCTGAAACAAACACCTCGTGTATTTCGCCAATTTCACCGCGTCAAACGCCTCGAGGACCCAAATTTCGTTGACGAGTTTGCGCATTGTTGAGTAGAGTACTGTTTTCCCTTAGTTAGTACATTCAAGAGGCAAAGTGAGAGGGAGAGAAATACCCTGCCCCGGCGCCCTCGCCCTCAACAGACTATCCGCCATAGCCTGAAAGGCAGTCACACTCCTGCATCCCACCGCCCTCTGCACAATGCCCCCCAAATCATCCCACGCCTCCAGCACAACCGCCGCTTCAAAGTCAAACGTTAGCAGCGTCGCATGTTTCCTCAGCATGTCCTCCCTCGAGTGTTCGTCCAGTTGCGGCAACAGCTCTGGGAGGTCGGTATCAAATGCCAATACGTGCTCTCGCATAGACGTGTACTCTTCGAGTTGTTTAGCGACGTTATCCTCTGCTCTTGCTAGGGAGACCAATGCTGAGGAGATGATGAAGCGAGAGAATAGCATTTTGAGGGCTATCTCGACAACATGGGAGCTTCCCATATCGGAGGGAAAGTAGCCTATGATCTTGACGCATGACGTGAGCATCCTGACTATGTATCGCAAGTCCCAGGTCGTAGTGTTTTTGAGGGCGAGGTTGTACGAGTTGCGACTGAACCATTCGAGCTCATCGATTGTGAAGAGCTTGCGTCTCGAATTTTCTTTCTTTTGCTTTTCAAGGGCAATGACAACTATTGTGGTCAGTTAACGGGCAAAGATAAGCACTTCAGGGGCGATCGACTCACCAGCGCCAAACATATCGCAAAGGTCCTCGACCACCCCATTCTCATCAGCGTCTGCTCTGTCGACTAACATGTTCAACAGCCGAATTGTACATCTAAATAGTGCTGGCAGATGTATCGGATTTGGTTCCTTGTACTCGTATTTATCCTGCAGCTTTTTGAGGGCGGCAATGGCACAGGTAACATCACCGGCCTTTTGAGACTCTGCAATACAGGCCCCAAGAAAATCAACATGCTCTGGTGTCTGGCTGATCGTTTCGAGGCATTTCACTGCCAATTCTCGGTCTTCGGTCCGTATGGCGACCTTGAAGGCTAGATACGCCGTCATCGGTTCTTTCCAACTTGAAGGAGACATATCGTTGATGACTCTTGTTGCAGTCTCCATGCTGTTCCGAGCGAGTGCACAAAGAAGAAGCTTTCTTTTGTTTTTTTGTGAGCTAATTTCCGTCTGCTTTATGATGATGAATTCCACTCACCTTTCCAGCTTCGCCTTATTTCCAGGACCGCATTTCTCAAAGATGGGAGCCAGTGCCAGTTGACACCAAGCCTCCGCAAGCGCGTACTCCCCCTGAGTATACGACAACTCCAGCTTCTTCCACAACAGCTACAAAGTTCATCAGCAAACACCCCTTTACTCCTGAATTGCCCCAGGGAAAAACTCACCGCCTGAGCAGCAACCGCCGCCTCGGCACTCACAGCCCTAGTAATATTCCCAAACAACTCCCCCAACCCCCTCACCGTATCCGTCGAATCCCTCTGCTGCGTCATCATCCACATCCTCGTCACCAACGCCTTCTCCATGAACTCCTGACCACCATTCCCAACCGTCCTCAAGACCAAAATAAAATCATCCAGCACCGCACACCCCGCCCCGGGACTTTTCTCATGCAACTTCCTGATATGATGGACAATCAACTTGAACTCCGCTCCCCCCTTTTTCTTCCCATCGAAATTCCTTATTAGATGCCTCAGCACATCCGCATAACCCTCCTCATCAAACACCTCCGCCTGAGGCATCTTGTGCAGCACCTCCAGCTTCAGCAAACTCACCACCATCTTATTCCCCATCTCCACCTCCAAAAAGTCGACATAATTCTTTGCCTTGTTGTGATCCTCCTCGGTCCCTGTCCCCAACAGAGCACTGACTAGCCCCTGTAGAATCGCCAACCTCAATTCCACCCCTTCTCGAGTGAGTTGATCAATCCCCAATCCATTCACCACCTCATTCGCCCTCTCCAACCACTTCACTGCAATCTTGTAGTCCTGCTTCCCACTGAGACTCTTCCCAATTTCGTACAGCACATCCGCCAATCTCTCCGTATAATCCCTCGTTAGAAAACTTCGGAGACGTTCAGCCTTGGTGTACATATGCTCAGCAACATCCAGCCTCCCCTCTACCCAGGCCAGTGCTGTCCGCCAGATGAAGTACTCCACTTCTAGACAGTTTGCTTCGTTGATCTCCTCTTCTGTCCAGCCTTCTTGTCCCAGGTCTTGCAAGTGAGTTTTATGATCAGCAACAAGTTGTAGCGCATTTCCAGCCAGCTTTGTCTCCTTCTGCCCAACAAGGTCGCGTGTGATTTTGAGGCCAAGTTTGATGATGTCTACCAGGTCACTCCTCCTCTTTCTCTTTTTCTGCGAAGAGCGAGCAAACACCACCAGCCAGAATCCAAAACCTTTACCATAGAGAGAAAGTTTCTTCAGACGAGGGTTGATGGACTCAGGGGGGTGGATCGGGTCGTTGTAATCCCTCCATAATCTCGTGCATAAATTCCAAAGTTTGACGCCCACGCTGTCGATTTCGGTGTCCTCGGGAAGCTGCTGCTGCTGGTGGAGCTGCGTGGAAGGTTGAGGGCGTTGGCATAGCAGGTGGACTTTGTCAATGTGGGAAGAGATTTCCTCTAGGAGGGAGTCGATGGCGGGGATATCATCCGGTGAAGAGAGTACGGAGAGGAGCTTGGTGGCAAACTCGAGGCAGGGTGTGATTCGCTTGTCAGGTTTGGAAGAATGTGTCATTGAAGTGGTGGGCTCTGTCATTGGGGTATGAACTTGTGGCTGCTGCCGCCGCGGTGGTAGAAGGGATCGAGGAGGAGGTGACGAGAAGGGTGGGGGAGAAAGCCTCGAGCGGGTACCTGTCCCTGTTCCCGGGACTGCCTTTGTCGGTGGAAGGGGCTTGGAGGGGAGCCTTCTGTTGTGACTGGTGAGGGTGGATCGGAGCGGCGGCATCGTGATCTTGACCGTGTCATCAGGGGATGTTAGAAAGAACCAGTTCACAAAGAGATAACGGACACCGAAGGGACAGGAAATGCTGGGTTTGGTTCTGCCTGATGGGCACGTGGACAAACATGACAAAATTGCCGCCCCTCACTCTTCCATCCAGCGGAAGGTGCGATCCAGGAGTACCTTCTTTAATCCTCATTCAACCATCAACCCTATCCCTTATATAAACCTAACCAATGTCTTCTTCTAATCACTCGTTCTTTTTGTTTTCTGATTTATATTCAAGGAAAAGACGGCTCTAGGGATCCACGTGTGTAGATGGTCTTTGTTTTTGCAATGCCCCAAATATCCCATTATGTTCCGTATTCTAGCACCATCTTAATGCATGCCCTATCGGGCGGGTATGTAATAATAAACGACGCTCTGATTCCGTATTTCTGCTCGTCCACCACTTGCTGGCATCAATGTTAGGGATCGTGGGGAATGAAGTTTCCAATGATCAAGCCCGGCCTGGAAAGTGTCAGCAATGGTGCGACTGGAAAGATGATAAGGTGTCTACATACACTTGGGCGTTGTCCTTCTTTATCCTGAAGGAAAAGCAGCAGTTCACCACCTGTTTCGACGAGTCATCGGGGCTCTTGAGTGTGCAGGCCGTCAAAAGAGTGTCATGTTGTGGGTCGAACGCTATGGTCCCAAACTCTTCCCAGTACCGCACGACCGAGTCTTCTGTCAGAATCTCGTGGAGAGAGATTTTGCCCTATTGATCGAATTAGCGACATGGTTAACTCTCGGTAACCGGCACCAAACGTACGCCCCTGAGGTCTTCCACTGGCACCTTGATGAGCTCGGCCATTTCCTTGTTGCCCCTAAAGATCTCTCCTGTTCGACGCCAGCAGCACGCTGGGACAGCCATACTGGCAAACACACGGTCGTACTCCATCAGGAAGCTCTCTATTTGCATCTCATTCATGATCAAAAACATGTCGTCCCGGCCCTGCATCTTTTCGCGAAACTTGGGCCGGAAACGATCGAGCTGTCGGATGATCTTTTGTTTCGACACCGGAGCGACGTGGCCGTTGAGGTACGTTTGAAGACGGGCATACCCCTTGATGTAGTCAAAGGGTTTCAGAAGCCCAGCCTCGACTTTGGCATTCAGAACTTGGATCATTCGCTCATCTGGGTCGGCATTGCCGCTGGGATCGGCCGCTTGGAGGTAGTATTCACGCGTTTTGTCTTTGGAAACTGCAGCCGTCTGCTCCGCGGTGGCCGGTGGCAGAGAAGCCCCGGGAGCCGTGCTCGGAGGCGGCATGCTGTTGCTGCTGGCAAAGCCCGGAACTGTGCGGCCCTGATTTTGACCATCGGGCGCAGTTAAGGGGTCCTCAAATATGTTGGCCCGCAGATAGTTGTTCAGGACATCGAACTCACTCGACACCTCATGCGGAACCATAAAGTTGGGGTGATAGCTGTGCATGTCGTGATAGTGGCTTTGGGAGGCTAACCAAGAGTCAGGGAGACCACCGACTGCGAGAGGGTTTTCAGCTCCAGTGTAAGGAACAGATTGGGAAGGATTTTCAGGCACCTACATTGGTTCATACTGCTCCCCAGCGCGCTGCTTTGGATGCCGGACACCGCCGTGGGTTGCACGAGCTGTAGCTGATTACTCTGCCCTAGCGCAGCAGCAGCATCAAAGGCGGTACTCGCGGCTGGTCCTGTTCCGGAGCCCAGGTTCGCATCGAACGGGGGCAGTCTCAAGGCGTCCGCCGCAGTCTGGTTCATGCTGCCGTGGCCCAGGTCTGACTGAGACCCCGACCCGTGCGTAGTGGACGGGGCGACGACACTCTTGGACTTGTTGGACCCCTGGTCACGAGGCTCATCATGGCACAAGTGCCCAATATTGCGCTTAACACATCTTGTACATGGTCTCTCCTATTCACAACACGGCCTAGAGTCAGCAACTGCTCGAGCGCTGGGACCAATGGTTCGCCGTCCCTGTCCTGTCCCGTCCCGGCAGCAGCAAGCAGACGGGAAGACAGGGGGCGGGACGTCGGCCAGGCGGAAGGGGGTAGTGTACATACAAGATCGCACGTCATGTGCTGTAGACGAGGGTCGAAGCATCCTTGGTTAGCCACTGTAACAACTCGATACATGCATGATGTATCCGTATACGATATATGGTGTACGGTGTGGATGTGGGCAAGAGAGGTGAGGCCGTGCATGCGAGCGCGCTGCTGCAGGGGGGTTCTCCTCCACGGAAGCTCTCCGTGGGGGGCAGCTCCCCGGCCAGCAAGCCAGCTTCACTCAGAACAGAAAAAGAAAACAGGACCGGTGTGGTGGCTGGAGACAGGGGTGCAGTGTCCGGCGCACTGGGATCAATGACTTACAGATCGACGGCAGTAGAGGCAGGCTGTGGCAGGTGGTGTCAGCATACGAAGGCCATTCCGGAGACCGAAGTCCTCCTGGGTCCGGAGGGTTGGTTGAGCAAGACTTACCATGACTGACCTTGCGCCGCTTCTTGGAGGTCTGGTGGTGATTGTGGTGGTTGTGGTGGTGTTGGTCGTCTGTAGAAGGCGCATGGTGATCCTTGGGCGTGGTGTTGCTCCCGGACTTGGTGTCCTTGGTCTCATTCCCGGCGGTCCTCTCCATGGCTTCGGTTGCCGTCATTGTCTAGTGGGCGCAGCTCCCATTGGGTCTTGTGGTTACGCAACGGGCTTCGAGTTCGTTGCTCATTTAAGCAGGGCCGGCGGCTTCTCGCAGCAAGTCGCGACCATTCAATGTCAGTTCCGACGGTGTTCTGTTGCTCCTGGCGCTGTCCTGACGCTCGTCTTGCTTCTTGTTCGGTCTGGGTTTCCCCTGTTGGTTTTTGCGCTTTCTGCGTCGCCGGCAGGTCGTGTGTCGTCCGGTTCGCGAGGTGGTCGTCGGCTTTGTTGACTCGACTCTCGGTCAGAAGGGTGTGGGTTGGCGGGGCAGTATCCGCGGGCAAGTGTTATTGATGCTGGTGGCCACGGGGTCGTCTCTCCTCGCAGCGGCGGATTGAAAGCATGCCGGAGTTGTAAGGTTATGGGCAACAAAAAGACACGGGCAATAAAGTCGCCGTCGTTCCCAAAAGAAATCTCTCCACCCGCGGCACCAGCAACGTGCTCAATGGGTCCTTGTCTGCCACCCAGAGCGGGACCCGGCGCGGCGGCCGGGGCTCAAGAGGGGCTGAGGATGAGCCGAGGGGTAAAGTTTACAGGGGGCTCCAGGTGGGCCTAGCGCCGTTGACGGATCACTTACAGCACGAACCCACTGACGGCATGTCGCACGGGCTGCTAGTAAGGTAACTTCCATGATCCAGTTCATCCATTGTCCAATTCTTGGGTGGATGTCAACAATTGGATACAGACGGGGAATCTAAATGGTCATCTTCTTCGAATCCGTCCTATAAATCCACAATTATAGTCCCATAGAAACGGCAGGCAGTTTGAGGTTGCCGTACACTACCTTCCCGGTTCCCTGGTTCCTGGCCACCCTTTCCATCCCCTTTCCCACGGGCAATTACCCCAACCATGTCGTGTGTGGTCTTTCCATTTCCGGCTCTACTCTGGTACCAAAGATGTCTCACACTTTCACATGACGAATTTTCTTCTCGGGTTCCCGTTCCCCTCCTTTTCTCTGACTCTTGATGCTGGTTTACCTAATTGCCTACCTAATCATATATGTACACATATACCGAAACTCGGATCATTCTTTCACTCACATCAGTACGCCTTCCGACACTTGGTACTTGGCATTCTGCACACTCCCAGGAATGGCAACCCCAAAGTCCAATAAACGGTCCCAAAGCGTGTCATACCTACCCAGCACATGAGTGGCTTCGACAAGTGCTCTTGTCACGGGATGCTTGGCCCGTTTGTCGTATGCTGGCAATCGAGATGCACGAAGGGATCGCGATGGGTGTGCAACAGATACGCCACTCGGTGCCTGCGTCGCACAACAGCCATCCAGACTGTCTGGCGGTCAGAGCCTATATCCATGCCTTGAGGACCTCGAGGTGAGCATTCTTCTCAGGTTTTCAGGATGGAAGGTAAGCTTGATCCATCAGCCATGCGGGGCACACTCACATACTGCGGCACGTTGGCGGCAAACACTCTGATTTGCTCACTGGCTGGTTATGGACCAGGCAGACATGGCAGACACTGAAATGTCTGCCTGTCCTCGCAAGCAGCAAGACAAAAGTCGAACATGCGCATGAGCCTCAGACAAAGGTCTTGATTTTGACTCAGTTCAGTTTTCGAGACGCCGACGACACCTTCTAGTGAAGGTTTGCAGCCTCGATGGCCTCACCATCGTGGCACGAGCCAACGTGCAACAGACCTGATGTGAGCTTGACCGACGGCATCCCGTTCTGTATGAGCTGTGGCTCTATGGGCCCTCTCGATGATCTCGAACCGAGTGAAGCACCCCCGGCCATTCCGATTCTCTCCGGGAAGCGATCTGACCTGTCACTCTCATGGCCCTTTTCAGTGAAATATGCAGCTCAGTGCACCGACGAAGACGGGAACGATCTCGGAGATGTGCTTCAGTCCATCGTGAAGGATTTGGAGTCATTGGCGGAGAACAATGGTAACATGCCGCAGGACGCCAAGAAGGAAGCTCAAACCTCAGACATTGGACCCCATTCTTCGTCATCTACACTAGCGCAACAGTATCGCATCTATCAGGACAGTTTGGTTTCGTTGGACAGGGTGAATGGGAACGACAGCATTCGTCTGCTCCGGCTCAGTAAAGGAAAAGGCTCGGATCCCCTGCACGGCACACTCGAAACCCAGGAGCTCAAATACTTTCCAGAGTATGAGGCCCTCTCATACACATGGGCCGATGCCAATGGTCATGCCAGCCGGACCAAGAAGCTATATCTAGGGAAGGAGTGGACTGTGTTTCCGATCACCACAAACTGCGAAGCTGCCCTTCGCCATATCCGTCTTCCCAACACTGAACGTCATCTCTGGGTTGATACTGTTTGCATCAACCAGTTTGACAATCTGGAACGCTCACACCAAGTTCAGCTGATGCCCATGATCTACGCAACCGCCCAACGAGTGCTCATTTATCTCGGCGAGGATGAACCGCAGCAAAACATGATGTCGAGGCATCTCCCAATGTATTCCAAAGTCATGGAATGGAGCCACAAATGGGATGACTTGGGACCTATTCTGCAACGTCCCTATTTCTTCCGGAGTTGGATAATACAGGAGATTGCCTCAGCAAAAACAGCCTTGGTAGCTAACGGCAGCTCATGGCGAGTATGGCCTATCTATGATAAAAAGACTGACGCCGGTCTGTTTCTTCCTTGGATCAAGGAATTCGAGACACGAAAATACAAGACTTCCAGACATCTGTTTGAGCTGATTACCGACTGCTGGACATCACAGGCCTACGACCCACGGGACAAGGTGTTTTCTCTCCTTGGAGTTATTTCTGGCGCAGCAGCCGACGGTTTGGTGGCTGACTATACACTTACGGTTGAGCAAATGTATGTGTTTTACTCCCGTTGAAAGAAATTGTTTCTTGAAAGATTGACACGGCGATATTAGCCACACAGGTCTCGCTACATTTGTATTGAAAAATCATAGGCAAGCGGACCTTCTCAAATATGCAGCTGGGTACGCAAAATCGTCAGGACTTCCCTCATGGGTGCCAGACTGGCATGTGCTGTCCCGGAACTGGGATATCATGGCTCAGATTAGGTCCTTTCACTCGTTCGACACTCGGGTCAGCTTGACCCACAGCCACCGAATATCATCCTACAGAACCGAACAGATTCGTGAGCCTTGGTTTATGGACGACATGAGTAAAGTAATGTTTACCGACGTAGACATACACGGCCCAACTGGCTCTTTGTGTATTCCTGGAATGAAAATTGAGGAACTTTCCCCGGATCGGTACACAAGCCTTCCATGTCAGCCGCCATTCATCCACTTACCAGACCTTCCACCAGGACACTACGACAGTGTCACCGACTGCAGTATGACCTGTTTTCGAGGGCCTCTCTTCGTGATAGGCATGACGGGTTCACCAAACGACTCGTCTCGTTTGTCTGTCTGGTTCCTCCATGGCATCAACACGCCCGTCATCCTTCGACAGTCCCTCCCTACCAGAAACATCTTTTCTTTTGTCAGCCATTGTTATATACGAGTACAAACGGGTGTCTGCATGTTCCGAGGCCTCGCCGAAGGAGACAATTACAACCTCGACAGCTACACCATCAGTGAGAAGGGATACACGATCGGGTCAGTCTCCAGGCACCGGGACAAGAAAGAGAAGCTTCCTCGCACTATCGTGGACCTCCACAGGAGATCGGTGTTGACGCAACCGCAACACTTGGACTATAATGATGTCACTCAACTCACCATCAATGACCTCGATGAACTCCATGAAGCTCTCAAGAAGGGTGAGAAGTTGGAAAAGTGTTACGAGTCACAGATTATGTCATTGCAAATGCTGGGCGGGCATGCAGAAACGACGTGGACAGGGTTTATACAGAGCCAGGTACCGATTGTGCTGCTGCTGCCATCGTTGAGGAAGGTTGATTTGATGGCGCCGGTGGTGTTGCTGCTTGAGGACTTGGGGGAGTCGCTCAAAAGAATGAGAGAGTTTTGGGGTGAGATTGTGTCGCTTTTGGAGGCGGCCCAACTTTTGGGGAATACTGTTGAGGGGGTGATACGGGAGAATTATGAACAAAGGGCGGAAGAGCTTGCACATTTGAGGCAGAGGATGTGGGAGCTGGAGAACAATCGGGAGGAGAGAGTTTGGGATCATGAGCCTGAGCAGGGGTGGTTGAAGCGGAATGTGAGGGCGCTGTATACCTGTACGACGGAGGAGGAGATGGAGTTGGTGGTGAAGAGAATGGTAGGGAATTTGGAGGAACGGGGCGGGATTGTTGGCAGTGATGGTGATGGCGAGCAACACCAGCAACAACAACAACGGGATTGGGTGAGGGATGGGCTGCCTTGTCCGGTGTGGTATTTGATTAGACCGGGGTTGCAAAGCTGGTGGCTGGGGATGAGGAAGGCAGATACGTTGCATGCGAGAGAGCTTTTGATGGACCTGGTGAATGGGTGTGGGAATTGGAAGAAGTCGGAGTCGTCGATGTTGTCTGGGGAGTCGGCGCTAGCTGCAGCACCGAGAGAGCCGGGTGATGATGCGGGGACGAGTGTGAATGAGGATAATATCAAGAAGGCGAGGGTGATGAAGGAAAAGTTTGAGGCGGCAGAGGTGGAGGTGAAGTTGACGATTATGTCGGTCAAGATCTTGATGGAGAAGAGGAAGGAATATGCAAGGTTGATGAAGGGGGAGTGGAAGAAGATTGTGATTGTTTGAGTCGCTGCAGCGACCTCAACACCGACAATAACAACACCAGCATCACCACCGCCAACAGCATCGTCAGTATCACCATCAACAACATCGCCAACGTCACGAGCAACAACAGCAACAACATCGTCAGTACCAAACAAGAAGAAGAAGAAGAAGATAACAAACGACACGTGCATGCACGAAGGGTCTGGAAAAAGAAATCAGGAAAAGAAAATGGCAAAAGCTCACCGACCAACTTACCAACCGGGGAGCCCCATGGAGGTAAGGTGATCGGCTACGAAACCCTCGAGAGGGTTTACTTCGGCTCGCTCCACCTGGAGTGTGGGTTGTCGGACGCGAACGGGAGAATCTGGTGTACCTCGAGGGCCTATGCCTGAAACTCCAACTCCCTAATACCAGTGTCCCCTTCTTGGTATAGGTTTACTTATGAAACGTTCGGTCAGCGTGGGACTCGAACGGGGTGCCTCCTCAAGGTTCCCTTTTGGTGGGGGGATCCAGGATTTGACAACCCGACTCTCCTACCGCTTGGCCATTCGACCAGGCGGTAGTCATCGAGCTTTTTGCGTTCGTTGAAGAACGAAGTGGTTGACCTAATATATATACCGTGGTTTGGCACTGTGGGCGAGGTTGCTCTTGGGGCGGGGGAGGGAAGGAGCGAGTTGGGATGAGAAGCGGGAGATGGTGGCAGAATAGGGTGTGGGATGGGTTGCGGTGGTGGATGGGGGGTTGGAGGGGGGTTGGATCTTTAGATTGTGTTGGATAGGGATAGTGATTGAAAGCAAGCAACGAAGAGCCCTCATGAGCCTTTGGTAAGCTTCCATTCCCGTTGTGAATGGGAGTGTTGACAAGAGATAATCCTCCCTCGTCAGCTTCTCGTTCTTTGAGTATATGTTCCCAAGGCTGTTGGGTAGACTCGACTTTCTGAATCATCCTGCCGTTCTTTTGAGTTCAGCCATACCAATGACTTGTTCCTTTTAAAATTATAAAGCCACAGTCTCCGTTACTTCTGCACATTGGGCTTACACAACCAGTCTTTGCTCACACAATGGAGCACACTGACAGAACAGTTCCAGACATGGCAGCAGAAGTATGGCCAACGGACCTCTCTATGTTTTCATCGGCTTCTGTGCGCAATTTTCCATGATTCAATAGATTCAACACAAACTCATCGTATTGTAGATGCTGGTAGTATCTCTTGTAAAACAAAATCGCAAATGTCATTACTCATTTCCTTCGTATCCCCACCCATACTTCACCACCCAAAGTTCCATGTTGTTAAAAACTAAATCGCAATAAAAAAGCTCTTCTCCCCCTCCTTCGGAGTGACCCTCGCCCGCTCCACAATCGGATCCCTACACGCCAACCTAATCCTCTCCACCGTCGCCGGGCTCTCCAACCTAAGCAACCCATCCCCTTTATCATCCACCCCAATCTGTGCCTCAACACCATACTGCTTCCTCGCCGCTTTCAAGGCGTCTCTAATCGCAAAAAAGACTGCACTCCCCATAAAAAGCGGCGGCTCCCCTACCCCTCTACTCCTCTGTATCGTCCTCAACTCCTTCCACTCCACCCCTTTCAGTAGTGACACGTTAAAAACCTGTGGTATATCCCTAAACCCCGGAATCTTGTAGTTTCCGGGACCCCTCGTGGCGAGGTTGCCTTTCAAAGGACCGTTTCTCAGCCAGAGACTTTCTTCCATGGTGAAGAGCCCAAGTCCCTGGATAAACGCCCCCTGGATCTGACCGTAATCTATGGCGGGATTGATCGACTGCCCGACGTCCATTTTGATGTCTGCTCTTAGGCAAGTCCAGGAGCCGGTTAACGTGTCGATTTCTACCTCTGCTGCGGTGACGCCTTGGGTGAAGTAGTAAAAGAGTTTGCCTCTGTTTTCCCCCCATACATAACCTATCTCGGGGGTTTTGTAGAACCCCTGCGCGGAGAGGTTGACACGATCAAAGTAGGCGGCGTGGGCGAGGTCCTTCATGCTGGCGTTAGGGCCGAGTTTTTCCCTGTAGGGCTGCAGGCGGGTGTTGAGTTGCTGGCAGGCGTTGTAGATTGCGTAGCCGTTTAGATCGGACGATGCCGACGCGGCGGTGGGGGAGGCGTTGGCGACTGTGTTGGTTGCCGTCTCGGAGATGTATACCGAGTCAAAGGGCACCCCAAGGGCTTGGGCGGCGATTTGTGTCATTTTTGTGTGGAGGCCCTGCCCCATTTCTGTGCCGCCGTGGGCGACGAGTACCGAACCGTCGTGGTAGATGTGGACGAGGGCGCCGGCTTGGTTGAGGAAGAGGGCTGTGAAGGAGATGCCGAATTTCGTTGGGATGAGGGCTAACCCGCGCTTGCGCCATTTGTGGGAGGTGTTGAATTGGTTGATGGCTTCTCGGCGGGTGGTGTAATCACATTCTTGTTGGAGTTGCTTGTACATGAGGGGGATGTGCCAGTCGGTGAGGGGCTGGTTGAAGTGGGTTTCTTGGAGGGGCTTGTAGAGGTTGATTTCGCGGAATTGCTCGACGGGCATGCCGAGGCGGTCGGCTACTTCGGACATGTAGCATTCGGCGATGAACATGCCTTGGGGTCCGCCGAAGCCGCGGAAGGCCGTGTTGGAGACGGTGTTGGTTTTGCAGATGCGGCCGCGGACGTGGATGTTGGGGATGAGGTAGCAGCCGTCCGAGTGTGTCATGGCGCGCTCACAGACGGCGGCGCTGAGATCCCAGGACCAGCCGCCGTTGTTGAAGACGTCGAGGTCGAGGGCTTGGATTTTGCCGTCTTTGTTGACGCCTACTTTCCATCTGCCTAGGAAAGGGTGGCGTTGGCCAGAGGTTAACATGTCTTCCTCGCGGGTTAACATGCAGCGGACTGGTCGACGGGTCTTCTTGGCGGCTAGGGCACAATAGGTGCTCAGGGGGACGGATCTCGACTCTTTTCCACCGAAGCCACCGCCCATGCGCTTGACCTTGACGACGACCTTGTTGGACAGTACATCAAGAACCCGAGCAGCGTATACTTGCGCCTCGTTGGGATTCTGAGTGCTGGACCAGATCTCTATCTCGCCATCCTCATGCTTTGGAATGGCAATCGCGGCGTTGGTCTCGAGATAGAAATGCTCTTGACCACCCATTCTGGCTACACCAGTGAAGGTGTAATCACACTTCTCAAAAGTGCCCTCGGGATCACCCTTCTTGATTTCCCTGAAGAATTTGTAGAAGCTCTCCTTTTCGATGGCCTCTTCAATGGTGAAGACGGCGGGGAGCTCCTCGTACTCGACCCTCACAGCGCGAGCACCCTCGGCAGCCCGGGCAGCGGAAGTAGCAAGGACCATACCAATAACCTGGCCAGCTGTGTGTACCTCATCTTCGGCAAAGAAAACCTCCTCAAAGTGTGGCGCGCCCCAGTGGTTGGCTGCCGAGCTGGGCATGTCGTTCTTGTCAATGTAATCCACTACGCCTAGGATATCAAGCGCAGGCGAAAAGTCAACTGACAACAACTTTGCATGCGCTTGTGTTGACAAAACCATGCACCCATACAGCTCGTTCCTTGCTGGTGGGATATCGTCGGTGTACTGAGCCTCACCAGTAGTCTGCTTCAACGCAGCAACATGAGGATTCGACTTTCCAACAATCTCCTGCACATACGCCGCTGCAGCTTCCTTATCTTCTGTCCCCGTCGAAATCTCTCTTTCAATCTCCTCCACGGCCTCCTCATCCCGCTCGCCCTCGGCAAACTCCTTCATTGCATCATGATAAAACCGATAGAAGAAGCCCAGCGCCAATGACTTTCGATATGAAGCCATACCACCAGGAACCCCAAAACCCAAGTCGAAGTCCTGGCTCAAGGCATTCATCGTCCCCTCCAGCGTCTCCAACTCGGCAAACTTCCTCCCCTTCAAAAAATCCCCCGCCCTCTTCGCCGCCACCGTCATAGGCGCCATACCACCATAAACCAACCTCGCCTCTTCCACAACCCCCTCCTCGTCTACCCTCACTCTCAACGCAGCCGTCACAATAGCAATATCATCATCCTTCCTCTTCGCCTGCTTATACGCCTTGAAAAACTCGCCCTTTTCCCTCGTCACCGGAATTTTGATACTAACCAACACCGCATCCTCTGGTAAACTCGTCTTTCTATACCCCTGGAAAAACTCCTTCATCGGCAGCTCCGTCGTCTTATCCTGTGACCTCGCGACCAGCACCGCATCCGCAGCCATAAGCACAGGATTCAAATCCGAAATCGGACTCGCAGTCACCAAATTCCCTGCCGGCGTCCCGACATTCCTGATTTGCCTCCCAGCAAAGTACTTCAACTGCTTATGCACCGCCGCGAAAACCTGCCCCTTCTTCTCCCCGTACTTTTCTATTGCTTCCAGCGCCAGATGCTCGAGGTCGGTAAGCGTGATATTCGCCCCTATTTCTAGGCTGTCCTCCTTGAATTCGTATTGCCTCAACTCCGGGATATCAGCGACGTAGACAGAGACTGGGTACTGCACCGCCTTGAACTTGATCTCAATCTGCGTCTCTGTGCTCCCACCGATAATTTTCGCCTGTGGAAAAACAGCCTTGATCTCCAGGAGTTGATCAAGCGTGACAGGTCGGAACCACTTCTTCCTCTTATTCCCAAACGCCAGCGGTTTGAACTCATGTTTTTTCAGCTGAGGCGGGAAAATGAGTTCCGTGTCGGGGTTATACTCAATAAACCCAGGTGGTGTAAACCGCTTCAGCGCCCCCCCATCCACTTCCACCTCCTTCCCACACCCACCACCATTTCCATTCCCATTCTCCATACAACACCCCCCTCCCTCCCACACCCACCATTCACCCCACTCTTAACCTTCTTCTTCTTCCCCGTAGTGGAAAACGTCTGCGCCGCATTCAGAATAGACCTGTACCCAGTACACCTGCACAAATTCCCATCAAACTGCTCCTCGATCTCCTCTTCCGTGATCTCCTCATTTACCCCCTTGTTCCGTAGCAGCGAGTACAAACTCATGACTATCCCCGGGGTGCAAAAGCCACACTGGGAGCCATTTCCTTTCGCTATTCTTTCTTGCGCGGGATGGGGGCGGGAGACGTTGCCGATGCCTTCGACGGTGATGACGTGCTTGCCGTCGATGGAGACGAGGGGCGCGAGGCAGGCGTTGACGGAGGCGTGGTAGATTTTGCGGGTGGTGGGGTTGTAGCCTGAGAGGACGAGGGTGCAGGCGCCGCAGCCGCCTTCTGAGCAGCCACTTGGTAGTGTTAGTTAGGGGGACAGGAAGGGAAAATATGGGGGGGGAGGGGGGCAGGTAGGGGGGAATAATACAGTTTGGTACCGGTGAGGCCTATGCCTCGGAGGTATTCGAGGAGTGTAGCTTCCGGGTCGACATCGTCGAGCACGACGCGGGTGCCGTTTAGGTAGAAGGTTATGGTGTCGGAGTATTCGGTGCTCAGGGAGGCGGTAGGGGCGGTGGAAGGGGTGGTGGCGATGGCGGAGGGTGCCATCTTGAAAGTGTGGTGTTCGTCTCAAGTGTTGCTCCCTGGGAATGTAAAGACAGGGAGAGAAGAGCTAAAGTACAACCAGGACCAAGAACCAAACCCAGGAAAAGCAAAAAAGAACAAAGAACCGGTCGGTCGGGGGGAAGGTGTGCTGGTTTATTAATGATAGAAGTAGTAGGTCAGACACTACCGAGACGAGCCTAGAGATATGATAGGTATTCAAATATCTATCGAATAGCATGGGATGGCACCCGTTGTCCCATGCATAGACGTCACTAGAGAGGTGTGGCAAGTTCCCTGTGCTCCCCTTATCGGTTGAACGCGGGGGAGGTGGCAGTTGTGGCACATCTCTGCGGAGGTCCCCCGCATGCAGTCCTTATCCACTTATCGCCGGTGCCCGATCCCAGGTTGTGTCGCCGTTTCTTGTTCATTTCTGGAAGCAAACATTTCCTGTGTGTTAGGTATTGTTGTACACTCCGTGACTGACACACACTACACAGCCAATAAGCTCCCAGCCAAAAGATACAACAGCTTGAGAAGTTGAGAAGCCCCCCCAAACCGTTTGCTCAACTCCCGGCGCTGTTCGCCTTGGGGTTTAAGGTATCGGCCGAGAGCTAGGGGACGTCCCCACTCTTGACGTCGGCCGGCTCTGGCTGAGTGGCTGTCGGCGCATTCCATACCCTAACCCTGGATCAACTTCACTCACCCCTCACTCATCCCCTTCTCATCTCACAATATTATTTTCATCTCATGATAATGGTGGCCATTCATTAATTCATACATCCATTATGCCAGAGAAAGGTAGCTACAACTAACCACAATGATGACTACTCACTTGGTAAAATGCAAGCACTTGGTGTAAGCATACGACAGCAGCCCCTGCCTGCCCATCTCACCACCAAACCCACTATCCTTAATACCAGAAAAATACGCCGCAAAGTTCGGCCTCTCACTCTGATTAATCCACACGCTCCCCGCCTCCAACCTCCTCGCAACCCTCTCCGCCTCCCTCAAGTCCCTCGAGTACACCGACGCCCCCAAACCCGCATTCGCCAAATTAGCCCTCCTAATCACATCATCCTCATCCGACCACGACAAAACCGGCAGCACAGGTCCAAACTGCTCCTCCTGCACCAACAAACTCTCCTCCGGCGGCCTACTCACCACCGTCGGCTCCAACCAAAACCCCTTCCCACTCCCCGTCACATTGACCGTCTTCCCCCCCGTTTTGATCTCATACCCCTTATTCTTACAATCCTCAATAATCCCCTTCACAATCTCAAACTGCAACTTATTATCCACCGGCCCAAACACACTCGGCACCTCCCCATCCTCCTCCACTTTATACTTCCCCTCCACCTCCTTGACCAACCCCTCCAAAAACTCGTCATAAATCTTCTCATGGACATAAATCCTCTTACTCGCAACACATACCTGCCCGGCGTTAAAAAACCCCCCACTGGCAATACTCACCACCGCCTTTTCCAAGTCCGCATCAGGTAGCACAATACACGCATCGTTTCCCGCCAATTCCAGCGTAACCTTTTTCAGCGTTTTCGCACAGGCAGCCATGACTTTTTTCCCGGTGGACGTCTGCCCAGTAAAAGAGATCTTGTGGATCCCTGGGTGGGAGCACATCAGCGCTCCTAACTCCGCGCCGCCATTCAAGACTTGGAAGACTCCCGGGGGGAAAATCCCGCGGGCGAGCTCAACCCACTTCATGACTGCGTAGGGGGTGAAAGGGGAGGGTTTGACGATGACGCAGTTGCCGGTTATGAGGGAGGAGACGACTTTGATGTTGGAGAGGATGAGGGGGAAGTTCCAGGGGCAGATGGCGCCGACGGTGCCGATGGGGATGTGGGTGGAGATGATTTTGGTGTGGGCGTCTTCGTGTTGGATTTCATCTTGGAGGGCGTTTTGGGCTGTGATGGGGGGGGGGGGGGGGGGAAGGGGGTTAGTGTGTGGTTTTGGGTGGTTATGAGGGTGTTTAGGTAGGTAGGTAGGTACTGACAGTAGTAGAGAGATTGGGCGATGGCGGCTTGGACGTCAATGCCGGCTAGGATGGCCTGGGTGTGGTGTTAGATTTCTGGTTTGGTAGGATCTCATGAAGGTGACGTGAGAAACCCACAGATTTACCCGTCTCCTTTGCGAGGATGTTGGCGAGCTCTTCGCCATGCTCTTTGAGGTTATCGGCCAGCTTCACGAGGAGGGCCTGGCGCTCAGGAACGGTTGTCTGAGACCAGGTAGTAAAGGCTTTTTGAGCGGCAGAGACGGCATCTTCAAAGTCCTCGGTGGCTGCGATCGGGCAGGGCCAGAGTTCATCTTCAGTCCGGGGGTCGGTCACAGTGTGTGTATTTTCACTTCCCCGCAGCTCGTCGTTGATGATGTTGTAAAACTGGAGCTGCATCTTGGTTCTCTCGGGAGTTCCTGCTTGAGTCTCTGATGGTGTGTTTTATGCGGCGATCGTCACAGACAACATGCGAAGGTTCAGCTGGTGGGTGGTGGGCGAGAAGGGGTGGTATATGACCTGACGGCCGCATCCAGGAATATACCCGGGCAGCCGCTTCCCCACAGATACAGTAATCCAACGGCCTTTTTTCTGAGAGGGCGCGGAAGGCTCCATCGCCAAGTCGCAACCAGTGGTTGTCATTGTGTCACCGGCTGGATGCGGAGAAGGAGGGGCTCCATCGTCTAGCGCCTGCGACTTTGATTCCCGGGACGGCAGATCTTGCGGTCATCCTCTCCGTCTCCCGTACACTTCTGAGTGCATCGAGAACCCAAAAGCTACCCCCTTGGAACATTACGATACACTCATCACTATGAACAACCCGATTGATTATATGGGTCCGGCCGTCGGTCGGAATGCCAATCTTTACTTTCCTGAAATTCTGGAGTTACCCAGGGACCCTAATCGTTCCCGCTACTCGATGCTCATCATACGATGCATCGCCAACACCCGCTGTCATCTATGTCACTTGGACTTCAAGCAGGGTGACATTGTTCAGATCGGAAGTAGGTACACGACTTGCCCACCTACCTACCCAGCCTTTGTGGACATTACTCATAGCAGCTACCAGCTCACCTTATCGACGACTACAACCAAAACGGCGTTTCCGAAAAGGAGATTGATAACTCCTTTCAAGTCGAACAACAGTGGTCTCTTTTTGCCCGGCGATATTGAACCTCCCCCCCCCGATATAGGCTTGTGGGAACAATTTCACATGTGCGGAGGAGCTGATCCTCTGCACAGGCCCGGACGGGGGGATCTGCACAGGCCCAGATGGTGGGCGCTCTCATTTCATCAGGCTTGCATGCTGTAGAACGGCCAGCAGTGGAGACAGTAGTACCTCGTCACGACACCCGAGCGTCCTATTCTCAACCTTCTTCCTACCCCATTCGCTGAAGAAGGTCTCCAGCGAGAAAGACGGCTGAGAGACATGCTAGTAGAAGAACTCATGCCGCTGTTGAGTAGGGTCAGATTCCTGCCAAGTGAAATCGTGGGGATGATCTCGGAATATGTGGTGGAGGACTATGCTCGCCGAAACGCCCGTCTAGCCACAGAGGAAGGCGCACTCAATGGACTCTACGCCAGGCAGATCGCGCTCAACAAAAAGGTTTACGCCACCTTGTTTCAGTACGAAGGTATTGCCTATCTCAAAACTCTCCGTAATATCGACAGCGAGCCAGCAGACAACAGCCCTCGGCCAAACGAACGCGTCATCTTCGACCCGGAAGATTATAAGGGCTCAAGGCGCGTACAAGTTCGTTTTGCTATGGATTGTTGGGGCGTGCGTGGGGTGGTGTTTTGGATACTCCAACCAGCGGTGATGCAATCTGCCCAACATGGCCCCCTAGCGACACAATTATTCCGTAGTGAAGGAGATGATTCCAGAGCACCCCATGTTTATTGGGAAAGTCATGACGTTCCGACTGCTCGCCGGAAGAAAATACCCTTCTTCACAGTCAAATCAGATGTATGTATAGCTCTCGACCTACCTACCTTGCTACTTGATTGCTATATCTGACGATGCCACGTTTAGGGCCACAGAATCCGGGGGCTTGGGCCTTGGAGGAAAAACATCTCAAATTTGCTGGCAGAGGCTTGGGACTTGTGAGCAACAGGTGTAGCGAGTATTCAGATACGGATCATAGCGATATAAATCAGCCCATGTTTTGATTTTCACCTTCTTTCCAAGCCTTTATGTCCGAGACAGCGTTGAGAATGACCCGAGGCAACATGACCAGCCCCTCTTCCCCAGATTTCAAGGCTTGGCAACGAGGAGCTTCCCCACAATGATGGGGGCGGGTAGCGTGCCAAGATCATCTCTGAAGTCCGTTCAACACCTTGAACCACTTGAATCTTTGATATTGACAACGATTACATGCTGGCAGAATCCATATACACACTATGTATGCCACACCGAGAGTTCGCCGACTGGAAGCAGCTGGGAACATGGGTAAATTACGCCAGAAACACATGTGGGCAACCTTCCCTCGAATCTTGTCACCAAAATGGGCACCAACTCGCCTTTTGAAATAACCTCTGAAGATCTTGGGAGGTCAAGAGCATGTGAGTAGATTCTATTCATCTCCTCTTGAAACATGTACACCAAGACATTAACTTACTTCTCACGCCCGGCCTCAGGTTAGTAGCTGTGGCAATGGCCACCTAGCTTCAGATGCCTCGGCACAGCACCCCAATCCCCGCATTTTCCTGGGGAAGCAAAACGTGGGGAAGCGCTGTAACCAAGACCAGGGTTTCATTGAACATCTCAGATATAAAACCGTCTTTCACGTCACTCTCAAGTTGATTGTTTGCTTTTTGTCCATTCAAACTTCACCTCAACCTCACCTCCTTCATCCTATCACATAGCTATTCCCTCCAACTGCCGCAAAGATGGCACCCAAGTCCAAAGCCCCCGTCTACGTCCTCGGCGTGGGCATGACCAAGTTCATCAAGCCCCGCGGCAAAGTAGACTACACTGAGCTCGGCTACGAAGCCGGCATCAAAGCCCTTCTCGACGCGGGCATCACCTACGACGATGTCGACAACGGCGTCGCCTGTTTCTGTTACGGTGATTCCACCTCTGGTCAGCGTGTCTTTTACCAGTTTGGCATGACGCAGATTCCTATTGTTAATGTCAATAACAACTGCTCTACCGGGTCTACCGGTCTGTACATGGGCAGGACTCTTATCGCGTCTGGAGCGTCTGATTGCACCTTGGTGGTGGGCTGGGAGAAGATGATGCCTGGCTCTCTTGGGTCGCACTGGAACGACAGGGAGAACCCCATTGGAACAACCTATGTCATGATGGCGCAGACGAGGGGGTTGACAAAGGCCCCTGGGGCGCCGCAGATTTTTGGGAATGCTGGACGGGAGTATATGGAGAAGTGAGCCCCTTTTCCATCTCCTTTTTACTGTTCGTCATACTGACAGAAAGTAAAAGATACGGCGCCACAAAAGAAGACTTTGCCGAAATCGCCCGCATCAACCACGCCCACTCCGTCAATAATCCCTACTCCCAATTCCAAGACGTCTACACCCTCGACCAGATCCTCCAGTCCCCCGAAGTCCACTCCCCGCTAACCAAACTACAATGCTGTCCCACGTCCGACGGTGGCGCCGCCGCTGTTTTAGTCTCTCAATCCTTCCTCGACGCGCACCCCCACCTCAAAGACCGCGCCATCCTCATCGCCGGCCAGGCCCTCACCACCGACGCGCCGAGCTTGTTCTCCAAATCCAGCATCGACTTGGTAGGCAGGGAAATGACCCAAAAAGCCGCCGAGCTCGCCCTGGCAGAAGCAGGCATCACAGCGAGGGACTGCCAAGTCTGCGAGCTGCACGATTGTTTCTCCGCCAACGAGATGTGTCTCATCGACGCGCTGGGACTGTCGGAGCCGGGGAAGGCACACGAGTTTGTGAGGTCCGGGGCGATTACGTATGGTCCTGGGATGAAGGTGGTGGTGAACCCGTCGGGGGGGTTGATTTCAAAGGGGCATCCGTTGGGCGCGACGGGGATTGCGCAGTGCGCGGAGTTGGTGTGGCATTTGAGGGGGTGGGCGAATAATCGGGCGGTGAAGGGGACGAGGTATGCGCTGCAGCATAATTTGGGGTTGGGGGGCGCGGCGGTGGTGACGGTTTATAAAAGACCGGATGGAAAAGAGGCGAAGGTGATGGGGGATGAGGAGGTGGGGAGGGTGAATGGGGTGGAGTATAACCCGGCGGTGGAGGCGAGGGGGTTTACGGAGGAGCAGGCGAACAAGGTGAGGAGTGGGAGTGGGAGGAGGAGTGAGTTTGCTTTGACGAGGACGTTGCAGTTGATGAAGGGAGCTCAGTCTAAGGTGTAGATACTGAGGGCATGGCGGTTGTGTATAGCGGGGAATTTGATGTTTTTCATGATGAATTTGTATATGTTGGATTTAACAATTTTTACTATCTTGTACGGTGATTTGGTAGTCAGTGTAGTTGAACTCATGATGTCTTCATCGCTCGCCGTCCACCTTGTTCTTTTCACCTTTGGCTCACCTTGATCTCTCCTGGCCTTGGCACCTCGCTGACCACCACCACTCTCAACCACCGTTTTTGCCTAATGTCAATTCATGCGGTTCAGAAGAGCTGAAGTCTCAGCTTCGGAGTTATAAACGCCTTGCCTGTCTCTTGCTGCCAATTTGGGAGCAACACGGACCCCTTTTTCTTGTCGTGATGATGGCCTGGGGTGAGAGTGAGGGGTGAGGGACCGTGCGCTTGTTAGAGGTTGTTCCATGAGCCTTCGATTGGAGGGCGATCATACAGGTAAACAATATCAGGCGAGGTCGACGGTGGTGGAATTTATGCAACGGGGTGTCCGACTTTTGCTTTTGAAAGGAGGTGAAAGTTGCTGGTGAGGGTTTTCAACTTTGTTCTAGAGATTTGCCTGGAGGAAAAGTTGCGATGCTCTTCATGTCAATATCAACCTCTTGGCGTTGGTGGTTGCCATCTCGCTACTTCAACAACGCAACATCGAGATGGGTGTTTCGACTTTAAGAGAATATGTTAATCATTCGCAACGCTAACCGCATTTCTCAGATATCTCCTCACTTAACAACCCTACCAAGCCTTCTCCGACAACCGTTTCAAATGATCTCACCCTCTCTATCTTTTCTGCTCACCACCCAATAACCACGCCCTGTTACATAACCCCAGCCCGGCACTTCCCTTGTCTTTACGGGGTAAATCAACCATGCGATCGCATATTTTACCATGTCAAGCATAATCCATCCCGCATTTACACGGGCTTTTTCGGCTCTTGTCGTTCGTTAATTCAGCCCGGCATCATGATCTCCCTCGGCTCTGCCTCCTCACCCAAGCTTTTCTGTTTTGCATAGGGCAAGGCAGTCCTTGTCATTTTTTTCACAATTTCATATGTTTATACCTAGGTATCTCCTCGATCAAGAGAGGACAAAGCCTCGGAGTGAGCGGGCAACAACGTGGGGTGTCAGTGGTCTTCCGGGACCGGAACCAGATATTAGCTGAGGCTGGTATGAACTAGAACATTTTCATGATGTGAGGTTTCAGTTCAGTGAGGGGAGGTGATCGCCCACCGTTGTGAGTTGGCTTGTCTATCTCTTTTTACCCGCTGGCTTGTGGCTGGCCTGGTGATGTGGCATGAATTTCTTTCGGTTCTTTTTTTTCCTATGCACAGCACAAGAAACAAAAAAGATATGTTGTGATACCCGTCCCGTCTTATACCTACCTCTTGCCTACCTACCAATCCACAGCTCTATTGTTTTAGTCCGGTCATTTTCTTTTCCTTTATTCTTTTTCACTTCTTCATGGGAATGATGAAAATAACAAAACTATCATGACCTTCAATTTTACAGTAAATTTATAATAATAAATCACACAGCCCGATGACCAGTCATCATGGATCCTTTACCACCACCACAACCACCACCACAACCACAACCAAACCTCTCCCTAGGCCCCGTCCTCCTCTCCTTCTCCCTCGCCACAGCAACCTTTGCCTTTTCCACAACCTTTGTTCGGTTCTTTTGCGTTTTTAGAGCTGGTGGTGGTTCAAACTCGAGGACAACACAGAAAAGATACAAAGTCGATGACTGGGCCAGCTTAATCGCCACGGTTTGTCCCCCTTCGCATTTTCTCCCCCTAGTTGTACTAACGGTCATGTAGTTGGTAGCGCTCATATCAACCTGCTTCACCCTCATCGAATCCACCACCCCCCTCTCCTCCTCCCCCACCCGCGCCCTCGAGTACGATGTCCTAGGTCAACCGTGGTATCTCATGAGCGTGACGTTTTCCAAGATCTCCATTTGTTTATATTACATGCGCATCCTCAGCACTAAAAACCAGGTGGAGGGGAAGCAATGGCGGCTTTTGTTAGGGGGGCTGATTCTGGTGATGGCGGTGGTGAATTTGGCGTTTGCGCTGACGGTGAATCTGCAGTGTAGACCCCTGGAAAAGATGTGGAGGGGGGAGGAGGTGGAGGGGGAATGTTGGGACCCGAGGGTCCAGCGGGATTTTGGGTTTTTTCAGGGGGGGTTTGGGGTTTTTACTTGGTTTTTCTTGGGGGGGTTGGGGGTTGTTTTGGGAACGGGAGTAGTTGGGAAGGGGGAGAGGGAGAGGAGAGGGAATGGGAATGGGAATGGGAATGGGAATGGGAATGGGAATGGGAACGGGGGATGGGAGTATTGGGGGGCGTTTGGGTTGTGTTTTGCGTATGTACACACCCCTTTCCCATGAGAAATTGTGCGAGGAGGGAGGAGTGCTGACAGAACAACAATAGGTCAGGGATTTTTGCCATCGTGAGAACAGCCAGAACATCACAAACGAGCGGGGTGGGGGTGTACACCCTTGACCATTCATACGCCAGCCTCATGGCGACGCTGGAGCAAAACCTGGGGTTGATATCAGCCAATATCCTCACTTTCGGCACGCTGTTCTCATCCTCCTCCCGCCGGCGGCAGCAACGACAGCGGAATCCCTACCATAGCTCCTCATCCACCTCCACCTCTCGCAGCCGCAGCAGCAGAAAAACGGGGAAATCGTCGGTCAGCCGAGGGGGAGTATCACCCGGAGCATCACCCGTGCTTCGTCCCGTGCGAGTTCACACCGATCACTTCACAGCAATAGAGATCAAGGAGTCCACGGACACAAGAGACAAGGCCACTCCGCCAGCGTGAGCAGTCTTGGGAGTTTTCGTCCAGGTAGCGCCCACGATAAACACCACGACGAGGATCGATACAGCAGTGATGACGAAAACTACTACGAAGGAGAAGAAATCGACCTAGAGTCTGGGACGAGCTGGTGGCCGAGGGGGATTATCAAGACGGTCAGTGTCGAGGTGGTGGTGGAGGAGGCTAATGTGGATTATGTGCCCGAGAATACTCCTAGTGGCGAGGGGCTGTCGTCTACGACATCAACCAACGGGGAGTCGTCATCAACGGGGAAGGGAGTCAGGAACTCCGTGGTGATTATACCGCCCCCAAAGGCGAGAGTGAAAAGGGGGAGTGTGGCCTTTGAAGGGGAAGGACAGGATGAGAATGAGACGGAAATGGCAGATTGGGAGGTTATGCTGAGGGGCGGTCCACCTATGAGGTGAACTCCATTGCAATGAATTTCGGCTTGCTTTGGTAATCGTGATAATTTAGCGGGCGCTGGCGGGATACCTTCTTTTAGACAGGCAGGATAAGGTAGGTTGGGTTACTTGGCCGGATGATAGATACTGGGGGGCTGGCGTTGGGAGAACGGGTACGGAATTGCACAGGGCAAAATGTCGAGTTAAAGAGGTGCTGGTCGTTACCCAAGAACAGGAAATCGGGGTATGAATAGAAACGTCATCCTGTATCCTTTCAATCAACTTCTTGATTATACCACAATCTATCGGGTATCCCATTCCCATATTTTATGTTGTGAGATGCCCAACCCCATATGTATGTACATGTCCATCTAGTATACAACAAGCATCTCTTTCGATGCTGTGTCCCTCCCAATCCTCCTATTTTGTTCCCCTCATCAGGGAATGCCCAAAATATATGTATATGCACCTGCTTTAGTTTCCCATCCATCATGTTTTACAGATCCTCTCTCTCCATGCGTGATTTTGTCTACCCATTCAAAAAGGATAACGATACGTCGGCGCCCTCGACACGCGATGATCCAGCTCCTTCCTCACCATCCCCGCCAACTGCTCCATAACAAACTGCTCATCCACCTCCTCCGGATCCCACCTCTCCTTCAGCAAGTCATACACCTCCATCACCCTCCTCTTAACCGAGCACGAATCAAACGCCCTCAGCGCCCAAACCGCCAGCCAAGTCTGCACATGCACCCCAGCCTCAGCATCATCCAGCGTCTTGACCAGCGCCTTGAAAATCTCCTCCAAATGCCTCTCCGACCACGCCGACCTATGCAACCTCCCATGCCTCGCAAACCCCTTAAACAGCGCCAGGAAAATCGCCCCATGCAGCGGAATTTGAAAGTACTTCATCTCATCAATATACATCGCCACCCTCCCCAAATCCCCTATTTTCCCATAATGATTCACCAGAATCCTATACGTCTGCAGATCCGGTGTCGTAAGCGCCATGCTCTGAAACCTCTCCTGCTGCTCTGGAAACTTCCTCCCCAACTTCCCCATCATCATCAGCGCCTGGGCAATCGCCCTCTCGCTCATCGCGCTCTTGACCGGCAGCTCCCCCAAGTCGGAATTAGTCGCCTTCATCCTCTCATAGATATTATCCGCCGCACTCTCCTCCCCAGCCCTCAACAGACCCGAAATCATGGCATTCAGCACAACCGTATCAATAATCTCCCCGGCCAGCACCATCTCCCTATACGCCGCTCGCATACCCCCCGTCTCGTACTTGAGACTGAAGTAGTAAATCAAACTGACGTAATGATACCGGTTATACGCGTGCCCTCGCTGCTCCATCTCCCGGTATATCATCTCTGCCAAGACAAAATTCCCTGCCTTGCAGGCGACATTAAACAGAATGTTAAAAGTAACATCATTCCCTTTAATCCCGGCATCCACCTCCATCTCCCGCCACAGTTTCAACGCGGCTTCGTTTTCCACTTCGGTGATCCTCCCGACGTACTTGCTGCCAAAGTAGATGACGCGATTCCACTCTGCTCGCGTCAATGCGATCCCGCTGTTTTTCACGTCGCCTATCACGGCAAAGTAGCGCATCATTGACCTGGCGTTGAGTTTTGGTGGTTGCCCAAGCGCTTTAAGAAGCTGATGTCGAAAGTTGGCGTCGAGATGCAGGAGTTTCGGTTCGGGGAGGCGCTGGTAGAGGTTGTAGATGTTGTCTAGATCGCCCATTTCGGGCTTGATGATGTAGTACTTCACGGCGAAGCGCAGTTCGAACAGAAGTTGTCTTTCCTCTTCGCTATGGGGAGGGATGACTTCGTCGGGGGTAGGGTATTCGGCTTGTTCTTTTGTGCGCGCGAGGGAGAACCTGGGGGATTCGGCGGGGGCATAGCCGCGCATGTAGGGGTCGGCGTGGATTTGGATGTAGTCGCTTAGGGGGGCGACTTTTTCGCCATCGTAGGGGTCGACGAGGGCGAGGAGGTCCTCTTTGGAGTGGCCTGGTGGTGGGTGGGCTGGCTCTGACTCTGCTTTGGGCTCTGGTTCCGGGCTGTATAGCGATGACGTATCTACGATTGGCTCTGGTGTGTGAGCTCGAGCAGTGGCCGAAGTAGTGTTGTTCTTGGTTAGGCAAGCAAAAGAGGGCCGGAATGAGCTCCAGAATCGGATGGTCGAGAACTTGCGGAGGGTCGGGACGGTCAACGAATAGCGGAGCGGGGGTGTTGCTGATGGCCTCGATGTCCTGTCGGGTCTGGTCGAGCGGTGGTGGTAACCCCTCCCTGACCCTCCGCCATGGTTATAATATGCGCAGTATGGCACTGAGGTGTTTAGGGCGGCAGGCCAGGTCGACGACGTTGACGACGACGGGCGGTGCAAAAAGAGGATCGCGCCGCATATCGACCCGTCAATTCGTCTGGAGACTTTCATGGGCTGTCGTCCAACATGGTGGCCTGCCGTCAGCCCGACCTCGCATGCCCTTTGGTTCTGCTGTAACAACACTCGTCTGTGATAGGAACCGGAAAGGGCGGAGTCACGGCGCCGGGGGGTTGTCGCTGATGGGGGGGTTTTGATAAAGCACAAGAAAAAGTCGACATCGAAGCTTATCGCAACTGGCATCAAAAAACTCCCCACCTTGAACAAGGATTACAGCGCTACTAAGTTGCGCCAGGGGAGAGAATTAACCAATGACCGCTGCAGCAAAGCTTGAGCTCCCGCTCTGATGGAGGGGGGACAACGTTTTTGCCGGGGGCAATCATCACCTTAAACCCGAACCCTCCACTAACCAACCCAAAGCTCCACAATAATTCAATTGGCACTACCGACCTTGAAGACTGCCCGCCGGAACGACATTTTGATATCCAGAGGAAGTTTGCGACGGGGACGACAACACCACCACGCCCACCACCTTCCCCCCCCCCACAGATACTCCCTCCAGTTTCCCTCCCTTCCGGGGAGCCCAACACAAACCCAAAATGGCCCGCGGCCCCTCCCGCCTCCTCGCCTCGCGCGTCCACAAAACCGCAACCGAATACTTCTCCTCCACCATCTTCCCCAGACAATACAACGCCCCCCCCCCTTGGGTAGCCGCCCTAGCCAACCTCCCCCCTCCGAAATCTGGACACGCCCCTATCCCACCCAACACTCCGCCCCTCGACCCCTCGCCAAATCCCGGAAAACCCCCCCAAAGAACTTGTACCGCCCAACCAAGATCATCCACCCCGAAGACCGCCTCCGCGAAGAATTCTACCGCGACCACCCCTGGGAACTCGCCCGTCCCATGCTGCTGATCGAAATCGATGGCCAGGACGCGAGGTTCCGGGACTGGAGCAAGGGGCTGCAGCAACCGGGGATGAAGCTTTCTGGTGAAAGGTACCACTCACCCCCCACCCCCTCCCCTTTTAACCAAGATATGATACTGACAGTAGTGAAAAAGTGTCGTCCAACGCCAGCTCTGGCTCATGCAAAACATCCCCGGCATGACCAAGCGCAAAGCCTACGACCAGGCCCGCAAGGAGTTCTACAGGCTCCGCAGCTTCGAGGAGACTGAGACGAGAATAGCGCAGGAGGAGGCCCGCGCGTACGGTGGGTATTTCGGTAAGACGGTCAACCAGGTTGGTATGGAGCTTGAGGATAAGGAGTATAATGCTTGGCTGAAGTGGGCTGGGGAGGAGATTGAGGGGCAGGAGATGGAGAGGCAGGCGGCGTACGCGAATGATATTGATTTGCCTGAGGTGGAGGAGGATACCGCGGCGGCTGCGTAGAAAAAGGGGGTGAAGTGAGGAGGGTGGATGGGTGATGGGTTCCTGAAAGGAATAAAAAAGGAGCTGGAGAGCCTGACAGGAGACAAAGAAAGATCGTCCGGGAGTGGCTCTCCGTGTATTTATGTAAAAAAACAATATGGGTCGGTGGGTGTTTCTGTGAGAGGGATAGAAATCACAATTTGTATACAAGTTAGGATCACACGGTCAGAGAGGTTGAAAGTGGGTGTAAAACGGGGTATCATTTGATTCCATGAACTTATATGCTAACGACCCAGAACGCCGTGCGCCATGATCCCGAGTTTGTGCAAACTGCGTTGGTGCTATATACCACGGTCTGAGCAAAATGTGAGTATAAAAAAAACCCTTGAAAATGTGACGGCAAACCTCCTTCAAGAGTCCATCTGATGATTATCTCGCCTTGGCTGGCTGAAAAGATGCAACCACGAACGCCACTCCAAAATCTCCATTTGAGAACTGCGGCTCCTTTATTTCTCCTATGGTTTGAAAGAAACGGGCCAGCGCTGGTGATGCCATCTTGAGGTGAGATGATATGAAGAAAAAGGTCCGCCCAAGCAAGCCATTCCTTCCAGTTGGCCCTCATCAACCATCTTCCGAGCGAGTTTGTATTGGATATATCAGCTTGTCTTCCATGTTTTATGGTTGAGGCTGCGGAAAATGTTGTAAGGTAGGCTCCAAATCAGCTGTGCGAATAGGTTTCCATTTGCGGATTATGCTTGATCGTCGAAATGAAAATTGCTAGGAATGTAAGGTCGATGTGTCGTTCAACTTTTCGGCCAGGAGGGTACCATCGTCAGGTATTGATGTGAGGAATGAGAAGGCGGTCAAACCAGAAGAACCGTCCCGTACCAATGTTGCCGTGGTCGACCGTTGTAGAAATGCCCTAGCGAGCCATCATCTCAACTCCAAATCCATCCCCATCAGTCGTTCGAAATGCAACATGACGAACCCGATTCCAGCACTACCCTTCCCCTTCCCAATCTTCAATCCTTCAGGTAACCACTCCACCCCGCCACCTCAAAAAGTCGACACCTCCCCTCCCACATCATCCACCCTCATAACCAACTCCCCACCCACCCCCTCCCTCTCGTAAAACCCATCATCCTCCTCTTCCTCCCTCCCAAAATCCCTTCTAACCACACTCTCCGAAAACGGCAACCTCACCAGCTCAGGCTCAGGCGGAAACACCTAATTACCCACTCCTCCACCCTCCGCCGGTCCCACCCTCGCCCCCCTCGCAGCCCCCACCTCCCCAACATACACCACCCCCTTATACCTCCCCACCAACCCCCTATGCTGCACTCCAAACACCTCCGCAATCCCCGTCCAGTAAAACATCCTCCCCGTCAAGCTCAAACTGCTAATCCTCGCCCAACTCTCAATATACACCACCTTGCACCTATCTCGTGGCACAATCCCCAGCAACTTCATCCCATACGCCACCGCCGCAACAATAAACCCCGTCCCCGGCCCATTTGTAACAACCACACTCGGCCACCTGTACCTCTCCCTCTCCTCTCTACTCCCCGCCCTCTGCCCCGGCACCGTACTCAGCGCCTTCACCGCCATGACCGCAGTAACCAAACACGTAAACGGCGCTGTCCACAGCGGCTGGTGGACTTTTCTCGCGCGCGGGATAGTGAACGTATCCCGGGTGCCATGGGAGGAGGGAACAGAAGAGGGATAGGCCCAGTCGACAAACGACTCGAGAGACAAGAGCCGGCGGAGGGAGTCGGTGTCCCCGGTCGTGAGGACGTATCGCCGGTGCTGGTGGGGCGACGGGGAGAAGGAGTTTTTGATGGTTTCAAACATCTCGGTCGTGTGCCCGCCTGAGCCTAGCACGTAGAGGTAGTAGGCGGCGGGCACACGACCGAGGATGTTGTCGCGCGAGGGAGCGGCGGGAGACGTGGAGCGGGTGGCGGGCGCGGGGAAGAGTTGGTTGCGGGCGCGCCCGCGGGAGGAGGAGAGGGTGAGGTGGCGGCACTGGCGTTGAAAGTTAGTGTTAGTTGGAAAAGTTGGGATGAGAATGAAAAAGGGCTCAGATGAAGGAAATGCTTGCTTTGACTTTGGGTTGGAAGTCGCGTTCAGGTAGCAGTCAGACTTGACTGGGTGATTGCATGGAGGCGAAGAAGTTTGAAGGTATATGTGTAAGGAATAGTGCGGGGTGAGGCCCAAAAAGAAAAGTGTGTTACAAGAAAACGAATGGGTTCAAGGTCATATGCTTATAGTGAGTTGACTAGAGAAAGGCTTCGTAGGTGTCTATGACCAGAATAAACCTTCCAGTTGAAGGCTTTAATTTTTGAGATCCCAACTGGCCCAACTTCCCACTTGGGTGATCATAAGAAATCATCATCTCCGCAAGCTAAGTCAAAAAACAATAGGAAGTGAAAAGTAAACTTACCACAGCACCCGAGCAAACCACCACGCCCACAGTCGCGAGCGCGGGCCAGGACAACTTGACAACAGCGGCAGCAGCCGCAACGAACGCAAAGAGCAGCGCGGCGAGGACTATTATTTTTAAGAGAAAATCGTTAGCAAACTGTCTCAAACTCGCTCTCTCACGACTTGAGTAAAATCTTTAAAAATTGAGATAACCCGCTTTCTCTCGACTTGAAGTAAAATCTTGTAAAATCATTCAACCGCTTTCTCACGATCCCAAGTGTAAAAACATAAAAATGATTTTGACAGAGGAACTGTACATACCACCCAACCAACCACCCTCTCCCCCCATCTCATCGATCGACTCCAGCATCTTGGGCTGGTCTTCCTCCTCCGCTGGTGGTGATGACTTTGGCGGCGGTGGCAGCGAGGGTTTTTCTTGGGGTGTTGGGGTCGTTGGTGATGATGATGTTGCTGTTGGTGGTGATGGTAATCTTGATGGTGGAGAGAAACTCGAGGTTGGCGGCTTGGAGTTTTTCTCTGCTGGTGCTCGCTCTTCTTGTTTTTGGTTGTTTTTTGGAAGCTGGGCCTGGTGTGTGAGGTTGCCGAGGGGCTTATGAGTTGCTGGCTGGCTCTCGCCGTGGTTAGGAATATGCGGGTCCATTGTGTGAGTCGTCAGGTTAGATTGTAGAGGGAAACAATGGTGGACGACTAAGCGTGGTGGACGACTAAGCGTGGTGGACGACTAAGCAGTGATGCTGCCGACTAAGCAATGGTGGTGAGGTTGAGGCGGCCTATGCTGTTGGACGCCGAGAGATTTGCCCCTGACCCCTACTGAATGGATTTTGGGTTGATTATAACTGGCCGAAGAATGGGAGACCAGTGAAGTATGTCTGAACCCCTTCAAACAAAATACTGAGTGTAGATGTGTAGCTGGGTGCGTCTGGACCGCAATTCTGGCTGGAATTTGGTGAACAAGCAATGGTGGCACTCAGGGGCAAAAAGGCATAATAGCCGTTCAGGGGTAAACTGGTGATAATGCAGGGTTTTGGCCGATGCTCATACAATGTCTTGTGGAAACAGGTCGTCCTAGATGGGAATTAGCAGATTGTTCAGTACCAGATCAGTCAATAACTTACAATGAGTTCGAAGTTCCAGTATGTGCGTGACTTGTCTTCTTTTGCTTTTAATGGTTGGAGACGAGTAATCGTATTGTATGAATGAGACTCTCAAAGCCCAATCTGTCCTTTATGTCTGGCTTTTGCCGAACTGTGTGATTTTGCTAACTTCGAACGCTTGCACCAGGTGTATAAAGGCCCAGATGTCTCCGTAGCAAAATCCTCTGATTCCTGATCTGGAAGATGAGTGGTTGAGCTTGCAAGTCAAAGTCGAGGAGAGGCCAGCAATGAGATGTCTGGTGTAGGATACTGAAATACCTCATGTAATTACTGTAATCAGTCCAGGCACATGTGGTCCGTGCCCTAGCCAAGACACAATGACGGTATGGACATTCCCCTGTCAACCATGCATTTAGAGAGCTCTGGAAAACACGACCGCCCGGCAGAATCGCCGCGCAAGCTCCCTTCTTTAGAAACGCCTCTTCGATTGCCCCGCGATCCATTGCTTTTCTTGCTTCTCTCTGGCCATCGGGTCTTGAGATGCTGATTCCACTGAATATCGAATAAACATGGCGCCACGATTGTTTGGCCCTCAATACCTGGTGTGCTTCTATTGTGGGCACAGCTCTAAACTGCGCAACGATGGCACAACGAGGCACTTCCGCTGTCTCTCTTGCGATGCCGACAATTATCGCGACCAGGTAAGTTGCACGTTGTGTTCCGGTCGTTTGGTTCGGTACTAAATTTGGATTCTAGAATGGCGAGCCAGTCGATCCACCAGTAACCAGAACGAATACCGCAACCCCAGCACCACGATTTGCTGTCCCTCGCCCTGGTTCCCCCCCAGCGAGCCCGACCGAGTCCATCTTTTGCAAGACTTGCCTGAACAACCAGCGTCTGCTGAGCGCGAGTCTTGCCCAATATCTTCCCGATACAGACGACGACGACTCAGACAACGAAGAGCGAGAAAGCCGGTTCGACGAGTTTCGCCTCACCCAGGAGCGCATCTATCCCCAAGTATGCGACGTGTGCGAGCCCAAAGTTAGACAGCGCCTCGACCAGGCAGCTTATACCGCGAAAACCGATACTCTCCGGCGCATGATGGACCGCAACTCCAACATTCGGAGGAAGATTTACATCCAGTCAAGCATGCCTATGAGGTTGCTACACGGGATGGGGAAACTCTTATGGGTGTCGGGTTTTGTGCTGCAGCTTGCTTGGCATGCTTCGCTTTCTTCCGCAAACCTCAAACAGATCCCATATTCTTCCTGGCTACCATCACCCGAGTGGTTGCTGAAATGGAGCATCAATACCGCACTTTTGGGACTATGGTGGAATCCACGGCTGTTGGATATGGTGGCTGGAAACAGCAAACAAATCAGTGGGCTTTTTCGCTGGTACTTGATCCAATTTATTGCAGTCTTCTCGCGTATATATCTACGGATTACGCCAGATGTTGCAAGTCTTGATCTTGGCGGAGTCAACATACATGCTGTCAGCGCAGCCCTCGCCTCGATTGTATGTCCATTTTATCCTGTTCTCGTCATAGATCCATGGCTAACCAGTCTCAGTTATTCCTCATCTCGTGTTGGGCAGTAAACTTGAAACCTGTGCCCGTTATTCCAGCGGCTACCAAGCAACCATCATTACGCGGGAGACCGGTGGCAAAGAAAACCCCTGCATCTTCCAAGGCCAAACCAAGATCATCCAGTGCAAAGAAGGACACCATCAAGTCTCTCGGCGACCTTCTGGATGAGTTGGAGCATATCGAGCGCTCTGATAATCCGGATCCGCAACCCCGGCCAGGAACATCGGCCTCCACGGTCTACGATCTATCACCCCTCAGACAACGGCCTGGCTTACGGCCACGAATGGGATTCGCGCATACCCTAGAGGCACAAAATCTTACAAACTCCCTTACCCGCATTCAGGAGATTGACCAGCTCAATCTTGTTTCGCCGTCCATTATGCAAGATCCTCCCCAGAGGCATGTCGACTATTCCGCAGAAATGGAGTGGGAGCCGGCGCCGCCGGAGCAGCAGGTTTCCTCATATCGTGCATTCAATACCCAAGGGCAGCGAAAAGCTCAGCCTTTTGGGGCTGCCCCAGTAGAACCCAAGAAGGGTCCGTTCTGGTACAAAGTCCCGCCGGCTCCGATAACGCCTGCGCAGAGGGTGTTCAATCCGCCAAACCAACCGCGACTAAAACCAAGTCCGGTACAGGGACAAGAAGTCCAGTTCCGGGGCAATGGGACGCCCCAGAAGCAGTTGACCAGCAGTGCGCACTACGAGTCCACGCTGGATTTTGCGCCCCCTACCTTTTTTGCGCAGCCGAGTCCGGACGACCCGAGAAATGAGTTGACTGGCATGTTTGGAGGCAGCTTTAGTCTCGATCATGAGAGCCCAGAAGAAAAGAAACCACAGTCGACGTGGTTCGGCAGGTTGCGAAACAGAACCCCAGCATCGGCAAACAAGAAGAAATGAAAGGATTGGAAATGTTTGGGCGTGCTGTATTTACGGCAATAACGTGTACATGAACAGGGCTTTGGGTTGGGTTGGACTGGGTTAGGATACGGCGGTTGTCTGGCTTGTTGGCTGGTTGTTTAGAAATATGTATACCCCTTTTTGTGGTTTTATAAAAGTCTTGGATATGGACGGCTATTAAATACGCTCAATGAGTCTCTTGTCACTTGAGACACAAAGTCCCTGGTCGTTGGATTACCTATTAATGTGGTGCTCCAGCAAGTTGCCAGGGGCAACCTAGCCTGATTAGGCAATCACGTAAATATTACATTTGGTTTACACGATTTTCATGGTTTTCATCGACTTTGTGGTGTTGGCAACCGGTTTTGCAGGCTTTGGGTCAAGAGTCTTGGGCCCATTCAAATATTGCCACCGTGAATCGAGGAACCGGCTCTTTTGCCAATTAGGGCCGGTAACACGGCACATGATTGTTGGCACTATCAACGCCAGTGACGGCATAGATCGGACCCCTTTTTTTCCCTCTTGGTATCGTGAGCCTCACTTTTCATTTTCTTCAGCCATTTCACTTTCTGATGGGCTAATCATTTTCAGGCTCAACAAATTCATAAAAAATGGACAACAGCAACTCCCACCAGCATTACCACACCACTGGCACACGGCGGATTCCATCATGGCTCAACGCCATCCCCTCCGAGGCAGGCGGGGGCAGCGATGCAACAACAGTAACAGGCCCCTCGCTCGCATCGTATCAGCGACAAGATCCCCCGCCACCATACTCATTTCAGTTTCAGCAGCCTGAGAAATCTACCTTTTCACAACAAAACAAAAGGACATCACCGCCCAAAGTGAAAATAAGGCAACATTACAACCCCCCGAATCAGCAACTCTACAGCGAGACGTCTTTGGCGTCTTCCGACCATCAAAACCAGTCCCAAACCCCCTCAAAGCCAACAACCTCGACACAGCCAACGTCGACACAACCACCAACCACACAACAGCAGTCATCATCACAGCAGCCCTTCTTCTCCCAGCCCCAGTCCCAGCCTGGTAACAACCCACAACAGCCACACTCCCCCCTCGAGCCCCTCCGCGCCGAAATCATTTCCAATTTCACCACCAACTGCATCCCCTGCATCTTCTCCCCTTCCTCCTCCGCCTCCCCTTCCTCCTCCGCCTCCCCTACCTCCTCCTGCGGCAGGTGCCAGATGATGAGATCCTATGTCTCCCAATCCTACCACACCTACCGCTTTCTGTTCTCGTATCTACTCCCAATATCAGAAGTCTTCAACTATGAGGAGATGCTTGCGTATCTTAATGAGACTATCATCGAACGGGTGCTGAGTTCTGAGAGCAAGGGCGATGAGGGTAATGGGGGGAAAGAGAAGATATATCCAACAATGGATGACTTTGGGGTTGTGGTGAAAAAGGCGAAGAGAAGGAAGGAGTTTTTTGGAGGGAGGGTGGTGCCTGATGGGAGGGGGTCAAAGGGGGGGAATGGGAGGGTGATTGGGCTGTGGGGGATGGTGAGGGATGGGACGGTGAATGTGCCGCTGGGGGAGGGGGGCAGTGGTGGTGGTGGTAGTGGTGGGGAGGGTTATTTATTAGGGTTGTGGTCGTAATGTTGATGCGCTTTCTGGTTGGTACTTTGTATCAATTTTGGATTTTTGGTCGATGAGCTGTTTACTATGCAATATCATGGATGGCGGGATATTAAGGTTGGGATAAGAACTGAGAGAGATTTACACGCTTTATTGCTAGAATAGGCTTGCCATGTGTTGTGGCTTGTGAGCAGAAAAGTTAACCAAGCCATGAAAGCGAAACTCTCTCAAACCTCGGCCTTTTTTTTGTCGTCACCTGCTTAAGGTTTTGTCAACTCTGTTTCCTCTTTTTTTGCGCAGGGAAAAGAAGTTTTCACAGAATCATCATTATCACCACCATCACCACAATCACACAACGGTAACGGCACCGGTGTTTGCACCACCGTCAGCACCACGACTCTGGTATGTACAATCACCACCATAACAACAACCAGCCGATAATAACCACTCTACTCACCTCTCCCAGTAACACTCACCAACCATGACACCAAAACTCCCACCAACACCCCCCGACCAATCCCCCTACTTCCCCCCTTCAACCACCCGGTCACCCACCCACAATCCATCTCCCAGGTCTCTGAAAACAATCACCATCCCAAATCCTTTCTCTCGCGGTCCCATCAACACCATCCACGCCCCATTGTCTAGGGCCGTCACCTCCAACAACCACGCCTCTCCCCAAAACCTATCACCTCGATCCGCCATTGACAACAACCTCGACGACAACAAACCAACACCCCCCTTCCAATCCCCTTACTTCCCCCGCTCCACAACCCTATCAACAACCACCATCCCCTCCCCACAAAGCAGCGCCCTCCCACTCTTCCCAGCCGCCCCATCCCCCTCCCCCTCTTCCCAACATCTATCACCCCGCTTCGCCTGCGACTGGGACCTCGATGCATTCCTAAACAACCTCGACAAAGGCACACCACGATACATCACCGCCATCTCACTAACCCCAACAACCCTAACCTTGACCCTCACCGCCTGGGCCCCGGTCGATGCTACGGCATCGAACCAACCGATTACGCCGCTACTATCCCATGACGGTACCCGGGCACAGTCACAAGATGGTGGTGATATGAGTAGTATAGGTTTGAGCGGAGGGGCTCTCGCTGGGATAGTGATTGGGGGCATTCTGGGGATTGTCCTGATCGCGGGGATTGTGAGGTGGTTGGTTGGTGTTTGCAGGAGGAAGAGGGAGAAGAAGGGGGGCAACGCGGAGGAGAGGGCGGAGAGGGCAGGGAGGGCGGAGGAATCAGCTTCAAATTCTTCTCCCCAAGCTGACGATGATATTGGGCCCCCGCCTCCTTACGAGATGTGATCTCCGCCCCGAGCTGCCCCCTGTTTACTTGTTACGTGGTGTGAGAACAGGCTGAGATGGATAGGAACTGGATGCGGAAGAGAAGAGGGAGTGTGCATGTTGTTCATGATATCAGGCTCGGGAACACTGCCGGACCAGATTACATAGGCCACACACGAACAGCACACACACCTAGGTTATTAGATAGTATAAAACCACCATCAATCATTATTATTACACCCCATCCACCCCCTATTTAACCTTACTCATAATCGTCTCCGGCCCTCTAACCACATCCATCTGCGCCGCCCTCGCCTTCACCGCATTCAACATGCTCCTCTCAAAGTCGTCCCGCGACCTCAGCACCGCCTCCACCCAGCTAATCTGCAAATCCCAGTACGCCGTCTTGAAGCTGGCAAACGTGTCCGGAATAGCCTCCTTCTCCACCGTCAACAACTGCAAAAACGCCTCCGTCACCCGCCACGTCTCCTTGATGGCGTTGCCCACGTCTGGATTTGGCAGGCTATTAAAGAACTCAAAGGCCGTCGACAAGTCGTCAAAGATCTTGTCCTGGAACTGATCCGTCCGCCTGAACTTGGCACCCTTGTTTCGGACTGATGACAGATACCGCACCAGTAGCTCATCGGCGAAAATCTCAATAAAAATGTCCACCAGAGAGTGGTGCAACACCATCCGGTAATCGCTGACGTATTCCTCAAACGTGGCAATCATCCTCGCCATGGCCGTGGTGGTATACCACTTCGGCGTGAAGAAATCGGGCATCACCGCCTTGAAGTCAACGCTGAACACCAGCTGGGCAAACTTGGCCATGCACCACGTGCTCAGATCAACGTAACCATCTCTCAAGGCGGCAACCTCTCCCTCGGCTCGGTCCATATACTGCGGCGTGACGAGCGGGCTAAACTTCTTCTTAAAATCGGACAGGTACGCCAGCCGCCCTTCTTCCTCGTTGTCGTCGATGCAGGCTATCTGATCGTTTGCCGTGGCCACCAGCCAGTCCTGTAATGGTTGGAACCCTTCGAGGTCTCCAATCTTGTCGTTTTCATACCGCGATGACTCATCCTCGAGCATCTTTTGCCATGCCTGCTGCCGTTGCCGTAACCGTTGAAACATGGCATCCACCACACCCTCCACCACATCCGCTCTCTTCGAGTTCGCCGCCGCCTCCAACTGCTCCCTCAGCATCCTCCAAAGATCAATCAGATTCTTGTTCCGAAAATACCCATACTCATCCGTCTCCAAATTCCCCCCATCCACCCCCCTCTCCGCAAAATCTTTCCTCTCCGCCACCCAAATCCGATCAATCCACTCGTCCAAAAACTTGATAATCAACTGCCTGAAATCCCTCACCAGCTCCGTCTCCCTGTTATCAATAACCTGCACCCCCAGCTCCTCCTGCTTAAACCCCAACTTCAGCATCTTCCTATAATACTTCTCCGGCCACCCCACAATCTCCAACGTATGACTACTACTCGTCTCGGGATCCTCCACAATCCCAATCAAAAAATCATGCATCATCTCATGAAAAATCCCCGCCCACGTCCTAAAAATCCTCCACTTCCTCGGCATCAACTGCACCATCCCCAGCTTAACCGTATTCAAATCATTAAAATACCACCTCAAGCTCTTCTCCAACCCCCCCGGATCCTCCATAAACTCCTGCCTCGACTTCTCAAACTGCGGCACCGCCGCATCCTTGACACACTCCAAAAACCTCTCCTTATACCCCCTCACCGTCTTCGCCCCATCCGTTATACTCTGAAACCTCGTCGCCATCTCCCTATGATCCTTCAGCGCCTCCTGCAGCGCCATCACCCTCTGATCGCTCTTCTCCTCCGCCTCTATTATCAACGCAAACCTCACAACCAAGCTCTCATTCCCGGCTTGCACCAACGTGATCAAACTCATGGCAATCAACTCAATCCGTTCATCAAACAACCGTATCACCCCGTCCAACCTCGCAAAGTAATCCTCCAGCGTCACACCCAGTCCTGGATCATCACCCCGGGATATCTGCTCCATCGCATCATCCCTTATATTCCTCAGCCTCGTCAACTCAAAGTGAATCTTTAACAAATTCGGCATTTGCTCATAGTCTGATTCGTCCTCTCTGAGCATCTCCTCTACTTCGCCCACTCGCTCTGCGAAACCTTCCAGGTTCCGCCTCATTGTCTCTACAGCATTGAAATTCCTATGCGCCTGAGACACGAGGTTGATGGTGGCAAAATCAGTGCCCGTGATTTGGTTCTGTGATTCAGAGGCAATCTTGTCGATTTTGATCATTTCCTCTTTGATCGACTGAAGGGTTTTTTGCGAGTCCGACAGGTGCGACATGCCGGATTGGGTTGTCTCGAGCTGATCCCGCAGGCCGGCGCGGAGCTGGGAGTCAATCAAGGACTTTTTGCGGGCGAATTCGGTTTTGAGGGCGGAGAGCTTGTCGAAGAGGTCGTCGGGGTGGCGGAGGAGGGTGGCGAGGTGGACGGGGGGGATGTCCATTTTGACTTTGTGTGTGTGATTATTCAAGGGGATTCGGAGGGTGGTGTGGTTCGGTGGTTATGGAAGGAGGCCGAGGGGTGGTTCGGTGGTGGTGGTTCGGGGGTGGTGGTCTGTGAGGGCGGACGCATCAATCGGTCTAATCGGAGGGCTTCTGGGGGGTACCAATCCAGGGTACGGGTATCTTGTCGTCAATCGTCAATGTCTTTGGTCGATAACGGCGCGGTGATATGTTGTTGTGGTTGCGGGGCAATGCGAGGCCAAGGTATTGTGGATGTTTGGGGATGGCTCGTAGCCTTGCAGGTGCGACAGGGGAAGAGCTTCTGGAATGCGGCTGTGGCCCGTGCGTCGAGCTTGCCGCAGAAGAGCTTCAGCGATGAGAATGCCAACAGTTAAAGGCACATTGGGGAGAAGATTACTAGAACAAAATGATAGTTAAATACTTGAAGTTCTATATGTAAGTCTGGAACCGTTAAAGTGTGATGTCGCAAGCCTATACTAGCATGTTGCCGGGCAAATGTATGATGAAGATTACTGTATTCTGGTACCCCATCAGTGCCAACGTCATAGGAAGCTAGACACTCAAGAGTTGCTCTCATCAGCCTCCATGTGTCCTGTCGTGTGCCCCGAATATATCTGTACTCTGTTAGCTCTTAAGATCGAATGCTCCGGCCTCGCAGAACAGAAGATGCCCTTGAGGCTTCTAGATGTTATCCCGCCTACCACTTGAAAATGCGTGTGATAACTAGAGGCCAGTGATAGCACTCTCCAGCTATCGAAACGAGGATTTAAAATTCAACAAACGCCATCAACAGCTCATATTCACAGCAACCCCAAATCACAACCCTCTCACCACCCCCTCATCACCCAAAGCAAATTTCACCAAATCATCTTTCAACCCAAATAAAAAGACCACCAGCGTTGTATAATCTATCGGGTCTAACCACGCCCTTCTCATCGAGGCGCGTATCATATACAATTCCCTCCCCTTCTTCCCTTTTCCCTCTCACATCAATTCCCTGCTTCCATGTTACCCATTCTTTCCTATTTCCCGAGTAACCGTTTACTTCGCAGGGTGGTAGGTTTGCCAGACTATCCTCCTTGTCAGCCCCAAGTCCTCTTCCAAAGTTTTCCCACCATAGATAACTCACCGGCAATACCGAAAGGCAGACCAAAGCCAACAGCGCAGTAAGTCCAGTACTTGATCGCGAATCCCTTCTTGCGGGGGTTGAAGGGGATGTTGGACAGGGGGCCCTCGGGGTAGTGGTAAGGGGACGACAGCTGGGCGCGGGTGGTCGAGAAGCCGCGGCGGGCGACCGCCTGGCGGAGGACGGGGGAGGAGAGAGTGCGGGCGGCGATCATCTTTTCGGAGGGAAAGAGGTAAACAACTCAATTAGCTTTGGTCAATTGGGAGGTTGAGAGCTGGGTGTCGACGTCGTGATTGAGGTGCTCGGGAAGGGGGATCTCATGATATGGTATAGGTAGGGACTCACTTTGAAGACTATGACGGAGTGGAGAGCTTTGCTACTGTCGTCATCAAAGAGGGAGGAGATATTGAAGTTGGAATTGCCTGTGCCTGTGACGTTCCACACCTACTTCGGGATTGATTGCGGGAGCTCGGGCCAACTGCGGAAGAAGTGGTGTGACTGTTGCGCTAACATGTGGGGGATTTCTTACCGAGGGCCTTATATAAGCAAAACCTCGTTCTTAACATGAATATCAACTTCAATCTTTAAGAAGTATTTAAAACAAATGTCTATTATTCTTATGGTATCATATCTACCTCAAAGTAACAAGCTCCTCAGCGCTAGTCGGGTGAATGGCAACGCAGCTATCGAAATCAGCCTTGGTGGCTCCCATCTTCACAGCGACACCGAAGCCCTGGAGCATCTCGCCGCTGCCCAGACCCATGATGTGCAGACCAACCACCTTCTCCTCAGGACCCGCGCAGATAAGCTTGTAGCTAGTAGGCCCCTTCTCCTCGGGGTCCATCATGGCATAGTACATGGCCGTGAAGTTGGTCTGGTAGATCTTGAGATTCTCAGCACCATACTTCTCAACAGCTTGAGGCTCAGTCAGACCGATCGAGCCAACCTCAGGATGCGCGAACACAACTGAGGGAACATTGTCGTAGTCGAGCTTGGCGGTTCTGAACTGCTCCGGTCCAAAGAGGCGGGCCGCAAGCTTGCGACCAGCAGCAATGGCTACTGGCGTGAGCTCGACACGGCCAGTCACGTCGCCAAGCGCGTAGATGTTCTCGACGTTGGTATTCTGGTACTCGTCCACCACGATATGGCCCTTCTCAGTGGTCTTGACACCCGCCGCCTCGAGACCGAGACCCTCAACGGCCGGGGTGCGACCAATGGCCCAGATCAGGTGGTCTACGTCCTCCAACACCCCCGCGCCCTTGGACGACTTGTAATGGAGCTTCAGTTTGCCCGTCTGCTCATCCTTCTCGACCTTGTCCGTTTGACTTCTCTTGTGGACGTGGATTCCAATCCTCTCGTACTCGGCCGTGACCTTTTCCTGGATCATTGGGTCGAAACTCCGGAGGAAGGTGTCGTAACGAATAAAGAGATGTGTCTCGACACCAAGCGCATTGAACATGCCGGCAAACTCAACAGCAATATACCCAGCGCCAACAAGAGCCACCTTCTTGGGGAGCTTGTCGATGTCGAAGAAACCGTCGCTGTTGATTCCGAGCTCAGAGCCGGGAATCTCTGGGGGTACGTGTGGGTTGCCGCCAACGGCGATCAGAATCTTTTTCGCATTGATAACTTCCTTGCTGCCATCATCCAGAGTCACTTGGACCGAGTTCTTGGACAGAAGCTTGGCCCAGCCGTGAATGTATTCCACCTTGTCATTGGCAAGGTTGCGCTCGTAGATTGCGTTGAGGCGCTTGATGTAGGCATCGCGCTTGGCCTTGAATGTTGGCCAGTCAAAGGGGGCTGTTTCTTGGACGTTGAAGCCGTAGGCCTTGGCTTGGTGGATGGTCTCGGCGATAAAGGCAGCGTTGAATGTTACCTTTTTTGGGACGCAACTGAGATGCGACGAGAAATGTCAGCCTGTCCGTGCTGCCTGCATAGGAGAAAGGTACGTACCCCACGTTGACACATGTGCCTCCGAGTCTCTTGGCCTCAATAACCATGGTCTTTGCACCGTATTTTGAGGCAGCGGCTCTGGCGGCACCGAGGCCACCGCTGCCGCCTCCGATTACGAGGAAGTCGGTTTCTTTGGAAATGGGCGCCATGTTGATCACGGTGGACGAAAAGTGTCTGGAGATGGTGCCGATGCGGCCTGCAGCAGTTCTGGACGAGAGGACCGGGCGTCTGGCCAAAATAGAGATTGCTTGCATGCTATGGTTTCCTAGTAGGAAGAGGTATCGCGGGGTCGAAAGGAGGAGGGGTCTTTATACAAATGAGTGAATCGCATGCGATGGATCAACCGAGTTGTAGTGTCCCTAGTATTCCAAATCCAACGTCCGAATCCCACCCACTTTCAATACTCCCTGTACGAATAGAATTCCAAAGAAACGGCGCTCAGGTAAGCACGTGTTGATTTGTATAGATATTTTGCGACGGCTTCGGCTGCCCCGCTCCTCCGGTTCGGCTGCGTCATTGCAGGGGTCCGTGACACATCTCGGGTTTGAAAGAGATCGCTCCACTTATTCTGACAAGGGTTGATAGCTTCACGATGCGCTAACAATTATGGCCTCAGGTACGTACCCATGATGAGAAGCACTTCGTAACTCACAAGTCATGAACATGGGGGCTTGAGGATAACTCTCAGGTGGGCTTATGAAGGGAATTGGGCTGGGTGATCCTTGATTTTTTCAATCATACAATCTTCTCATTTTTCTCTAATCCTCTTCACCTCATACGACCATCTCTCATGAGCCCTTCCTCATCATGACCACCACCAAACTCACCCTCCCCGGGAAAATCACCGTCGCCCATCTCCAAGCCCTCTGCTCCTCCACCGGCCTCCCCCAAGCCGGTTCCAAATCAGTCATCCAGCAAAACCTCCGTCAAGCCGCCCAGTCCGTCCAGCACATCCCCGACAATGCCCGCATCCTCAGCATCGACCTCGGCCTCAAGAACTTCGCCTTCAGCCTTCTCACCCCAGCTCCAAGTCCCTCCAAAACAACACCTTTACCAGTCCCCTCCGACATCCAGACAACCTCGCAGGCTCTACTCCCCCCAATCAACCTCCACACCTGGAACCACCTCGACCTAACAACCCCGCTCCCATCTCAAAATGATACCTCCCCCTCTACCTCCCCCCCAGAACCAATCCAATTCACCCCCACCTCCCTCTCCTCCCTAACCTACTCCCTCATCTCAAACTACCTCCTCCCCCTGAAACCAACCCACATCCTCATCGAACGCCAACGCTTTCGCACAGGCAACGCCTCCAACATTTTTGAGTGGACCATCAGAGTCAATACTTTGGAGGCAATGCTCCACGCTTGTTTCGCCACCCTCAAAGGCGTCAATTTGTTCAATGGCACTGTCATCTCCATCTCGCCCAAAACTGTAGCGGGGTATTTATTCCCCAACCCTGGCAAAACCTCTTCGGAGGAGACAGAAACGGGGAAGAGAAAGACACTCAACCCGTATCAGATAATGAAAGCCAACAAAGTGAGCATGCTAGGGGAGTGGTTACAGCAGGGGAAACTGATCAAACCCAAAGAGCAAGGAGCGGAGATGGCTCATGGTTTTCTCTCAGCGTGGAAAGCAAAGGGGACAAGGAAAAAGAAGGGTGAGGAGGTGTTGGGGCCAGGGGTGAAGTTGGATGATTTGAGTGATTCGGTGTTGCAGGGAATGGTCTGGTTGCAGTGGCAGAGGAATTTGGAGGGGTTGAAGGGCGTGGGTTTTGGGGAGGGGGTGGAAACGGGGGCTGAGAAGGCGGTGAAGATGGTGAAAAGGGGGACGGGGAGGATAAAGGATGTTGATGTGAGGGAGCAGAGGGAGGGAGAGGTGAAAGTTGGGGCTGTAATTGAGAAGAAGAAGTCAGGGAGGAGGAAAAAGATAGAGGCTCAGGAAGAGGCTGAGGAAAGTGTTGTGTTGGACACTCCAAAGAAGACTCGCGGCCGGCGGAAAAAGGCCGACGCTCTTGAGGAGGCGATTGAGGATCTTGAAGAGGCGATTGAGGACCTTGAAGAGGCGGAGCCCGAGCCGGTGAAAAAGCGGGCTGGCCGACCCAAGAAGGCTCCAGCCCAGGATGAGGCTGATGATGTTGCTGTGGTGGAGGCGGAAGTAAAGAAGAAGGGTCGTGGTCGACCAAAGAAAGTCACAGCGCAAGAGGCTGATGAAGTTAATGTGGCAGAGGCTGAGATGGAAAAGGGCGACGATGTTGTCTTGATATAAAATATAACGTCTGTATGCTTCTGGCCAACAGCTGCATATGAGTCCCTTGATCACGTTCTGTCCATGAGGAACTCAGTGACGGCCCGTAAGCGGCGATGGTCACGGTGTCGTGCTCAGAGCGATCTCTGTGCTGGTCCGTCCACAGCTGTTGCCCCGTGCCCTGTCAACGATGTTATTGTCCCCTTACCTCTCAGTAAGACCAGTCAAACATGGCTCCACTTACGGACGATACTATTCAGCAGCTGGGATAAAATTGACTGATAAAGCTTCACAGGCCCACAATATATCTAATGTTCCTGCTTACAACACCTCCGTTTGCCCACGATACCTAGTTCCGCTTGCTCACCGTGTATTTCATCAAAGCTTGGATTAAGCCTAGGTGAAGCTACGACGAAAATAAGTTGAGTGGAGTGTTGGGGAGCTAAGACCAAAAAGCAAATGTTTCATGGATCATTTGACTATCGTCCACGCTCTGTCCAAAAAGGATCAGACAGTGGTGATCTGCTCAGGTTGGGCGGAGATAAGCACTGTGTCGTGCTTCCTCGGTCCTTTGTTCTTTTCCAACTCCTTATCAGAGAGTCTCTGATACATGTTCTAGTTCCTTCCCGGTTCTCGTTGCTCCTTCCCCTATCTCTCTAGATAAACTGCCCAGCGGCACATGGTGAATTCCGCTACAATATTCTAGACTACGCACGCTGATTCAAACGCCAAAAGAAACACCAAAACCCCCCACCCCCAACCTCTCCTACAAAACAAAGACCCAACAAAACAGCAAACGCCTCATTCCTCCGCCTCCTCCTCCTCATCCACATTCAAACCCACCCTCAGTTCCCCAAGCTTCCCTCTATACACCTCCACCACAGCCCTCGCCTCCTCCAAATCCTCCCCCACCTTCTTCTTCACCTCCGCGCTCGACCGCTTCCCCTTCTTCTTCTTCGTAAGCCGCTAAAGCTCCGCCAGCTTCTTTTCCAACCTCTCCTTCAGCAACTTTCTCAAGTCATTCGCCGCCTTCTCAACCTTGAGATCCTCTCTGTGATACCTCCTCCTCACTATCTCGAGAACCACCTCTTCTTCCTTGTCGCAAGACTCGGCCGTCGCGTGTCTGATCCCCATTTCATCTTGCCCCTCGTCCTCCGCTTGCTTGCGGATTCGCTTGGTGTTCTCCCTGGCCGCCCGATATTCTTTAATCAACTGCGAGCACCCCCCGGCGCTCACTCAGCCCCATTCACCACTCTCTCCAAGTCTTTCGTGTCGACCCCAGCCTTCTTTAGCTTGGCAATCACAACCCGCGGATGCTCTATGTTATTTCACCCACTCAAGGGCAACAAGCCCAGTGATCGAGTCCTGTTGATCTCATCTTTTGACAACACCTTTTCGTAATACAACTTGCAAAACCCCGCGTCAGGGCGTCGGAAGCGTTCCGGTGCCCTGGTGGCTTGAACTGGCAAGCTCGCTTCGATCGGTCGGATCTCGGCGATGGCGTTCGCCCTCTCGGGCTTCGTGATGGTGCGATTAATTAGTTCGTGAAAGTGAGGCTATTTGCAGAGGTATCGGTCGCAGTCGCAGCTACCATTTGATACAGTGGTCCATTAGTTGAACTAATAGGTCAGAAGAAAGTGTGGAAAAAGGTGATGAATTGCAAAATTGAGTCTGTCAAACAGTGCCCCTGAAGTAGAATGCGTGAAGTGGTGCTCAGAAAGCCGCTGTTAAGGGGACTCGAATGTACCACGCTAAACGAACAAACCACGTCAGTGGTGTACTTTATTATTCTGCACTACACTACACTACACCCCCCCAGCAAATCACATTCATCTCCCTAGAGACAACCAAGGCTCTCTCAACTTCTTTGTCTAAATCCCGAAACAATTTTCCTATCAATTCCATACAATTCATTGTCAAAAAGTACACTGACAGGCGAGAGGGTGATGCTCCAAGGTAACCCTGCGCCACGCTACCAAAAATGCCTATTAAAGGTGTGTAGTACGAGTAGTAGTAATAATAGTAATGCAATGCCCCCCTTCTGCCATCTTAGGGATCCTCTTCTCTTCTCTCTTTCGTCTCGTCTTTCCCCCTCCCATTCCATTGGGCAGGCCTATACCTCAGCCATATCCCAGTTTACCACCCCTTCTTAGCTCACATCCCGTTGCTGTGCTTTCTGCTTCACACGTGGCGTCCTGTTTTGTCTCGACGGCAGTTGGAACTAGAAAGCTGCCCCTAGCCCATTCTTCGACTGCCGCTTGCTGAACCGGTTGCGCTTCACATTTGTCGGATCTTCCAAGCTGCCTTGGCTCTTGCTGAGCTGGTTGCGGCCCGATCTGTCGCTGATGCTGTATCCTTCCGGGAAAGTCGCCCTTCCACCCATAGTGCTTGCCGGGCTGGACATTGAGGAGGACATGTCACCGAATCCATTTTCGCCGCTCGGGTTCTGTGAGAGGGCAAGGTCTTTTGCCCGCTGAAGGGAGTCTATCCAATCGTCGACGGAGAACTTAGCGCCCTCGTTCTGTGATGACTTGGGCTCCTCAAACTGGTAGTGTATACCGTTCTGGTGCATTAGTTAGCATGCAAACATTTCCCAATAAAAGAAGATCAGGAAACTCACCGTGTCGACACACCAAACCATCTGCCCTTTGGCGTCCAGCTGACTCCTCCACGTACAGTCTGGTGCTAGAAGCGAGATTTCCTGTTTCGATCGCTTTTCTTCTCCGCCAGCTGGGCAGAGCACAATGCGGCCGCTCGACGTGATCATCACAAGCCGCTGTCGCTTCTTGGTCGTGCTTCCCCCAAAAAAACGAGACAGCTTCTTGTGACCATCGCCCTCGCCTTTCCCGTGGGGGCTGTTTGGAATCGGGGATGATATCACCATCAAGTCGCCTAATTTCAGTATCCGTTCGTTATTCCTAGTCAGAACTGGCGACCATTCGATATCGAGCTGTGTTGGTGGTGGTAGCTCGGTGATAATCCTGGCTGGTCTCTGACCATTTGATTGCCCTTGAGGACTTCGAGATTGGGTGGTTTGTTGCTTTTGGGGGCTCGAGCCCACCCCACCATTCAGCTGGATAATATTGGGCTCTTGGGTAGGTGGCACATACGGCCTCAATCGTGGCGCTTTCATCCTCCACAGCTCCTTGCCAAATTGCTGCCCGTCAAAGAACTCGTGGTTCTTGATATGTTCCACCGTGAGGCGCCGGTTGGGGTCCAGAACCAGGCATCTCTCTACCAGATCGCGCGCGGCAGGTGGGAATCCTGGAGGAAACTCGTAGTCCAAGGCGACGATCCTCTGAAACGTCAAGTACTCGGTAGCGCCCTTGAAAGGCGGCCGGCCCACGAGAAGCTGGTAGATGATACACCCGAACGCCCATAGATCGCTGGGCTTCCCTGCAGACTTATCTGTCAAGAGCTCGGGGCTCACATACTCTGCCGTGCCGACAAAAGAAGTCGCCTTCTGTCCTTCCGACATGCCACCTTGGTTAGCGTCTTCTGGCGGCCTGGGTTCGCGGGGGTCTGGTAACAGCTTGGCGGTGCCAAAGTCGGTGATTTTCACATGCATTTGATCATCGAGTAGCACATTCTCGGGTTTGAGATCACGGTGAATGACACCCCTCGAGTGCATGTAAGCGATGGCATCCAGAATCTGTGCACCGTAAAATCTCGTGCACTCCACGTCAAAGGTCCCCGTCTTCTTCAAGACACCCAACAGCTCTCCTCCATTGCACAGGTCGAGTACATAGTAGAGCGACGCCTCGTCCTGAAACGTATAGTAAAGCCGAACGATACCCGGGTGGTCGGTCAGCCGGTTGAGCGTGTTCTTTTCAATGTTGACATATTTGATCTTTTTTTCCTTGATGATATGCTTCTTCTCGAGCACCTTGATGGCGTACTCTCGCAGGGTCTGGCGGTCGGTGGCAAAGTAAACGGTGCTGTAGGAACCCTCGCCAAGTATTCTCCCAAACGAGAAGTCTCTAACTCCTTTCTTGACAGACTTGATCACCGTCCTCCCCTCGGCGTCAACCTCTCGCCTGAGACTGACCGCCGCACCTTTGTCTTTCCACTCTTCACTGCTGGCCATGGGCGGCATGTCCTGCACGTAACTCCCGGGTGGCGCATGGGGAATCCCCGCGATGGAAGCGTACCCCGTGCCCATACCCTTAGAGCTCCTCCTAGGGGGCATCATACCGTTTCCACCGTTTCCGGGCTGGCTGGGGCTTGGGCCCGCGCGTTGAGAACGACTTGGCTCGCGTGATGGAATATAAGCTGGGTTGTGCTGGTCGGATCTAGGCTCGTTCATCGCACCGTACATGGAAGATCGGGATGGTTCATTCCTCAAGTCAGCATAGGGTGTCGCTTGCTGGTCAAGCCCATGCCCAGGCCCAGCCTCAGGTGACACAGCTGGACCTCCGATAACACCAGGACCTGGCGACCGCCCTCCATTTCCAGCCTGATAGGCTGCATATCTATCCGCCAGGTATGGATCGCTCGAGGCGGCTGAGTTGCCGAGTCCCCTGGCCGCGTTCAGATTGTTCTGCGCAGTCTTGAGAATGGCGGCAGCAGACTCGTACGTGTGCGGCGGTCGGGATGGCGAGTTCCTAGCCGTCGTTTGGTAGTCGAGTGCGTCAAGCGGAGTACGAGGAGGTGTGACCTCTGCGGTGCCCGGCGTTATGGGGCTTGGCTGTGATAATTGTTGCTGCTGCGGTTGTTGTTGTTGCTGTGACTGTTGCTGGTGATAGAAGTATTCTTGCTGCTGGGACTCGGCGGAAACATGAGGATCGTTCGATGCGTCCCGTGAGGGGTTTGGAGAATCATCGGGATTAGCAATCCGCAGACCGCCCAGGGCCCGAGACAAACTCAGATCGCCATTCATCTTGTGTGCGGGATGGTGCCCCCGATGGACACAGAGGCGACGTCACCGGAACGGAAGAGAATAAGGAGCGGGCGGCTGGCAGCGGTGGGGGATGGGTGGTGAGCGAGCGACGACGTAGGATTACTGGAGGCGGGCATGCGGTCGGGTCGAGCAGCGAGAGGTAACGCAAGTGTGCCGCAAGGCGGCGAATAAAGAGTAGATTTTGTAATATCGACAACGCGGCCTCGTTGGCCGTGGATTATCTGCGTGTCTCGCTCGTATCGAGATGGAGCGATGGAGACGCCTCGCGCCTCTTTGCTGGGCTGGCTGGGCTGGCTGGGCTGGCTGGGCGTGATGGACCTAGCTTCCCAGTCAAATTACCGATTGTTGGGCATCCAGCGCGCTGGGCGTTGGCTTGCAATCCCGGAGAGCGGGCACCGTAGCGGGGGTTTCCGATGAAGAAAACGGCGTTGTTCTTGGAGCTTCCGGCTATCCGTGGCATCGAGTACCGGTGCAGTTCTTGAAAGCGCAATCCTCAGGCCGAGGGCGGTGACGATGTCTGCTGAAAATGAGGCGTTCCTTGATGGCTGGGCTGGTGGACTCGGCCTCAGCAGCCGGGGCCACTGTACGAATTGGCTCCCTCGGCGTTCAGGTACGGTGCGTGGGCGCCCCTTTTGTGGCTCTGACTAAGATGCGATACTTTGATGCCTATCTTGGAAGCACAAAGAGGATGCCACGCAGATTCCCGAGTATGGGAAATTCAATGTCTAACAATCGAAACCAACACTTCCCTTTGTTATGGCTGCGTTTCATGTAAGTTTGCCAACACATCCCTTCATTTACTTATGACCGCCGCATATTTAAGAACTGCATCACGTTGCGAGCCAGATGGTACTAAAGGTAACTCTCGCTAGTGTGTGTTATATCCTTCAACATTTTGGTGTAGCAAAGCTGGGGTAGTCGCTGCACGAGACCACCAGCATTCGTCACCGGCCAACGTGGCTGGCAAACTGTTTTTTCTGAGGCTTGAATCTTATGTCAGAAATCTCAAATTCGGGAGAGAAGGTTGGCGCTACGAGATCTTAAGACTGAGTGATGGCAGTGTCAAACCTGTCATATGAACATTTAAGGCCAAACTAACAGAGCCCAGCAGAAAAGACAGCAATGACTGACCAGCGTGCCCGTGAAACTCTCTGCATTGTGCAAATATGTAGAATGCTCCTTCCCTTCACAAGACAATACACTTCTCACAGCAGCAGCCACCACTGTGAACCGCTTGCCAACACTGATTTGACATGGGCCGAGAGGTCGTCATGACATTTCACTGGACTTCTTCACTGTCCCCTGTTTGTCTCCTCTTTTGGATTGACAAGAGCCCGGATCCTGTCTGTTTAATATCTCCAGGTCTCCCCTTGGAAACCTCAGTATCATCAAATCAAGCCTACCATGCTGCGTCTTCGGCCAACTACGCTTTCTTTGACCATGGTCGAGGTCGAGGAGCTCGACCAGCGTCTCAAAGAGAGGAAGCATCATCGTCAGTTCCTCGATTATCTCACAAGGCCAGGAGATGCATCCGAGATACCGGAATTTGTTCCAAACATGCCCTCAACTTCCTCTGCCAAAGCACGCGGAAAACAAGCACAAATTGACCAGAATATTCGGTTCATGTCCCCCAGTAACAGACCAGAGCCCGAGCGTTCCACAGAGTCAGAGTCGCCTAACCTAGCCAATGCTCAGCGAGACCGAGGAGCTACCTTCACACTCCCAGACCGCACCAGAAGAGTTGATGCTCCGCACAGGCGTAGCACCAAGGAGGCTCACCCACTTGAACTTGATGGGCAGCCGCCTTCCCCGCCTCAGCAGCCACTACGAACAACTCCTAGACGCGATCCAGTAGCGGAGTATGACACTGTCGATTCAGGCCCATCTCTTTCAAGAGATCCTCCTGGTCCATCGCCGGCCTCGGCCCCGGGTGGTGCCCATACCGGCTCCCCATCACCACCTTATGGACAGCAAACCCCAGAACGAACACCGGTATCCTCGTCTGGTCGAAGGACGTTTAGACGGCTGGTAGAGCCAACAATTTGGCCTTCGTCTCCCCCTCATTATGCCTCTGCGTCTACTCCGACAACGCGAAGTGCTGCAGGAGGAGTATGTCATGACCTTGTCTCGCCATGCTGTTCGGCTAAGCTGACCACTCCTCTTAGACTCTAGGATCTTTGGATGGCGCCGACAAAAGACAGAACAACCCCGGTCCTTCGATGAGTCCTCCTCGCCGGCCAAGCGCGACAATCCCTCGTCATCGGGTAAGATCCATCAGGGGATGTGAACTTGAGAACCACGGCTGACTTGCATCAGATCCGGCCTCGGGACACAGGTACCCGTGAGCCCACGACCCCGCGCCGTGCCGTTTCTCCTCCAGCCTTTGAAATATACGACGACTCTTTGCCGTCTTCGGTACAACCGCAGACGCCCCAGAATTTGCCAGAAGCGCAGCACCAGAGCCGATTGCGCGGCTCTTACACGGTTCCAACTCGCCGTGGCACGTCTCCGCAGCCGAGAATTGAACCGCTACTGACGTCCAGACGACGGAGACGTGAGCGTGATGGACGAGTCCCAAGCCCCCCGGGGCTACAGACGCCAGGCATGATGGGGTTGTACGGTGGCCTTGAGAATACCGATGATGTGACCTTGTTTGAGCAGGCCATTCGGCGGACCATGCGTCATATGGATGGAAGTCCTGGGCCGAGCCTGTAGGATGCCTTTCTTGCCTAGGGTGGTGGAAGAGGGTGACTGAGGAGGGGAGCGTGAGATTGTGAGGGAATACCAGCACTTTAAAAAGCCAATATCCTTAGGACTATTCGCTGTTCTGTTTGTAGTTGAGCTTATGTTTCTAGCCAAGACCAGACCAAACCTGCATTATTACCATAGAAACATAGAAACACTTGGTCTGATCTCTCTCTGGTCGTTAACCTTTTACGCGCCAATAGCGGCCTCTGCGTTTTTTCCACGTTTGGACAGGCAGTGGGCGGAAGTGAGTGCTCAGTAATAATACTCGTCGTTCATAAAGTGCATAAATTAATGCTGCATACACAGAACACAGCCAGTGGCTGGGTGCTGCAGGATAAGCAGACATGATCGAGGCGACGCTGGATGGTCACAATGGTTGTGGTCCTCTCTGTGGTTGTCTGGTTGCGGTGGTTGGTTGCACGTGATGAGAGGTGTGGGCGTGAACTAGGAAGGTTTGTCTAGCAATCAGGGCTTGTTTCACAATTCATGATTGGTGTCTTGGCCTGTGGGAGTGTGGTCAGAGTCAGGAAGAGGGGCGTGTGCCTCTAGGCGAGGATTTGGAGGTCCGGGCGGTGCTTGGGACTGACAAGAAAGCGATGAATCTGCCGGGCTCACCGGAGAAGGGCTCGAAGCAGCATGGACCACCCGTGAGCGGGGCAGTCAGCGGGGGCGGAACGACCAAGGGGCAACAGCCGATCTAACCGCATTCGGGCCAGCTATCTTCCGCCGCCGCCCGCTTGCTTGCAAACGATTTCGATCCAATCAGAAGAGCCACAGTGGGTCAGACCCGCATTTTGGGGGCCAGCCAATGAGATGTTACAAAGCCCTTTCTCTTGCGGCGCATCCACCCACTGCTGCAAGCTCCGATGCCTTTTTGTCTGCCTCGCAGGTCGAGCATGTCTCACGCTGCCCTCTTTCTGCTTCTTCTTCCCCCAGATCTGACCTTGCGCCTGCTTCCTTCTCTCCGTCCCTTCTCTCTCTTCCTCCCCAACCTTTCTCTCACACATATATTTGTGATCCCCTCCCCCCGTTCTTCCAACTTTGACTTGACCACCTCTCGACCTTCCTGCACCCACATCGACCACGCCGTCGCAACTCACTTACACACGGCTCCCACGTTCTCGTCGCCGTCGCGTGCTCAGCTTCCACCTTACCGGCCGCCCTCACCCACGCACCCTTTCGACCACTCCACATCGTCTAAACGTCCTCAACCCCTCACCTTGGTCAATTCAATCCATCTTTCTTGGGTTAGGATATCCTGACCTCCCCTCTTTCTGGCCAATTGCCTTTCACAACCCGGCCAATCTCATCATCACTACCTTGACCTCTCTACCTCTCGAACCCGTCTACCACCTGTCCGTTGACAGTTACTCCTAACATCACAGCACCTGCACCTGCACCTAAGACGCGCTTGATCTGACCAGTGTCACTTCATCCGCATCTAACTCACATTTCTCACACTCATCATCTAGTGATCCTACAGATTTCCAAGATGCCGTCTTTTGAGCGCGTCTATGGCTCATCGCCGGTTCTCGCCATGTCACCACAGGCAGTTCATCAGGGTTCGCTCGGAAAGTCTTTTCTCCATCAACACCAAGCCCTGTCGCTCAACAATGCCTACTTCGCTCGCAGCTCTTCCTCAGTCGCCGGTCGCAAGAGATCTAGGGATGAGGCGGCTGTCAATCTCGACCCTCCTGAGAAAGTCGTCGAGGCTCCCGTCATCAAAGAGGCCGAGGAGGAATATGTCTATGGCCCTGGCATGATGCTCATCAAGAAGAATGCCACCTATGTTGCCGATGCCAGCAGCCAATCCGGCACCTGGGTCGAGGAGCAGGCCGCCAAAGAAGAAGCGCGCAAGATGGAAGCCGCAGTCCTTGCCCAGCAGCAACTGTCCCAGTCCAGGCCCTCTCTCAGAAGTCACAAATCTCAGCGCCTCGAAGTGAGCCGTGACGACAGTTCGCCTGCCAGACGGTCCAGTCCTACCCGTGCTTCCTCCAGCCCCTTGCTGGGTTCGTCAGACTCCTTTGCGCAGCCCATCGTGGATGACTTCACCCTTCATCTTGGCATTGGCTGGAGTCGGATCAGCGATGACGAACATATCCAAGCTGCCGCTCGCGGCTGGGCTCGCTACATTGAGAATCACTACCCTGTCACCAACGCCAAGATTCTTCTTCAAAGCCGCGGCCTCCAATCATATCTGGTCGAAGCATCCGAAGGCTACTTTCTATTCGCCGAAAACCTTCGTCAGGGACGTCTTGTCAGCACCACGGCTGATCGCGCTCTTCAAAATCTCAAGACATCACCGCCTGTCTTTGATGGCCCAGCTACCATGGAAGCCTCTGAATCACCCAGGCCTCTGCAACCCACCACCTCTTTTGCGACACACATCACCCCCGTCACCTCGATTGAGATTGACATGAGCTAAACACATCTTTTGCGATTTATGGTCTTTTACTGGCGTTGGTGGGCTGGGACTCTCTTGGGCGCAGCTTCTGGTGGAGTGCGCGTGGTTGGCATGGCGTTGAATCTGAAAGTGCCGATGCGATTTTCCAACTATATCTCGGTCTATTCGTCTGATTTTTCCAAGGGGTCTCTGGGGTTCAAAAGGTAATCGGGGATTTCAAGGCAATTTTTTCATTTCGGCCATGTGTTTTTAACCAATGAAGTGTATTACTAGCAAAGCAATTGAACTGCCGTCAAACTACTACCCTGTTTTTAATGAGCCCGATTGAACTTTGTGAATGTGAATGAATCTTGAGGTTCTTGGGCTCGAGTCAAGTTTGGATGAGATCAGACGATTTATTGGTGAGAATGTGTTAGTCTGGTTGATCGCGTTTTGTTAGTAGCCCTGGTGTGCGGTGCCATCCTTTCTTTTGATATGTGGACATCTGGCCGGCAGCTGATGGAAAGTGAAGGCTCTCCGGTCCCGAACGGCAACATTCTTTTGTAGAAGGCCAACTCCAGAGACAAACTATCGAGATGACAAACACTGGTTTTGAACACAACCTCGTCTCTGCTCACCTTTGTCCTACCACCATTTCAGCTCCGTTCCGAGGATCATGGTGCCGGAACCGGGAGTCAGGTGAGTGAGCCCAGCAGGTTTGCTCTCACACTACTGACCAACTTTACCACCCACCCAAACGGGAACATGGAACTGATGGAATCTGGGAACACAAAAGGCGGACAGGCAAACTTCACTAAGCAAAAAGCAGGCACCCAGTCGAGTCCAACGTCTCGAGCAAGGCCACAAACATACTGCGAGCGGACTTGATCAAGAATAGAAGGCGGGGACGACGCGCGCTGCATGATGCATTACCTATCCGGTACCTACCTGCCCGGGTATTGACGTGAGGTAAACAACAACAGAAGCCTGTTGACTTTCCTTTGTTTCATCTTTTTCTCCCTGTCTCCTATATCATTGTGCAAACATTTGTTCTCATACGCTCTCCCTATGATTTTTCCCTATGTTTATCTTGGGCCAATCCCTTTCGCGAACAAGACAAGCTAGGTCAGGTCGGTGGTCACCTCACCACCAATCGCTTGCTTGCCTTGGGGTCGGCAGAAGACCTAGAGCTGCCCACTCAACCCATTGCCCTGGTAGTGGCGAAACCCGGAGCTTTGCGAGGAGCAGCTCGTGCAGCTCTGCTCTTCCACTCTTCCCACTTGGTTTCGTTCGCCGTCGACAACCGGGGCGGGACTGGTGGGCTGGACAAGCAGAACAAGAAACACCGCCTCGCAACCTTGCTGTTGCCTCTGCCTCGACTTGCCGAGTCCGCAAAGTCACAAGCCTCAGGGAGATACCAGCTGGGCACATCCCTTGCCCTCCTTTTTTCTCGCGCAATCGTCAGCGAGGATTTCGGACTGCCTGCTTTTCACCTTTTTTTCTCCCTTTGTTGCTTGTTTGTTTTGTGTTTGATTTTACCTCGGAGCACTCACCTTGGGGCGCGCGCACCAAACACTGCCCGCTGCCTGCAGCCTCGACCCCTCTTGGTGCGACCTCTAAAACCAGAGCTTGCCGGCCAGGTGCCAGCTGTCAAAGCAGCTCACGCCAGCAGTCGGTGACATCGTTGGACGGAGGCAGCCAGGGGAGCAAGGTCAGAAGAATAATAGTCGAAAAGCATTTTGTTATCGTCGCACGAGATATAACAACCTACCGAGGACGAGGAAGAGGGGGAAAGCAACAGACACCCGGGATTTGGGCACAACACCGCCAGCATTCATGGTGTCGCATCACGGCGACGGGCCGACATCTCTGGCACTGCGGGGAACGGCATCCGCTGTTGGCGCGAGCGAAGGAAGAAGAGAAAGCGGCGTCCGGGCGACCGCTTCACATGTCTCGTCGCGCTCGAGGCGCTACAATCGGTCTCATGCTGGTGGCACCTCTTTCGTACCGCAGAATGAGTTCCCCGTCTTCAGTCACAGCGGCGATGTCGAAATTATTGTGCGTGTCACATCCGGCCACGAGAATCGATACCTTCTTCACCGACATACCCTGACCCGATGCTCCGGCTTCTTCGAGGCCAGCACCAGCAACGAATGGTCGCGCGCTCAGACAGTCCCCGAGAACTCGCCCCCGTCATTACTACCACCGCCGACCGCCGGCGCAATCGAAGGGGTCAAGACGGGAGCATCACAGCCAGACGGACAGTTGACGAGGATAGAGGATCAAGGGCTCACTGGGAGTCATGACGGAGGTGCGGTCAGCAAGCCGCCATCGACATCACTGACGCCGATCAAGAAGAGATGGAGATATGAGCTGGACTTTGGGTCAGGAGGCGACGACATTCCCATGTTGGTGCAAAAGGAGGAACGAGGCCCACCCCCTACGACCAATTCATTGTTCGGCGGACCATCACCATCAAACTCGTCAAGCAGACATCACAGCAGCAAATCGACCTCTCACTCTTTTTTTCGATCAGTTGCCAACCTGAGCCTGTCATCTTCCAACCACGGGCCATCCCTCCCACCACCGACCCCAGCTGAAGAAGACCTGCTCCGCGACTACGACAACCTGTTCAGAATCATGTACAACTACGCCCCCACCCTCGACCCAATCAACATAGCAGATGCCTACATCCAGTGTAAGTCATTGCTCAACCTCGCCGACCAATACGACGCCCTCGCCGTCGTCGGCCCCCGAGTCGACCATCACATGCTGCAATTCCAATCCCGGCTCTGGAAGCAAATAGCCAAATACCCCATCTCCTACCTCCGGCTAGGCTACCTCGCCCGGTCCAAAGTCATATTTCAGGAAGCGTTGGTCCACGTCGTAGGCCAATGGCCTTCCGGCGAGCGGTCCATCCGCGCGGCCTTCCCAGAGTCGGTAATAGACATAATCGAAGACAAGGTCGACGAGCTGGAGGAAACCGTCTCCCGAATCGAGGCCCGGCTTTTTCGCCTCACTCTCACCAACCGATCATCAGGCGAGAGAGTCTCCCCCGCGACGAACTACCTCGATTGGTTAGCAGTCAGTCTATTTCGGACCTGGCTGGCAGATAACACCACCCCTCCCCCCCCTCCCCCTCCCCCACCACCAGAACGATCAGGTCGGTCCTCCCGCGGTGCCATCACCAACGGCAACTCTTCCAGTTCCGGCCGGCATCGCAACAACTCTAGCTCTTCCTCTTCCTCCTCCGCAGCCGGCGCCTTGGTCCCATCGAATTCCAACTCCAACTCCAACCACCCCCCCAACAGCAGAAACGTGCACTTCCACCCTCCACCGCCATCTCTCCCGCCGTTGGCTTCACTGGGGAGGACCTACCGGATTCTGGGATCGGGTCAAAATGAGAAGGGGTACCTGACGCATGACGAGTGCAAGCGGTTCTTGAAGCTCACGCCGGATTTGTACTCGAGGGATAACCTGAGGAGGTTTGAAAAGAGGATTGATGAGCTGAAGGCGATGGCGAGGGAGGTGGTGAGGCCGCTGATGGGGAGCGGGTTGGAGCTGGAGCTGCAGGGGGGAGGGGCGGTGGGGTATTTGACTTGTACGAGGGTGGGGGAGAGGGATCTGCCTTGGGTTGGGGGGGGGGGGGGATGGTGAGGTATGATTAGGGGGGTGATGAGAGGAAGATTGGGGAGGGGGATAAGATGGGGCCTGGTGCTCTGTCGCGTATATGAAGAGGAGGAGGGGGTTTGCAAGAGAGAGAGAGAAAGAGAGAGAGAGAATGTTTGATACAGACAGGATGGACGGATACACGTGAGATGTGTGGATATGATTGTAACGAGTTTCAGGATGGACATTTGCCTTGTTTAGCTGGTTTTTCTTGTTTGGTTTGTTTGTTTGTTTGTTTGTTTTTTCATTCATTTTGTTGAGGATACCCTTTTATTTGTTTGTTTGGATTAGTTTTTCGTATAAGGAACACTTGGTTGGTTGGTTCATACTACATGTTGAAAGTCAATGGCATATATGTTGCTTGTTCTTAGTTTTGTCCTGATGGTTTCTAAGATCTGACGGTGGGATAGATGTCGCTTGGTCAAAGTCGAATACTGAGAGGGATGGTAACTAGGTTGTTACTCTGCATGAAACGAATATCTTGCTTCTTCCCAACTATCGTTACCACTATTGTTACCACTCATATCGTCCATCGAGGCCCGCTCCCAATCTGTTCCCAGCACTGGCACTGGGCTTCTTCTATCTGTAGCCGGATAAGATGATACCCTTCAACATGTTTTCTCGAGTAGCCTTGCCAGGAATGTCATGACCAGCTGAGGCATGGATGGCTGCTTGACGAGTACTCGAATGGATTGGCCGCACACAGTTCTCTCAACTGTTTTGACGGAGATGACCTTGTTCCTACCAGGTAATGGTGGTGGGGAGGAACTGCAAGCCACGCGACATGAACCCGAAGGTTAACCCTCCAATGAGCTCGCCGGACAACGTGACATCGACCAACCGTCTCTGGTAGCGCACAAGAACAAGACCATCCATCACAAGATCAATCGGAACTCCAGACACAACAAATTGTAGTGATTGATCAATTGATTCTTTCTAAAGTTGGCAAAAAAAAAAATGTACCTCACCATCAAACCTCCCCTCTCATTGATCTCACTTGCGTGTGGTCTCCGAAAAAGTCTGCAGGCAAGAGCATCATAACCCCTTCTAAAGGTCAGTTGCTGGGTTCTTTCTTCGCCAATTGTTTACCTCGAAAGCCGTGAGAAAATACCGAGCTAACGAGGAGATAATATGGCGGATGTGTCTTCTTCAATCTCATCTTCTACAGTACTTACCTTGTCAAGACATCACGATCTAACATGACCATCAGTCTTGCTTACGAACCTAGAAGATTAGCAACAACGAAATCGAGGCAATGCTGGCCAGCCTCTCCAGTCTTCAAATGCAAAAACAAGAGACAGATGTGGCTTCGGGATAAACCTCCCATGGAACAATTATCACATGATCTTGACGATAGTGAAAATTGGCCATTGAGAACAAAAATGTCTCGATTCGTTGATTCTGTCTCTTTCTCTCCCCCTCCCTCACGCTGTGAGGTGGTGGTGTGTGTGTGTGTGTGTGTCATCTAGATCCGTCCGTCCGTCCCTGTTTTCCCAGCCAGTTGTCCCCAAAAGAATCGCCAGCAACCGAAAAAGACGCCGAAGTTGTCGAGAGATGGGTGGGGGGGTATCGAATCTCGACCAGCCCGAACCGAGGTAAGTTTGTTCCGTCGTTATTTTTTGCATTCAAGGTTTGTTGTCACCACAATTTAAGCGGTGGCAGCGGCCTTGGGCTTGGAAGCCTCACGGCCGGCCTTGATGCGCTCAAGGATGGCCTCGCGGTCCTTGTCGAGCTTGAGCTTGGTGATGACGACGTTGGAGGGGTGGATGCCGAGGGGGACGGCGGCGCCGGTGGCCTTCTCGCGGACGACGCGCTCGACGTGGATGACGTACTTGAGGCGGTAGACCGAGGTGACCTTGCCCTCCTTGTCCTTCTGGGAGCCGCGAACAATGGTGACCTCGTCGTCCTTGCGGATGGGGATGCTGCGGACCTGTGGGGATCGTTAGTTGTCAAATTCAATTCAAGGGAGAGGAGAAAAAAAAACATACATTGTACTTCTCACGGAGCTCCTTGGAGAGGGGAGCGCTCATGATGTCGCGGCGAACGCTGGAAGGCGCAGTGAAGTGGGCCTTGCGAGACTTGCGTCTCGAGGACGAAATGTCTGCAATCAATTGTTAATATCGCATCTTACAATTTGATTGCTGATGAAGATGGCTACTGACTGGCAGAGACCTTGGCCATTGTGACGGATCGTTGGGCGACTTTGGACAAGGAGTTCGGGTTGCTTGAGTGATCACCGTGATCTTGACGGAGGAGAAAAATAAAAAGGAAAGGGCGAGCTCTTGTGGGTTTTTCGTCAAAATTTGGTGAGCCCTGTTGTGGGTTTTTGCTGACCGCCTGCTGGAACGGGACTGGCGGGTGGCAGAATTCCAGAGCTGTGAGTGGGGCCAGCTCGTTGCAGCCAGAGTGGGGCATTCATGTCAATCGCCAGCGACTCTATCCGGACATGCTCGCAGTGTCAAGAAACTTGAGAGATGCTCTCCTGAATTGCAATGTGTTAATTCGAAAATGGTTAGCATAGATGTTTGCGTTGTGAATTAAAGCAGTCACCTAAATGCTGCGAATTATCACCTCATCCCACCCTTCTACAGCCAGCCCATGCTCCTAGTCTCAAACAGCACAGTCCCATCTCATCACATCATCATATCTCAACATTCATCTTGAATTGTACTTTCATTACTCCTTCCCACCCCCTCAACACCCGACAATATACCTCCAACTAGATATTCTAGCCCCTATACCTATACCTTCCTACATTGTACCCCGCGTTATCCAGCTTCAACTACCTCTTTTATAAGGAAAAAAACCCATATAAACCAACCCTTCCCCCCTTTCCCCAAATCATAACCTGACGCCTCGCCATGCCATTGTTGTAGTGCCCTTTGTAATCGAGAGAAATGCCGCCAATCCATGCCATGCCATGCAAGAAAACAAAATGTAAAAAAAAAAAAGGAACCTGAATCTCCTTCAACAAAAACTTGCTTTTTTGCCCTGGGGTATATCCAAGCCAAACCACGCAGCCAGCAGCCAGCAGCAAACAGTATAAACACCACCAGAAACAAAACAGCACCACCAACACCATCTTTACATCCGTAAACCCCACAAAGTAGCCATCCATACAAACCATACAAACGCAAAACCGTACAACGTATCGTGACAGGCAAGCGAGCAGCAAAAGAGGCTACTACTGATCCTCAGCACTAGCCTCACTAACATCCGCAAACTCGACCCTCGCCCTCAGGGTGCTCCCCCTAAAAGGCGGCTGCCCCAGCCTCGACCTGATGATCCCGGGGGTAGTCCCCAGACTGCCGCTCCCGCCATACTCACTCCTCAACCCCCGTTCCAACGGACTCGGGAGGATAGCGGACGGTGTGGTAGTAGGTCGGTAACCCAACGACCGTACAGTGCTGGTTCTCCTTGTGGGAGTGCTCATAAACCCTGGGTCGTTGGTTTCTGTGTCTGGCAAGAAGCTTGTCTCGTCAAATTCGAGCATCGGTCCCAAGTTTCGAGAGCGAGTGGAGAAGCGAGCGGAGGGAGGTGGGTTGCGGCCCAGCTGGGAGACGGTTGGCACCCGCGGTGTTTCTGGATAGGTAGGGCGGGAGAGACGAGTGCGGTCGGGGAGGTGGCTGGTGTTGAAGGTGGCGAGCTGGCTTGCTGTGAAGCCGGCTGGACCGAGGGTGTCATCTCCACTGGCCTGGATTCGACCCCTAGTGCTGCGGCGAGACATGATGCTGGCTCTTGGATCAAGCTGGGTTGTTTCGGGGTTGGCTTGCTGCTGCCAGTCGTCGAGAATCTGGCTGCACCAACGCTTGTCGTTCCTGTCTTGGACAGTCAGAGCCATTTGGTTTTTGCTTGTTTGCTGCAGAGCCTCAAACTCCCATGCTTGCCAGCATTGACCGAGAGTTTTGTCCTCATCGAAGTCGATGGCATACTCGTAGTTTGCCTGAACTTCGTGCAGTTCCTCCGTCCACTTGTTGCAGTAGACCTCCAGTTCAGCATCAACCGCAACATCCTGAATATCCGCCGCTGTCCTCGCAACCTCGACCCAGTGATCAAGTTGACCATTGATATCCTCACTCTCGTAGTGAATATTGGTGTCGTGCGCATATCGACCAGTATCCACATGATCACCAGCAAAATGAAACCACCAATCCAGACAAGAACTTGCGAGCTTAACCTTGTAATCGCGTCGAAACTGCCGCAACGAGCTCATCAACCTCTCCCTCCTCGTCTTCTCCGTGATGAGCGGCCACTTGTCCAGTGTGCCTCTCACACGGAAGCGCTTGACCATGATATCAGCCTGCCTCCCAGCTCGGCGATCCCGCTCGTTGATAGCCCAGTAGACATCCAGCCAGTGATCCACAATCGGCCTGCAGGTGCGAAAGATGTTAACCACATCCGCATTCCGTCGATGTTTCCAGGCTGCCCCCACGTCCAGCGCCATCAACCACTTGTCCACCGCATCGCCCCACACGTAGTAGTTGTCCATGTTGTGGGCTTTACGCAGGTCAATGGCTCGCTCATTGCGCGCCCTGTGAGCCGCGGCGAACATGCTCTTCAGAGTCTGCTCCATCGTCAACTCGGCAGTATACCGCCTGAAAAAAGCAAGGCGTTCTTCGTTGGCCCAATGCGACAGCACGTCGAACATGGTATAGTTTTCTTCGCGTTCGGTAAAGACCTTGAGCTTCGTCACGTTCTCCCAGCGAGTGAGAGGATCTCTGAGCAGAACCGCGTCAGCATCTTCGGCATCTTGTATGGCCCCTTGAAGGGCCGAATACCACGTATCCAAAACGTGATACCTTGTATCTTCCTCGTCGGCATCTTGATACCATCTCAGAAGTTTATTGAGCCGAGCCTGCTCTTGCCAGTAAGCCAGGATCCTGCGGCATTCCTGTCTCAGGCCCTCGACTGTGGCTTCGGTGGCCGTGTATTGGAGATCCAGGGTCTCTTCGTGCCAAATACTAGTTGCCTCGTCGAGCACAAGTCTCTCGTCCACGTCAATAGCGAGCTCGTGATTGTCCATAGCAACATTCGCTCTGGCGAGCCACGTGCCTAGACTGAACCTGGCGATCCGAGTTGACCAGATGGTATCCGCGACGCGCATCTTTTGCGTTTCCCGCATGACGCCCAGGCATTCCTTGATCACTGCCTGTTCGTCCGTCTTTATCGCGACCCTATGGCGAACCTCGGAATGAAGGGTACTCTGGCTCCATTTTTGCAGCGCATGCATCAGGATAAAGTTGGTAACCTTGGTCTCGTCCTCGATGAGCTGCTGGCGCCAGGCCTCGAAGGCCTTCTTGCGCACCAGGTGTCTTCGGGCTACCGCCGTCCGGTCGCGCTCGTCCAGGGCAAAGTCGTGCCAGAATGCAAGCGTGTTGCGAACGGTGTAAATCTCGTAGACCCTTTTGGCGCGCCTTTCCATTCGTTCGGTGTACTCCCTGTGCTCGACAAACGCCTGAACGTTGGCCTGTTCTTGCAGGAGGGCCCAGTATTCATCTTTCCACACCTCCAAGACCTCGTTCTTGATATCCCGGTCGTCCACATCTTCGGCTATGGCCAAGAGTTCACGGTTCGTATCCTGGGCGGTCCTGAAATAGTATTTCCATGTCTTGAAAGCATCCTTGAGGAGTGCCTCGTCCTCGGCCATCTTGAGCTGCGCCAATTTCGCCTCCAGGGCCTGAATATCCACGGCGGAACGATCTCCATGGGACAATGCGGAGGATTCCTGCTGTCGGGGCCGGTCGTCGTCCTGGGCCGGAGCGGTAGAATCGCTCACACGTCGTACACCGTTGATGATGTCGTCGGATCGAGGCGAGCCATACACCGGCTCAGTATCCGCGATGGTGGAAGGGGATGCGGTTCGTTCTTTGTTGATTCCGTTTCCGGCAGTAGGCGCATGTGGCCGGGTACCTCCGAAGCCACGCGGAAAATGGACTGTCTCCTTGATTGGCACATGGGCGCGAAAATGCGCTGGAATGTGCGGCCCAAATTGTTTCGGTCGCTGATTTTCTACCGCATTTTCAGTCGCGTCTTCCAGCTCGTCATTGCCCGCTTGTTCGTTTTCCCGGCGCCAATTGGTAATGCGCCGCAGGGCTTCCCTGTCCCTCGTGGCTTCCCTCGTGGCCGGGCTCCTGTTGTTGAGACTTTCCTTTGTCTTTGCTTTGAGCACCGGCCGTGGGTCAGCGTGGACCGCTCCACCATCTCTTCCCAGGCGGCTGAACGGGCGCGTTGATTCGTCGTCCGAGTGGTGGCGCGCTGCCTCGTCCAAGAAAGATACTGAATGACTCCTAGGTCGCGATCGCGCGCGGACAGGCAGTTCGTAGGTCCCTTCATCCGACACAACGGTTCTATCACTCCGGCGCGAGACAGAACTATGTCTGCGCTGCCTTTGTGGTGGCAGCTGGTGTCGGCGGGGTGTGGTCCCAAGCTCGAATTCGACCGTCGTCTCTTCCTCGGTGAGGGGGAAGGATCGAAGTGATTCGGGTCTGGTGGGTGGACTGCTCGGAACAAACTCAAGTTTAATGCCCATTCCTTCTAAGACGGTTCTAAACTTGTCGCTGAGCGTCTCCCCCGATCGCTGCCCCCCAATCTTAAAGATGAGGCGCGAGATGTGGGAGGGAGGGTCATCGGGATCGTAGCCATGGTTGGGGAGAATCTCCTCTGCCGCGCGGAAGAGGGCTTCTGTAGGTAGTTTGTCTCGTTCGGGAAGAGTTGGGAAGATGGACTCTCCCAATGCGACGATCTCGTGTATAAGCTCAATGTCTGGAGCAGGCGTTTAAAGTTAGCAAGCCGCATAAGAGGCGCAATAGGCGCAATAGGCGCAACACCCTGAAGAAAACTAACCTTCATCTGAGTACGGCTCATGGAGCTGACTGCTGTTGACAAACGTGTTGGAAGAAGAAGGAAGCGGAGGCCCAGCCCTGCCGTCTCGGAGGGGCAGAGAGGAGTGAGGCGGCATGGGAGAGGGCGCCACCTCCAAGGCATGATAGACTTCGACGTGGGCTGATACAATTCGAAATGTGTTGTCTTTTTTGTTCGTAAATTACAAGCAAAAGCGTACAGCAATAGTGGTGCTAATCAAGGTGTCTTGGTCGACAAAAAAAAAAAAAAAACAATTAATCGCAAATGCAAAAGCCGGGCTTGGTTTGGAGTCGCGAAAGCACCGGCGGCACAGCAACGGCAAGTGACAAAAAGCGCCCAACGCTGTGGATGTCGTGGAGTAAAAAAAAGGAGGTGCAATGGAGGTGGTCGGCCAGGGACGCGGGGGGCGCGTGTCGAAGTCGCGGACGGTGAAGCCTTCAAAGTCGCGTAAAGCGACGGCGTGACATAATCCAGATGGCTGGGACTGCACAAGGCCTTGATGCCCAAGAATGATTGGACAGGAAGGTCGGGAGCTTTGTTTGGCGCGCTAGGCCAGAATCCAGCAACGGCGGGCCAGTGCGCGCCGTCGAAATGCCAAGACCTTCGATAACTCGAAGAAGAACGTCATGCAAAGACGGGAACTTGAACCCCCATGAACCACTCATTCATCCTCCGGTCGACATCTAACAGTTTCAGAGAACTCCCAAGTTCCAGAATCGGTTCGAGGCACTGCAATTCGGCCACACACTTCCCTCCTAAGAGCAAACAAACAATATGACCCAAAAGACTCGACCCATCCAGCGGTTTGCCCAGGCTGTATCAAAATGCACTGCTGAGGTGGGGATCCTCATGCCAACATTTGAAGTACAAGACGATTGTTGACAGTGAAAGCAGGCCACGGTATACGGACAATGCGTGGTGGCCGACTACAACTCTGTACACAAGAACCAATGTGCCAAAGAGTTCATGGCGCTAAAGAACTGTTATCTGGTATGTACCCCTCGTTTGCCCCTTATGGTTGCCCAGCTACAGCTGCAAAACAACACAAGTCAAGTCTCTTACACATTTGCCACACAGGCTGCCGCGAAAGGGGGTAAATAGAAATAAGAAAAAAAAAACCAAGTCACATCAAACATAGGAAGCCTTCGGTGTCTATACGTTCCTTTTATTTTTGCTACACGCCTAAACTACCGGATATCATGAAACTCTCAAAGCTTGAGGAGACGCAGCAAGAAAGTAGCCTTTTGTACTTCCTGTTCTTCCTCGGCAATGATGCCCTCCTCCTGCTTCTCGGGGATGTTGCCCTCGATATGGGTAACCTCATGCTTGTCAATCGGCCTCCGCAGAGCCCTGGCAATGGTCTCATTATGCGACTCAAATACCTTCTCAAGCCCAGTGTTCTCAGGATCGCTGAGCACTCTGTACTCCATCTTGATATCATCTGTGACCTGGAGTCCAGCCTTCTTGCGGAGACGCTGCACTCTGTTGATGATCTCACGGGCGAGACCCTCCTCGGCAAGGCCGGGGTAAATCTCAGCATCGAGAATGGTGAGGACATCGTTGTCAGTGTTGGTCTCAAGGTCCTTGGAAGACCCGTCCTCCTTCAACCCACGCTTGACAACCAGATCGCCAGCCTCGAGGGTGATGCCGTCAACCACCAACTTGCCCGTCTGAGTGTAGGCATACGCCTCATCGCTGGTGACATTTGGCAGCGCCTTCTTGACCTTGCCCATATCCTTCTTGAGCTTCTTGCCAAGCACGGGCCAATCGGCCGTGACGCTGTACTGCACACCATACTGTGCCTCATCCGAGGTCAGCACAAGGTCACGGACATTGAGCTCCTCAGTGATGTAGTCCTGGAGTGATCGCACGTCTTCCAGATACTGTGGGTCGTGGTGAATGACAATAAGCGTCTTAAGAGGCTGCTTGAGGCCGATGGTGCGTCTCTCGCGAGAGTATCTGCCCAACTCAATAACCTTCTGCATGCGCTGTACTCTCCGCTCAATGTCAGGGTTGAAAAGCTCCTGTCTGACCTCGGGGAAGGGGAGGAAATGAACGCTGCGAGAATCCTTGCCCCGGAGCTTCTCAGGGATGGCAGGAAGAAGCTTCAGGTAGATGGTATCGGTGAGGAATGGGGTGAAAGGTGCCAAACCACGGCAAAGCGTGAAAAGCACCTCAAAAAGAGTGTTGAGGGCGTGGAGAGTGTCTTCAAGACCATTCTCGCCCTTCAACCGCTTCCGGTTGAAGCGAATGTACCAGTTGGTGGTGTTGTCAATCAGCTCAAGAAGCTTGGGCACAACGGTATACAAACGGTAGGCTATGTTGATAGTCAGCACATTGGGCAGGTTTGGGCGAGATGAGAACCACTGTTACTTACCAGCCATCTCCTCATTGACAAACTTGAGCAGACTTTGGCAGCTTGCCAGGACCCACTTGTCCATAACATTGGTATTGGTCGACTCCATGCTGGGGTCGAACTTGTAGTCGATGTTCTCGACCTTCTTGAGCAGAGCAACCTGGCCCTCACAAAAGCGATAGCTATTCCAGAAGGGCAGGAGAACCTTGGCCACAACCTCCTTGACACCAGACTCCTTGAAACGGAGAGGCTCAGCCCTCACAACAGGCGAGTTGATGAGATACAGGCGGAGAGCATCAGAACCGTACTTGGACATGACGACGGTAGGATCTGGGTAGTTCTTGAGACGCTTTGACATCTTCTTGCCATCCTCGGCAAGCACAATGCCGTTGACGACGCAGTTCTTGAAAGGAGAAATACCAAAGAGATGAGTGCCAAGAACAAGAAGAGTGTAGAACCAGCCTCTGGTCTGATCAAGACCCTCCGCAATGAAGTCACCAGGGAAGCTCTTCTCAAACTCCTCCTTGTTCTCAAAGGGATAGTGCTTGCTGGCATAAGGCATGCTGCCAGACTCAAACCAACAGTCAAAGACCTCCTCAACGCGCTTGAGAGTGCCCTTGCCCTTCTTGCTGGGGATGGTGATGTGATCGATCTTGTGACGGTGAAGATCGGTAATCTCACCCTCATAACCACTCAGCTCCTTGAGTTCCTCAATGCTGCCAATGCAGACACGCTCTTCCCCGTCATCGCTGATCCACAAAGGAATAGGCGTACCCCAATACCGGTTCCGGGACACGTTCCAGTCGCGAGCGTTGGCAATCCAGCTGGCAAAGCGCTTCTCCTTGACAAACGAGGGAACCCAGTGCGAGCCCTCAATGTTCTCGAGCATTTGAGGAATGATCTTGGGGATGCGGATGAACCACGAAGGCACGGCCTTGTAGATGAGGGGGGTATCAGAACGGTAACACATCGGGTACGAATGCTTGTACTGAGACTCAACGATGAGTCTGCCAGTGCCCTTCAAGTGCTTGATAATCTCCTTGTCGGCCTTCTTAACGTGCAGGCCGGCGAAATCAGACACCTTGCTGGTGAAGACACCGGAGTCATCGACCGGGTCAGGAGGGGGTCGCTTCTCGGTGACAATGCCAGCCTCAACGGCAACGTTATAATCGTCCTCACCGAATGCCGGGGCTTGGTGGACAATACCAGTACCACTTTCGGCCGTGACATAGTCGGCATTGAGGAGCTTGAAGGCGACATCCTTGTATTCCTCATAGAAGTAATCGAAAGGCGGCAGATACTTCCAGCCGAGCATCTCCTTGCCCTTGTACTTGGCCAGAACCTTGAACTTGGCCTTCTTGGGGTCCTTGTAGAGCGTCGAAAGCAGCTTCTCGAGGATGATGAAGTTCTTTCCAGTTTTCTCGTCGGCAATCTTGACGTACTCGAAGTCGGGATGCGCCGCCAGACCAGTATGCGATGGTAGGGTCCAGGGAGTTGTTGTCCAGGCGAGAAAATTGGTCTCGGGGTCGTCAACGAGGGGGAATGCGACGACGACAGCGGGATCTGTCACATCCTGGTAGTTTTGGTTCGCTTCGAAGTTGCTCAGGGCAGTGGTGAGAGCGGTTGAGTAAGGCATCACACGGTAGCCCTGGTATACCTCGCCCTTGTCGAACAGCTGCTTGAACAACCACCATTCTGATTCCATGAAGGTAGGGTCCATGGTTTTGTAATCGTTGTCAAAGTCGATCCAGCGACCTAGCCTCTCGATGGTGTGCCTCCACTCCTCAGAATATCTCATGACGATACCACGGCACTCCTCGTTGTACTTCTCCAGACCCATCTCCATCACGGCGGCCTTGCCGGAGATACCGAGCTTCTTGTCGATCTCATGTTCAATAGGAAGGCCGTGGGTGTCCCAACCGAAGCGACGCTCGACATGGAAGCCATTCATGGACCAGTATCTTGGGATAATGTCCTTGATGGTGGAAGCGAGGAGATGGCCATAGTGAGGCAGGCCCGTTGCGAATGGGGGGCCATCGTAGAAGGTGTAGTTGGGATTCCCGGCGGAGAGCTCGACCTATGTCATCTATAAGCACACGCACCACAGCAAGGTGTATGGGTTAGCGCCTTGATCGCGCCAGACGGTGTGCGCACCTGTCTCTCAAAGGCCTTGATCTCGCGCCATCTTTGGATGGTGGCCTCCTCCTCCTTCGGAAAATCAATCGACATCTTGAAACCAATGCGCTCGCAGAAATCGCACTGGTAACGAGGGAGGGGCTTAAAAATCAGTACTTGGTCCTGTCGAGAAGAAGGAAAAAGAGAGTAAGGGAGAGCAAAGGCTCTAGGTATAAGAAAAAGACGGACCTGACTCACTGGGAATAGAGGCGGTGCAGAGGTATCGGTAGTCTGAAAGAAAGGCAACAAATTAATTTCAAAGTCAAAGTGTGACTCGAAATTCGAGACGATGCGCCGGCCTCTGCCGCAGTCAACTTTTGGAGGGGTTGACTGCGGGGTTGAATTGGACGGGTCTGACAACAGCCTTGCAGCGCCCCGCTAAAATCAACCCAATTGACTGTTAGAGAGCAACTCCGTCAAACGCCGAGATCACCGCTATTCTCAGCCTCACATCCATCGTCCAGTAAGTAGCTTCCTAACACTGACAAGGGCTTTGATAGGCCTGTGATCCATACCCCTTAGCGCCCGTGCCGACCAGCGGCAGGAACAACAACACCCTGTGCTGTGACGGATTGAGGTGCCCATCACAACAATTACCCCTTTTCAAGCTGACCATTGTGTGTTGGGGCCAGATCGGGCTTTGTCAGACTTCTTTTTGAAGAGCAAAATGCGCCCTGTGTGAGCGAGCACTTGTACCCTCTCTGTCGCTAAACTGGGGATCCAACACCGCTTGTCGATAAGACCACCTCTTGGCCCCAAGGTGCCCGCCAAGGCTTGTTTCCCGTCTCCGATACTGTACATACATACATCATCTCGACCTTCTCCGAATCTGGTTGTAGAACTTGCGCTTCGCTGCGCCAGCGGCTTCCGACAAGATGTCATTCTTTTTGGGCGGACGCGCACAAGGACGAATGCTACCGACCTGCCCAAGCAGGCGAGGGAACATGTCACCAAGCTGGAAGGGCCGCAAGGGGGGCCAAAGGTAAACATTGGTGATCCTACAATGCGCCCGGCAGAATCTAACCACCAACACGCAGGCCGATGAACTAGCAAAGGTCCTATCGCAAATCAAGATGATTCTCCAAGGCACACCTGGTATGCTTTTTGTCCATTTAACCCTCACCAGACCGGCGAACTAAACCCCAAGCTTCCAGAAGCAGAACCCTCCCCCGAACAAATCTACCAATTAATCACCGGCATGATCGAAGAAGACGTCCTCTACCTCCTCGCCGCCAACCTCCACCGCCTCCCCTTCGAATCCCGAAAAGACACCCAAGTCATCTTCTCCTACATCTTCCGCTTCCGGCCCCCGCCGGCCCTCAGAAACCCGAACCCTTCGCCCTGGCCTGGGTGGTAGAAAAGAGACCGCAGGTGCTGGTCGAGCTGTGCAAGGCGTACGACCACAAGGAGAGCGCGACGCCGGCCGGGACGGTGCTGCGCGAGGTGCTCAAGAACGAGACCGCCGCGGCGGTAATACTGTACGATGACGGCGATGAGATCGGGTCAAGCGCGCGGGGCGTGGGCGGGATCAATCAAGACAGACCGCAGACAGGGAACGGCGTCTTTTGGAAATTTTTCGGGTGGATAGATAAAAGCTCCTTTGAGGTGGCGGCGGATGCTTTTACTACGTTTAGAGTATGTCCCCCCCTTTTTTCCCTGTCTCATACACCCCTATACATACTAACTGTCTCGAAAAAGGAACTCCTCACGAAACACAAAGACATCGTCCCGAAATACCTCGCCGTCAATTTCGACTTGTTCTTCTCCCGATACAATTCCGTTCTAGTCCAATCCAACAGCTACGTCACCAAGCGGCAGTCCATCAAGCTCCTCGGGGAGATTTTACTCGATCGATCAAACTACAACGTCATGACCGCCTATGTCGACAGGGGGGAGCACCTGAAAATCTGCATGAACCTCTTGCGGGACGACCGAAAGATGGTGCAGTACGAGGGGTTCCACGTGTTCAAGGTGTTTGTGGCGAACCCGCACAAGAGCGTGCCGGTGCAAAAGATTTTGCTGATGAACAGGGAGAAGCTGCTGCATTTTTTGAGTCATTTTTTGGAGGACAGGACGGATGACGAGCAGTTTATTGACGAGAGGGAGTTTTTGATCAAGCAGATAAGGAATATGCCGAGCCAGCCTGTTCAGCCGCATCGGTAGGGACGAGGGGGGGACGGTTGGGGGTGGGTTTGAGGTTAGTTGGTGGCGGGGGTTGGGGGGGTTACCTATCTATCTTGGTCAGGGATGGATGGGTGGATGGGATGGAGTTGTATGGGATGGAATTGGGGAATCAAATGGGCTGTTGTGTATTGGCTTTGTTTGTGTATGAATGGCTGGTTAGGGTTGGTTGGTTGGTTGGGCTGGGTTTAGGTGTTGGGTTTTTGCATCACATGTGAGAAATGGGAGTTTTTTAGAAGAAGAGAGGGAGAAATAAATGGTAATGTAATTACCTAGAGAGAGTAGGAGAGATAAAGTACTGGGAAAGCCAGATACAAAATCAATATGGTTTCCTGTTGGGATGGGAATGGCTTTGTGTTGTATAAATAAAGGGGTGAGGTGTCAAGGTTAGTGTTTGATGAGGGAGAAGGGGAGAGTAGAACATTATGGAGACACCGTTATACATCTTTGTTAAAGAAATGAGAGGAAATCTAATGTAATCTGGGTTGGAATTTCGCTCAACGATTCTCTAGGATAATATAGTATCAACGTTGTGACGAACCCCGTTCACCTGAAGGACCACGGCTGACAGAAAGTCGGACAGTCGATGATTTGGAGCATGGACATGCCTTAGACGATTATGGTTATTGGTCTTTTTCATTTCACACAAAACTGCAGTTGTAAATACTCAAAGATAATAGAAAAGGCAGCGTCATTGTTGGCTGTATGTGTCTACCTATTTAAAGCATGTGTCAGGTTTCTTGCAACAGTATCATGAACCCATTGCCAGCCATATACGTAGTTCCTGTGAGTTAAAGAAAGCTCAGTGCCAAAGGAAGACGATAATTCTCGGCTAAGGTACTAAGCTTCAACCCGAGCCATGTCCTTGAAAGCGCTGTAATTTCGCATGATCTGATCTGAGCTCAAATTCCGTATTTAGCCATGCAAGAAGCCTTCGCAACAATTCTTCCCTTTCAAGGACTTTCGTTTTGTTTGTTTCCTTCCACCTTCGCTCTGATTCCTCCCTCCAACTTTTCACCCATGTTCTTCGGAAAATCCTTGACCGTTTTCACCAGACCGCGTCCCCCCCTTTTCCTCATGTACCTCTGAAGATTTCATCCATGTATTGATCAGGCTCCATCCGAACCCGAGATTCTCCCGCTGGGACGCTTTTGTTTCGTACTAAAGCCAAAGTTCCATAATAATACAGTCGATGGCGTTGTAAACCATCACAAATTGATAAAGAGGGCGATCGCCACTCAGTTTGAGCGTGGCTCAGCAAAATCTCCCCACAGCCAATCTTGAGTAGGCCACTCAGGCCCCTTATCCTTCCTCGCCTCCCCGCTGAGCTCGTTGAGCTGGTCATCACCGGGCACAGAGATCATAGCATTCTCGAAAGCCATGTGTCCCTCTCTGGCAGTGTAGAACTGAATAGTTCCAACCTGCGCTTTGTGCTGGATCTTCTCGGTGAAAATATCCTTGATTCGATAGACGAAGTAGAGAGTATGCAGCTCCGACGAACTCGACTGTGACACCTTGCGGTGTTTGGACGGGATTTCGACATCGATGTCATTTGAAGCCTTGCGCTTGTGGGAAATAGCAGTCCCATTCCCGAGCATGGCGGAGGTGGCAACCTCCTTGCCCTTGCCCTTGCCCTTGCCGTTCGAGGGGTTCTTGTCCTCCAATAGAGCTATCTCATCCTCATCGTCATCTTGGTCCACAATGTCAGAGAGCACAAGGCCCTGCTGTTCGATCCGTTCCTGCTTAAGGACATACTGCCGGACCTTCTGCTCTGTCAGGGCAAATCTCATCACGCCACTCCACCGGCTGAGCTCAAGGGAGCCAGCCAGCATGTCATCCCCGCCGTCGGTGGCGAACTTGACGGTAAGTCGGCCTGGGTGGACCTTATCACCCACGATGGCGTAGCTGACGTTGTAATCACCCACAAGGGAAGCAAGGAGTGGATTAGTGATGGTCGTCGTGTAAGACTTGTCAACTGCAGGTTTGGTGGCTGAGTCGGTTGTCGTAGTCTTGGGAAATGATATTCTTGAGACTGTCTTCCTGGAAGCCCCAAAGCCCCGGAGCCGTTTCTTGGGGTTCTGGACGTCTGTTTGGTCGAGGGGGGCTCCTCTCTTCTCTAAGATGGTAGGCTGAGAGGGAGGAGGGGAGGGAGACCGGGAAGGCGAAGGAGAGGGCTCGTAGTCCTCATCCTCATCCAGATCGTCCTCGTCCTGTATGATGAAATCGCGCAAGCCCGCAGTGATCTCAGCCTTGTCCTCAATCTGACCGTCAACGGCCTCGGTATCGGCTTCATAACCACCAGCAAGCTCCTCGGTATTGCTATTCGTGACGGCTTCCGTCAGACTGACAGAGCTGGAGCTATTCTTCTTGGGCCGTCCACGGCCCCTTTTGGCAGTGGAAGTAGTCGTGTCAGTAGGGCTGGTATTGGTGATAGGCTGGTTAGAAAACGCCTGAGCAACTTGAGAAGGCCCAGTTCTATCCCGAGACCCCGTAGCGACACTTTTGGTAGGGGTGTCGGACTTTCTTGGACGCCCTCGGCCACGCTTGACGGGGACATTGCCGTTGTTGGAGTCGTTCACCTCCCCATTCAAAGTCCTATGAGTGTCCTCGGCAACATCAAGTGACTTCTCATCTGAGGCAACCGCTTTTGTGTCCGCGGTCTCAGCTTTTTTGGGACGGCCAGGGCCACGACGAGAAGCTGGAGCCAATCTTCCCAGGCGGGACCCGTCGGAAAGTTTATGGATCTCGGCGCGCAGTTCATCTTTGGCCGCATTGATCATGACTGCCGTGACTGGACTTTTCCGAGAACTGTCACTCGCACCTTCCTCGGGAGAAGAAACAGCTGCTGCGATTATCTTCTTGGGACGACCACGCGGACGAGGAGCTGTCGGAAGTTGCTTGGATGGCGTGGCTTCCTCGGAAGCAGCGTCCCTCTCAAGCTGAGCCTCTCGCTGCAATCTGGCAGCTTCCAGGGCCTGCTTGGACCGGTGGTGAGGCTTCTTCTTCGGGCGACCGCGGGAACGAGGCGTGGGAACAGGTTGCACAGGCTCAGATGATTGAACGCTCTGTTGCTCGGCAGTAGTGGCATTTTTTCTGGGGCGACCCCGAGAACGGGGAGTAGGTTGTCCCATGCCCTCGGTGCCGACAGCCGCCGTAGTAGGCCGACCAGGGGTGCGCGCCTGGTAAATCGTTAATAATGATGTTATACCAGAAGATCTGGAGTATGATTGGGAGAGACTTACCATTGTAAATACCGCTGATTTTACCGGGATGGGTTTGCAAATCTGGGCCGAGCAAACGGAGGCTTTGGTTGACCCAGGCAAAGCCTCAAGAGATGGGAGTTGTAAAATAAAAGTGGTGGTGAGGAATTCAAGAGTGCCCATAAAAGAAGAGGGAGCTTCGAGGTGCGGGGGCGGGAAGTAAAGAATGTGAGGAAGATAAGTGATAATAGCAGGCAGCTGTGTTTTTTTTTGGGGAAGAAAGAGCTTTGTGAAGGCAAGCACGGTGGACGTACTCTCGATTATGTATTTGACAGGACGTGAAAAGTAAGAGAATTTCACTGTAAAGAGGTGGATTTCTTATTTTATTAGTTGGCTTAACCCTCTGGCGCCATTCCCTAAATTCCGAGTATCATAAACCCAAGAGACTTTCCGACATCCCTTAAAAAGATGGGCAAACCAGGCTACATCTCGGCGTGGAATCATATCCAGCATCGGTAAGAGTCATCGGGAGCTACTCCATATATTCAGGTGGAGTTTCTGGAGGCATGGCTTCGATAAAACGTTGGAGGCTGACCCAAGCAGCTTCGGCGTGGAAAGTCTAATCCGAGAACCCATACAGACCCTCCTCTTCACTCCTCCCACCCCCCTCCTCCAGATCCTTTCCCTTCCAACTCACCCTCAAGAAATATCCCCCTCCCTCGAGAAACACTCCCCCTCCCCGCTCAACCACTTCCCCAGATGTATCCTCTCCACCGTCCCATCCCTCACACACTCATCCGTCAGCGCATTCCACACATGCACCTCCCCACTCGGCGCCAAATGCACCAGCTCCACCCTCGGGTCCACCGGCAACGCGCTGACCATCCTCCTCATCGCCCTTCTCATCGCGGACGCGAGAACGCCAGTATACCAACTCTTATCCAAGGGGTCATATTCATGTGTGGTGAGCCTTTTGGGCACACGACCGGTTTCCCCCAAGCACATGTTCGCAGTATTGAGCTTGGGGTTCACCTTTGACACTGGTAGGTGGAGGTTAATCCTGAGGTTCCTCACCGAGTATACTTGC